>MU825399.1:2513464-3113464 GCA_029204205.1 Desmophyllum pertusum
TTGGAAGGGGGGGGGGTGGGGGGGGGGTGGGGGGGGGGGGTTGTGATTGGTTTTGGGGGGTTGGGGGGGGGGTACGCGTAGGTACTCGTTTACGAGAAAACGATTATTTACCTCTCTGGCGAGCATTGTCACAAAGTATAGGGGTTGACACATTATGCTCGGCATAATTTCGAGCATAATACTATAGCAAAGCATCGGGCATAATGCACCCATAAAATAGTAACTATTTTGCCGACATACTACTGCCCTTCCCTGCCGGCATTAATAGTCATAATAGTGTCATTTTTAGATATTCTTTTCGTTTTATAGCTACTATTGTCCGTTATTTGAGTAAAAACTTAGCCTGCGAGCAGGCTCTTTCTGAACGAATCGAAATTAGTTAGTCTGTCAGGGACAACCCACCGGGGATCGTTTCGGTGGAATTATTTCCTTTTTGTTTCGGAAGGGGGTGCCATAAGAATCGGCCTTCGGGATAGTCGGTTTAGGGGGGGAAAAATGTCAGCTCAACAAAACGTTCCTCTTTCTACATATCGGAAAAAAATTTGAATTTTGCCTTTTGTTGGGTTTTCCACAGGAGAGATTAGTAAAAAATGAGTCGGGTTTTTGGGTTACCAAAAAAAACAAGGGTTTACAGCTAGGGAATTTTTTTTCGGTAAATGGGCAATGGCAAGAAAACAGTTTAAGGCAACAAAAAAACGGTAGCTCCGCAAACAGATCAAAAGATAAGCTTGTTTAACAATTTTTCTTAGCGTTTTTAAAAAAAAATTAAAAGCCAGCCATTAAACAAGGCATTTTTTCCTGGCAATTAAAAAAGCACAAATAAAATTATTATACAAAACGTAAAATAAAAAACAACCCGGGACGTGTTCAGGGGGGAACACATAAAACGGGAAAAAAAATTTTTGTCGGTTGGGTGTCCCCCTTTGTCTTTTAGGTGAAAACCAATACCAATAAAAGCCTCAGTGAAATGTGGATAAATATAACTGTTGAAGGAATTATCGAATGTTTTATTATTGATTCGGTGGAATGGTTTGAATATGGGAAAATTTTTTTTTAGTTATTAAACTGTGAAGTAAAAGTTAAAAAAGGTTAATCGGGGACGTGGAACAGAAAATTAACTGATCGAACTCACTCAACCCAATCAGCGCCATTAATCGCGTGATTGGGTTTGATTGTCGAACACAACCGAATTCAGCTCACAAAAACATTGGAAAAATCAAACGTTTGATTGTCGTTTTTCACTGATTTCTCTCGTTTCAAAAATCGATCAGAGAGAAGAGAAGAGAAGAGAGGAAAGGATAGTAAACTCGAACATAATTAATGGCTAGTCCACCTGAAGACTCACTGTCGCTCAGTTCTTGGAGATATTTAACAGGTACCCTTTAAAAAATCTGACCAAACTAGGTTACCCTTACTTATAAACAAAGTTCGAGAAGGTCAAAAGACAACGAGTCGACAGAATCTTACTGATATTTGCCCGCATGAAACAGTATGGTCAGTGGAGTCAGATCGCGGATCAGGGAGCGTAATATATTTCAACCAAAGGAATGACCAGCCGGGAAATGAGCAAGCAAACGAACCATATCCCAATGATCATAAAAAGGAATATCGTTATGACTCTAAACGATTAATCATTATTATCAGTTCTTTCTAACCACTTTTGTCGACATGGACATGTTTCAGTTCATCCAAGGCCATTTTGTACAAGTGTTTTTTTAAAAGCTGTTAAACATGTTAAGTAACCAATTAATGTAAATTTGCAAGGACCACCGTAACAAAACGAAGTACCGGATCCTGTCTGTAGAGGATCTAATCAGCTATAACTAATGAAAATGGACGAAAAAACGCAAGGCTGATTAAACGGTTTGAGAATAACTATATTTACCAATATTTCGAAGACATGGCCTTTCTTCTTCATGGTCTTTCAGAGAATGACTCTAACTGAAGTAACGTTACAAATTTGAAATGTGGGGGATGCAATATAATATTACTGAATAACATAAGATAAAGTAACACGGCTAAAGTTACCAACGGTAAAAATATATACTAAAATAAACGTTAAATTTGAAAAATACAAAAGATAGAGTAACACAAAGTAACCAACGGTAAAAATAAAAACTAATAGAAACATAAAATTGAAATAAGAAAAATACAACGAAAAGGAGGCGGTTAAATCAAGAAGCCGATTTGATCTGATCCGCTGGCAAACCGCCATGCATGTAAATAATTAACTATATGAATAATTTATGGTAAATTGTATTTGTATTGCCTTTCAATAACGACATAACATGCGAACTCTCGCGAACTGCTCGATCGGGAGTCGGGTCCGGCTGAATTTCGCTGCCGTCAAAATCATTTCATTTTAGCGGACCTCTCGGGAAAACAGAACGGCTTACATAGTAGCCTGTTCACAGACGTTATTTTTTCGTAAGATAATGGCGCGTGCGAGCTGCGCGGTCCGTTGGTTGTAGTGTTTGTCGTACAGTGGAACCCCGCGTTACGGCCACCTCGTTATTACGGCCACATGATTTTGGCCCAAACAAAAGCTCAGTCAGTCATTTTCTTATTTAAAGAACCCCGTAATACGGCCAGTTTTTTTTGGCCCGTAGGTGTCCGTATTACGGGGTTCCACTGTAATTACGATAGGCTCGATTACAGACCGGACTCGAGCTGCCTCCTCCACAGGCTTTTCGCGAGAGCGCGAAGCGCGATTAAACCGGCGAGCGAGGCGCGAGGCGCGAGGGAGCTTGGAACGAGCGCGAAGCGCGGGAGCGGGGGATGATGGGAAGGATCGTTCCCCGCGCGCCCCGTTCTAAATTATCCCCGCGAGCGACTGGGACGAGGCAGGGACTCGAGTGAGCGGCGGAAATTGAGCATATCAGAATTATGATTGACGGCAGTGACGTCAGAGTTCGCGTGGCGCAGTAAGTGTCACGCGATGGCGATTTTTCTGAGGTTTCGACAGTTTTCGATGTCTGAGCTTTCGTGATTTCAAGAGATTTTAACTTGTTCGATTGTGTTGTTGTTGTTGTTGTTGTTGTTGTTGTTGTGTGTTCGGAAATCGAACGCAAAAGAACCCTCATTGTGTTCACTTCGCCGTACCGATCGAACCCAATCGTTCGAGTTCGGTTCTATTCAGTATCGCGACGTGTTCGCAGGCTATACACGTCGCGGTCGTCATCTTATTTCTGGTAAAATATTAACTCGTCATATCATCGCATTTCTAGTAAAATATTTACTCTCTCACCTTGCAATGGGTCCTTGTAGTTTCATCGAAATGCCAAACAAGAGCGATGGACACGCAAGATGCGAACGAAAGTAGCGGCAAAGAACAGATAAACACAGCAAAGCGTTCGAAAGATATGGAAATTATAGGTTCCTGGAAGTTACTAGAAAACCATCTTTCTGATCTCTAGCCTCCTATTCCTTCCTACGTCGGAAACGTGTCGTCTGTAATATCTTCAGCAACAATAATACTAAACGTTGTTACTGTATTTATTACTTATATTTATGTAAATGAAATATAATAATATAATATGAATAATAATAATACTTTATTCAAATTTAAAATATAGACTGAAAACTGCGCGCGCTCTGATTGGCTAAAAACCATGTTTATCAGAGTATATAACATAGAAAAGCGTGTTTTATCGTTTCGCGCGCGTAAATCTATATTTTAACGCACATAAAGAAGCCAAAACCATGTATTATACTGTCATAAAACACTCCGGGAATTTGAGAACACTTGAGAAATTTAGAAAACACTCGCCTGCGGCTCGTGTTTTCTAAATTTCTCTCGTGTTCTCAAATTCCCGTCGTGTTTTATGACAGTATAAATACATGGTTTTGGCTTCTTTGTTATTAAATAATTAAAAGATAAAAAATATTTGACAGGTAGATCTTGAGGTTAACCCTATATACAGATCACCTAAAAAAAAATAGGAAATCAAATAAATATAATAAAGTCTAAAGGCCTGGTATATGTTTATATATACAGTATATGTATATATGTATGTAATAAAATTTTGAAGGTAAAATTAATAATGTTCACATAGTTTTTTTTTAACGTAATTTAAATTTCTTAAGATTAGTATCCCCGTTTAATACGTAGTTCGGCAAATTGTGCCGAACTACGTATTTAACGTATAATAATGGACAAATAATAATAATAATAAAATAAAAACAAATAGTTTCCTGTTGTTTCAAGCTCGCGCTCTGATTGGGTGCTTGACAATAAGACAATAAAATCGACTTTCATTCAATTTTATATACCAGTATTGAAAGTCGACATAGTCTCTTGAAGTCGAGTATGCAAATCAGTGTGTTGAAAGTAAATGTAAATGATTTCCTGATCAAGATTATGCCTGCATGTAAATTGACAATGGCTATTGTTTCAAGAACATTATATGCACACGATATACACTGTTTCCATCGCTGAAATTACAGATCATAAGACTATTACTAGGGGTACCATATTGGAAGTAGACTACGAGCAGTCCCTCTTTCCCAGCTTAGTACGTCGAGCGTTAGCGATAAAAAATTCGCGATCGGAAATGGCCGGGGACTGCCGTAGTCTAAATTTTCGATACTTGAAGGCAAATTTTGCGAGGTTATGAGTTGGAACTTCAAACTACGGTCAGTAATTCATCTTCATATATATACTTTTTAATGGTACAGTCGAACCCCGATTAAGCGGCCACCTATTCAGCTCTGAAAATTATACTAAGTACTATAGTCATTCCGGCTAAGAATACAGTACAGCGTCAAACCTGTTTGACTGTACTCAGTTAATTACGTACCTCATCAGACATTGGCTGAGTTGCAGTCAACCGGAATAAAATGCAAGACAGAAGCATGAAGAATATGGCGCATGCCATAAATACAATGAAAGATCCTTTCATGGAAATCTGAAGCAAGAACAATATCATCATCCATGAGTCATTGTTTATACCGCCGACTGGTTAGCTCAGTTGATAGGGCGCCAGCAGACTGCAGAGCGGGAGGTCGCGGGTTCGGCTCATGGCCGGACCACAAACCAGATCATGCTGGTTGCGTTCAACACCTTGTCTCAGTTCAGATGATTACGTCATTATTGGGCGGTAGCGTTAAGCCGTTGGCCTAGTCTCCTTCATCCTATATGTCAACTCGAAGGGGTAGTTAAAGGACCCATGATACTGTTGTGGGGAAAAGTGTAGGGCACGAAGTTCCCGGTGTCGTGGTCAGGGTTCGTAATTCTATATGAGTGAGCTGTCCGTCTCTTGCTCGGAGATATTGCCCGGGGGGTACTCAAAAAAGTTTTATACGGGGAGGCTCCGCCCAGTGGTCCAACCCCTTACCCTTTTATATACCATTTTTGACAGAAAAGGTACCCCTTTCATATACCTTCCATGGAAAATGGTACCCCTTTCATATACCTTCCATAGAAATTATGAAAATGGTACCCTTTCACATACTACAGTAGAAACACTGCATCCCTTTTCTATACCCTTGGAATGAACTTAATGAACAATATATATCCCCAGAAGGAAGTGGAAGGAAGCTAGCTGTCCGCTTACGATGGCTAAGAACATCAAACCTGCAGTCCACCTCATACCTAAATGACAGTTTTCCCTACCCTTTTCTATACTCCAACTCCCTACCCTTTTATATACCTCCAGTCTGAAAGGTACCCCTTTCGGGCGGAGCCTCCCTGTATAGTCCATTATAGGGAGCCAAGAGGCTCAGCTGCCGAGGCGGCCATTCATAAATTTGTATATGGGTGAAAATATCTCGATAGACCGTGAGTTTTGTTTTCCATATTTGGGTGTAAGTAATACCCCATATTTGGGAGTAAGTAATACCCCGTTGTTCATAAACAGTGTCATTTTCGTGCATGATCACGAGGGCCGAGGCTTGTAATTGTACAGGTGAGTATTAAAGGTTAATATTTCTTCATTGAAAGGGCTTTTAGTCACCTTATTTCTCTTTGTAAATTGAATTGTAAGCAACAGGTGATCAAGGAACTGCTTGTTCGCTTCTCAATTCCGATCCAGTGTGTTCTTTCGTCGATTGACACGTTCTTAAGACTTAAGATCAAAGAAACGAACAGAATACTTCGCCGTTACAAGCCAAAGCCAAAAATAGTTTAGCAGAGATTCATTTTCAGGGTTCATTCAGTGTTGTTATTATTATTCCTTCATCACCACACACGCTTGTTTTATATGTAAACATTCATTCGTCTTCAGTTCTGTCATACACGAAACTCTTGGAAAGAAAAAGACTTCAGTTATTTATGAAGTTGCAATTCTTGGACTAAAATTGTCTACAGTTAAATTATCAAAATAGCTATGAAAACAAAAGGTAAATCTTAATTTTTTGGAATGAGTCATTACAAAATATAAACATCTGACAGTCTGGCCCCGTCACACAACGCTTCCTTGCTCCGATTATAATTTTAAAATTCTTTCAACTTTCATGCAACTAAAATGACAAAAATTTTGAGCAAACGAAGACACATCTTTGATTTCTAAGCAACTTTAGGATGGGGTATTAATTTTCTTATCTTGTCATCAAATAAACTGGGGCTTTCATGTTGTCTGTAATATTTACAATGTAATGCTGGTTAGATTTAATAATTAAGAAACGTATATGTTTCATGATCATATATATTTTAAAGCATTCTATCAATTATTCGCTCCTCTATGTCGTGGCACTTTAGTGGTAACTATAACTAGTTTACTGTGTAAAACTCGCGCTGTGATTGTTTTAGAACCGTCCTCTATTAGAGTACAGACGGACGAATGACGTCCACGTGTGGCGGGAAAAACACGCGCGCCCTGCCACAACACGAATTCTTCGCATCGCCGTCTCAAACAGAGAAAACTTTTCATCAAACTGGAAACATTCCGGTAGGAAATTTAATGTAGATCAATTAATACGAATTTTAAATCAGCTGTTCAAGCTTGGCTAGAACTTGGAGGAAAATATGATGGACTTTTAGATCATTGTGAACAGAATCCGAGAAATTTAGCGGGATTATCGCTCGCCGTGAAGCGACTTGCAACGGGATTTGGACTGGAATAATTCAGATTGTTTTTCCTCATATCAGGTTAGTCTCTAAATATTTGTTTTTCGAAACATTTGCTGAGTTGAGCTGTAGTTTATTTTAAGCCGTTTTAGTTTTCACAAAGTTTTATTTGAGTGCATGAAAACACTGTGGCCCAAACTCGATGTTTGTTGACATAATTTTTATCGGCTTATTTAGCGTACATTCAAGTGAAAATCCGAAGCAAATATCTCCAAAATTATATAAAACGAATAGATTCTATTTGGCCGTGGGTCTGTACTCTAATAGAGTACAGAAGACGTCAAAACGTGACAAGAACAACAGTGACCCACTCAACTGCGTCTCGTGGGCCACTTTAGTTGTTCTTATCACGTTTTGACGTCATCTGTTACTCTATTAGAGTACAGACGCACGGCCAAATATAATCTATTTGTTAAATAGTTAGTGGAAGTTGATCATTATTTAACGTATAGATGGAGATCTACTAGACTATAACAAGTATTAAGTAGATTACACTCTTTATTTTTTTATAAGAACCTTTTTTATAAGAACGTTGAGGCTGAGATTGACCAAAATTTTAAGAACATGGTAAGAACATAGCCAGGTTGAGACTTAGCTAAGAACATTTTTTATTCACTTGTTTCTTGCATCGAGCTCTAAATACAATAATCCAGTATCCTTTCAAAACATTAACAAAATGTAACATTTCAAATGTCTCAGTGAATACGCAGTTCAAATAAGCTCTCAAAATACTTGAATGCAATTTTTAATAGTAACAACATGATATGGCATGCGCAAACATGTATAAAAATCGCTAGTAAAAAAACAGTCTTTTATACAGATTTCCTGCAGAGTTTCCTGGGTTTCACGTTCGAATCTTTTTTTTGTGAAATTCTATACCATGACGTAACTTAAGAACATGTTAAGAACGTTTTCAGGCTGAAATCGCCCAAAAAATAAGAACATTCGGTTTTTGGTTCAGTCTCAGCTCGAAAATTAGACGTTCTTATATAAAAAAAAAAGAGTGTAAATGCCTTACCATAGTTGTCAGTGGAAGAAATGTAGGTTAACGTTAATAGAGCTCCATTTTCCACCAGATGCAAAAGACTGTTTATCAGATTGAGTGAGCCAAACCACCAAGTTGTTAAGTTGTATTTTCTGCCTGCCAGAGTATTCTTGTAATGTTTTTGAAGGGCATATGGCAGAACTAGGATTCGTGGAAGACAGTGCAGAGCTATTCCAACTCTCCAGATAAACTTCTCAGGCATGTGATCTCCTATTGCTGCACTTATTGATGGTAAATAGTTTGCAACCTATAAAACAAATTTTAAGACAACGCAAAAAGCAAATTGCGGGTGGAAAAAGCGAGAATGTTGCGCTTGAAATATCGAAAGAAATCAATTATACAACCCATAGTTAGTTAGTTTACGTGCCACCATACGGACCGGGTAAAGGCAAATATTCCCATTTACACAATAAAAGTTGCCATGTAGAAAGTTTCTGAAACTTTCCCTAGTTAATCAGTGCGATGTAATGTTTCAAAATATAGAATAAAAAGAATAGGTGACCATTACCACGGAAGAGATATACAGTGGAACCCCGCCTTACGGCCACCCCGTTAATACGGCCAGCTCTTTTGGCCCGGCGAAATCGCACTTAAAAAAAATAACTTGTATAAATACCCCTTTAATACGGCCACCTCGTAATACGGCCAACGGCCAGATTTTGCGATCCCCATGCGCCTATTTTCTTTGTAATTTTTACCCCGCAATACGGCCACAAACTCGGCGATGGATTGAATATTGCAAATCATTATTGACACAATGACTCCGTATGAGCAGGTTTTCATAAGCATGCAGGTTTTCATTGTTTTGAAGAATTTTTGTCTGTTTTCAGATCTTCCTGTCAATTGGTTCAGGCTGCCTCAGTTTAGTGCTCGTTCAGTCGCTTTTGTTGTTCATTTACAATGACCCCACAATTACCCCGTATTACGGCCACCCCGTTATTACGGCCAGCTTTTTTTGGCCCGAGGGTGTCCGTATTAACAGATTATTAACAGCTTGATTATTGTAATGTACTAAAAATACCTCATTATTCCTTACAAAATCAACCAAAAACACGTATTTTTTCACGTTTGCAATAGGAATTGGTAATTTACTCCTTGTATAGAAAGACGATGATTACTAGACTTAAAATATGCGAAAAAATGATAGGTTGCGGTACGGTACTCGTTTACGAGAAAACGATTATTTACCTCTCTGGCGAGCATTGTCCGAAAGTATAGGGTTGACACATTATGCCGGCATAATTTCGAGCATAATACTATAGCCAAGCATCGAGCATAATGCCCCCATAAAATGGTACTATTTTGCCGCATACTACTGCAATTCACTGCCGGCATAATTATATAATAGTGTCATTTTGAGATATTCTTTCTTTTTATAGCTACTATTGTCCGTTTATTGAGTAAAAACTTAGCCTGTGAGCAGGCTCTCTTTAAATTTGGGATTCGCGCGAATCCCAAAAGAGAGCCTGGGTCGAGTCTGAACGAAATTAGTTAGTCTGTCAGGGACACCCAACGGATCGTTTCGGTAGAATATCTGTTCGGAAGGCCTATAATTGCCTCGGATATTCGGTTAGGGAAATGTCATCTCAAACTTTCTCAATATGGGAAAATTAATACCTTTTGTTTTCGGAGAGATAAAAATGTCGTTTTGGGTACAAAAACAGGTCAGCTAGGAATTTCGGAATGGCAAAAGCAGCTCATAAATTCGGGTAATAAGATTTCAATGCCTAAAATTTTCTTAAGTTTGAAAGTTTAGCAAACGTATCCGAACAGATCAGATAAGCTTACATTTTTCTTAGCGTTTAAAACTAAGCCATTAAACAGCGTAAAAAGCACAATAAATTATTATAACGTAAAAATTTTGTCGTTGGGTGTCCCTTGTCTGTAGGTGAACCAATACAATAGCTCAGTGAAATGTAGATAAATATAACTGTTGAAGGAATATCGATGTTTATATTGATCGTGAATGTGAATGAATAGTATACTGGCGCGGTAAGTAATCGGACGGGCAAATACTGATCGAACTCACTCAACCCAATCAGCGCCAATCGCGTGATTGGGTTTGATTGTCGAACACAATCAGCTCACAAAATCATTGGAGAAATCAAACGTTCGATTGAGTTTGATTGTCGTTTTTCACTGATTTCTCTTGTTTAAAAAATCGATCAGAGAGAAGAGAAGAGAAGAGAAGAGAGGAAAGGATAGTAATCTCGAACATAATTAATGGCTAGTCCACCTGAAGACCCCCCCCTAATAAGCCCCATTTTGTACAAGTGTTTTTAAAAGCTGTTAAACGACCTAGCGATAGTTGTTTTTATAAAAAACCCTATAAACCATATATTTTTTGAAAGTTTAATAATTCCAGATTATGGCTTTTTACTAAAAAAAACGATAAACTTAAATGTGTTTCGAAAATGGGAAGCTTTGTGTAAAAGTACATGTCTTTATAAATCATATTCCACTCCCTCCGGAAATAAACAGAAGAAAACGATTAACACCGTATTCGCTTCTCAACACGTTCGGCTAAAAAACTGTGTCTCAGATTTTTGACAAGTGCGTTTGTTTTTCTTTTATTGCCAAATGAAGTTGGGAGTGACAATTAGCTAGCACTCCCTGTGGAAAAAAAGCTCTAGCTTTAAAATTAAAAGGAGTATTAAAATTCGCAGACAAGGTTTTGTAGAAGAGATGTATGTCATCATTCTGGCCAAATTTCAGCCAAATTGGTTGAATGGCTGCCGACTTGGAGTTCAAAACGTACGCGTCGCTCGGCAAAATTTTCCTTCCGAGATAAAAAGGAAAATACATTTTTTTCGGCATCTTACCTGGAATGAGATTATGACACCTAAACGTCTATTCTGATCGATGCCATAGAGGGATCAACTTTCTCTAACAATAGGACTTTGACAGTTAACATGTAACAGGAACAAACGTTCGCATAAACACTCACGATAGCCAGGCGATAGCGAACAGAACGGCGCCTCAAATCAGATGAAACCGACGAGATCACAAAACGACTGTGCTGTAAGAAATTAGATAAGCTGGGTAAGAAGTTCTTCTATCTTCCACAGTTATTTTCACAGGCACAGTATGCGAATATTGGAGTAAATAAATGCACGCGGGTCGCACGCTAGCGATTTGTGGGTGTTAGTAATCCGAGTAACGGCGTAACGGCGTAACGGCGTAACGAGAATCGGCGTAACGACAATTTTTTGTCCAATTTTTTTTCAATCATTTTTTTTATTTTTTTAGAATCGGCGTAACGACAATTTTTTTAACAATTTTTTTTTATTTTTTAAATTTTCCAATTATTATAAAAGCTTGATGTAGACAAATTGATACTCACGCCAGCAGTGGGCACCTTCAAATAAATACTAATATTTCTTCCCTAAAACTGACACGTCAAAACTGTAGCAACACAAGTGGGTATACAAGTGACACAAGTGGTCACAAGTCACCTACATAGAATTTACAGCCTGTATTACATACCTTAGTACAAGAATACACGAAGCACAAGCACGGATATTTCTTGGTACTCGCCTCACATCGAATACGACTGGAATTCAGTTGCGTTCACCACACCTTTTGCCTACTTGAGCTCTAAGGACATAGTGTTAGCTTCCGATGTTATCCTGTGTACGTTGAAAATCAACCTCGTTCCCAGGGTCTCTCTTCTTCCCGCCAAAGGCGATTGAATCAATCGCTGACAGGGCTGAATAACGTCTGCGCATGTGCGGGATTTCATGACAGCAACGACACAGCGGCAAAATGACTGCGCGTGCGCCAACCTGCTCGCTCATTTCCATACAAACATAATGGCGGCAATTCAAAATTCCCGGAATTTGTTTTCATTTCGCGTGGATAAGGCCTGTTTTCGTGTTTCACTTACGATCGCTCGACTTCGAGCGATAAATTCACTATTGTGGAAAAGATAATTAGTTTGCTAAAAAAGATATGTGAAAGAAGAGTCTCTCTCGGAATTGTTTTCAAGGTAAAAACCTTATCTGTTCCGTGACGGCCTTATCCACGCGAAATGAAAACAAATTTCGGGAATTTTGAATTGCCGCCATTATGAGTGAGCAGGTTGGCGCACGCGCACTCATTTTGCCGCTGTGTCGACAGCAACAGCAAATTTTTGGCGCGAACGTGTTGTTGTGTGGTTTTGAAACACGACGGCAAGGAGAGATAAATGTCTTATATTTCCGCTCCAAAACGGGAATATTTCCTTTTCCTACTTTCGCAAATAATAATTTTGAACACTTCAAAGTTTACATCGAAGATTTTTCGCCATGAAATGCCGTGGAATACGAGAAAACTTGAGTATATCATTACTGCTTCGTTTCTGCATCTTCGCGGACTCTGACATCGTGGGGCGCTTCGTGGCTATTTTTCAGCGAGTGTTCAGAAAAAAAACCCTTGTGTTCAGAAGATATGTTTTCACTCAGTAACAGGCGGATCCACTGCAAGATTTTAAAGCTTAAGTTTACAGGCAAACTCTTAATCTTTGCGAAAACCTTTGCAATGTTTCGTATTTTTGAAAATCACGCCATTTTACCTATGTTGTTGCTATGGTTTTCTGGCAAGCGCTTGGGGCATGCGCAGACGTTATTCAGCCCTGTCTCAATCGCTTTTGGCGGGAAGAAGAGAGACCCTGGTTGGTTGAAAATTAGCCAATTTATCGACAGAAGCTGATAAGGCGCTGATCTCCAAGATGGCGGGTGACCGAGCAGGGTGAGCACAGTCACTGTGCATTTGTATCCATCCATTGACCAACATTTGCAGAATATCGCGTATTTTTCTACAGTATTTATTGAAGGTGCGTGAGTATCAATTTGTCTACATCACGCTTTTATAATAATTGGAAAATTTAAAAAATAAAAAAAATTGTTAAAAAATTGTCGTTACGCCGATTCTAAAAAAATAAAAAAATGATTGAAAAAAAAAATTGGACAAAAAATTGTCGTTACGCCGATTCTCGTTACGCCGTTACGCCGTTACGCGTTACGCCGTTACTCGGATTACTAACACCCGCGATTTGTGCGCTGTTTTGTGTCGCAGAATCAATTCAACCTAAAATTAACTTTAGGTAGTATTTGTACAGGGCGACTTCATTTTTGCTTTTAATGGATTTGATGGAAGTCACTTTGCTTTGACTCTGGAAGTGGTAGGAGAAACCTTTGTCGCTCGCTGTGAAATCGGCCACGCAGCGCAGACAATTATTGTATGTAATTGGATAATTGAAGATATGACTGAAATGTCAACAGCTAATTACAGAAAAATAATGAAGGAAATCTTTCATGTTCAATAACTTTCCACAGAAATAACATTTTGAGGTAGAATATTTTGGAAATAAAAGCTCTTTGCGAGATCTACCAGAATTTCAAAAAATTGAAAATTTCACAAAATGGCAATTTTGAAGGGTGGCTGATACCTTAATGCAGTACACTTCGAACTCTCGGCAAGGGAAAGGAGAATCGAGGAGAAATATATAGTTCGAGATTTTTAGCGGGGGTTCGAGATAAACGGAACAGCGTCAATTTTCTGGGAAATCATTCCGTTCGACGAAGAAGAGTGAATACTAATTTGATCAGAGGCGGTCAATCCAGAAGCCGATTTGATCTGATCCAGCTGACAAACCGCCATGTGAATAATTAACTAGAATAATTTATGGTAAATTGTATTTACACAACCTCGTTCCCAGGGTCTCTCATCTCCCCACCCCAGAGGCGCGAGGGAAGAGAGACCCTGGTTGGGGCTGGTCACGTGTCTAATTGACATTTTCAAACCCCAGGGAGGGCTCCTACAATTACGAATCTTTGTCACGCTTTCTTTTGTCAACAACAAAACGAGGCCAGAAGCTAACGTTCACAGGCAAGCGATGTTTTTACAGCAGTCTTCTACGGAAGCCGATAAGGGTCACAAGTTGTCGCTTCCAAGTTGTCGCTTCCGAGTTGTCGCTTCCAACTTGTCCTAACAAAGGAGGGACTTCTTGTAGTATAATGTGGAAGGGAGGGGGAGGGGTGTGGGAGAACTTTACGAATGTCTAAGAGGTTAGTTATGGCCACACGAGCTTTTGAATTAACTTCCTCCCCCCGGAATATCTGCTTCCGAGTTGTCGCTTCCGAGTTGTCGCTTCCGAGTTGTCGCTTCCGAGTTGTCGCTTCCGAGTTGTCGCTTCCGAGTTGTCGCTTCCGAGTTGTCGCTTCCGAGTTGTCGCTTCCAAGTTGTCGCTTCCGAGTTGTCGCTTCCGAGTTGTCGCAAGAGAAGACTGGTAAAGAGTTAGTCGAAGATGGCAGCCAAGTTGGCGAAGTTCGCGTGTTTTTATGTGCGTTTTATTCTATGTATATGTTCGTTTGGAAATTGTACACTTCCTTCTCTTCCAGATAGCACTATTAGAGGTACGTTGAAACATTTATCATCAAATTCCGTTCGTTAAAGGTGGCCCAATCGGATTTTTCAGTAACGATACCTTTCAACTTTGAGCAACTAGTGTACCACCATAAGCAATCCAACAGAAAATAAATCGTTACTAGAAAAAGATGAAAGTTTCAGATGAGGAAAGTTTTATCATCGAGCATTTTATGAATACATGATGTATGGAATTTATCAAAATCGGAGTTACCATAGCAACTTGACATCAACGTCGTAAGCTGGGTCTTCGAGCTGGTATACTTGTCTTATATGAAAGAGTTTTCATCTCCCCGCAATTGTAAATTCCAATACATCATGTATTCATATAACGCTTGATGATAAAACAAACCTCATCTGAAACTTTAATCTTTGTCTAGTACAGCTGTGACGATCTATTTTCTGTTGGATTGTCGTCACTGAAAAATCCGATTGGGCCACCTTATTAAACGAAACGAAATTTGATGATAAATGTTTCAACGTACCTGTAATATAGTACTATCTGGAAGAGAAGGAAGTGTACAAATTCCAAACGAACATATACATAGAATAAAAAGCACATAAAAACACGCGAACTTCGCCAACTTGGCTGTCATCTTCGACTAACTCTTTACCAGTCTTCTCTTGCGACAACTCGGAAGCGACAACTCGGAAGCGACAACTCGGAAGCGACAACTCGGAAGCGACAACTCGGAAGCGACAACTCGGAAGCGACAACTCGGAAGCAGATATTCCGGGGGAGGAAGTTAATTCAAAAGCTCGTGTGGCTATAACTAACCTCTTAGACATTCGTAAAGTTCTCCCACACCCCCTCCCCCTCCCTTCCACATTATACTACAAGAAGTCCCTCCTTTGTTAGCGACAACTCGGAAGCGACAAGTTGGAAGCGACAACTCGGAAGCGACAACTTGGAAGCGACAAGTTGGAAGCGACAACTTGGAAGCGACAACTTGTGACCCTTATCGGCTTCCGTAGTCTTCAGTTCGCTGTTTGCAGCAGTTACTCCAATGTTTAGAGGCAATTTACTGTGGCCGAGATGTTGTTGCTGTATTACTGACGGGCTACGGAAAATCGATGAATTTCCATCGCGCTAGCGCTGCTCCACGACAGGCAAGGTCTCGAAAGGTCAATGTCGAAGCGTCATTATTATACAAATTACACTGACATCTGAACATTTCCACAAAGAGGAAATAAAAAATATTAAGACACCCTGGGCTTAATTCAAGTTTAATAAACCAAGCTTATATTTTGCGAGTCGCTGACTCCAGCGCTGTGAAATCTAACACATCAGTGACACGTACACATCGCATATGGGCCATTCCATTTAATATCCGCACCCCCCCCCCCCCCCTATTGAGGGATAAGGAAATCCTAGGGGGAGGGAGGGGGTCTTGGATATCAAATTTCCAAGGGGGTTAATGGCATTTTTTCTTTGTTCTTCACATGTTTCCAACAAAGTGAATGCACGTTACATGTCGAGTTTTCCTTTTTCTAAAGATATATCCTAAAAGGTGAAGGTAAGGCGAGTGCAATAAAAACAAACTGAAACAAGCAATAGTACGTAATTTACCTGGAGTTGGGTTGAATTTTCTTGAAGATTCATACCGATTGCGGAGACTTGTCGGTGATCATTTTGTCCCGCATTTTGTCACCTTTTATCATTTTCGCAACGCCGCCGGTAGCGACGAAATACACGAGAACGTGAAATAACCAGAATAAAGAGTCAAGCAAAACATCGCCGCCGAATAAATAAAGCTATAAAGATTTTCTTTATCCCTTTCCTGTCCTGGATTCGAAACATTAACCCGCTTTCGACTCCTTCGTCTTTGCAGATCTTGATCAAATGTGCGTCAGTTGTACAGATGGCGATATTTCGATACATCTAAGAACCCTGGCTTTCCTTGATCGCGGTCTTGAAGGCTACAAAAGTCTTTAATCGTCCGTTAATCGTCTTTTTGGCGTCTCGGAACGGCGAAAATGTTTCGCAGCGAAAATGTTTACCACTGGAAAGCACATCCACATGCGGTTATTTTGATTTACAACACTTTCCGTTCTCCCCTAGGCTCAGTATAGATAATTTGCACACTTAGCCACCCCTCCCCCCTATCGTATATTTGTAATCTCCCAGAATCTGGGAGCCACGTGACCAGCCCCGACCAGGGTCTCTCCTCCTCGCTCTTTGGGGGCGGTGGATGAGAGACCCTGGGAAGACCCTGGGAACGAGGTTGGTATTTACAGTGGAATTAAGGGACTGTGCAATAATTATCAGGAGGGGGGGGGGGGGGGGGTTGGAAAATGGGCTTCATGTAGCCAAATATTAGGTAATACCCCCCCTCCTAAAGGAGTGAATTTAGTTATTGCCCCCCTCTAATCAGTCAGAAATTATGTACGACCCCCCCCCCCCCCCCCCTCACAGTATACACACACCTTTATACAAGTACGCTGCTACATTTTCTCTACACGCACTAGTGTGGATTAAAATCTTATAACAGAAAGAAGAGCTCCTACTGCATGTTTAATTGTTGGACATCCGTGTCTGGAACAAACATCACCTCCGTAGCAATGTTCAACAGAACCATAGCAGAAGGAAATATTGAGGTTAAACCTCAATATAACGATACGCGATATAACGATGTTCCCGGTAAAACGATCAACATTTGACAGCCCGGCAAATCAGTGTTACAGTAAATGTATGGAGAAAACTCCCGATATAACGATACTCGATATAACGATATTCCCGATATAACGATCACAATCTCGCAGCCCAAACGTAAAATTTACCCCGTATAACGATAAAATCAATCATCGCGCGACGAAAAAGGAGGCTTAACACTTGAAAAGATATGACAATACTCCTGGGCAATACTTTTCCTTTATTTCCGATATTTTTGGCTCTTTTCCCGAAAAATCGTTATATCGGGAATTCGTTATTACGATTTCCCGATATAACGATCTAATTTGGTCAGTCACTTGGCGCATCGTTATATCGAGGTTCCACTGTAATGCCTTTCAATAACGACATAACATGCGAACTCTCGCGAACTGCTCGGGAGTCGGGTCCGGCTGAGTTTCGCTGCCGTCAAATCATTTCATTTTAGCGGACCTCTCGGGAAATAGAACGGCTTACACAGACGTTATTTTTTTCGTAAGATACTGGCGCGTGCGACCTGCGGTCCGTTGGTTGTAGTGTTGTCGTACAGTGGAACCCCGCGTTACCAGACTAGAACGGACTCGAGTGCGGAAATTGAGCCTGTAATTATGATTCACGGCAGTGACGTCAGAGTTCGCGTGGCGCAGTAAGTGTCAACATGGTGTCACGCGATGGCGATTTTTCTGAGGTTTCGACAGTTTTCGATGTCTGAGCTTTCGTGATTTCAAGAGATTTTTAACTTGTTAAGGCCAATTTAGACGGTACGATTTTGTCGCATGCGCTTAGATTGTGTTGTTGTTGTTGTTGTGTTCGGAAATCGAACGCAAAAGAACCCTCTTTGTGTTCACTTCGCCGTACCAATCGAACCCAATCGTTCGAGTTCGGTTACTGAACGGTTCTATTCAGTATCGCGACGTGTTCGCAGGCTATACACGTCGCGGTCGTCATCGTATTTCTAGTAAAATATTAACTCGTCATCGTATTTCTAGTAAAATATTTACTCTCTCACCTTGCAATGGGTCCTTGTAGTTTCATCGAAATGCCAAACAAGAGCGATGGACACGCATGACGCGAACGAAAGTAGCGGCAAAGAACAGATAAACACAGCAAAGCGTTCGGAAGATATGGAAATTATAGGTTCCTGGAAGTTACTAGAAACCATCTTTCTGATCCCTTGCCTCCCTACGTCGGAAACGTGTCGTCTGTAATATCTTCAGCAACAATCTAGCTAGACTTGCCACAAGTCGACTTCTTTAAGCGACGAAGTCGCGAAAGCGAGCGACGAAGTCTCGAGACGAGCGGCGAACGCCGCGAGAAGTCGACTTGTTCCGCCTGCATGAATTTAATTTGCATATTTCTTGGCGCGAAAGGGGCGTGACGTCATTGTTCACGGCCGCCCGCTCCCTGTATTTTAATACAAAAACAAACAGCTCTCAAATGGCTGGATCGCGTACACCGATGAATTTAATAACTCCAACAAAAACTGAACTCGTCTGTCTCCCAATTCAAAAGGATCAGCGTGTCACTGTCTTGTGTGTGGAAAGTATTTCTGATCCAAATAATCGGCGAAAACTGTTCTCGAGCTACAACAAATCTCAAGCGTGTGAATAATTTGGAGATTCTCGTTGATTAAATCGCGTGGTGCGAACATCACACAACGATCAAACAGAAACGTCGAACTATAAAAGCTCGCTCAAATCACAAATTGATGCAAGAAATGTGACCTTCGCGTCAAGCGTACAGCATCTCTGCTAAACACATTTTGTAGTCTTGTAGAAGCTACAATAGTATCTGGAACAGGACACATATGATATTCGGTATTTCAAACGACATACCTTGCATAAAACAGCTTTTATAATAATCAAACAGCTGGGCCCGGCTTTACAGTACATACAAGAAATCAACTTCATACACGGAATATTTCAGAGCCTAAAAATTTGCTAGAATTAACATAGTCAAAGGTTCAAATCTACTTGAAAATCCTCCTCATAATAAAACATAAGCTTATATCGCCCGTAAGAAACATGGTATCAATCAAATATAGATTGTACTCGTTAGAACAAAAATATAAAAGGTTTCAAATGTTTCACACTGGTAGAGATTGTGCGGCCTGTCACCCGTTGCTATTTCCTACTACGACTCCTTTTTCACTTGATCCGTCATCAACGAAACTAAAGGTGAAATTACAAGGCAGACTGTTTCAACCATATGCGACACTTGCGCTTCGCCATGTTTCCCGGGGTATCCAATCGATGGAAATCGATGATCGGAAAACCAATCGATCAATCGATATCAATCGATAAAATTAGTTAATTGATATCGATTGGTATCGGTCAATCGATGATCAATCGATAACCACACAAAAACCGCTCATCGATTGCTATCGATTGGCAAAACACTCCGATCAGCAACCTCGAACGAGGTTTGTCCGATTAGTTTGAGAAGGCCCTGGGGACGACGTTGGCAAAACAAGTCGGGCCCAGTCTTTTCAACGCAAACAATATACCCTGCTGCACGTGCACTCAAATTACCACTTGGCCGTCACTGTCATTATATTCCCGTGTCATTATATCGACGCAAGAAGTCCGGGAAGAATTTCAACTATCTATAATAAGGTGTATCGTTTTGAGGTAAACGTCGGCGAGCTCTTTAATACTGCTAGTACGAAGAGGGGAGAACGCGGAAACGCGTTTAAAGTTGTTAACCATCGTGGACATCTCGGTCACCCACAGTCCGAGTTTGTGGATCCTCTATGACCAACTATCAGCCGATAGAAACCTCGAGCTTGCCGTCTAATTGTTAAATCATAAGAGAAAGTAGATAGAGAAGGAAATAAGTCTTGTTCTCCTGTTAACGTTCAAAGCATTACAATAAAATGTGTTAACAATTAACGCGTGCAAAGATCATTAGATGTGCTGTGAAACGTGACAAAATTTGCAACCAATCGATACCAATCGATATCATCGATTGTTATTGGAAATCGATACCAATCGATAACCACACAAATCTTCATCATCGATTGGTCATCGATTATCGATATCAATCGATTAATTGATATCGATTGGTATCGATTGATATCGATTGTCATCGATCATCGATTTCATCGATTGGATACCCCGGGCATGTTTACAGAAATCCAGAACGAACGGCGCGATGTGGAATGTAAGACTCTTTCCTGAACCAGTCGGCGCAACCATCAACACATCTCGTCCATTATGTAAGCTTCCACTACTTTTCGTTGGTTGTCTTTTATATCTTCAAACCCAAGCTTGCTAGCTTAACCCAAAACTAATCGCTTCTCGAACATCCATGTTTTAATATTCACGACGAGCGAACAAAGGTCAGGTTTCCAGGAATATGACGTAACCCAATTTAGCTCTCTCTGATTGGATAGCAGTGTTGCCACACCTCCGACACACCCCCGACCAAAAAGCTGGTCGGTAAAAAATGGCGCGCAGCAGGCTGGAAAAGTCCGTTTTCCGACTGACTGACAAAATTACCAAAACGCGAAAAAACGGACTTTGAGAAAGTCTACAATCTAGCCTGCGAGAGCAGACGTAATTTCCGGCTCGAGTTTCCCCGCCGCGGGGACAATAAGACAATAAAATCGACTTTCATTCACATTTGATATACCAGTGAGCCTCTCTATGCATACCTCCAGTCTTCGATTTCGGCGGGAAACTCGAGCCGGAAATTACCTCTGCTCTCGCAGGCTAGCAACAATCGTGATACGTTGTTACTTCTATTTATGTAAATGAAATATAATAACAAATAATAACAATAAAACAAAAACAAATAGTGTCCTGCTGTTTCTAGCTCACGCTCTGATTGGGTGCTTGACAATAAGACAATAAAATCGACTTTCATTCAAATTTTATATACCAGTGAGCCTCTCTATGCATACCTCCAGTCTTCGATTTCGTCGCTTTTTAAGCGGCCGATGCATCATGGGCATCGAGCCGCTTCAATAAATGCACTTTTTTTCCATGTCGCTAGCCTTAGTCCTCTTCACGGTTGACATGATGTTATCGCATCTCGATCTAAAATTAGCCAGTAGAGAATTTCTCTTCCACATTCTTTCTGTAGTGTCGTGTAAGTGCGTAGATGTATTTAGTTTATTACAGTAATCGCATTGGAAAAAGCAAAGACAAATGTCCCACAGCAGCGAACAGCAGTGTTGTTGCAAAATGTGCTAAATTTGTTGTGTGACCTTTTCTCGTTATTCGATCCCACGGTTGACATGACGCAATCTCTGGTCATGTAAAGATGATGCAATAGAGGTATTGTGCTATGAGCATGAAGCAATCCGCATTGGATTTCTCTTCCTGATCGCAGTTACGATACCCCGTGGTATATGTTTTTGTAAACGTGATTAGTGTCCTTGGATTAGTGGTATTAAGATAAATTAAGGTATGTTTTCAAATGACTATTTGTCATTAGTTGATGGCATTTAGATATATATTTCAGTTTCTACACAGTAATCTTAAAGTTAACCTATGAAGTCTGGAATAAGCTTATTAATCGTTTGTCGTGAAAGGTTTTAACATTCACACTCTTCCTACAAGAGATGAATAATTCAAATACTTTCTGTCTAGAAATCAAAAATGTGTGCATAAGAAAAGTGATTATTTTTAATACTAATCTGTGAAGCTGAGCATCTTAAAGTTAACCTATGAAGTCAGGAATAAGCTTATTAATCGTCTTTTCCTACAAGAGATGAATAATTCAAATACTTGCGGTGGAGAAATAAAAAATATGTGCATAAGAACAGTGATTCTTTTTAATACTAATCTACTGGTGAAGCTGATCATGTATGTGCTGATGCAGAGTTTCAGAATGTAGTTGGATAACAAACAAAAAGTCGTCTTTCTTACTTCAGCAGAAATGAAACTTGATGACTTGAAATGACACAGGGAGCAGAGGAGTCGAATTGCGTTACTGCGTTATTCGATCTTGTTATTGTTTTCTCTTTGTCGTCCCAGCGGGTACTTAATGATCGAATAATGTAGTAACGCAATACACCGCGTATAAAGCCGAATAGATCGACTCACAAAGGTCATCGTATAAAGCATATAAATCGAAACTCGAAAAAGTCCAATTTTGATCCTCTACTGCCTGTGGAAAATATTGAAAATGTTTACATACGGTAGCTTCCTGATCTCAGTCTTTACATATGGATGGAAACGAATTCAAAAAAGCACCACACACGACATAAACTTTGTTGAATCATAGAAATCAAGATTACTCTTTAATCAGTAGTAGTGGACCAAGTCATCTTGAAAATGGACTACTTAAACACAGGATTATCTGTCTGTGATCTTTCTTGAGCTTGTCACAAAGTTCCCTTTTGTTGTTTGAATCGGAAGTGAGCTATCAAAATAATCATTGATAAAAACAACTGTTTTATCAACTGCCACGTATTTGAGTTGTATTTTAACTAATCAATCATTTTTTGTTCAATTTATTAAGCGGCTGATGCCCTATATGGGCATCGAGCCGCTTCAAGAAATGGACGGGTTTTTTTCATGTCGCTAGCCCTACCTCATTAAACGAACGATAAAACTCGGTCCCAAAAACATAACAGTTTTTCTTACACAATTCCACAGCATATATGTCATTCACAATTTATTTTCACGTTGAGCGAAAACACATCTGTGCCCTTGTTGATTATGATGCAATTGACATTAGCTAAAGTTTTCTACACAGTAAACTTGACCTAAGGCCCCGGCCGCACTAGGCTGACAAAATTTGTTTGGCGCTACCAAAATATACTACAAATTTTGTCTCCGCCAAATTTTCATTTTGATAAACGCGTACGCACTTGAAAACCAAAAATCATGACAAATTATTCGCGAACCACAACATATCAATCACGTAGAAACCGAACACCTCTGTTGTTGCTGTGAAATTTTGCATTCGACTCCTCGACAATCTTTTAAAACCAGTACTTTCTAAAGTTTTTACTCTCCTGCCTTCGTGGTATGATACACAAACTGATTAACTATATATTTCTTCTTCTCGGACTGAAATTTTAAATGACTTGCATGTTTCTTGCCGCTTTTCCCGACTGTCACTTTTTAGCGCAATACTTGTACCCGATCGGACCGTGCACTGTTCACTGAAGCAAATTGTGCTACTCAAACATCACTAGGTGCTGCTAGCAGGTAAAATTGGGATCGGTACTAGTTGTACAGACCGAAGCAAGCGAATAATCATCGCTGTAACCTTGAGATTAATGTGTGTGAATTGACGAATCTGTCAGTTTTGACGCTTGACAAAATTTTGTCCTGCTCTGGGGCAGGACGACGGCGCCTTTGAAGTTTGGTAAGGCTTGACAAAAAAAAAATCGCCGTTCGCACTTGTGAAACGGAACTGATGACAGATATTTTTGCAAAACAAACAAAAATTCGCCTAGTGCGGCCGGGCCCTAAGCTCAAACTTACGCTAGCCAAAATATTGCATCACCCAGTCACGTTTTTCGTCACGCAGGTTCGAAGTTGACTCTTAGATTTGGCGGGAGAACCTCAGAGTAAACTGACCGATGGGGTGGAGGGGTGCATTGTTCTTTCTCCCCTCAAGGTGAAATTGGCCCGGGGGGGTTCTCCCAAAAAATTTGGGTGGGGGGTGTGCCGCTGGGCTATAACAACCCTAATTTTGCGAACCTGTTCCAGACTAAGGGCCTGTTTACATGGAGGGAGGGTGACCCGGGAACCCGGGTCACCCTCCCTCCATGTAAACAGGCCCTAAATGTTGAAAAAAGATACCCTATTCAGGACGATTCTTAACGATTTTCTTTCTAACCCAAAAGGCTAAACTACTAAGCAGCACTGCGAGTTGTAGTTGTAAAGCTTTTTAACACTCCTACGCGTTTCTTTTCGTCTGACTACTTCATCTACCCTATGCCAGAGTATCAATTACCGATCTTCATGCCAACTCCTGGGAAACTGATACCCTGATACCCAAATGCCTTTTGGTATACCCTGTTCCAGACCAAAATGCTCAAAAACCATACCCTGTCCAGCTGCACGTTCCTATATAGCGAAAATAAGGGAGTGCCCCCCCCCCCCCCCCCGGGAAATCGGCCGCTTGTAATCCCTTCAGGGGTTCTTGTTTTAACAAATCGTCGATTTTTTAGCCAAATCGTCGTTTTTGCATCGGGAATTATTCAATGCATGACAGTGTTAGAAGCAATAAAAAGCCCTGTGGGTTTCAAAGACGGGCCTTTGCGCTTTAATACGCATACTGGAAAGTTCGTATTTCATATGCCGAAGTTTTACGCCACGGTTTTTGCCTAAAAATCGTTCCGCCAGCCGGCCGTAAAAAGTTTTCTAATACGCCACACGCCGGCCGACGCCAGCGCTCTTATAACCTGTCCTGCACCACACGTGAATGGAGAATTGGAGATGGCTACAAATCGAAATTTGTTTGGCCCTGTACTTAAAAATTTTTGGGCCCCCTCCTTAAAAACAGGTCTGGATCCGCCACTGTTTATGTACCATAAGCAATGTTAAAATTGTTTAGGTTAGTTTTTTGTTTAGAATGTTTCGGATTTACGCCACGCCAGCGCTTACAGCAAGAAAAAGCCCTGTGAAATACGCCAAAAGTTGGCGTAAAAACCTAGCTCCACGCCGAAGATCTCCACGCCAAAGATCTTCGGCGTAACATATGAACTTTCCAGTATGATTATTATTTTACGCTTTGATGATCGTTTCGATGTTGACGATGTTAGCGGTCGACATCGTTGTTAGACTTGTTATTGTTGACTGGGAGAAAAAGCTGGAAAAGATGACTGATAATCTTCTGACACATTTTAAATATTTTTACCTGATCATGATCATTTGGGTAATTGTGAAGAACAGCTCCCGAAAAAAAACTGGTAAATCTTCGCTTCAATCTCTAACTGATCGTCGTTTTTTAATGGCAATCGTCGCGTCTTCGATTTCTTTGGAAATACCCATAGAGAGGCTCACCAGTGACACTAGTGTTGAAAGTCGCGTATGCAAACTCAGGGGGTGATTACATGGCGAATTTCAGCCCGGGCTGAGATTTCAGCCCGGTTAGGGGGGCTGAGATTTCAGCCCGGCTTCCGAATCAAATCCTCTTGAAATGAAGTTGGCGATTACATGGACAAGGTTTCAGCCCGGGCTAAAATTCAGCCCGGGCTGAAAATTCCAGCCCGGTTTGAGAGAAACCGGGCTGGAATTTTCAGCCCGGCCAAACGGGCTGAAAAAACCCATGTAATCGCGGAATGGAATTTCAGCCCGGGCTGAAAAGTGAACTTGGGCATGCCCAGTGATTGTGTTTTGGCTAAATTGTAGAATGCCCGGCAACGTATTTGCATGTCATTGAATGAGAATGGTCCTTTTGTTTTTATACACACGTGCAGCCGGTATGTAAATAAGTTGCCGGGTATTGTAAAATCGCTCCTGTGTTTTTAAACAAGATGGCAACAGCAAAGGAAAAAAGGTTCCAGTTAATACCCGGTAACTTATTTGCATGACATTGAATGAGAATGGATCCTTTTGGGTTTTTTTTACGCTTCGTTCTACAAACGTTCAGTCGATATGTAATAAGTTGCAGGTTATTCAAATCGCCCCTGATTCTTTGATGACTCTTCCCGTGCAATTTCAAATTTGGTGCCCGGGCTGAACCTCGTCATGTAATCGCAACAAAATTCCTAACCGGGCTGAGATTTCAGCCCGGGCTGAAATTCGCCATGTAATCACCCCCTCAGTGTGCTGAAAGTAAAATAATGTAAATGATTTCCTGATCAAGATGATGCCTGCATGTAAATTGACAATGGCTATTGTTTCAAGAACATTTAAAATATATTCACACGATATACACTGTTTCCATCCAGGGGCACCCAACGAACATTTTTTGGAAAATACATTATTTTACCCAGATAAATGAAAATAAATTATGTAAAAGCATTTCCAGGTGTTCTTCTGCGTTACTGGGGAAAATATATCTGTTCCTCTTTGCCAGCATGACACACGGGGAAATTCCCAGCCAGCTGGATAAAAATTGTTTGTTTCCCAGCCAACAATAATAATAATATTAAAATAATAATAATAAGTAACCAAAAGGGGCATGGGAACTAATTAAACATCGATGGAAAACCTTTCGAATATTGTTTTGTATAATGTACTGCCGTCTCAAACAGTTTGAATATTCGGGAAATTTATATTCCCTTTTCTCAGGAAATAATGACCGTGTTAATCATTACTATTTCCGAGCCTAAAAAATAGACCGAAATATTTTGCCAGCCAGCAAGAATTCGGCTGGGGAACAGATAAAGTGAGGAACAGATTCGTTGGGTGCCCCTGTCCATCGCTGAAATTACAGATTATAAGGACTATTACTAGGGGTACCATATCAGGGGCACCCAACGGATCATTTCGGTGAAATATCTGTTCGAAAGGCCTATAATCGCCTCGGATATATATATATATATATATTCGGTTAGGGAAATGTCATCTCGAACTTTCGTAATATGGGAAAATAATGCCTTTGTTTTCGGAGAGATAAAAATGTCGTTTTGGGTACAAAAAAACGGTCAGCTAAGATTTTCGGAAAGGCAAATTTAGCTCATAAATTCGGATAATAAGATTTCAATCCCTAAAATTTTCTGAAGTTTGAAAGTTCAGCTAACGTATCCGAAAAGATACATTTTTCTTAGCGTTTAAAAATAAGCCATTAAACTGCACAAAAAGCACAGTTATAACGTAAAAACGACGTTCTGACACCTACAGGAAAATGTTGTCGTTGGGTGCCCCTGCCATATTGGAAGTAGACTACGAGCAGTCCCTCTTTCCCAGCTTAGTCCGTCGAGCGAGAGCGATAAAAATTCGCGATCGGAAAAATGGCCTCGCTCCCAGTTTTTCGCGCGGCCATTTCCGATCGCGAATTTTTATCGCTCTCGCTCGACGGACTAAGCTGGGAAAGAGGGACTGCTCGTAGTCTAAATTTTTCGATATTTTGAAGGAAATTTTGCGAGGTTATGAGTGTCTTGGAACTTCAAACTACGGTCAGTAATTCATCTTCATATATATACTTTTTAATGGTAGTGAGAAAAAAATGCGCTTTCTGGAGTGACCCTCCCCTTCCTTTCTGGAGTCTCTCTATTAACCCCCCCCCCCCCCCCCCCCCCCCTCTTGAGGCCTAAAATTAAATAAGCCCCCGGGGACTTAAGGCGGGATTCTACCTGAATGCCATTTTTCCGCGACTTAACATGGGTTAAATGGAAATATCTCGTTCACGTTTCTAGCAATCCAAAAACTCTATGCTCATCCCATGAATCTATGTTATGGGGTGTTTTGTAAATTTGTGTGTGATTTTGGGGTATTTTGGGGAGGAAATAGTTTTTCTCAAAGGAGTTGTAAAATTTAGGGAAATAAGAAATATTGAAGATTTAATGTAGTTTTAAAATTAGAATTTGAAATTAAAAATTAGTAGATTGACATTGACTGTAGTTTCATCAAAATGCCAAACAAGAGTGATGGACACGCAAGACGCGAACGAAAGTACACATAGCGGTAAAGAAATCGGAACTGATTTTTTTTGCAGGAAACAATGACAGTTGTTCTGCTCTCGCGTTACTGTCCTCGTTTGCTTCCGATGCTAAAAACTCCGGCGGGTCTAATATGCTGGTAACTGGGAACTGGTAACTGGTAACTGGGAACTGGTAACTGGGAACTGGTAACTGGTAACTGGTAACTGGTAACTGGGAACTGGTAACTGGGAACTGGTAACTGGGAACTGGTAACTGGGAACTGGTAACTGGGAACTGGGAACTGGTAACTGGGAACTGGTAACTGGTAAACTGGGAACTGGGAACTGGGAACTGGTAGCTGGTAACTGGTAACTGGGAACTGGTAACTGGTAACTGGGAACTGGTAAACTGGGAACTGGGAACTGGTAACTGGTAACTGGTAACTGGGAACTGGGAACGGTAACTGGTAACTGGGAACTGGTAACTGGGAACTGGGAACTGGGAACTGGTAGCTGGGAACTGGAACTTTTTTTTATATTTACCCTCCTGGTGATCATGAATGAAACCTGACAACGAAATACACATAAATAATAATTTGACAACTGTGAATCTCGGTGAATCTGCATCTTACAAGTCGCTTTATTTCTTTACACTTCTCCGTTATTGGCAAAAATTACCGTTGGCCGTAATCCCCCGGGCAATTGACTACGTGCCGTGCCCATGGAAATATAAAGCGCCCGGAGACATGAGAGAGAAAAAGCAAGCGAGCCTTTGTGCAGCCGAATGGAATCCTCAAGCTACAAGGTAAGAATAATTCGAGATCGCTTGCTGTAACTTGTCCATTTTGTCACCATTTAAGCCATATCTTTTCTCATAAGAATCGTCAATTCGATGGTGCATGCTGTTGTCGTGCAGAAAACTTGACTGTGATAAATGTTGTAAACCCCTTATCGAAAGCATGGTAGAATTCATCCGGCATGTCTTTGATGTGTAGAGTTTGTTTGTTATTTTTTTGCGCGGATATGTCAAACCTTTCCAAGTCTGCGAAAGTTCTTTCGTTCACATGAAATTATTAAAGGAATGGCCTACGAATGTTCGAATCAGAAGTAGATAGAAGTAAAAGTTCAACGAGCTTAAGTCCACGGTAAATCAATAACTCTACACATCAAAGACATGCCGGATGAATTCTACCATGCTTTCGATAAGCGGTTTACAACATTATCACAGTCAAGTTTTCTGCACGACAACAGCATGCACCATCGAATTGACGATTCTTATGAGAAAATATATGGCTTAAATGGTGACAAAATGGACAAGTTACAGCAAGCGATCTCGAATTATTCTTACCTTGTAGCTTGAGGATTCCATTCGGCTGCCAATCTCGTACCCAGAGTCCACGGTCTCCTCGGTCAGCGAGGAGACCGTGGACTCTGGGTACGAGATTGTTCGGCTGCACAAAGGCCATTCTCGTCCCCACAGCCCTTTCGCATCTCTTAGCCGGCGGGGCCTAAGCACGAGCCTAGGCCCCGCCGGCTAAGAGATGCGAAAGGGCTGTGGGGACGAGAATGCACAAAGGCTCGCTTGCTTTTTCTCTCTCCAGTCTCCGGGCGCTTTATATTTCCATGGGCACGGCACGTAGTCAATTGCCCGGGGGATTACGGCCAACGGTAATTTTTGCCAATAACGGAGAAGTGTAAAGAAATAAAGCGACTTGTAAGATGTAGCCTGCGTCGCAGACGGACTTGACCTCCGGTAATGTCCGTCTGCGAATTAGTGCACAAATCCTTGTTCTAGACCCCCAACGACGTACCAGGATCTGAGTACTTTCTGTGATTG
Organism: Desmophyllum pertusum; assembly: GCA_029204205.1. Classification (NCBI taxonomy): domain Eukaryota; kingdom Metazoa; phylum Cnidaria; class Anthozoa; order Scleractinia; family Caryophylliidae; genus Desmophyllum; species Desmophyllum pertusum. Next base: position 2,542,962 of record MU825399.1, read on the forward strand.
GCCTTTACATAAAGCTATTGTTCAATTAGCTATGATTTGGTTGTATTTCACGCGAGCTAGGACCGGAAGCTAGCGGAAAGCGAGCCTAAAAATAGTACAGTATTAAAAAAATCACTGAAGATATAATGCAGCTTTCGAAGCGGTTAGAGAAAGCTCAGTTTGAATTAACGGAGCTACTCCCAGAACAACGAGAAGCGATCAAATCTTTCTTCCAGGGGAAAACGTGTTTACAATTTATCCACAGGTTTTGGAAAGTCGTTGATCTTTCGTGTCTCCCGATTGTCGCAGTCGCTGATATATGATCGAGTGTTATTGTTGTGATTTCACCTTTACGATCGCTGATGGAGGACCAAGTTTATATATTTCAACAATATGGGTATACTGGCGATTGCATGCTATCACGGACTTGGAAGACCCAGAAACTATTCAGCCGGTTTTAAATGGGAACTACCTTGTTCGGTTTGCAGAGTGTTTGTTGTCTAAACTAACGCGTTGTAAATATCTGTTTGCCCGACAGGAGACCAAACGTGACCTCTTAAAATTTGCTAGAGTGGACACAGTCGATGGCTCTATAGCTATTCTACTTCAAAATCCTCCTCATAATACAACATATCTTGCCCGTTAGAAACACTCTTGAAGGGCAAAGGGATCATGTATCTTATGGGGGGCCTCGGCCGATACATCGGTCGATACATCGGCCGATATATCGATCGATATATCGGCCGATACTCGACCGACACTCGACCGATACTCGACCGATACTCGGTCGATTTCTCGACCGAGTATCGGTCGATATATCGACCGAGTATCGGTCGAGTATCGACCGAGTATCGGTCGAGTATCGATCGATTGTCGGTCGCGATATATCGACCGATGGCCCTCGTGATATCGGCGCGATATTGTCGGTGGTGTATCGGTCAACTATCGGTTACATATCGGTCGACTGTCGATCCTAACTCGATCGACATATCGGCCGATATATCGACCATTTACATTTACATTTACCATTTATTTGCCTCCATCTTTATGATGATTCTTGCAAATCGGTCAGCGGTCAAAGGAAAAATACAATAGAGAATAAAACAAATAGAAAATAATAATCTAGAAACGATTTGTAAATGCATGGTTTCTAAACGCCTTAAGGGATGAAGCCTCGACTGCCTCTGCTGGCAGAGCGTTCCAGTCACGAATTGTTCTCGGAAAAAAGGAGTTTTTATTTCAATCACCAAGCTGTCCTTCACTATAAATCTGAGTATAATTCCTGGAACATCTCTATTTACCAATTGACATCTGACCCGCCATGTTATCATTTCACAACGCGCGAAAACTGCTAAACAGTTACCCAAATTACACAACAGCGGAAATCCACCAGTTTTTGAAGTAGGTAATTAAAACAATGAAGCAGGTAAAACATAACTCGTAATTTTGACACTTAAATGTTTTATTTTTCATAGACCGATATACTCGGGAAGTATCGGTGAAGTATCGGTAAAGTATCGGTGAAGTATCGGTAAAGTATCGGTGAAGTATCGATAAAGTATCGGTAAAGTATCGGTGAAGTGTCGGTGTACTGCCAACTATATCGGCCGACATGTATATCGGCCGATATGTCGGCCGATATAGCGGTCCATGCCAACCGAGTATCGGTCGAGTATCGACCGAGACATCGACCGAGTATCGATCGAGTATCGATCGAGTATCGATCGAGTCTCGGTCGAGTATCGTCCGATATATCGACCGATATATCGGCCGATGTATCGACCGATGTATCGGCCGAGGCCCCCCATAAGATACATGATCCGGGCAAAGTAGGTCAGAAGACCGAGTTCAATAGAGAACGGCAAATGTCACGAACTTCGAACAGGCCTGTCACCCCTTTTACCATAGCCAATCAGAATAAAGGGGATTTCGAAAGGCCCTTCCGGTATTTCGTTACGTCGTTGGGGGTCTAGAACAAGGATTTGTGCACTAATTCGCAGACGGACATTACCGGCGGTCAAGTCCGTCTGCGACGCAGGCTAGTAAGATGCAGATTCACAGTTGTCAAATTATTATTTATGTGTATTTCGTTGTCAGGTTTCATTCATGATCACCAGGAGGGTAAATATAAAAAAACGTTCCCAGTTCCCAGCTACCAGTTCCCAGTTCCCAGTTCCCAGTTCCCAGTTACCAGTTCCCAGTTCCCAGTTCCCAGTTCCCAGTTCCCAGTTCCCGGTTCCCTGTTACCAGTTCCCAGTTCCCAGTTCCCAGTTCCCAGTTCCCAGTTACCAGTTACCAGCATATTAGACCCGCCGTAAAAACTCTAATCCCACTGCAGAAAAAGTGGATAACTCATCTTATTCATCTACTGGCCGAAAATGTTCTTTTATTGCGCGTTAGGCCGCTCGTGCAAGAAAACAGCAAATTCTGGCGAAGAGATCGACAGGTCAAGTTTGCTCCGCCATGGCCATTTGGAAAAAACCTTCCATTATCGTACGGACGCCACATCTGGTTTGCGGCATCATCATATTCCCTGTTATAGGTCGTCCTAATTTGTCGCAATTCTATTCTTGCAAGGAAAGCTGTGATTGGCCAAACTTCGTTCGTCCCGGTGACGTCACCGAAACAGATTCGGGTACATTGCCTGGAAAGAATCGTACAGTCGGGGAAACAAGTACCAGTTGATGCCAAAATCACGCCTCCGAGATGGGACTGAGCCGCGGTGCTCGTCCCTGAAGTTGCTAAGCAACATGACGTATTTGGAATTGCTGGCGTGATCAGTCCAGCGCATTTCTTCTTTGGAAATGTTTTCATCCGCCGACCAAAACAAACAATTATCCAATCAGAGCGCGAATTTGGAGTCACGTGGTGCGAAATTCACGATTGCGATCGCGCGCGAGTTGAAAGCTCTGAGTCGATCTAACGCGATGCTTTGAATGAAACAATCCAACAATCTATTTACGTTTATTTCTGGCCGGGATTAGCTGCTTGCTGGACGAGAAACATGGCTTTGATATATTTTAGCCTGGAATAAGTTGTGACGAGCGCTTGCCTTTCTTGTCGCGCTCTAGATCGAGCTCTTGTCGCGCTCAGATCGGAGATCGCGCTTCGTCCTTCGACAATCCGCAGCTATACGCTTTCATGTATTACTGGCCGGGATCAACTGCTTGCACAAAGAGAAACATGGCTTTGATATCCTTAGCCAGCAATGAGTTGCATTATTATTAGAACCAAACTTATGATTTTTTAAATTATGGTGACTTCAACATTTTGAAAACCCTTTTCCCAGTGGAGAGAGAAATTTTTCGAAGATTAGCGATTTTAAACAGTTTACTTCTTCGTTCTGACCGTGCAAGCTAGCGCATGGAGGACTGGGCATGGAGACTATAATATCTCAATATCATTATCCATCCTTGCTAAACCTTTTTCATTGAGCATGCCGCCCATATTTAATACCAATTCCGCGAATTAATACGAAAGGAATACAAAGTTTGACAATTATTTTAAAATTAAGTTTTATTTCGAAATCAGTATTCGACATCTACAAAACTCGCCGATTCCCGCAACGTTTTAAGATATGCCGCGCGCATTTTTTGTTTTGTTCTACACCCATTTTACATTCTCATCATGAATGAATACCGTGAAAATAAACAACTTCCTGTCGATGAAAATTAAGAAAACGACTCTTCAGTTACACGAGACAGTCACATTAACGAAAGCAAATCATCGATTTCAGACACTTTTGATAAATGTCCTTTTCCCATTACCTGCGTCGACTTTCTTTTCTCTAGCGAATTTCGCCTCGGGCTCCTTGATAAGCAAACTACGCCTTACGACGTTATCACAATAGTATACTGCTGCTCTAAAAGTTATGTCAAGGACGTCAATTGCGACTAGTTCTTGTATTTATATTCTGGTCGCGCGCTATGTTCAAAACAAGCTAAAACAGTATTGGTTTAGGTTACAGTAACAGCGAACAACTGGCGTGCTGCAACAGTCGCAACAATCACGCATCGATCGAGTTATTTTGCATCCCAAGCCTAACATGACCTCCTAAAATTTGTAGAAAGAGAAACAGGGCTGTGATATATTTTGGCCAGGAATATTGGGAGGAGCACTTGCCTTTCTCGTCGCGCTCTATGTTCAAAACAGATCGAGCCGTCTTGGTTCAGAAATAATCTATTTACGCTTACACGCGTTATACCCTCCGGGATATATTTAACTGCTTGCAGAAAGCGAAACATGGCTTCGATATCCTTTAGCCTAGAGTGAATGAGTTGCGACTAGCTCTTGTATTTCTCTTCTGGTCGCTCGCTATGTTCAAAACAGAGCTATTGGTTAGGTTATAATCGCCTGTTGTATCAAAATCGAACGCTGCAACAATACACGCATATCCTAGGCATGGTCTGTGACCTCTTAAAATTTGCAAGAGACGCTGAGTGAACACTCGAAGGCTCTATTCTACGTGAAAATCCTCCACATAATACAACATGCTCGTTTACTACGTTAAAATAAAAATAAAAACACACCTGAAGCAACTGAGTAGGTCAGAAGACATAATTTAATATAGAGCAGCAAATGTCCTGTCACCTTTTAATACAACAACAAGGAAAACGATGTCGATATCCTAGTTCTGTTGCCAGTTGTAGCGCTCACTTGGCGGATGTAGAAACGCCTGATCGATCTCTTTCAAAAATACGAGAGATATGGTCTTCATTGTCATGTTATGTTGTAGTTCAGCTGTGTCACTAACCGCAGAAGCTTTCAAAGGTCAGATCAGGTCAGCCGCTCACAAGTGTCACAAAATCACACAGGCTATCAGCACAAATACAATTCAAAGGTGGCAGCCAGGGGGGCAGGCAGCGCCCTTTGATCTTGCCGCTTTTCCGCAATACATGATCGCACAAGTAAAGAAATCTGTCAATCATTCGAGAAACGTACCTCTACGGGAGTTTGCTGTGGAATTTTCATCCATGGTGTCCCACAATGACCAAAGTTCAGTTAAACAGCGACCGAATCGTTCCCATAGATGTTTGGACGTGGAATCGCCAAAATATTTCTGAACGAACACAAACGCACGTCATGTCAGCCATCGTCCGCCATGTTTATTTTAAACAAACCAGTACTTAGTCTCGCTCGGCCAAATTTCTAAAATGTGCAATCATATATACTAGGTCCCAGGCCTCGCTGCTAGCCCCCCCTGGTGGCAGCCATTCAAAGGGTTTCTTACTTTCTTTTTCCTGATTCTGTGAAGCTCGAAATCGAGAAGTGTTTTCTTGCACTTGTGGCAAATCCAGACTGAGTGGATTTCGGCCGATCCTTCCCCGATTTCAACGTCCATAAACATGCATAAGGGATGGACCATTATATTTTTTGGGGGGGGGGGGGTTGGGCAATTTTTCTGAGCTCGAATTTTTTTTCCGGTCATGAATTTGTGCACGAATTATTTTTTTCACCTTTAGCTTGTGCACGAATTTTTTTTTTTCATTACATTGATGTTTATTGTCCTATTATTTATAAAACAGTATTCATAATAAAAGACAAGTATATATTATAAATCACCAAAAACGATAATCATATATTAAAACACAAAAGTGCATGAATTCGTATGATGCCTATACAAGTATGGAACATACCTCTAGCACATGTTTATATGCTGTCTCATAATTTTTTATAGTTATTTTATATTAACATGACACTGAACACATAAATAAATAAAACAAAATCTGTGGACAAGTTGTGTTCAATATTGTTTATTGAATTAACATATAATATTAAATGTTTCCTGCATCCAGCCTATTGTGATACACATACATGAGTAGTATGACTTTGCCAGGGCAATCAGAGTCTTTATCTCAGTCCTTGCGCTGATCAATTTTTTTGGTCAAACACAGGACCCCAAGAGTAGAAAGGTTGCTCGAATTTTTTTTTTCTTTTGGCTTGCTGTGCATGAATTTTTTTTCTCTACTTTTGCTGTGCACGAATTTTTTTGGTAATTGCCCAACCCCCCCCCCCCCAAAAAAAAATATAATGGCCCATCCCTAAAGCCTTGCAGCCTCAAACAAAGAAACCTCACATCCTATAGCCAGGCGGTGTTGGACACGGTTCACGTGACTAAATTCGTCCAATCACGCGTCAGCTGGGCGATACTTATGGCGGACGTGTTTTTGTGTCGTGAGTGAGGATCGCTCGTCCTTTTTCGGTGGATTTCTTCTGTTATCGAGCGATTCAGTTCATCATTTTCGGGGATCTGTTAGAGGATTACCTCAGCAAGCTATGGTTCAAGCTATAAGTTCAGGTAAGCATTTTTTTACAAGCAGTATCATTTTGCCGCAGAAGATTGCTTCCCGCAAAAATCGCGGCCCATCGCTCAGATTTCGTACAAAACATCTAGAATACCTATAGAATGTCCCTGAATTTTTTCAAGGCCCATAAAAATTTTTCACGAGAGATAAAGTGAATTGAATACGATCAATCGGTCCAGTAAACAAGCAAAACTGACATATGTATCGAAAGTAAAAACTCACCTTCGCGCACATTTCGCCGCCATTGTCCACAATCTCAAGCACAACGCATCTTCAATGGTTTCTTTGTTGTTGTGTTACAAATCGGCAGGCAAGCAAGCTGGGAAGACTCGATAAAATGAAAATTTCAAACTCAAGTGGAGTCCACACGGGAAGATTTCAAAGCCGCCATGTTGTGACGTCACGCTATTGTTTAGCGCATTTCCAAAAGAAGAAATGCGCTGGACTGGTGATTACTTTCGGAGCACTCGTACTAGTTTCTGATTGATTGGATAAAAGATTCGGAAACTCTTCGAGTGCTTCAACGAAGATTTGTAAAAACCGCACTTGTTCCCCGGACTTAATAGGTAAGAGAGAAGATTTGCACCAACCTCGTTCCCAGGGTCTCTACCGTCTCTTTTCTGATGCGTTTGGCGGGAAGAAGAGAGACCCTGGGAACGAGGTTGGCTTTGCACCTCCTTCGAAGGGAACAAGTGGTATCGAGATACTGGTCTCCGTAACGGTCACTCGCGGTCAGTTGTCAAGGAAGTTGAAATTGTATCACCCAAGTTGTATTTTATTGTTTCGACTTGTATTGGTGGTCACTACTTAAACTGACAATTCCAATCCATAATGTAAAAACAAACGAAACTTGAGCATATGGACAGTAACTGGATTAGCCTGCGAAGCAAGCGTTCCTGTACGAACGAAGAGCTTTTTCCGCGATCGAAGAGCTTTTTCTGCATTTTGGCCGCGCGAAAATAAATTGGGGCGAGAGCAAAAAAGACGGAGTGGAGGGGGGGGGGGAGAGGGGGGAGGGGATTTTCGCGCGCGGCCAAAATGCAGAAAAAGGCTCTTCGTTCGTACAGGAACGCTTGCTTTGCAGGCTATAACTGGATTGCATTTCATTCCTTTTTATACTGAAAATCGGAAACTCCGGAAGATCCGCGAATGATCTGGAGATCTGTTTGGTTTCAAAATCCTCTTTATTTATTTTATTTTCATTTTATTTATTTCCTCAATTGAATTATACAGATGTATAGAGAAAATAGCTCTTGAATGGGTTGCTGTGGTATTGGGTTCGTTAACTGCAGTGGTGGTACCACTTGTTCTCAACCAGTCAGGAGAATGGTAAATATCACAAGCTGGAGACTGATCCCGTGACTGGATAAATTTCTTGAGAAGTTCTGATCCCCATGCATGTGTCGATGACGCGTTGAACTGACAGCAGCCTTTACGTGGTGTATGCATGCACAGGACATACGGTATGAATCTTGAGGATTTGTTACTTGAACGACAACAAGCTATCCAGTGAGGCATGGCCAATTGGCTCCCATGTTCAGCTAATCTTCGATGGGTTGTTTTCATTGTAAGCTAACATTAAGGTAGCTCCATTAAAATGCCATAAACAATGCCAGTGAAAAGCTATGTTGGATAAAATCGTGCAGTACTCAGCCAGAGCAAAGAGAGTGTACACTGTAGTGTAAAACAAATGTTAAGAAAAGTATCACCAGATTACATACAACACTAACTCTCGTCAACTCTCGCCTTGCGGACACCCCGTTATTATGGACACCCGCTATTACGGACGAAATCCAGCCCTCCAACCGGCGAAAGCTATAGAGGTTTGACTGAAAATGACTCCCGCTATTGCGGACTCCAAACTACGTCCCGAGGGTGTCCGTATATATTTAGTCTCCTCCCTTTGAACTCCTAGACTACGAGCAGTCCCTCATTTTTCTCAGGGATAGTCGAATGGGAGAACACGTAACCGCGCGCTTGCATATGCTCTTACACTCAACTACCCAACGACGGAGGCAGTGCTTCTCTCGTTGAAGCTTTTCTAGTACTATACATAAGTGACAATGGTTAATCAAAGGCTCCTATGATCTCAGTATGCATAAATTGATAGCGCAATTAAAGTTTAAAGCCCATCGACCCGAGCGAGTGAAATTTGTCCACCAATTCCACTCGTTCACTGTTTTCGCATTCACGAGTTAAAAAGGATACCTCCGCTTCACAGTACCAGTTGTGTCTAAAGAAAAAGTACACCGCCAGACCAAAGGAGCAATAGTTGAAGAACATGATGAAGATTTTTCTTCTTAATAATGTGTATTCCTGTAAACAGAAATAAATTATAAATTAAAGAAAGTTAACGGCAAGACTCCAAACACCATACAAATTCAAGTCCCAATTTTTTATATATCCAAATTTCTATATCTGACATCTCACCCTAACGTAAACGACCTGGCTGAAAATATGCATTCTAGCTAATTTTCATGCTCTCTCGATGTTTCTCATAGTCATACCACCAACGGATAATCATATACCGAGAAATCCCTCTATTATTTTTTTTTCATATTCAAAACTTCGTAAAATATCCGACTATCACCTTAAATTAAATGATACTGGCCAGCTGGAAATTAGTATTTTGACTAGCAAATGGATACAAGCCCTTTCAATTTCTACGGTAGTAGCCATTTGGCTCAAGATCCAAGTAAAGGATCAGGAGTAGACCACATTCACGATCAATGGATGCAATTAAGGTCTATTGTTATGCATCACCTGAATACCTATCTGAAAATCAATTCACATGTGAAAAAAGTTGATTGTGTGGGATAGAAAAATGTATTCACTATCGTGTGGGAAGCGAGGTGGCTAATTTTTGATTTATATTAATGATCTAAACAACTCAACCAATAAATTATCCACTATTTTGTTTGCAGATGACACTAATCTGTTTTGTTCAGGGAAAGATATACGTGAACTTGAATCTATAGCAAATGCAGAATTAGCTCGTGTCCAAGAATGGCTAACACTAAATCAACTGACTCTCAATATCAAAAAATCAAATTTTATCATTTTCAAATCCCAAAAAAACCGGTTAAAAAGTCAATTACATCTTAAATTAAGCGACAATGTACTACAGAGAGTGGAAGAAAGTAAATTTCTAGGAATTGTAATTGATCAACACTTAACGTGGAAGAGCCATATTGACTATATCACTAAAAAGATTATAAGATCTACAGGCTTGCTTTGTAGAATTCGTTTTTACGTCAATCAATCGCTTTTAAAAATGTTATACAATAGTTTAATTTACCCGTACCTCCATTATGGAAATATTGTCTGGGCAAATAACTATCCCACAAGGCTTGATAAATTATTTAAGCTACAAAAGAAGGTATTAAGAATTATAACTTTTTCTTCATACACAGCACCATCTCTTCCGCTTTTTACTCAATTGAGTCTTTTAAACGTTTACCAAATAAATGATTTTCTAATTGGCTCCTTCAGCTTCAGTCTAAATAACAAAGTACTACCATTCTATTTCAATGACTTCTGTATAGAAAACGCACAAGTCCATAAATATAATACTAGAGAATCAAAGAATTTACATAAGATTTTTAACAGAACAAATTATGGAAAATTCTCTACAAGAAAAAAGATAATTGATATCTGGAATAGAATACCTGTGAACATCAAACGCTCGGCATCTATGAAAATATTCAAAAGGAAAATGAAACAATTTCTCCTTTTTCAGAGTAATGATAGTTAAGTAAACAAATATAATTAAAAAGGGTAAGATTGATATTTGTAATTATATGTAAATAATATCTTATTATTTGTAATTTTATTCGTATTATGCCTATCTCACTGATACCAATGAATGCATTTAATAGATCTTAAGTTAACTCACAGGGAGACTACTTTGTAAAAGCCCGTGAGGGTTTCTTTAGTCTTCCTCCCAAAGCTATTTTATTGTAACACTTTCCAATATGTATTTGTATTAATTGACGGGAAATAAACATTCAAACAGTAATTAAAGGCTCCCAATCTGGCCAGCAGCCAAGACTTGAGTGCTGGCTGGGACCAATGTTGTGTTGTTGATGACATCTTGGTCAAATAGGAAGACTGATTTTTAACCTGACTTAACTCCGAACAAGGAAAAATCTTGGGTGTTGTGGTTTACTCATGGCAGGAAAGACTATAGCTAGTAAGACAGTCAAGGCCTTAGTAAGTTTAACCTACATTATATTGTAACGTTATGTACCTCAATGTTCATTGGCTTGCTTGAAGTCAACCAGATTAAAATACATGATAGAAACATGTAGAGCATGGAACAGACCATAAATACAATGAATGATGTTTCATGGACATCTGAAATATAAAAAGCCAAGAGAGACTACAACTCGCTATTCATGCAGCACTAGGATTTAGAAGACACTAGACTGTTACAGGATCTCCTGTCTTCGAAAATAGCAGCAGGTGGAAATTATATGTATACAGCTGTTTCGAGAAAGGCTGTCGGAAAAAAGCGCACGCGACAATCCCGAAAGGTATGGTGGGTAGTTTTAAGTTCACGGTGCCTTGACTTCAGCATTTCAAGGAAATCTGAGAAAATGGCACGAAACGCCGTGGACGTATGTTTGCGAGTGTTAAAAGAAAGCGACAAAAGTAGGTTTGACAGCTACAGTGTCAGGAACGTAGATCATATCCCAGATTACTTTTTGGGATTGTCGCGTGCGCTTTTTTCCGACAACCATTCTCGAAACAGCTGTATACCGCTAATGCTTAGTTAAAAAAATATTCATCAAGTTAAAAAAAAAGAAATCATAACCGTGACAGTAGTTTGGATGTGATTTTACTTCTCTGTTTATACTCCTTACATGTAGTTTTAGTTTCGATTGAGAAGATACACGATGTATATCAAACCCTCGAGACAGTGTTTGATCACATTCCAAACCCCTCAAATTTTGTTAAAAATACTCCGCTGTGCATCATATTTTCAACTCTCTTCTCAGCCTGGTTTGTAATGCAATCAAACCCTGACAGTGTCTCTTGGGTTTGATGTATAATTTTACAGTAATCGTCCCCAGGACCCAGTCCAGGAGCTGCCTGCTACTCCTACTATGCTGCCTAGTACAACTACGCCAATGTAGCCTGTTCCAGGTGTTTTGGATAGTGGGGGAGCGACGCGAAAAAGTGTGAAGAGTGGCGAGCTACAGTATTCGTGCTTTGCGCGTCTTTTCGCATTGCTCCTCCACTATCTGAATGCCTGGAACAGGCTAACACCATTGTAGTTGGCTTTCGCAGCTTTGCCACTCACAGTTTGCTCAAAGAACAAAAAACTCTGGCACCTGTGGAGACACTACACAGACACATGACGTTTTTGTACAGATGATGTCTTGGTTTGAATGCCAAGTGTGCAAATTGTGTCGGACATAATACATCAAATACAAGATACAGTGTTTCATCTGATTTCCAAACACATCTAGAAGAGAGTTAAAACTATGACACATAGCAATGTTTGGAAAATTTATGTGATGAAAGTCAAACACTGTCTCTCATGTTTGAATATATCTTCTCAATCAAAACAAAAACTAAGGAGTAAATAACAGAGAAATAAAATTGTAAAAATATATGCTAATAATTAAGACCAGTATCCAAACCTCTGTCATGGTTATGATTTCCTTTGTTATAACTTCATAGGGGTAGCGAATGGTCTTTCAAAACATATGGGTCTTGCAAAATCTTAGTTGAATTTCACAGGTCTCACAGTCTCATTTTTTTAGTGGTTCTGTAAGTCTCGCAGACTCAATTTTTGGCAAAGCCATCTCAGAGTGTAGATTCTCGGTCTCGCAAAAAGTAAAAAAGTCTTGGGCTTGCAGAGAAAAAACGCTACACTCTCAACATCTCGCAAAGTCTCAAATTTTGCCATTCGCCACCACTCTTGATGAATTATTGATGAGTTTGAGAAATCTGTTTTCTCAGGTTAATATGGCTAAAAAATTAAAATAAAATAAAAAAAACACTAATTACTATTTCTGTAGAAGTAATGTTTGGTGACAAATACCATACCAAAGTTGTCAGTTGAAGAAATGTAGGTCAATGTCAAGAGAGCTCCATTTTCCACCACTTGTGAAATACAGGCTAGAAGATTGAGCGGGCCAAACCACCAAGTTGTTAAGTTGTATTTTCTGCCAGTATCTTTGTAATGTTTGTGAATTGCAGTTGGAAAAAGGAAGATTCGTGGAAGACAGTGCAGAGCTATTCCAATTCTCCAGATAAACTTCTCAGGCATGTGTCCTCCTATTGCTGCACTTATTGATGGTAAATAGTTTGGAACCTAAAACAGAAAAAAACCCTCCAAATTAAAATATTTTTAACCACCATACCGGATATCCTGCTAATGTCAACAGTGATCGACTAGGGCCAAGGGCCAAGGGACAAAGGCTAATATATATTAATTAGTAAAAATCTACTAGTATACTAATGCAAATGAGACAATCTGAATAGCTGAGCTACTCGTATACTATCAGCCATTAGTGTGCAGTGGCTGGAGGTCGTCACAAAATTGAGGTTTCTATTCGTTTCTACGAAGTTTCGGTGGATGATACTAGACAATAATTGTTATGATTTTTACTAAAACAATTAGATTATTCGCTCTCAATTTCTAAGATGTGATAGTTGATTCGGCCTACAGCCTCATCAACTATCACATTATAGAAATCTCGAGCTCATAATCTAATTGTTAAATAGAATACATTTATATAGCGCCAAAATCCAAACGTCCAATGGCGCTTTACAATATTGATTAAAGCTAAAAACAAATATATTAAGATACCTTAAAAAGGTTTATAAAATACTGGTTATAAAAAAAAGGAATACAAATGATTTAACGTAATACAATGAATAAGAATTCTAGAAATAAAAGTAAGTTATACAATGCATTAGTTTATGTATGATAAGCTTGTTTAAAAAGATGAGTTTTTAAAAGTGACTTTTAAGCTAATCCAGGATTATTATTGATTTCAGTATTGTAACTTTTCAGTGGGGTTTTCTGTTTAATATATATTTTGTCCTTCAATTTTGACTTTGAGTAATCTCTAGTTTGAGATCAGGCTCCGAGAGAAATCGCCGAGCGCGGACTGGGGCGAGCGAAGCGAGCCGAGCATCAGGATTAGCATTAATTGGCTTTCGAACAACCGGGCCCAGATGTTTATCAGTCTTTTATGGGCTTGAATTATATTTCTTACATTATCACATTGTTATCAATAAAGACTAATGATTTTGACACGTCAATCAGCTATGTTCATTGAGGATTACCGACCGACGTTTTTAAAATAGAGTTTGAGTTATTGGGGTAAAGGGAAAGTAAAATTAGTTCGAGTTAGCAGGGATTCAAGTTAACCGAGTTCGAGTTAGCTGATAGATAGTAAATGACTGAAAAAATGTGGGGGGGGGGGGGGGGGTAAAATCAAGGAGAAATTGGATTTTGTTCGAATTAGCGAGGAGTTCAAGTTAACGTAGTTCAATTTAGTGGGGTTCTACTGTAAAAAAAAAAACCCGTAGTGTAGTGAAAATATGACAGTACACTGTATAATACAGTGTACTGTCATTATTATTTTTTAACTGTATACATGTATGAACTACATAATTATGTAATAATTATTATTATTACAACCAGAGATTAGTCTTCGAGCACACAGAGCCATAAGCTTATTTGTTTTGAATGGGTTGATTGGATGACGTCGTTTGTCCTCTCGACCCAATCCTTTGTTAGGCGATCAAACAGACAGACAGAATCCTGTCAGGACGGATCGCTTCACCCCAGAGCTCCTTGTTCGTAGGTACTTCATGTATCCCTTATTATAGTGGTAACGAGGACTCTGGGAACGAGACTTACGTGAACCATTACTTAAAAATACGATCAAGCGAGTGTGACAACAAAAACAGGTCAGATACTCACGTGACAATGGGTCCTTGTAGTTTCATCGAAATGCCAAACAAGAGCGATGGACACGCAAGACGCGAACGAAAGAAGCGGTAAAGAACTGATAAACAAAGCAAAGCGCTCAATAGGTACGGACATTATAGGTGACTGCAGCCGATCAATGACCATCTTTATAAACTTTGTGCTAAACAATTTATAGTGAACGACAAGGAACCATCCGAGGAACACTGGGTACGAGTTGGGCTTGAATACTGTACAGCGGTAGTACAAACTGACCAGGCGTATTCATTGAGAACAAGATGGCGGATCAATCGAAGGTAAGCCGCTCTAGAAAACATGTTATGTTACGCCAAAGATTTTCGGCGTGGAGAAAGGTTATTTACGTCAAATTCTGGCGTGGCGTAAATCCAAACATTGGTTTCAAATGGCTTGAAGCCGACATCAAATTGACTGTCTCTATGTTGACTGTGAAGAGTTTGGCGTTTGAAATTTTATAGAACATGTGGTTGCTCCCGTGTTTTTGTTCTATTAAATGGGCAGTGTCACCAAGATTTAGTAGCACTTAAACATCCCAGCAGAAGTGTTTGTATCAATGGAAATCCACTAATAGTGGCCTGGTCTTGCTTAAAGTTACTATACTAGTACAGAAAAAACTGTTAAAAAAATTATTTGTCTATAAAGGACAGGTAGAAAGGAAGTGGAATGAAACTTGAAAAAGTTGGGCCGACGTTTTTAGGTTTTACGGTGTTCTTGGGAAAAATAGCTCAAACTCAATGATTCTGGTTTGTTCCCACCTCAGGAGAATGAATTGATGTCTTTCTCTTCAGTTGTTGTTCAGGAGCCATTTTATGCATCAGCAAGTGTACTTTCATAATTCAAGCATAGTTTACATAAAAACTTGGGGAATTCTTCCTTTAATTTTAGATGACATCCGTCATTTTGCAATGTGATTTCAGAACACCCGGGCCCACTTACAACAACACAAATCTACTGCTCCCGCGGTCTTGCAGTCACCAAATTTTAGTTTTACTTAAGGTAATTCCTTCGAAATAATAGTTACACTGAAAAGTTTCTGAAACTTCCCTAGTTGAACAATGCGATGTAATATTTCAAAATATTGAATAAAAAGAATAGGTCACCAGCCTCGCGAAAGAGATATAATCGACTAAAAATACCTCCTAATTCCTTACAAAATCAACCAAAAACACGTATTTTTTCACGTTTCCAGTGATTATTAATCTTTCTGCACTGAGAATTGGTCTATACTCCTTGTATAGAAAGAAGATGATTACTAGACTTAAATTTGCGAAAAAAAAATGATAGGTCCCCACGCTCGTTTACGAGAAAACGATCATTTACCTCTCTCGGGAGCATTGCCACAAAGAAAAAGCCGCCATGTTTTTAATGTGCGCGCGCTAATTACGCGCGAAATGATGCGCAGAAAGGATGCGCAGTGCAATACTAAGGAATGACCTTAAAACTACATGTAGCACTCCTGCAGTCCTGTAGTCAAAATAATAATTAACATTCAGCTGGTAAAACTAACTCTCCCATAGTCCTGTAGTAGATGGATAAAAGAACGAGGAATAAACATGACTTTTTGTTTCTTTATCAATGTTTGGTGTGCTACAATTTAATCATTTTTGCTTGGCATGCAACAAGAAAGAAACACACATTTGGGTTGTTCATGTACAGTATATTAATTTTGACGACTGTGGGATTGTGGGTCCCGAGCAGTTTTTGAAGTTAAATATTCAGTGTACTGGGTATTCTGAAATCTACATGCAGCTGCAGGTTTTACTGGATCATCAGCCACAGTTGTTAGTGTGACTACAGTATCTTGCAAAGTTACGGTACTAGACAGTCATATTTTTTGCGTATGACGTGCGGTCTTCGAATGAAAGGTCTAAGAAATGGAGCGAGTGTGAAAACGGAGAGTGGGACTCACTGGGAGAGAGACTACAGACGTGTGAGGCTCACGCGCTTAGCGCCTTTGCGAGCCGTGAATTGAGCGGAAAATTAAAATAATGACTGTTTTGCAGTCTACAGCGGTACTAGTTGTGAAACAAACTCATTCCAATCCCAACATATTTATTGTTGTTTTTTTCTTAAGGGATCAGAAGATGGTGTTCCAGGTGATATCAGTTTTAACAGCCAGGTGTTTGATTTGAGCTTCCATCCAAATAGAGATATAATCGCTGCTGCAGAAATTGATGGAAGAGTTACAGTGTAAGTGCAATAATTATTAATTATTAATACATACTATATAAGCTGCATGTAATGTTCAGTTGAACATCGACTGATGGCCACCTGTCTACAAGAGGGAGACATTGGGGTTTGCGGCATTGCGGTTCTGAGCCATTTTTCTTACGGTTTTACGGTATTTTTGATCGAAAACTGTGGTATAGTGGTTTCACCCAGTACGACGGTATGCGGTTTTCTAGCATTTTGAGCAGCGATGTTCAATTCATGCAGCAATTCCAATTTTGTACGGTATTTCGGTGAGGGAATTTTCCTTACAACGTTAGTAAGACAGTGCGGTTTTTCTGTATTTGAGCTGAAATCTTGCGGTTTTACGGTTTTGGAGACCCCCCAATGTCCCCCTCCTACAACAGAGATTCAGGGGCGGCAGTCCTGTGGAAACCAGAGTTACATGTACTGTAACACTGGCCTGATAAGCCACTATAGGCTTGTAGACAGACTTTAATCTAACCATACTCCCGGGGGGGGGGGGGGGGGGGGGGGGGGGGGGGCTCCCATATAAAAGTGACGGGGGTGATTATTGGCAATTTTAAAAAGAACCCCTAAAAGGTACCAAAATCTTACTTTGAGGGTGTGGCTCGAATATATTTTTACCCCTAAGAGGTACCAGTTCTAAGACAAAACTAGTATGTATGTCATATTTTTACGCTCATGACCCGACTTACATGTATATAAGGTACCGGAATAACTCTAACGGTGGTCATTTGTGATTTTAACACCCCTAAGCGGCACCAAACCACGAATTTTAACCCCTAAAAGGTAGGATGATCACCCCCGTCAAAGCATTATTGTTTACAATTTGTACATGTTCTGATATACACTTGTTTCAAGTGAGTGTTTTTTAAAGAATTTATACAGTTATCAGAAGAGGAATAATTACATTATGTAAATATGGTTTATTTTCCTCAGTCACTCATACTCTGTTTCTGAGGAGAATCATTTGTTGCTGGATCTTCATCATCATAAGAAAGCTTGCAGAGCATTATCCTTCTCTCCAGATGGCTTGTGTGAGTACATTGTATACTGTAATGCCATGGTCGTCTGATTTTGTTCATCACACTTGTACATGCACATGATAATACTAAGGCCCTGATTACATGAGACCGGTACAAACTCAGACCAGTATGACTTCAGATCGGTCTCCATACAAATGCCTGTTTCTGTTTACATTGTACATGAAGCCGGTCTGAAGCCGGTTTCACTCATTCCTGTTGCTGAACCGACACGATTTGACTCGGACCGGTCTGAAGTCAGAGCGGAGAACCATATAAACACGATCAGTCAGAGCGGTCTGAGATGATTTTTCAGACCGGCTTCATGTAAACAGAAACAAGCATTTGTATGGAGACCGTCTGAAGTCCGTACCGGTCTGAGTTCATATCAGTCTCATGTAATCGCTTGATACTTTCAGACCAGTCTCATGTAAACTTAATCGTACTGGTCTGAGTCGTACCGGTCAGAGTTCGTACCGGTCTCCTGTAATCAGGGCCTAAGATCATTACAGACCGAATTGGACATGACTACTGACTACATGTTTCTACAGAAGGTCACCTTCTAGAGGTACACTGTACATGTACATATGTTCACTGTGCAGTTTATCATGATTCATCTGGGAAAATTAATCTCTTACTAATAATAATAGTCCTTTGCTTTTATGATTTAGACCTTTTTACAGCATCTAAAGACAAGTCCCTGCAGGCTGTTGACATGAATTCAGGAGCAGTTGCACATGCAATTACAAAAGCACATAAGTATGTTTCACATGTACGATCAATATTATAAAGTGATAATTATAGTAATTACTATTATCTACATGTAGCATCATAGGTTCACAATGAATGCAACGTTGCTAGACAATTTGAAGGGTCAAGTCGAAAACTACATGTACATGGTGAGCAAATTCGCTTTGCTCACTTAGCATAGTTTTTTACTTGACCCTTAATTTAGTATCGTACATGTAGGTCTGCAATGCGTGCAGAGAAGCTACATACTGTATATGTACATTTGTTTATATATTATTTGTTTCAGACAAGCCCATACTCTCTTTGTGGTAGCCTTCTTTCTAGAACAAGATACTTTGCTCACTTAGCATAGTTTTCGAACCCTTCATTTAGTATCGTACATGTAGGTCTGCAATGCGTGCAGAGAAGCTACATACATGTACATTTGTATATATATTTGTTTCAGACAAGCCCATACTCTCTTTGTGGTGGCCTTCTTTCTAGAACAAGGTGCTTGGATATTTAACACATGCAATTTAATTAATGTTTTGCATGCAATGTTATACATGTACATTGTACACAAAATGTATACAATTTTTGAAACTTTGTTATTCACGTTCGGTTGTCTCTTGGATAAAAAAAGTAAATTTTCATCTACACATGAGGTGTATTATTGTGATTGTTACTTGATGATAAATAAAATTATGTTTCTGTTGTGATCTTCAGCTCCCCTGTTTACTGCATGAAGGTCATAACTGACAACCTTATAGCTACGGGTGATGACGATGGTTGTGTCAAGGTGAAGAATTTGGATTAATAATGTTATTAGTGGTAACCATATTATTGCAGTACCCAGGGGAGATTTGTCCTCTCCCCAGATTTCAATCGCCAAATAATCCAAGATGGCGGCTCCACAATCGATCGTGATGGCGCGACGATTTCAGCACAAAAAATAGAAGGACTGTGAATAGTCTATTATTGTAATTTCCCTTGCATTACTAGTGTACAGTATAATTAAGAATCACAAGTAAACTGATGCTATAATATGTTATTTACAGTTCTGGGACACAAGACAAGCGGCTTGTGTACTGACGGTGGCAGATAATGAAGACTTCATCTCTGATATGGCATGTGATGCAGAAAAACGAACACTTCTAGCAACAAGGTATCACTGAAATGTATAAATAATTGTACTCTTCTAAATGTACTATACAGGGGGCAGAGTGACCTCATGGCTAGTGAATTGGTAATGGCCGTTTTCACACTAGAGACGGGAAACTCGTCTGAGACAGGTTATCCGTCTGAGACGAGTTTCCCGTCCTAGCATGAAAGCGGAACAGGGCCCTGGCTGTGATCTTTGTGTTGTGTTTATGGGCAAGACACTTTACTCTCACAGTACATGTACCTCTCTCCACCTAGAAGTATATTATAAAGTCGGTACCAACAAATGGGGTGATGTGACGAAAATGCTGGGGAGGAGGGGGGGGGGGGGGGGGGGGGCTGCGTGTGATGGACTAGCATCCCATCCAGGGCCTGTTTAATAATGAGTCCCTCCTGTTGGTACCTGTACAAATGTAGCTATTTATTCTTGACGGGTTTTGTCTGAATTTCTATTCTCTAGTGGTGATGGCACTTTATCAGTATTTAATATTCGGCGTCAAAAGATTGAACAGCGGTCGGACAACATGGAAAGCGAGCTTCTGTCAATTGCAGTTGTAAAGGTGAATGTTGTTTGGTACGATAGACAACGAGCAGTCCCTCTTTCCCTTAGTCTGTCGAGTGAGAAGCGAAATGAAGTGAGAGGGAAAATGGCCGAGCTAAAGCTGGAGGAAAGATGTGTATCTCTCTCCCAGATTTCTCGCGGCCATTTTTTCCTCTCACTTTACATGTATTTCGCTTCTCCCTAGATGGACTAAGGGAAAGAGGGACTTCTCGTAGTCTAGTACAGTTAGGGTAAGTGTAGCGTTGTTATTGTTAGGAAAATTGAAGAACAGAGTGCAAACATCGTGCTAGCCTGAGATCAGGCTCCTGAAGAAAATTTGCGAGCGAAGCGAGCCGAGTCTCTGCAGAATGAAAGCGACGGAGCCTGAAGACATTCCTTTGATGCCGCCGATCCGCCCTCCGGCCTCCCCCAGTAATTAGTCCTGTTATAAAATGTCAACAAGTCACCTGGAGTGTTTAACTTCTTGTTAAACTTTAAATAAATTATTTCCCACGGCAAAAATGATCGTTGCATTTCAAGTATTACCCATAAAACAAGCTTGAAAGTAAAAATTGCTAAAAGTAAGCGTATAAAGCAGCAGTGAACACGGCTTCGTCCTCGAAATTTACCGTAATACGCGTATGCAAATATGTAATTTTAGCCAACGCTACGTCTGTTGAATGTTCAATTTTCAGCCGTAATTTTCTCTTCGCAAATGAAAGGACTCCAACACAAAAGATCGCCGGCTAACCGGCTACATG
The DNA here is from genome assembly GCA_029204205.1 of Desmophyllum pertusum. Lineage (NCBI taxonomy): Eukaryota > Metazoa > Cnidaria > Anthozoa > Scleractinia > Caryophylliidae > Desmophyllum > Desmophyllum pertusum. The sequence continues at coordinate 2,563,625 of MU825399.1, forward strand.
TCCATTTTTTGGGCAGTTTTTATTATCCTTCCATTTCGAACTTCAGCTTTCAGGCCTAAACGGGACAACTCTTCAACTTGGTCTTTCGTTATCGAAACTGCAACGTCGACTTTTAGAACAGTACATCGTTCTAATCTCCACCCGAGGTTAAACTCTTGCCAAAACCAGTCGGGAGAGTCCCAAATACATCGCGCTCTTTTGCCACAGATTCTAGGCATATCTTTTGCTCTTCCTTGAGCCGAGGGATATCTGCTGATGGCAAATAATAAATTCCGTAACGCTTGCTCAATTCTCCTGTATTCAACTTCAACAAACAACGCGTGACATTGTGTTGTCAACAAATTACATCTGTCATCATTCACCGCGAATCTGTCAATATTAAGCAAAATGACCAATCAGATCATGATACCAGAATCTGGTATCATGGATCGGCGGCGTCAAAGGAATGTCTTCAGGCTCCGTCGCTTTCGTTGTCGCCCCAGCTGGCAGCGACTCGGCTCGCTTCGCTCGCAAATTTTCTTCAGGAGCCTGATCTCAGGCTAACATCGTGCAAAATACAGTGTTTGTATGTGAATCCGATGTTAATAATTTCCACCAAAAAATAGATTTCTGAAGTATTTACAACAAATCTCTGAACTGAAAATACAGTACCTGGAAAAAGATTTTACCCGTTAATGAGAAGCATGCATTCCCGTTGTAACTTAATCATAAATTACAATAATGTATGTATATCTGCGAGCAGAGCAGGAATTCGGGTTTGGAAGCTTTATTTGGTGTGGTGAGTGACGACAACGGGGCAGCAGTGGTTGTCCGAAATGTCCTTACCGATTGCCATCCATTGATCGCCACACATTTTCTTTTTACATTTCATGTAATTCTGAGAAGTACATGTAGGTGGTTTATTCTCGTCACCTGTGTGCTTGACAATGTATGGATATTGCAAGGAGAAATAAAATGTTGATCACTCTTGGGAGTTGAAGGGCTATACTGATACATGTAGTATATGAACGGTAACTGTTCTGACTTGGTCGCGTAGCATAAAATTAATGTTACTCTGTTAATCGCCATTATCAGGGCAACCTGTCAAAATGCTGTGGGAAGGTAACCTGCGATGGACTAGCATCCCATTCAAGGAGTATTTAAGCTCCAACACGATGAGCCTTCTGCAGGTTCTCCAGTCCCTATTGTTATTGAAACAGACTTCACATTTACTTGTTGATCACCGTCGCTGTTTGCAGGGTGGACGTAAGGTGGTCTGTGGCACCGGGGATGGTATTTTAAATCTGTTTTCCTGGAGCGAGTGGGGTGATATCAGTGACCGTTTTCCAGGTCACCCATTATCCATTGACGCTTGTGTGGCTGTTAGCGATAATGTGGTCTGTACGGGTTCAATGGACGGAATTATCAGGTATATACTGTACTACTTTGTATTGTTGGTGTTCATGTGATGTTATCAAAATTTATAACCCTAAACTACTTATCTTAGGGCTCTTCTTTTGATATATAATATTCTAGACATTAGTGACATACATGGAAATCTTAATGGAAATTTTCCTGTCAATACAGAAAATTTGATCAAGTTTGTGACGACCTGAAACTCCGTCCGAATGATTTTCGTACATGTATACCCTACCAACAAGCCGCTATAATGCTCAGAAATAGTACAACTGCATGTGTTCATTATTTAGCTGGGATTTTGTCCACTAATAAATATTTCAATGTAATTTCGAAGTTTGCAACTCATAGTTAATGCGGATCGTGACATAAGCGTGACCGGCTAGCGTGACCTGTTAATTTACTCCTCTGCAGGGGTTGGTGAAATTTAAATGCTTCAACCTTTTTTTTTTCGAGTAAATAAAGTGAATGTGCGCTCGATTGCTCGTATTCGAAAAAAGTCTTGCCTTTCCAGAATATATGGAATAGCACAATGCGCGAAATATTTTGCGGAATCTTGACTTCATATCGCACCGGTTTTGTAAAAAACAAACAAATAATTATTGTCTGCCATTCGTGGAAGGGAGTTTTGAATGTGATATGAACCGCAAACTGCTTTTCGTCCTCTGTACGGGTCGTCCATAAAAGACAAAAATAATAATCGTCTTATCGCTTTGCGTTTCCCCAGTGGCCTGTATGTTTTGTAGTGATTGTGTTGCACTACATTGTACATGCAGGATTCTCTCCGGTGAGATTTTAATTCCATTCGGATAAACCCCCCCCTCTCCCCCCGACATGAACTAATTATGCCCAGAATTTATTCCCATTCTGGAAGAACACCAATCACCTGCACCCTTAGGAGGGATGTTAATTTGAAGTTTACTTCCTTATGACCATCAGAGCTGTACATATTCTACCGAACCGTTTTGTTGGTACCGTTGGGGAACACGATGATTTTCCTGTTGAAAGAATGCGCCTATCGCGAGATGGAGACACGCTGGCCAGTTGTTCACACGATCAGAACATTAAGTTTTGGGACGTGAGTCATCTCAAGACACTTCATGTAGATCCTGGTAGTAAAAAGAGGGACACTGCCGCAGACAAGGCGACAAACGACTTCTTTGCTGATCTATAGCGTCGGGCTACAACTTTCCGCGGTGATCTCTTCGTCATAAGACAGGAGAGGTGTTTGCCATCATCCGGTATTATGGTGTCGAGCTGAGAAAGTGATGCAACGGGTACAGAAAATTCTGCAGCCAACTGGAATGGAAGTAACTTCCTTTGGAATGAAGAGTGAAAACGGAGAATCATGGAGCCTCTATCGACGGCTTGCAGAGCAAACATGTGCACAACAAATACAAACACTTTTGAATAGACAGAGCTCTGCCATAAAACTCATTGTGAATTTAACGACAATACACTTACAGGCCAAACCGAGTGCAAACTTACCAAAATGTATATACGAACCGGTTTTAACCGGTTACTATCTGAAAATATAACTGTTTATCCTATAAACTAGAATGAATTACAATGATTTGACTCCAACCGAGAAAAATCGTATCTTTACACTGATATCTTTCACATATAAATATATCGAGTTTGCCATGTTTCAATGCTGAATGAGCCAAAATGTGTCGATATTAAGGCGAAACATCGTCGGATCCTCCTCGGCAATCTTCGGTACTCTTCGGAAATCTTCAAAACAGTTCGTAAAATGTCCGTAAACGCTCGTATGACCAGTCGGACAACATTCGGAAAATTTTCAGAAATCTTCTGGAAATGGTCGGAAATCTTCGGAAAATCGTCAAAAACTTCGTTATTAGTATGTTTATATAAATAATACATGGTAGCTTGGATATATGAAATTTATCTTCGAGTGTTCAAATCGATATCTCACGCGAGTTGAACAATCGAAGAGAAATGTCGTATCTCCGCGCACCGTGTATTATTCTATATATCAGCAGTAAAGATGGCCGACGGCATGTCTTTCTCTTGTCACTCGGCTACGAAATATTTTGGGAGAATGCAATCATTACATTAATTTACTGTAGTTAGATTTTAGCTTATGAATGCAGGGTAGCCTGCATAGCTGGAGGTCTTGTTGGCGCGCGAAGTACAGCCGCGAATCGCAGCCGCTCGCACAGCCGCGATAGTCTGGGGCGGGGAGGTCTGAAGGACCACCAGAGCCTGCTACGCAGACTAAATGCAGGGCCCCTCTGGATACCAGCCTTGCTACAGTTGTTGTCATGAATGGGCCACCCTCAGTATATAAAGCTATCAGTCTTGGAAAATGTTTCGTTGAACCTTTGAGCATCTCTGCCTTCTGTATATTTATATAATTTGGATCATATAAAGCGCACTCTAAGTGGTTGTGTTTTTCGGGGTTCGTATGGGTCTTTGAAATCCTGGAATTTTGTTTTGCTATTTTCCAGGACTGGAAAGTCCTATCGGAAAACGATTGATTTTTTGACAGGCCCTGAAAAGTCTGGAAATCTGTAAATTCAAGGGAAAATTCGATAAAGAACGGTAAAAAAATAAACTAAATTGGGTGAAGGAAATTCTCGCTAATCTCGCAAAATGCGAAAAAGATGTGTTAATGAACAAATAACTTATACATGTACATTTGGAGTCTGGAAAATCTAAAGGAGTCCTGAAAAAATCTTGAAAAAGTCCTGAAATACTGTTGCTGAAAAAGAGTACGAGCCCTGTTTTGCAAAAAAAAAAAAGGTAATGACTCACATTAGCGATCATTGCATTTTGTTGGGAAAGAAAGTTTGGGAAATTCGAGCTAGATCTTAACAGGTCCAACCCAGTTATATCAATCAAGGTAGGCCCATCAAAAAAGTTCCGATTGTAAGTAGACCTGTTTTCTACGTTCGGATTTATTATATTTGTGGTTCGAAGCCATTATTAATTTTTATCGGTTGAAAACAGCTGGTCGAAGAGCGGCATAAAGAAGCCGTGTTCCGCATTAGAAACCGTTAAGTCGAGTAGACTTGCGAGAAATGCGCGAGGTATGTGTGAAAACTCCTGAGCATCTTCCTGGGGTCTTCTACAGCCAATGGGGTATTTTCCGTATGAGCACGTAGTTATCTGATCGGGTGAAAAGTCATGCCGTGGCTTTTAATGAGAATGAGAATATCTTTCAGTTTGGTGTTTGTTTCAATCTTATCAGCTTATCAGATTTCCCAATTTCCCGCGCGCTCTTCGATTGTGTATTTCGAGAGAAAAACAGGCTGCAAGCAGTCTATACTCAACGTGACAGCAAAGATGATCTTAGGTTACACAAAAAAAATAAAAGCTTATCAGCTTCTGACTGTATATATGTGTGCATACGGTCAGTATCTTACACCTTGTCATACAGAGGCATCTCAGGTGATCACAATTTAGTGGTTGCTGATATGCAACAAAGGCTTAGTATAGTTAGAAGAAAGCAGCTGGCTTATATAAAGAGATACTAAGTCACAGCCAATAATTCAAATAAATAAGAAACAAGATTCACTGAGCTGTCTGACGTTCACAATGATAGGAATGAAACTGAAGAAACAGTCAAGCTTAGAACAGAAGTGGGAGGGGTTCAAAATTGTACTCAACGTTGACTTCTTGCAGCCCCTCTTTTCTCTTAGGGTCCTTCGGGAGCGCGTTCGTAGAAATGGCCGTCGAACGAGAAGGGGTTGGGGCGAGTCGAAAAAGAGAGAGAAGGGGTTGGGGCGAGACGAGCGCGCTCCCAAGTCTCGCCCCAAGCCTTCCCGTCCCAATTTCCCGCGCGCTCTTCGATTGTGTATTTCGAGAGAAAAACAGGCTGCAAGCAGTCTATACTCAACGTGACAGCAAAGATGATCTTAGGTTACACAAAAAAAATAAAAGCAAGAGCTGGATTAGTGCAAACGGCTAGAAAAAGATGGAACATATAGACCTTATTCATAATTGGCGGTGGATTAATTATTCTTTTATATTCATACTAATCAGCCTCCCAAGCCTCATTTTAGAGTAAAAATTCTTTTGAATTTTGCACATACTAACGAGGCTAGGGGCTGATTAGCATGAATATAAAAGAATAATTAATCGGCCGCCATTTATGAATAAGGTCTATATACATGTATAATCTTGAGCTATGAAGGAAAAACGTTTAATGATGCAAAGTCAAGAAGGCAGATGTCATGACAAAAGGAAGAGTATCAAAGGTTAGACAAAGAGGTAAAATCCATCCGAAGAAAGACTAGAGAATGGGCATTTAACATCAGAAACAACAGTCGAGGCCTTATAGTTAGAATTATTGTAATCGGTAGAGAAATCTAAGGTAAATTGATTCAATTTTGAAACAACTGAAAAATCACATCAAATGTTTGGCTGTGCTGGGGAACTATAAACAAAAGACAGCGCCCAGTTTGACATAAGATCCTAAGTTATAAATTGTTTCTTGACATTACTTGCAATCTTCAGGAAACATTAACGCTTACATTCTGGGAGTACTTTTAGTAATGTGTTTTAAAAGATGTTTCGAAGGAACTATTTTATCAAATTAGAAGGTTAGATGTCAAGATGGAGACGAAATGTCCCAAGGCAAAATATATCAGTTAATTTCATTATCACCAACTTGATTTCGCGTATACATTCAATCACGAAACTACGAAACTTTATTCTGAGAAACCTCAGAAACAACTTAAATGATTAATAGGCACTCATGATGTTTTGAGAACTTTCAACTTAAATGCCTTTATGTCAGTAAATGGCTGCTGTATGTCCGTCTATACCTAATCTTCGTAACCAGAATATTTTCTTCGGGCGCAAATCCTGTTAAATGTTTTCAATTGATTTTGATGTGTCATAAACTTCCTTTATATCCTCTCGATTTATGGTACACTCAACAAAATTACTCGATTCTGATTGGTCGAGAGCAGTACCATTAATCCCAAATTGTACTCCTTTACTCCTATTATTATGCTTATATTGCAACGGTGTGTTGACGCCGTTGAACATTTGAAAGCAAACAAAACGTATATATTAAATGGTTTTACTTTGGAATGTTTTAACATAAACATTTATTTTATTTTATTTTATTTTAACCAAATTATGCCGAAGACGCGATAAATTGCTTTAGAGATACGGAAAACTTTGTAGGTTTAATTTGGTTGAATGTACTATAAATATAACATCGCACGACGTTCTCGTACAATTCGAGATTAATAGGCACTCGTGATGTTTTGAAAACTTTCAATCGTTAGTCACGAATTGTACTCAAGGTGGTGCGATTTCCTATACTAATTCTGAAGTTAGCTTCCGTACAACTTATCATTGGAGAAGTTTCTGAACTTGCGACACTAATAATAGAAAACAAAAATTAAAGCTACAGCTGTATTTCGAAATTTCTTATTTTCTTAAAAATTCATGTAAATCGCCCTGGAGCAATGACATCACACCCAGCAAGCACAGTGAAAACTCGAGTATTAGAAACTGTGGATTAACCCTTTCACTCCCAAGAGTGCTAAATTCAAAACTGAAGGGAAAATCTTGAATTTCATTTTGCAAAATTGTCCAAAACAAACAGTACCACATGAAAGTACTGCTCAATAGCTTTCATTTGAATGGTCACACACTATGGTTTAATCCACAGACTCAAAAGGTACAACCACATTTATTGACTCAAGGTTTGACTCTGGGAGTGAAAGGGTTAAGAACCTGCAGGCTGAAATTTGGCAGATTAAACTCCTAATATATAAGAACCAATTCAGCCTGACAAATGAAGCAGGTTCTTATTTTGAAAAGGAAAAAAAAAAAAAGTCGAACTCAGAAAACATAGTCTTGGACCAAAATGTGCTTTGGAGGAACATAATCACCCTCCAACTGTAACTCCGTGGTAGTTCCAAAGTATCCGAGTTAGAATGTGAACTCTCCCTTACAGTGTCTTACAGTGTTTAGTGGAAGTTCTACCCTGTCAAAATAAGAACCTATTTTTAAAAGAAACTAAGCAGCCTGATTTCTCACTAGACATCCAATAAAAAAGAACCATTTCAGCCTGTCTTGGAAAAAAATAGGGGTTCTTATACGGTGTTTTGTACTGTATCTGGAAGAGCAGTCAACTCAGCGAGAGTACTAAAATCAAGATGTTGGTCCAATGTAGTGGCTGTGTTGTTGAATGGATGGATTTGAGACGTGGAGGGATGATCAAGAGGGGTGAGGCCAACATTAGTCCAGTCCCTCGCTTTTTCACTTCCGGTTGACGCTGAGAATAGAGTGGGGGAACTTTGCATACGCATGCTCCACTTAGACCAATAAGAAACGATTAGCTAATGTGCATGGTCCCTGTTCCCCGACACAGCGGCAAAATGAGTGCGCGTGCGCCAACCTGCTCACTCATTTCCATACAAACATAATGGCGGCAATTCAAAATTCCCGGAATTTGTTTTCATTTCGCGTGGATAAGGCCGTCACGGAACAGATAAGGTTTTTACCTTGGAAACAATTCCGAGAGAGACTCTTCTTTCACATATCTTTTTTAGCAAACTAATTATCTTTCCCACAATAGTGAATTTATCGCTCGAAGTCGAGCGACTCGTAAGTGAAACACGAAAACATAGCTCAAAGAGTTCATGTTTCACTTACGATCGCTCGACTTCGAGCGATAAATTCACTATTGTGGGAAAGATAATTAGTTTGCTAAAAAAGATATGTGAAAGAAGAGTCTCTCTCGGAATTGTTTCCAAGGTAAAAACCTTATCTGTTCCGTGACGGCCTTATCCACGCGAAATGAAAACAAATTCCGGGAATTTTGAATTGCCGCCATTATGTTTGTATGGAAATGAGCGAGCAGGTTGGCGCACGCGCAGTCATTTTGCCGCTGTGTCTGTTCCCCCTGAAATCAGGGAGCATGCGCATACAAGTATCTATTGTCTCTTGCTCTGCAAAACAATGGGAGATAAAACTATTGTTAATTGTAGAATGAAGCACGGAATACATGGCAGGACCCCGGGATTACCATATCAAAGTGACGGTGGTGATCGTCGTACCTTTCTAGGGGTTGAATTGAGATTCGTAGTCTGCTACCGCTTAGGGTGTGAAGCGGTCTTCGATTGTACCATCACCAACGCTTGACGAACTACGATATTTAAGCTTATGCTTTCGATGTATGCTTCGTCTCCAATATTTATTGTGCTGATTTTAAAAGCTTAGTCCAGCTCGAATTAACCATTAACAAGCCTCTTCTAAATGCAAGGTAACAATACTGAATAGGTTAAGCTTAAACTTGTAGTATAAAACAGTTTGAACGAATTTGTGCAGCTTCCCGTAAATTGTTTTTTTTGGTGCTCGTTCAGTTGCATTTGTTGTACATTTGCAGGCATTTCCCATTGAATATTTCGTTCCAAACTTTGCTGCATTTTCTAGCAGTTTTGTTACTTCGTCTTAAGTCAATTCTGCTCGAATCAATTTTCTCCGGCGGCCATTGTTCCTTGGAGAGAAAAAAAATTCAGCTCTCTTTCTCGCTGATGCGTTCATATTTGTCGGAGCAGGGTTATCAGCTGATAACCAGTCTCCGTTGAACCAATCAAAAAGCTCGAAATCCAATAACCGAGATCCAGTTTTTAATTTAAAAAAACAACAACAATATTTTTGTATGGTTCTATTGTTCTCTGCAAAACAATGCGAATAGCACACGACTTGACGTAATTGTTTAATAATCTTCAAATTGTTAAGAAATACGGTTTCTTCCACTTTTACTTTCTTTTAATTTTACTGGCTGCAAGTTGTTATCTATGCTTTGAGCTGCCAGCCTCTAGAAATTCAAGTACGCAAATGTATCTTTGAGGTATTGAAGTCTCTGCATTTTTCTTCATTTGGCGTGCGGCATAGAGATTCTTGCGTGCACAGAAAAATGTATGAACAATACACAGAGCATGCGCGTGCAAGTTTCTCTCGACCGGCCTCTCATTCTCGTCCCCAGAGGCCACGATCCGTTTGGTCAGCACCAAGAATCGAGACCTCTGGCCTGTTCCAAAACCGGAAGTCCGCGAATCGCGGACTAACCGTCAAATCTGACAAATCTGATTGGCTGAGAATACAGAACGAGTACTCTGCGCATGTTCAGCAAATTGGTTCCGGCCAGAGGTCTCGATTATTGGTGCTGACCAAAAGGATCGTGGCCTCTGGGGACGAGAATGCCGGTCTCTCGACCTTGTTCTCAGCGCCAACGAAGTGAAACAGCGAGAAAAGGGAGAGGCCGAGGGACTGGACTAGGCCAGCGTTTGATACTTTCCAGCACAAGTACTTGCGAGACTATGGAAATCTACTGGCCTGTACATGCGCAGGAGAGCCAGTACCTAGACTTGAATAGACTGAATAGAGTCATTTTTAAACAACTTCACTGCTTTATTAGGGAATTTGTTTATTTTTATCGATCTTGTTACATAAATACAGCTTTTTGAATACTTTCAGTATTCCACGTCATACTATTCCCACCAACAGTTGTCAGGCGGTGTCGAGTTGATGTCGCAGGCGGCCTTACACTGGTAGATGGGAGTGTCGCATACATTATTATAATTAACAATATCGTTAACTAAATTGACTTGAAAACCACATGATACCCTGCAAGTTTCGCAATAATTATAACAATCGTTAATGTCACGTTTCTGGTAGGAGAAAGCGGTAATGAACGGCAGGATTGTGCAAAACACCACTGCTATGACTGTTATACGTCCAAGTTTCCGTGGCATCTGAAAAAAAAAAAAAAAAAAAACATTTATATTACAGTAGAGCTGTGGCCTTAACCTTTATACGATAACTTACATTGTTGGCTCGATATAAATGGATGCAAAAGCTGAATTTCTGTAAACAATCTGATTTCGCCGATTGTGATTGGCTTGACGTAATCTGACGTTTTTATGAGAATGTTTCGCGCGTAGTCCCTTTTTTCCCATAATCCGTCGAGCGAGAGGCAAAATTGCCGCGCGAAAACTAGGGCGAGACGCGGGCTCGCCCCAGTGTTCGCGAGAAGGGCTAAGGGAAAGGAGGACTGCTCGTAGCTCGCAGTCAATTTCGCGTGAGAACCTCAACTATTTTTTAAAGCCTCTTGAGAATTGTTTTGGCACCTTTCACAACTCAATATTTGTTGTAGTTTACTACCACAGTTGCATGAGTATTTAAAAAGAATGGCGTTCGTGTACTATGCACGAAATGGTTCTCTGGGCAAATGCTTTGCTCGATAAAAGCTACCCTTAGGCAATATCGAAACGTTAAGTGTTTATAGAAAGAGTCGCAAATAGCAGCTTGAAATTTGAGAATTTAATGATGACAGCGAATGGATCTGGCATTCATCATCTCGTGTGATACTTGGAGTGAAACATTACTTTCAATACACATCTGCTCAAGGTTTACTTTGAGAAGTTCGTCAGTCAGAGAAAAATATAGCTGTTTTCTAAAAACAGAACTCAGCTGGATAAACAATTCCACTTCACAGCCCTGGCCTAGTTCAGTCGCAAAGCGTCGAGATCCTTCTTGTTAGCATTATTAATCGAATGGCATATAAACTGAACAATCATCTCTTGTCGTCGAAAATTGCCAAAATAACCCCGAAAATAAAGGTACCAAAATTGAGTTTTGAAGATGTGACTCGAGTTAACTTTTACTCCTATGAAAGAGTTACCAACGTGGACTATTTTATTTATAAGAAAACAAGTGGTATTGGCCGCCAAGAGCATGTACCAACGAACCCCCCCCTCTTGCTGACGGCGAGCACCCAATTCAAAGCGGTACCAAAAGTAGGCTCGATTACCAGCCGCTGTTCGGGAAAATGAGCCCACGCTCATTCCCCGAAGGCTCTTCTCGGGGAGGAACGAAGACCGGACTCGAGAGAGCGGCTGAAATCGAGCCTATACCAAAATACGATTTTTTAACCCCTAAAAGGTACGAGCATTCCCGTCATGCCTCAGTCCCATATTGCTGACTGCGAGCCAAGCTCCCATTCATATTTCCCTCAAAGATTTATGTATGTTCGATTTTTTTTAAATCCTTTAGGCCGGTGATGTTCAGAGCCACCTTAAATTGATGAAAAATAAGGTGGCTCTGAGCCCCATCTACATATGTTTGTTTTGTCGACGGTTCAGTTATACTGTTGCTATGATATTCTGTTATGTCAAGATGATCATAACTTTTTCGCCATTGATTGGGGGGTGTCTCGAGACCTAAGACCTAAGACCTCGAAAACTAAGACCTCGAAAACTAAGACCTCGAAAACTAAGACCCGTCGAAAACTAAGACCTCGAAAACTAAGACCCTAGAAAACTAAGACCTCGAAAACTAAGACCCCTAGAAAACTAAGACCTCGAAAACTAAGACCCCTCAAAAATAAGACCTCGAAAACTAAGACCCCTCAAAAACTAAGACCTCGAAAACTAAGACCCCTAGAAAACTAAGACTTCGAAAACTAAGTCCCTAGAAAACTAAGACCTCGAAAACTAAGACCCCTAGAAAAGTAAGACTCGAAAAACTAAGACCCCTAGAAACTAAGACCTCGAAAACTAAGACCCTCAAAAACTAAGACCTCGAAAACTAAGACCCTCAAAAACTAAGACCTCAAAAACTAAGACTCGAAAACTAAGACCCCTAGAAAACTAAGACCTCGAAAACTAAGACCCCTCAAAAACTAAGACCTCGAAAACTAAGACCCCTGGAAAACTAAGACCTCGAAAACTAAGACCCCTAGAAAACTAAGACCTCGAAAACTAAGACCCCTAGAAAACTAAGACCTCGAAAACTAAGACCTCGAAAACTAAGACCCGTCGAAAACTAAGACCTCGAAAACTAAGACCCCTAGAAAACTAAGACCTCGAAAACTAAGACCCCTAGAAAACTAAGACCTCGAAAACTAAGACCCTCAAAAACTAAGACCTCGAAAACTAAGACCCCTCAAAAACTAAGACCTCGAAAACTAAGACCCCTCAAAAACTAAGACCTCGAAAACTAAGACCCCTAGAAAACTAAGACTTCGAAAACTAAGACCCCTAGAAAACTAAGACCTCGAAAACTAAGACCCCTAGAAAAGTAAGACCTCGAAAACTAAGACCCCTAGAAAACTAAGACCTCGAAAACTAAGACCCCTCAAAAACTAAGACCTCGAAAACTAAGACCCCTCAAAAACTAAGACCTCAAAAACTAAGACCTCGAAAACTAAGACCCCTAGAAAACTAAGACCTCGAAAACTAAGACCCCTCAAAAACTAAGACCTCGAAAACTAAGACCCTAGAAAACTAAGACCCCTCAAAAACTAAGACCTCGAAAACTAAGACCCCTAGAAAACTAAGACCTCGAAAACTAAGACCCCTCAAAAACTAAGACCTCGAAAACTAAGATCCCTAGAAAAGTAAGACCTCGAAAACTAAGACCCCTAGAAAACTAAGACCTCGAAAACTAAGACCCCTCAAAAACTAAGACCTCGAAAACTAAGACCCCTCAAAAACTAAGACCCCTAGAAAACTAAGACCTCGAAAACTAAGACCCCTCAAAAACTAAGACCCCTAGAAAACTAAGACCTCGAAAACTAAGACCCCTCAAAAACTAAGACCTCGAAAACTAAGACCAAGAAAACTAAGACCCCCTGAAAAAAATCTAAATTTCGACGTTTGTTTGACTGCTTTGCTACGGTTGTCGCGAAAACTATGAATATATCATCGATGTGTCATAATGTTGCTTCTTGTTGGAGTAAAAATATGAACGTGACGAACAACATCTTGTTACGCGTCTGGTGTAATCTTACCTTTTCCGTGTGGGCAAACTACAGCACCAAACTAAAGCAAGCGCGACTTCGAAAACAAATCGTGACTTTACCGATTCCTTATTATCTAATTTCGTTGGGTTATGGTGTCTATAAATCTCTAATTTTTATGGAGACAACCGTTTTGTTAATCTTGGATTGGCCAGCCAAAGGCGACCGGCTGAACTGGTCCCAGATAAAAAGGAGCATTCTTATTGCTTCCCTGAGCGGTCCGAATTTTGCGATATGGACGTATCGACCGTGCACGAAATGATTTCATCATCAGTGTTCCGTACAAATGAAAACCGTCTTTTCCCAATAGTCTGGCCTACAATTTTGGCATAAAAACTTCGATGCCTAACACGGCGCTTGTTTCTGCATGAATTTACACATTTACACTATTGAAATGAATTTAAGGCTCATGGATTTGAAGGATTTCAACGAAACTTGCATTGGACCCCCCCCCCCCCCCCCGGGTGGGGGGGGGGGGGGGGGGTACTCCTTATATAAGCTATATAGGTATGTGTGGCGCCGAAGGGTATGGTTTTTGAGCCGTTTTGGTCTGAAAACGGGTATAGATTTGATTTTGACCATTTTGGTCTGAAATAGGGTATAGATTTTTGCCATTTTGACTTTAAAATGGGGAAATTTTCCCCGAAATTTTAAGGGTCAGGTCTGAAATTAGTCTCCTACGCAGCCGTTATTTGTGACGAGAGACTAGTCTGAAATAGGGTAGGGAAAATCACATATTTTGGTCTGAAATAGGGTAAGGGTTTCAAGAAGCGTGCCGCACACCCCCACCCAAATGTTTGGGGAGTACCCCCCTGCCCCTGAGCATTGGACAAGACGTCGGGTATGTTCGGGTCGGGCATGTCATTATTGGGTCACGCAACCCTAGGCGAGCGATATCCACACCAAACTCGTCCAAACAAAATTGCTCAAAACAAACGTCGTAAATTCGTTTTCGTTTTTATTTTCGGGGGAGTCTTAGTTTTCGAAGTCGCGCTTGCTTTAGTTTGGTGCTGTAGTTTGCCCACGCGAAAAAGAAGGTAAGATTACACCTGACGCGTAACAAGATGTTGTTCGTGACAACCGTAGCAAGGCTGACAGTTTAGATTTTTTTCAGGGGGTCTTAGTTTTCGAGGGGTCTTTATAGTTTTCGAGGTCTTAGTTTTCGAGGGGTCTTAGTTTTCGAGGTCTTAGGTCTTAGGTCTTAGTTTTCGAGACACCCATTGATTGGGTATTCGTACGCGTTTTCTGAGCTTTCAAAAATCAACGGAGTCACAAAATCCATACAAAACTTTAATTTGCTCCACTTTCCCGACCGGAATATTCTTCAGTAAACTTGGTGAACTTGACAATTTCAACATAATTAAATTTGGTTTCGTCGATCCAGTTCTCGTTTGCACTTCGTCGGGCTAATAAAAAGCGCTTTTTTTGCTTCAAATTGATAAATTTATGGACCCCTTAGGAAGCCTTAACTGGGCTTCTCTTAAACATAAACCAGTAATTAGTTTTATATGGAGCCAATATACAAAACATGAACTCTTCAGGGAGGATTAGGACATGCAATTGGACCGCTGGTCACTTCAAGCCCGCTGAGACACTGAGACCCAATGACGGCTGGCGGTATAAATTTGATCAGTTTTGGTTGACAGTGTCTTGTTGTGTAGTTTTCCAATGGGCCGACACGTTTATTTCAAAATTACCTCGGTCAAAATACGTACAACTCATAAAACAACATTATATTATACAAGATGTGTGTGAAAAATTGAAAAAAAAAAACATATATTTAGTCCCTCATACAAGTAAAGCAGCTGAATTTGTAGGGCTAATGATGTATATCAAGCTGCGAAGCTTACCCGAATTATGGCCCTTAGAGAAAACGTGGTGCATGAGAAACCTTGAAAGGAAAGCAATAAGAAATAGGTCATAGACGGTCACACGTCGAAAGGTTTGCAGCGATCAGATGACGTCGCGATGCGTGGGTGAAGACGCAGGAAGTGCGAGAAGGCTTTCTTCGCCAAACGCCGAAAATGTAAATTCGCGGCGGCAAAGAAATGAGATAGCCAGAGTGGGCACAAATAAAACGCCTCGTTTCCGTTGCCGCAACAGGAAGAAATATTTATTTTAGCTGTTTCAAAATCCTAAGCGCTCACGTAGGATCTTTTTATTGGCGATTAAACGACGCCCTTCACTTGAAACTAATGTTTAACCCGCGCACTTCTTGCGATGAAAACAGTCAAGCGGGTCCAATATTGTCTGAATGATATGCGAAAATGAGATTAAATGGTGTATTCAGATTTTAGACTAGATGGTACGTTGTAAACTTCAAGGATAATCATTAGCGGTCTAAGCCAGTAGAGTGTGTTCCTTTTCTCTCTCTTTTTTGTTATTTTTATTAATAATAGACGTGTTTACTCCTTGTTCCAAGTCGTATGGACCTATTGATTTGATAAACAACAACAATGGCAAATGAAGTTGACACGAAATTTATCATGTACTATTTTGTATACTACACTCCCTTTCAACGGCGCTGGCCATGTTGCCTGTGATATTTAGTAAACTCGTTGAACAACTTTGTGGACAAAATGATCGTAAAATGGATAAATGAAATGGAAAATGGCTTTCATTTGCGCGAATGTTTCGCGTTGCTTTGTTGTTTGAAGTACTTGTCATTCACTTGTGATTTAATCCCGTAAAAAATGCACACGCACGAAAAAAATAAATAACAAAATGTACACTACAAACCTTTTCCAGTAGTGTTTGACGGTTGAATCCTGAAGTACTTCTGTTTTGTCAGCTACACGTTCTGAAGGGAAAAAAGAAATAATATTAATTCCCAAGAACATTAAAGCTTTATACCTTCGTCAGTTGCTCCTCTAAATATCCAAAACAGTATTGAACAAACCAGTATTGGGCAGCTTCTCTGTGAACACGACTAGCTTGTTTTGGCGGAACTTTTGTTGTGCGCCGTTATTTATAATTGTGTCAAAAGCGAATTGCATGGACATTAAATAAGTGGCCCTACTTTATCACCGGTTGTGGAAGACCATAGAGGAATAATTGTGACCCTAAATGGGCAACAATTTACTCTGCTCGACAGCTCACGCAGTTAGAAACAAGGGCAATATCACGCAACATCACAATGGCCGAGCGGCGAAGTGCAGAGGAAGAGATAAATACCTTTTATTCACCGTCTAATCGGTCGCTCGCTGATGTGGACAACTTCAAGTTGGCTAAACGCGCGAGCACAGTTTTATAGCTGCTGAGCCTCAATCCCTTAAGCTTTTTATATTGTTTTGGGTTTTGAACTGATTGTCAACAACGGAACTCGTTTTACCACATCCGCTCGTATTTAGTGCACGTTGCTGAACGAATAGGGTCCTCTGATGAATTTAATAACGTTTGTGTCATCGCACTAATCAATTTACATATACAATCCACCTGTTGTCTGTTGTACGCAACTGAAATCATGAACTGAATCAGATAAAAGCGATAGTAAAAAATAAGCAGACAATGTCAGTTGCTATCATCTAATTGCCAACTCACCCTTGGCACCAAACCGGAGTACAGACAACTTGTCTTCGTGAATAAATATATATTTGTTTGCAATTGTCTTCCAAAAATTGGCATTGGAAAGTGAAAAAAGAAAAGCGAGACGCGTTGCTTATTCAGTTGCTTATGAAACGGTCTTCGTACGATTTTGCTTTTCCGTGCGCAGTTCTTTACAGTAACTCGGGAAGCCATAATATTTTGACCATTAAGTTGAAATTGCCAAAAGGCTTTTTTACACTTCTATGTAACGACGGGAAACGTTTCTTTTTCCATGGTTCACGCTATGTTTAAAGTGCCTTTGGCTATTTCTGGCTTGAAAAATGACTCCATTAGAGGAACACTGATTGCATTTATTTCGCAAGAAGTGGAACATTAAAGGCAGAGAAAAAATAAACATCGTACGACGACCAATAAAATGTTTGAAATTTGTAAGAGATCGGTTTATGCATGTCGAACGAAATTGAATACAGCTTTTAAAGCTAAGTAAGGCCGGAATTATGACCCTCAATTTGCGTTCCCTGTAAAATCAGCCAGAACAATTAGCCACTGGAATCTTCATTTCTTTTCGCGACCTTAATATCGCTACCGATATTAAACTGGCGGTGCGTTCACCGAAAAAAATGTTCACTTTAACATATATTTTTTGTTTCCTGTCAAAAAGAAAAGCTGTAGTGCTACTTTTGTATTTGATAAGGACATAATGGTCGGTTTCGCTGAGAGGCGAACTACTACTGTAAATCATCAAGGAAATTTAGCAGATTACATTATTTGCAAAACGAAATTAAACGAACGAAAAGCACTGAGGTACATTCGACAGCTGTTTGCTTTGTGCTAACCATGTCGTGAAAGGAATATACAAATCCCCTATTCTTGATGAGTCAGTTTATCAGAATCGTCGCTAGGGACGAGTGTAGAGGAAATTGGGAAGTATATTTACTAAATCTCCCTGCATAAAGTTCTCTGTGGATGTTCTCGTGAAGGAGTATACAAATTATGCAGAATTGCCAAAAAAAAATAGGCTTCTAGTTAGACTTGACACTAAGAGAAACATACAAAGGCGTTCGCTTAATTCTCCAGATTGAAATTTATACGACTATCATTTAACGCAGCTAGAGTTGAGATAGCAGGAGAAATATTAATTAAGCAGTTCCGATTCGAGATTTCCTTGGCCACGCATTCTAAATTCTCAACTGTCGTTAAGTCGATAGATACCGCGGAATACTTAACTTTGTCTCTATACTGGATTGATTACGGGGTGTTTTTCCCCACTAATGTACCGCGTATAATTAGCTATTCTATGTAGATATACATTGGTAGACCGGAATATCAGTCGGTTACTCTTAAAAGTCAGTGATCGATTAAAACAGAGCTGAATAATGAAGGAACTTTGATAACAGCATGGCACAGGTAAATCAGCATTTAAAACGCTTCAAATGTAAACGGGAATAAAACTAGAACGATACGCTAGTGATTGTGTGCGACTTCTAAATTTGATAAGCTAAAGATTTATAAGATTGTGAACGAGATGAGGTCATGAGGATTTTTAATAGACCACAGAAAAGTCGAATCGGAACAAGGAAGATCAAAAGAATCGACGATTGAAAAATAAAAGTAAATAAAATGCGTACAACGAGGGACGAACGGAACAAATATCCCTGATAAGACATTTATCCACAGCAAATCTAACAATGAACTTTTTTAAAGATTAAAAAAATCCGAAAAAACGTGAGGAAGAAACGCTAAAAAGCCAAACGGAAATGAATTAGAAACGTAAATAAGGATTTCCCGTTTAACATAAAATAAACTCGATCAAGATATTTATAGTTTCTTAAAAAAATAGAATTTTAATTTCGAGGCAAAAACTTTCTTAGGATGTAAATTTTCAGTTTTAAAACTCGTCTGCGGCAAACCAAATAGAGGTTAAAGCGGTTCGTATTATATTTGTTTGAGATAACTTTTTAGGATCTGTACAAATTAAAGATAATTGTAACCAAGCAACAAATCAATATTTCCTTTAACTTACCGGCCAAATGTAATATTTAAATTCTATGAAAAAAGGTCATAAATTGTATATTTCTTACTTGCGGGGTATTGCCTTATCCTGAGTCCAGTGTATACGTGTCGACGCTAGAAGAACGATAAAATTGGTCGAACACTCGACAACGTTACTTCTAACATGGACACTTATTGTCACTTTGAACAGCGATTGACGGAAACGTACATGTCTTATGCTTATCTTGAGTTCTTTTTATTGGCGTTTCCCACCATTTTTGACGCGTGCAGCCTTGGGTTATTGAATTAAGGCAGCTGCTTCGTTAGTAGATGTGTTTTCTAAAAAAAAACTAACAACGTTTCTTTCAGGTTTCTTCGATTACGTTTAACCCATTGAACTGATACAAGAGATAAAAGCACGTGGAGGCGTACAACAAACGAAACTACGCATATTTCGTTTCGTTAATGTTTTGATTCCATTTACTCGTTATTAAAGGTGCCCATGTTTTAAAACCTAGGAGTCCCTGCTAGCGTGTTTTTGCAGCTCTTTCTATATACAAACACTCAAGATCTCCGCGTGTTCAGAACCATTCATTAAACGTTTTTGTTTTGTGTTATATATTAGCTCTGATAAAAGGCTTTGTTTGGAGCTTACGCTGAAAAAAAATGCAAATGTATTTCGATCTATTCAATCTTTTCTTCTCGTTACTTGAATAGGCGCTCGTAGGTAAACTGAACTCTCCTTTTACAGAGTATTTGACCATTTCTTACATCGTATCTTCTCGATTTTTACATTTTCAAAGTCTCCTTTTACAGAAATATCTGATACTGAGTATAAAACAGGACAAACAGGTTTTAAACATCTGATCGCATCTGATTTTAAACTGATGCAAATGAGAAGTTATTTTGAGACGAATGTGAGGGAACTTTCAGTGCAATTCAATAGATTAGGATCAGTTTGATTCACGGTAAAAGCGTACCTTCAATTAATGATAACAACAGAAAAGGGAAAACGTTTTCTTGCGTTAATTTGCATCGAATACGTACGTTAAGACTTGAAACTTGCTCGCAGCTTTTCCGTTGTAGAATCCGCACCGTTAATAGGCTATCTTGCTTGAAATGGCATTGAGGCAAACTAGCTAGAAAGGCATTAGTCGAAAACAAAAATACCATAAATTGGATAAACAGTGTAGTTGGGTTAAATGATCAAATTACTATTCCGAGAGGAATCTTTACTTACTGCTTTTCCAATCAGAAAAGAAAAGGTATGACGATTATTAATTAGGTTCATTGGGTTGGTTAGAAGGCAGGCGCGTAGCGACAATAGCCAAGAGTTTCAGGCGACATAGATGGTTGTTTGTGTAAAATCACCTTCTCTAGCATCTTGGTGACATTTAAGATATCTGAGTCGATTCCGTCAAAAAAAAAGTACGCCTAAAAAACAAT
The DNA here is from genome assembly GCA_029204205.1 of Desmophyllum pertusum. Lineage (NCBI taxonomy): Eukaryota > Metazoa > Cnidaria > Anthozoa > Scleractinia > Caryophylliidae > Desmophyllum > Desmophyllum pertusum. The sequence goes on from MU825399.1 coordinate 2,583,798, forward strand.
CACATTAATTAGCCTCGCACAATGACTCACCAAAGGCTGAGTGGCTACACTGTATCGACATAATTTTTATTTTCGGGACGAAACGAGTTTGTTCATCCGAGTATTACTAATAGCTACTTTAGCCCTAAGCTCAAAATATCAGGTCTCCTTACATAAATCTATGCATTTATTGTCATATTAAGTTCTGAGAATTTGAAAGCGGCATCTCAAGGTAATTAACATTTCCTAGTTGATGGAAAAGAGAGATTTTTGTGGGTTTCTTGTATTACCCTTATATTATTGTGCGTTAATCAAAATTCACAAGATCTTCATACAATTCTGTCAATTGGATTTCGCGCGTTTACTTAACACAACACAGCCACGCACCGTAATATAACCGGCAATACACCACACAACGCAATTCAATTGCCCGTTCCGAAGTTCAAATGGAGACTGGGGACGAGTTTTTAAAGTTTGATTTAATTAAAAATTGGAGCAAGAAAGATCACATTAAAATTAGTCGGTTTACCAAGTTTGGGGTTGTTTCGTTGGATTTCAACCATGTAGAAGGCTTTTAAAAATCAGAAAAATTAGAGACTTTGTATAGATTTGGGGGACGTCATCTCTGAATTAGAGACGTTTGTATGGAATTTAGACGACCTTTGACAGCTCACAGCCTGGTTACTATGCAATGTAACATAACCAAACTTGGTAAACTTACTAATTTTCATGCGATCTTTCTGGTGATGGGATTAAATTTTTAATATGACGTAATTTGAACAATTGGTAAACTAGTGCCCAGTCCCTTTTTGAACTTCGAAACGGGCAATTCAACTCGACACAACAACGTAACTCAAGGCAGAACAAAGCAACACAATAGAACGTATCGCACGCAACGCAACACACGACCAACAGAACCCTATATCAGTACTAATGAAAATAAACTGAAATAAATAATATAAGGACAAACTGAACATATCAATAATAACTTTAGAAGCATGAATTTCAATTATATAACTGATATGTATTAGTGCTCGGATGTCGTTGCGGCCTATATCAGTTCCCTTATTCATTTCAGAAATGAATAATCCTGTTTCGTGTTTCTTGTACAAAACCTTTTTGGATAATTCTTGCTTTATCTTCATCCTGAAGTCTATTTTAACAAGATATCAGGGTTTTTTTTTTTTCAATGTAACCCTTTCACTCCCAGAATCGAGCATCACTTGAGTTGATTGTTGTATTTTTAACTTTTAAGTCTGTTGATGAAACCCAAGTGTGTGACCATTCAAATGAAAGCTACTGAACAGTGTTTTGATGTGGTACAGTTTGTTTTTCCATATCTTGCAAAATGAAATATGGGATTTATTTCACTTTTGAGCGTTCATCTGTGTATCTATAGTAACGTTTTCAATTCAAAGGTCGAAATGTGACTTCTCCTCGCGCTGATTGTCATTTCATCTTTTAAACCTTTAACATTTCGAGCTACATTTATCGGTGACTTTGCATGCTTCGTACATGAGACATCACGACAATAAAGCTTTTCAAGTTTATCCGGTACCATCAGTATCTCAAGAGATACTATTTGAGCCGGTTATAGAGAGAGCTCGACTGTAAGATTCCACTGTTTGATACCACTGTTTGGTTAAGTAAATTTCGTGGTTTTACAGAAGATGAAAGTGAAGAATTAGTGGTAAAAAATCCTGACTGACAATTTTAAAGGAGCTATGTCACCATATTTCAAGTCATTTTTGCGAAGTGCAAGATCACCTTCAAATTGAAGAAAGCCTCGAAATAATAGTTTACTAAGGTAGAAAAATGCCAAAGAGGTGATAATAAACCAAACAGGAACAATGATGGTCGAGGATGGAGAAGATTAAGATGGATTGCGAACAACGAACTTGAAAAAATTGGCCATTTTTTTTCAGGATGAGCCATCCGTGACGTAGCTCCTTTAAAGTAATCTAGTAGCTAGCTACCATACGAACTATTTCCAGTTAAATACTCAATCACTGATATTGTATTTCTGGCCTTCTGATTGTCTCGTTGCTCCCATGTTATCAGCTCATAACACGGATTCTGCCAAATATGGTAACTCAAAATTCCCTTTGTGACCAAATATGGTAAATAATCTCGACAATTTTGCCAGGACGGTTTGTTCGTGGAGACAGTGAAATTTGAAAAAAAGATGGCTAAAATCATAAAATAATAAAAACATTGGCCCTTCTAAATCAAACATGAAATGAAATGAAATGAAATGAAATGAAATGAAATGAAATGAAATGAAATGAAATGAAATGAAATGGAATGGAATGGAATGGAATGGAATGGAATGGAATGGAATGGAATGGAATGGAATGGAATGGAATGGAATGGAATGGAATGGAATGGAATGGAATGGAATGGAATGGAATGGAATGGAATGGAATGGAATGGAATGGAATGGAATGGAATGGAATGGAATGGAATGGAATGGAATGGAATGGAATGGAATGGAATGGAATGGAATGGAATGGAATGGAATGGAATGGAATGGAATGGAATGGAATGGAATGGAATGGAATGGAATGGAATGGAATGGAATGGAATGGAATGGAATGGAATGGAATGGAATGGAATGGAATGGAATGGAATGGAATGGAATGGAATGGAATGGAATGGAATGGAATGGAATGGAATGGAATGGAATGGAATGGAATGGAATGGAATGGAATGGAATGGAAATGCCTGTACAACAAATGCGATTGAACGAGTACTAAAGGAAGCCTGAAACAATTTACGGGAAGATCCGAAAACCGACACAAATTCGTCCAAAAAATTAAAACCTGTTTACACCACAAGTTTAAGCTTCGCCTATTCAGTATTGTTTCCTTTTATTTCGAAGAGGCTTGTCAATTCCAGCTGTACAAAGGTTTTAAAAGTCAGCACAATACGAATCGATCGAATTTCTCGATCGCCAGGCTGGGCGCCTGCAAGTGTTGCTCTCAGGGGAAAGTTTCTGTACAAACATTTTAAACGGTTTAGCTTCTATTTTACCTTCAAGCAAGCTCCCCTCAACCGCTTCCACCACAACCGAATTTATCGATAATTTATTTTATCTTGATAACCATTTTACTCGAACCGACTGACAGGAACAGTGAAACCCTGCATTAGGCCAAACAACTCCTGTGAACAGTGTGGACAGTTCTGAGACAGTGCGCTGCACTTTAATTAAGATCCAAGCATGCGCCCTTGCCTATTCCAGGATAAAAGTGCACTAGACCGCCGTGTTGACAAATATGATATATAAAGGTATGACAAGACTTTCAAGTGACCAGATATCAAACATTTGTTTTGGTTATGGTGGTGGTGGGGGAGGCGGAGCGAGAGGAGGGGGTGGGTTGTGATTTGTTATAGTACTCCGGATTTCAGATTAGTTTGGATTCCGGATTCCAAAGGCTGGTTTCCGGATTCCAAAGGCCTGGATTCCGGATTCCAAACGCAAAAATATGTTGGATTCCGGATTCTCCTACATGCATGGGACGATACGAAGATTAAATACGACAGTTCGTCAAGCATTGGTGACGGTACAATCAAAGATCACTTCTTTCTCTCCATCCATGTAGATATTGAGGGTTTCATTTATTCTTTAAATTAGTGATCTTACTTTTAAGCTCAGTTCCGTTTCAACACAATTAATTCTGTAGTCGCGCACGATTTGCCCGCCGTATAAAACGAGTGAAGCCTTCGGCTCCGTTCAGCTGTCCGTTCAACTTGTAAAATGAATATAATGTTCAGCTCCACATTCCCATTCGGATCTTCCCATTTTAAGCTAAACTATTTGCATAATTTTCCAGAATATATGAACCTTTAGAAGAGATTGAGCGAAGATTAATCCAAAGAAAACTTTGTCTTGCTCTCTTTTCTTTCAACTTGCTAACTGAACATCGCGCCTTCCGAACAGATATTCCACCGAAAAGATCCGTTGGGTGCCCTTGTTTTATTGCTGGTTTGCAACCAATCCCACCACGGCCAAGTTGATGGAACAAACAATAGAAGCTAATTAGACATATTTTGTTAATGACTTAAAATTCAGTGATATATGTCACTATATAAATAAGGCAGGATGGATGCGAAAAAAAATTCCTCGGATTGCCAAATTAGCTCAAATTAGCAAGTATCGGACATTTTTTATCCAATTATTATCCGCCCAGGTCTTGATATTCCCAGCTTCATTGTTGGAGGTGTCATCGTGTAAATTAGCCCTGGCAATAAGTGTTAAATGGTCTTTAAACTTAACAAGTAGGTTAGAAGAATGAACGGGTTTAATATAATAGAAAAAATAACTGGTCCAAGAAAGCTGGGAAACAACTTAGTTGATATTAAAGAAAATCCGTAATATTACCAACAACTGCATGTACCACTCTTCGTTGCCTTTCTGATAGAAAACTGATGATCCACTTTACAACATAGGGATTCATGGACAGTTTCTTCAACTTTTAACACACAATGTTTGCGTAATTCATTGCTCCCATGAAACAATCTCACTGAGTTCCAGGACTTAGTTTTGATGTTATCGTAATTTTGTAAACAAAACGATTGTCTAGTGATTCTGACATGTGCCACAACATCCTTCCAACCTCTCTCCCAGCTTGTGAGTAATTCAACTTCTTGCCTTCCGACTTCCCATCATTACCACTATCGTTGCAGGATCTTCCCCTAGGTGCTTCTAAACGATGTAGCCTTTAGCGACCCATCCCTTTCTTCAAGGCCACAGTGCAGACCAGGCCATATCGTCGTCGGGGTACAATCACTCCACTCGTCCCATCTGCCACTTCCTTCTTGATGCCATGCCATCGGAAATCAGCTTCTCGGGTCCTCTCCGTCGATCCGTCGAGCCATAGTTAATAGAGGGACATGGTTATGAAGCCCGGCAAAGTTCTTTGTTATATGTTTTTTGTTCGCTATTTTGGGGGTTGCACAAAACCTGACAAAATACAATAGGTGTTACGTGTGTTCAAGCAACTAACCAATAGAAACGTTGCGATTACGTAATCATGCATAGTGTATGAGCTTAAAACAAAAGATTATGCACGGTCATGGACCTTCCAACATAAACCTTGGCCTCTTTGTTTGCTCCTTTGAAGTTTGCCGGGCTTCATAACCATTTCCCTCTATTAACTATGCTTGAAGTAAAGCCAACAGCAACTAATTCTTGGTTTTCAGGGGCGTCATCGCTGCCATGTTTGTGGTAATATATCAAACACGAGAGACCGTGTTTAATCACATTTCCAAACATCGAGAAAAGAGTTGAAAATACGACGCGTAGGAGAGTATTTTTGACGATTTCGAGGAATTGGGAAATGTTATGAAACACTGTCTCAAGTATGTGATATATCTTCTCAATCGAAGCTAAACCTAAGGAGTAAACGGAGAAATAAAATCGTAAAAGTCTATGCTAATTAGGATCAGATATCCAAACCACCGTAGAATATTACATGAGACGCACAATGCAACATCACGGCTCATATTCTCATCCATCTTTTTTTTCTAAAACGTCGAGTTATTCAACGGATATATCCTCCAAGAATCGTTGTTATCATTCGATACTTTTTTTCTCCATTTTCATTGGCCGAGAGCCCACCACGTGATCTGCAAATAACTTCTCACGAATAATGGTCTACTCATGCGCAAAACGATGCAAATTAAGTTGTTTTGCTGCGAATATTGTTCTGCTCGTGCGTAGTTGTATCCACTTCTGTGAAAAATGGCAGCTCGTTTCGCAGAGTTGTCGGAGAGCGATTTGACATGTCCAGTAGACCACAATAACAGCGAGAATATAAAGAAGGCAACGAAGGCAAGTTGAATTTATGTGTTGTATCAATCTCGTTCCTAGAGTCCTCGTTACCCTTGTCCAGCGGTGGAGCGGCCAACAAGGACCTCTGGGATAGAGTGATCCGCCTGACCTGCGCAATAAGACCGGACGTCCAAGAATCTTGGCGTCCGTTAGTTGAAACATGGGGTCGAACACATGCGCAGTAGAACCGGAAGTCCAAGAATCTGCATGTCATGGCGGATCGCTTCCCCCCAGAGGTCCTTGTTGGCCCAACCTCGTCCAATAATTGTTAATTATTTGAGAGCAAGTTACCGCTTTTCTTGGTGCTTATGTTACAGTCTCCTTCTTACCTAATAGAAGATGGTTTTCTATGTTCTATAAGAAAACGATGCACGCTTGAGGTCTAGAAAAGCAGCTAGTAGAGGCACGATCCACAGGCGAGTGCATTCAGCTGCTTTTCTAGACCTCAAAAGTGCATCATTTTCTTATAGGACATATGAAAACCATCTTCTATTTAGTTTAGAAAATAGCAGGAACTTGAAAGAAAAAACTTCGCCGTACGCTTGAGTGGTGCGGTAGAACACAAAATTTACAAAGTCGCGAAGTAGCGTGAATTAAGAACTAATCTATAATCCTAGTTGTACGATATTTTAACATTTCTTGAATGAGTAAATACTTGTTTCAACGAAAATGTCCATTTTATGGCTTCTCCTGAATTTTTTAGAAAGTTTCTTAGAGTTTGACAAATCTATTTTCAACTTTGCCGGTCGTAATTTTGTCGGCTTCTTGCCAAGATTTCTTTGGCTTCTGTTATGACTAAAACAATAATTTTTTCTTACCTCTAAACGTTTTCGTTCGTCCATGTTGTCTTGCTAAATCACTTTGATCGCTATTGTTTACAAAATGCTGTCGGCCGATTAGACCGTGCCACTCTTCGCGAGAACGAAATTCTTTTCTTTCTGCATGATTCGTCGCCTCCAATCATTCCGATGATACAGTTTCACTTCGTTTTCAATACAGGTAAAGCATTACTGGTCAAACTCGTAATATATCGGATAAAAGAGTCAAGAAAAGCGACAGGTTCAACTTTATAAACTGAGCGTAGTGAACATCCGGGACATGCGTGCTCTATAGTTTTTAGCCGTGATCTATTTAACAAATAAAGAAGCCAAAACCATGTATTATACTGTCATAAAACACGACGGGAATTTGAGAACACGAGAGAAATTTAGAAAACACGAGCCGCAGGCGAGTGTTTTCTAAATTTCTCAAGTGTTCTCAAATTCCCGGAGTGTTTTATGACAGTATAATACATGGTTTTGGCTTCTTTATGTGCTTTAAAATATAGATTTAACGCGCGCGAAACGATAAAACACGGCTTTTCTATGATTTATATATAAAACATGGTTTTTAACCAATCAGAGCGCGCGCATTTTCCAGTCTATGTTTTAAAAGAAAATAATGCACGGCTAGACTCTGCCGTTTATATGGCAGCTATTTTCTAACCCTGATATATAAAACATGATTTTTAACCAATCAGAGCGCGGGCATTTTTCAGTCTATGTTTTAAAAGAAAATAATGCACGGTCAGATTCCATGCCGTTTATATGACAGCTATTTTCTAAACTCTGGTAAAACATGGTTTTTAACCAATGAAAGCGCGTGCAGCTTTCAGTCTATATTTTAATGTCCAATCAAAAATCAATCAGTTCTTATTGTTACGCCAGTACATGAAAATGAAAACAAAGAAGCGTCATATAACTTAAAAACGTCGGTGACGATAACTGCAAGCTCAGCTCGGAGGAGACTGGGCATGTGACAAAAGCACCTAAAATAGTGAGGGTTCAGGCAATCTCGTTCCCAGAGTCCTCGTTACCCTTGTCCAGCGGTGGAGCGCCCAATAAGGACCTCTGGGGGTAAGTGATCCGCCTGACTTTCGCAGTAAGACTGGAAGTCCAAGAATCTTGGCGTCCGTTAGTTGAAACATGGGGTCGAATACATGCGCAGTAGAGCCGGAAGTCCAAGAATCCTGTCATGGCAGATCGCTTGCCCCAGAGCTCCTTGTTGGCCGCTCCACCGCTGGACAAGGGTAACGAGGACTCTGGGAACGAGATTGGGGTTCAGGAAGAAGGGAACCCGGGAATAAAAAGGGTGGGAAGTCTACGGGAACGTAAAATGGGGAAATCGGGAGAAATGGTGGAAAATTGCGCAGTATAGTCGAAGCTCTCATTGCCACCACTCTCGTAAGCGACCAAGCTCTAGTTACGACCACCATTGTGAAACCCCGTTTGAATTGTCACTCAAACTCTGTAATTAAAAGCTCTCATAAGCGACCGCTCCCGCCATCCGTAATCGACCATATCCACTTTGGGGGATTAGACTAATGCCAAACACCAATCATGGATTAGCGTTAATCGGCTTTCGAACAACTGCGCTCGCAGTGGTGGATACTGGGGGAGGGTCGGGGTTTCCCCCCCCCCCCCCCCCCCAATCAGGCCTTAGGGATTTTTTGCTTTCTCTATCATCCATAGCAAAACCATCTCCAGAATATACCAAAATGCACTTTTCAGAGCCTAAAATCTCAATTTTTTTCTGTGGGAGGCCCGCAAACACCCCCTCCGCACTTTTACTACTGCCGTCTACTTCCAAAAATGTTCCTTCAATCTACTTCACATTTTCGGGAAAACCCTGGGACCCCCCCTATCAAAAAATCCTGGATCCGCCTCTGGCTCGTAATAGTGAAGGTATTAAGAAATCAGTACAAGCGGGTATTTAAATTGATTTTTAAAATCAGGATATAATTATAGCACATTTATCTAACGTATAACGATATTTACTGTTTACAAACGTTGACGTCAATTTTGTTTTGTTATTCAAATTTGCCAACCATTAAACAAACTCTTTGTTTCAACAGCCAATAGTTCTCTGATTGGCACATTAATAACAATAGCTGACGTAACGCGAAACATCGCTATACCTGCTATGGGCCTTTATCACAGGCGGCCATGTTGGTAAAAACAATAGCTTTTTATTCCCCAAGGTCCCCCAAGCCTCGCATTCAGACGTTTCACAACGAATTTACGCGGGGTTTCAGATGCGGAAACAAAGGTTTTAAATCCTCTGGGATTTAAGATGGCCGCCGCGTGATTAAGTCCATTAAAAAAATCTGGCATTCTTTGGTTGATTTCGTTGTTTGTTGTAATAATTTAAAATTGTTTGCAGGTTTTCAGCATTTTTGTTTCGTTTCCTCAGAAACGAAACGGTATTGTTTTCGATTCGATGTGAACTATTTACACAGTGAGGCTACTATCCAATCAGAATAACCCTCGTAGCTGCCAATGTAAACATGTTCTATCCTAGACAAACAAACTGGCGAACACATGTTGTTCAAATATCGATAAAATGATCGTCACGGAGACAAAAAGAAATTCAAATGTATTACAAATAGAAATATTTGACGACTGAAATGCTTCTAAGTTCGATTGAAGCGATGTATTGGTGAAAAATGCAAAGATATCTGTTTCCGTGTTTAATTGTTATGTAAATATTCTAGCTGTATTTTCAACTTTGTTATTGACTTTACCTTCATTACCTTGGCTATGTCTAAAACAGGGAACGGGGAACGAGGAACAGAAGTTGAGGGGAAGCTGTTTACGGGTTAATTGCTCGGGCCGCACCGAGCTTTATTCGGATGTTTTCTGGGCCTCTCGGATGGAATCGGTCGTCTTCAACCCAGCCAACGCGTACTAGCTATGAACTAATGCAATTTTCGGCAAAGGGAAGTGCCGTGAGCCCTGAGCACGATTTACGCACCCTCGCCCCAGGATCTTCTCGGCAATTTCTCTCCAATTTCTCTCCAAACTTTCCCGACATTCTAATCATTCCGGAAACGAAACACTATTTCTTTTGAAATAGCTCCTTGTTGTATGTACTTTATTGTGTCCGTTTTTTATATGGTTTTAAAATAAAACCGAAATATAAATGTATCCCACAATTTCCTTGTTGCGTACTTAAACACTTGCCCGTTCCGAAGTTCAAAAAGGGACTGGGCACTAGTTAACCAATTTTTCAAATTACGTCATATTAAAAATTTAATCCCATCACCAGAAATATATATCGCATGAAAATTAGTAAGTTTACCAAGATTGGTTATGTTACATTGCATAGTAACCAGGCTGTGAGCTGTCAAAGGTAGTCCAAATTCCATACAAACGTCTCTAATTCAGAGATGGCGTCCCCCAAATCCATACAGTCTCTAATTTTTCTGATTTTTGAAAGCCTTCTACATGGTTGAAATCCAACGAAACAACCCCAAACTTGGTAAACTGACTAATTTTAATGCGATCTTTCTTGTGATGGGCTCCAATTTTTAATTAAATCAAAATTTAAAAACTCGTCCCCAGTCTCCATTTGAACTTCGGAACGGGCAATTGAGTTTAACGAGATATTCTTCGAAGTAGTTTTCTTTCTGTATAGATAATATTTTAGGCACTATAGTAACGTACAGATAAGATGAGCATTTATTAATTTTAAACAATATACACGATTACTGGCTTTTAAATTGTTCCGCCAGCTCCATTATACAGAAAAGAAAAAAAATACAAAACTTCTTTCTGTAAGACAAATTAATATAGAGTTTCTTTTTGTTAAATCAATCGAAAATGTAAATTCGGGGCTGGTGTGCATCGTGTCTAGTCGTCGTATTTATCGTCATCTTGGAATAAGCTTGACATGAATTCCCTCTTCTTTAATAAGCATACTTTTCGACAACTGTGGTAATTTGATTGGCAGGTAGCGCAACCAGCTATGCCGGTGCAAATGGCACCGTTATGAAAGCATGTAACTTGGTTGGTTGCACAACCGTTCAGGCATCCTTCTCCTCTTCTGGCATCCATGGACGCTACCATAAGAACAACGAAAACCAAAATGACTCCTTTCATCTGCAATGATAAAATAATAGTTAACGATAACAATAATACTTAATAACATGTTATGATGATGATGATGATGATGACGAGGACGACGACGACGACGTTGATCAACTTTTAATCCGCCATATCATCAAAATCACAAGAACAAATAATAATAAATAATTGTCATAATATTCGCTAAAAAGTAAAATGTTGTATATACAAGGCTAAAAATATATATTATAAAATTGTTAAAAACCGAACGTTTTCGACTATTGTCATCATCAGGGTTAAAAGCCGTCCGTGATTGTACTGAATTATTGTTATTCAACAAGTCAACCTTTCCACTATTGTATTGCAACAACTTGTTATAACTTTAGTTAATATAGAGTTCAATGTTGCATCCAGAAGCAATGAATTCAATATAGAAAACAGAGGAAACAAAAATAACAGTGACGGATCCAGGGGGAGGATCGGGGGGTCCGGACCCCCTATCAGACCCGAGGAGTTTTTTGCTTTCTTCATTATCCATAGTAAAACCGTCTCCAGGATCCACAAAAATGCACTTTTCAGAACCTGAAATCTCAAAAATTTTCTGGGGGAGGCCTCCAAACATCCCCCCTCGCGCCTTTTAGTATGACTCAGTACTGCCGTCTACTTCCAAAAATTATCATTCTACTTCACATTTTCGGGAAAAATCCTGGGACCCCCCTGTCAAAAATTCCAGGATCCGCCCCTGAATAATGACATGGGCCTATCAAAATTCCTTCTTTGCTCTGCATCTATCTAAAGAGGCATGTCAGAAATCCTGTAATGCGTACTTTATTTCAAGTGCAATATATCACACCTTGACAAGAGTATGGTTGCCATAGGTCAGGGAATGGCCAGGGAAAAAAATTATTCAAAGTCAGGGAAAAGTCAGGACATTTCATTTTATTTTGAGTTAGAGAAAATTGACATTTTGAAGAAAAGTCAGGGAAAATGCGTCAAAACGTTGTGCTCAATTTACTGCGAACTTAAAAGAAGTCAGGCAGTCAGAATTGAATTATACCTGCCACCCCTACACGACCAAACGTTTTAGTACTGAGTACTTCCAATCGCGAGCTTTGCAACAGCCCTTTGCAATTGCGTCGCACCTCTCGAGTACTCAAGCAAAACTCGCTACGTACCACCAAGCTCGAAATACTGAATGGCATCGATTTCTATCAACTTTGGTGATTAAGAACCTTAGTGATTTTTCTGCTGGCAAGATCTATAGTGATATACTTGTAAGATGTTCAGTTCACAATATTCTGATAAAATGTCCATTGGAACGATGTTAAAAATTACATGTTTTCACTTGCTACTACGTATACTTATCTTCGAGTAAGCACACGGTCCAGACAAACAAAACATCCCATAATAGTAACTCAACAAAGTCCGGGGAGGGGTGGTAAAGTCAAATGTCTAGTCTCCCTGGAGGTCTTACAGCTCTGCCACTGCGGGAGCGGGCCCAAAGATAAGAACAAGGGGATTAATCTGTTAATGAGAATGGAATATCCGACCCATGCCTGTTGGTGGGGAATATGTAAACATTACATTTTGTAATTTCGTGATAACACAAGATTGCCATAACCAAACTGTTAAATATATTCAGCAACTGATGGGAAAACCACAATGAACATTAATATTCAAAGAACAAATAATAAATATTGATGAAAGGAAACAGCTTTTTATGTTACTTCCTATTGATAACCTCACTAGATGAGATTGCAGATCTCCGCCAATCGTAAAGGTTTCTCAGTTCATCGAAATAAATAATATAATTAGCTTGGGACTCAAACAAAAAATATCTAATAGATGTGTCACTCTGCCTTTTCTTGCAAGGGTATATATTTTTCTGCCGGCAAAGATTTTTTGAATTAATATTCTGATTGGAGCCATCGGTCACTCAAAGCAAAATTAAATGAAATAATACGTTAATACAGGAAAAGTGAAGTGGCCTTAATTGCGCTAGCCGATGTAGAGTGCCTACGTATTAGCGAAAGGTAGGATATTCACTAAGTAAATTTTCTGTTACTTTATAAATTGACATCTGCAATGGGAGGTGTCAGCTATGAATTTAAGCAATAAGGTAATGTTAATTCAAGACCAAAATTTAATCTTGAGTTAAATATTTCAGCTAGTTTGTATGGAAATATCAATTATTCAAGACTCAACATTTGACCAAAAAAATATATAAATATAAAAAAGTGCAGTTGTTATGGGCTTGTGACAAAAAAGCAGAGAAATATTATTAAAAGCATGAAAAAAAAAAATGCTTTTTCACTGAAACATTTTAAACAATTTTCTTAGTAGAACGTACCTAACGTACTTTTAAAATTATTTCAATATTTGATTTCAACATGTAGGTTTTCGTCGGGACTGGGATATATATAGAAGTTTATTTCCAATATTTCATTTGATTTTCAATAAAAAAGAATCACCTGAATTTTTTTGCTGTAGACATATAATCATTATTATGATACACAATCCATGGCTTAGATCGATAACCTTAACTATATCTCTAAAGCGTTTCATGTAATGAAAATAAGTGGCATGGCAAGGCGACAAAAACAAACCAAGTTTACGACAGACTCCTATATATAGAGACCGCAGTGACACCTACCTTGAATGTTTCTTTGTATCCTCTTAGGGAAACAGCAAATTCAGAACTTTTTTCTGAGAACAAGAATAAAAAAGTGGTTAGCTTAAACTTTCGGAAAGGCTAGAACGGAATTATTACTTACGAAGACGATTTAGCGGGTTCAGACCAAAGCCCGAAAAAAGAAATGATGCAGATTTTGATTTCAAAGTATAACAATCATAAAAATCATAAGAGGAACATATGAGGCAAATCTAACAATGTACACCCTTGTGCGAAACTGCAAACCTACATTGGTTAGAAGATGGAATTGGCTTCGCCCGTTGGTTGATCTCAAGAATATCTGCACGAACAGATGCGACGGCGACTCCTTATAAGCCCAGCGACTCCCACTCTGGCTAATTTGCATGTATTGTTTTTCATTATGAATGTGTCTCCCCAATTTGGCTTTTCTTCACGATAGTTGAGAGATTTTCGCACTGATAAACAAGGACCAACGGGAATATTACTGTTAATGACTTCTCGCGGGCGTAGTGGATTTCTATGTTATCTAATGATAGTGGTCATGAATGCGTGCGCCAATTACTAAGTTCACTCTATTGAGATAACACATTTTTGCACCCAATTTGAATTTCACAGCTTTGGAACAATTACAGTAGATATATTGGAAATTGGTTTTTGCAACTGTTATTCTATTAAAGGTAATTTCCAAAGCTGCTTTCTTCCTGCTAAAAGAATGAGTATTTATTAGTAAAATCGTCAAGGCACGGAAAAGAACTAGCCTTGGTGTCGCGAGATTCAGTGAGTTCGTGAAATTCGTGACCATAACGATTACTTCGTAATTTCTAGCTGCACGTAAAACAAACGTAGACATGTTTTTGCGCAACTTAGTAAAATACACACACTGAGTTGTGTAAGATGTGAGATGTATGTCATCGCAGATGAGTAAATATTATATTACGTTTATTGGTGCTATTTTATATGTAAGAAGGGATATGAAACTCCATTTGAAAATCGATTTCGAGTCAAATCATAGCGTGACTTTAAATCAGCCGCAGATAATGTAAAAAAATAAAACCGCACGGAAGAAAACGTCTTATGAACTTTAACAAACATTTCGTGCGAAAGAAATGAGATGCCAAATTATGACTGATGGAGCATTAGTGATAATGAAGTGTAGAGCAAAAACGTGTAGAAGGAAGATTTTAACAATTTAATTGTGCGACTTTTCGTCTAAAATCATAAGCGTAAATTGAAACGAGGTAGGAAAAATGAATATTTTTGTACTGATAATAAAAAAAAGACATGGGCTAACATGAATCCAAATTGCACCATTTTCTCGACGACGTGGAATTATTTGAACAAGTTTGTTCTGAAAGCAAAGCAGTGGTATAGGCAAATAACCAAAAAAAAATGCAAAAAATGGATACCAGATGGATGCAACACACCATGGGCTCTTCTTTTTCCAGACTACTGAGGGAAACTAGTTATGCGATTGCATGAGCTGATAACGATTTAAAGATGAATATTATACACTTGTCCTTTGCACGAATAGCGCATCACGTAAAAAAACCTCATGCCTAAGTTAAGAAACGGAGTCCGCTCATATAATTTTTTTACACAGAGCTAGTGCTAAACTCTTTGATTTCAAGACTTCAAGCTCTTTCAGTTCAAAGCTGTTGTTACACTGCTGCTAAACAGATGAAAGAAGAGGACCAATTGGGCTAATTTTCCATGTTCTGATCTTAGGGGGAGGAGAAATGTTATCTCGTTTTGGCTTTTTTATTTTCGTTGTTTAATGTAACAAGGGAAGATGAATATTTTGATTGCTTCCAAGACCAAAATAGCACTGAAAAGGCAGCGTATTCATCAGATTTCAATTTTATCGCATGTACAGAAGGCGTAACATTTTTAACCCAAATTTCAAATAATTGTATAAGTAACAGTGTATACGAAATCAATAAAATAAAATAAATAATGTGTGCATGCAAAATTGCTAATTAATACAAGTTTAAAATAAGTAGAATTCCCCGCAATAAAAGGTATTGGAAGGCAGATTCTCTTCAAATAAAGGCACTGGTGTAGTATTTTGATCACACCGAATACTTACACAAGCTTTTACTTTAGCTTTCCTCCTTTCCGGTACACAAACATTTATTGCAATATGCAAATATACCTTGAAAAATGACCCATCCTTTATTATGTATATTGGGATTATATATTTAGACTTTCAGAATGTATTATGATGGGTGGGTTGAAGTTAAGGTGGATGGCGGGAGATGTTTTAAAAGAGGTCCAAAAAAAAATCCATTGAATTATTAGTTTTACAGGGTCCGCGATAACAGGGTTTTAAACGCTGGCTTTAATTTTACGTGAAAGCACAGAAATAAAGGGACACGATTAAAAACTAAAAACATTAAAACAATATTTATATTTAAAACAATTTTGAGGAAATTGGATATATCTTCATCAGTGCTATTTACAGAACAAATATTAGTACTCGTGGTATTTTATTTAATAAAAGGGAAATTTGATCAAAATATGAAAGCATAACACTGGAGCTTTTCGAAAATATACACTACCATTTTTTTTTTTTTGCTGCTAATCTAATATACCTCAACCATCCTTGTTCCTGTTGCATTAATAAACTATTATTTTGAGACTGATTTTTTACTTCGCAAAAATGACTTGACATAACCCCTTTTAATAATTAAGCTAGCTGCCTGAAGGAAAATTCTCAACTGTTCGTACATGCCTTCTCAATATCAAATAAAGGAACCCAGTAGTCACAGCCCAGCGTCACTTATAATCAAATGATGCAATATAATATATAAAAGAAACAATAAAATATTGTATTATAATAAAACATGAAATGAAAGTGATACAGAAGCAGGGGAAAGTTATACAGGCACACGTGTCCTAGAGGAGTACTTAAATTTATTAAATATTTTATTCAACCTGTCAAATATAAGAAAGAAACGATATAGTAGGCCTCATTTACAAGATATGATATTATAACTGAATTTATAAGAACGTGGTTCAAGAAAATGTCGGCATTTTTTTCTGAAACTACGCCAAAAGCCCACCCAGTTTTATCACTCCAATAAGACTTGAACCCACACACCTGATCTTATTATATCGTCTACTTTGCTTTTGAACGAGAAAAACCCCAAAAGCGTCAAAATGGTCAAAATGGTGCCATTTTCTGCGACCATGGTTTTATAAATCCAGTTAAATGTACATTCGAATCTTTATTTTTTTTCTTATCCGGTTAAACTAAATGTTATTATTTTATGATCCCATTTGATGTTATTGCCAAAAAACTATAACTTGTGAATGAAATGAGTTTACAAACGCCCAAAATTATTTTTCCGCCCTTTTGATTGTAGGTTTCTATATATTTTTTTTTTTTTGTAAATTGATTGAAATGAAATAACCAATGAAATTACCGACAGCAATTATGTGGTGTATATTTAAAGAAAATTATGTGATCTTAAAGTAAATGAATGATTATGTATGCCGTTTTGAGTAAAACCACGAAACATGTCTGTGGTATAAATTGCTTCTATATTTACAAAAATGCCCTGAGTTTGCAATACCCTGAAAGTAGGTAATGCATTTGACGGAGAGTCAAAAAATTCTCAAAATATATAATTAACTTGAAGTATCTTTTAATCTTTGTATATTTTTTGTCTGTAGCTTAAGCAGTCTTGTTAAGCAACATAGTCTCATACTGTATATTTCATTTGTATTCTTGTCGCAATTACTCGAAGCTATGATTTGTCTTTGTTAATAGCGTGTACTTTTGATGTGGTAGGCTGCGGTTCACAAAAAGCGAGTATAAATCTTCAGCTACTCATATCAATTAGCAAGGGCAGGGAAAATAAAAATGTTAAGGAAAAAAAAGGTCTTAAAGATTTTAATTACATTTGAAAAAATATCACTAGTTTCTGTCAATGATTGGATAAAAGTTCAAAGACTGCACAATGAAAATTACAATATATTCACGAGTACAAAAAGATTTGATGAAGCAGGGATCGTTATCGTCGTCTACATATTTTGATATGAAAAAAGCGAAAGCATCTTTTTATTTGTAGAAATAATGTGGTGCTTTTTGTAGCTTCATTAGCTGATTTTTTTTGTTTTCAATCGGAGAGTAGTAATTGATAGCATATAGGTAATGGATTTTTACTATGATTCTTCTGCAAATTATGATTATGAAATATTACTTTTGACAGGTGACTCGAATGGTGTGAAGACATGCATAGACCGACAAGAAAATATTTTCTTATTTTGTATCAACACGAATGGAAAAAATGGATCTTTTTTATTTATAACTGGAATTGAAATCTTGCTTAGCGAAAGTGCTCAATGCTTTAGGGCAGAGCTTAATATTATGAGTCAAAGAGGATCCGTAAGATTTCTGTTACTCCGAGTATCACGCCTTGGGGCGATCGTCAGACAGTTTTATTTATATATATTAATTCTGACGACAGGTACAGAGTACGTAATTTACGATGTATAATAAGTGTTCTTTCTGAATTTGCTGAATAGCATGGCAAACAGTATGGAGGTACATATATGGAACTGATTTCATTCTATCTGTTCGATTCGACAACAAAATTAACGTTACACTTCTATACTGTTAAGATTATAAAAATAAGAAATAGTGATTTTTTTTTTTAAGGTTTTTAGTTTATTTGTCTCGGCTGAGTGTTTTTTTATATATAAAATCAGGGACCATTGACATACAAACACACAGAATTCTTCGGAAGGTATTTCAGATATTGATTCAGAGTGTTATCTCAGAGGATTTGTCCTATACCATATATTGGTATGAGGCACCATACTGTGCATAAACCCCTCTATATTGGATTGACGATAATATAATACACGCTATCTGCCAAACAATATTAGTCAGCTTAAATTCACTAGCTTGTCGAGAAAGTTCCCCCCTCCCACAACGTCTTATGTCCATATGCGTACATTCAGAAGCAAAACATATTTCACCGAAATAAAAAAAATAAAAGTGAGACTCCGACGGACGCTGTCATACACATGTACAGGTACATCCTGTAATAATAAAGTTATATTTTGTTAAACGTTTTCAGGAAGAAAAAACACCAGCTCTTTCACTGTTATAGAAAAGCAAGCGAACCCTTTGTGTTTTAAGCGTTGAAAATTCACAGGTCAGGGGCACTCAACGACAAAATTTTCCTGTAGGTGTCGGAACGTCGTTTTTACGTTATAACTATGCTTTTTGTGCAGTTCAATGGCTTATTTTTAAACGCTAAGAAAAATGTATCTGTTCGGATACGTTAGCTGAACTTTCAAACTTCAGAAACTTTTAGGGATTGAAATCTTTTACCCGAATTTATGAGCTGAATTTGCCTTTCCGAAAATCCTAGCTGATCTATTTTTGTACCCAAAACGACATTTTTATCTCTCCGAAAACAAAAGGCATTAATTTTCCCATATTAAGAAAGTTCGAGATGACATTTCCCCAACCGAATATCCTAGGCGATTATAGGCCTTCCGAACAGATATTCCACCGAAACGATCCGTTGGGTGCCCCTGACAGGTTATTCACAGTTGCACAGTCGAACACTCCCCGATACGAAAAACATTCAAAATACTCCTAGTTAGAATATATATCACTTCAACACCTAGTTAGCGCAAATAGAATTGTGATATCAACTACATCGATACTTCTTTTGCCTTTTGGACATGAACAAAGCAAAAAAAATACTCACCAGAGGATTTCTGAAGTAAATGTTACAAGCGAGGCACTCGAGGGTGTTGATACAAACGTGTTCACTACGACTTTATGTTCTGAATATATATACTGTTTATTTCCTAATTTGCATTGAATACCTCATGGGATTCGTACGGCAGGTGAGAATATTGAGCACTGATAATTACAGAAAGATCCGGATGGCACTAACCCATTTCATCGCTTTCCTTTTACATGTTAAACATTTTATTTATTTCTTGCGTAGAACACAGGAGTGTATATTTACATGATGGCAAAATTAATTAAACGAGCAGAGATCAAAAGTGACAGGATTTTCCGAGCCAGCTTCAGGATTCGGAAGTGAGAGCAAAACGTGTAGGATTTCTCTTGGAATAACAATCAACAGTAAAACCAATAATTTGGTAAAGTAAGCTATATTTCTCGAAGGCGGAACACATTCAATTTTGTAAAGTTTTGCTTTGGTTAGAATGCCTTTAGTAGAGACGTTCGTTCCCGCACATACACATGTGTGCTCCCACGTATTTACATTACTTAAACGTATTGATTCTGACGCAAAGCGTTCGGTAAACCATGAAAAATTCCGCGAGCCGCACATGACATTGTTGAGGAAATTGTGTCACTCATGTCTACCGCAGAGAAGTCACCTGTCATGAGAAAATAATTCGAAGGCTTCCCTCGTTGAGTAAGAAATCATAAAATAGAGACCGCTTGACGTATGACTCCTCGCTCTCAAAATCGCCATAATCACACCCATACAATAACACTCGTTAGAAAGCTTTCAGTCTCAGTGACAAGGCTTTTATGTGTTAGCAGTTTGCGGTGAGTTTACAATTAGGAGCTGCGATGAAAAGCTATTACAAAAAGTATTGAGTTAAATGAAGCAACGTAAATGTATTGTTCTATTCCTTAATCACATCGCCTGTAATGTCCACTTGTTTGGATATGCGAGTATAAATCTTATTTGATGACTTTCGGCTTTCGCTGGATCGGTTTCTAGATGATGGTTTTAGGTTAGTGGTAAAGCAGATGTCCCAGTATATAAACGTTCTGGTGTCAGGAAGAGAGGAAGTATTGAATTATACCGCATAGTGTTACCAATAAATCATAATAAACGTCTCGTTTCCCTTTGACTGCAACAGAGACTATTAAATAAAACATTCTTAGTGCGTTTTTCAGTTCTTTATTCGTGTCTACAAGCCTAAATGACGCCAGACAAAGACGAACAGGGAATCTTAATCTGTGATTTACCAAATATTATTTTCATCCAAAATAAGGAAAAACCGACTACATCCAGCCAACTCTAGAAAGCTTTGAGAATGTTACTCGAATTTAGTTTATTTTTTGTTTAAAAGAAATTGAGTGATATCACGCAGGGAGACTCGCAGTGAATCTTCGGGAAAGACAAAATATAAGTCCCTCAATAATTGTCTCGAAATATTTTATATTTTATGTTATTTCGTGTTTGCGAATATTTGTCTATGGCTTGCTTATAAAATAAAACTTTACAAAAACACAGGCAATGTATTCCTCTTTAATGATTTTGTTTTTCAAATATAAGAATTTGTGTTAGTGAAAATAATTTCTACTGGCCATTGAAATATTACTTTCACAATTCACATTTCACATAAGCCAACCACCAAGATAACCTAATCTCTGTGACTTCTGTTAACATTTTTGTTCCAAATTTCCATTTAAAAAAGTTTTTTTATTATTTTTTCTCTACATTTCAAATAGCTTTTGAACTGAACTTTTTTTCTTCTTTTACTTTAAAATTTAAGCCAAAAACCAAACTCAAATTCATACGTTGCTAGAATCATCGCAATTGTCGTTGAGAAATACAACCATGAGAAGAAATTAGAATATGTTGGAAAATTAATTCCCATAAATTGGAGATCTCGATAAATTCACATCTGCATGTACTGAATGTACAAAAAGGCTTGTTGAAGTACACATTGTTATCTATTGCACCAATACGTGTATATGGTCACAATTTTTTTACTTTTGTAATTTCCTGTGTGAAAATTATTACTACATGTTTCCTTTTGTTTGTTATGGAGGGATTTTCTCAAGCCAATATGTCAAATTTAAATATTGTGTTTAACAGTAATCTTATCTCTCAAACATTGAAAATCGGTGGAATTTTTGCAAATACATTCATACATATATATAGAAACATATTTGTTATAATAAATATATTTACTTTTTTTTGTTTTATTCGTACAACTTTCAAACAAAATTCCACTAATTCGAGATGTCGAGAAGTAATAAAACAGAACAATAGAACTTGTGAAAGTAAAATATTACACCTTTGTAAAGACGTATTAACAACGTGTATTTGTCAAATGAAAAGCACACTTTTAATTAAGTTTGACAAGATTTATTTCTTTGTCATTTAAATATTTGACAAAGGAATTTCCTCGGAGTAGATAGCCATCTTTCTGTAGGTTTCCTTACCAAACAGTGATAAATTGGCTTTAGTGTTACTCAAAATATGTCTGGTGTTCATCAGTTATGCTAATATATATTTTGATTCTTTTAAAATGGTATTGCTTTAATCCTTGCATTCTCTATATTGGTTAATATCCAGGCTTTACTTTATCTACTTTTAAAATGATTACATACAACAATTCTCGATGACTTCTCTTCACACTCCGTTTAACAGTTAACTAATTCTAAAGCATTCAGATTTATCAATTATTCAGCAATATCCATTTTTCTTTTCTATTCATAATTGCAGACGACTGAAGTGATAACACTTAGCAAAGTACCAGATATTTGTCTAACTAGGAAATCCATATTGTTCAACCGCGAATAATATCAGCATAGTCACTCAAGGACAATAAAGGGTTTTGGTTTTTTGGTTTTGATCTCAAACATGCATCTTATTAATGTTTACTTTGCATGATGAGTGCAACTTCCTTTTTTCAATTCCTCGGCCCAATAAAATATTATTTCAAGGAAGTACATTTTAAAATAACGAATATTACTTATTTTTTAATTACAAAATGGATTGGTCATGACTGAAGATAATCAAAATCTGAAGGTTAATAATTGAATATTTACTGGAACGTTTTCACCAACATTTACCCAAGGTCTATGGCGGTAGTTTTTTAGTGGTCTCGAAAAGTTGGAAATTAAATTTACAACCTGAGAGAAAAAATACATATGAAATTTAATAAATTTCTGAATCTTGTGATGAAAAAATTGAATGAAGGAAAAAATTACTGCTGGATAACAATGACTAGAACTTTTCAGATAACAACTGTATAGTCGATTTACGGTACTTCCATGACGACAGCTTCAATATTTTGAGTGGAAATTGCTAAACAGGATGTTGTATCCCGACCAAATATCTCAAAGATAAGTTCTCCGCAAAATAGCACTGACCGCAAAGAAGAGCCGTTTGTTTTGCGAAGTTACTATATTGGAATACCGCCTTTGTTTTTGAGGTTTTTAAAACCGCTTATTTTTCACATCAGTTTGCAATTGCAAGGAACAATTTCTAATATAAAGACAGAAATGCGTGACATTTTTTGATTATTTTTCTCATATTGTTCACACATATCTTCTTAAAAATTGAATAAAAACGGACAGTGAATAATATTAGATATGGCACATTTGACTGATTGCCTAATAGTTGTTGATAACTGAACATTTTATCTCATGCAAGACGTAGGAGATGCAAGTAATGCAGGAACGTTCTGGAATAATGAAGACTGATCAGAACGTGCGTGCGACCTACGTATCCGAAAAAAGTCGGATTTAATTTATCTTTTATGTATCCAAAGCGTATGACCTGTTGAAAGCGTCAAATACATATAATACATTCATTCCCTTCGTCGAAATATGTAAAAAATGGTTTGGGTAGTATGAATAAATAAAAATGTATAAACTGCCAGTTCAAGATCAGAGAGATACATGTAGTCGAATTGTCAGGATCGTATCCATCACTTTTGGATCCAGTAAAGAGCTGAGGTTGTATTTTGTTCGGCTTTACTCGATATTTCAAATCAAAGGCGATATTTGGTGCGTCAATTTCAATGCAATCAAATATACAAACTGAAAAAGAATCTGACCGTCTGAAGGCATATGTTACGAACTGGATAATAATTATTGACAAAATAAAACCTCGGAGCAAGGAAATATGATGGGCTAGTTTCATCGGGAAGGCGTATCTCTGTCAAATTAAATCAGGTCTTTAAAGCCATTTTATGAAAAGTAAGACAATAATACCAATGCAATATAATAGAATTGTCTCGCTTGAGGCCGATCGCTAATATTTCAAATTTATGTACAAGCTTCTGTTCCTTCTATTAATCTATGATTTTACCGGCTAAAGCTGCCCTTGGATAGTTTTTTCGAGCGTTGCCTCATTTCTTCTTTCTTGATCTGCCGAGCCAGAAAAGCGAATTAAGGGCAGATAAATTTCCATTTTCATTTCCAATCCAAATTTCCAATAAAAACCTGCATATAAGAACTCCTGTTTTTACAAGGAAGTCTGATCGAAATGGTTCTTATATATTGGATGTCTAGTGAGAAATCAGGCTGTTTAGGTTCTATTTTGACAGGGTAAATTATACTGCTTGCTGCTGGCCATAAAAGTAATTCAATATTGGTGTATCCCCTTAAATCTATTTTTAATTAAAAAGTATAACATTGATCTTCAGGAGCAAATAAGTCCTGAACATTGTGATTATGGACCTCCAAAGCACATTTTGGACCAAGCCTGTGTTTTCTGAGTTTTACTATTTTTTCCAAATAAGACCCTGCTTCATTTGTCAGGCTGAAGTGGTTCTTATATATTGGTGGTTTAATTTTCCAATTTTAGCCTGCAGGTTCTTAATCCACAGTTTCTTATACGTGAGTTTTTTACTGTATATTGATTCATCAACGCAAAGTAAAAGCTAAAAAGTAAGAGCAATATATAATTTTACTTTCTATCCCTAAAATGAAGCACCGATGGAAAATGGACCTTGACATATGAACTGAAGAAAACACGCACAACCGATGGATGGTTAAAACTCGTGCCAAGATAAATACTTCAATGCGTGGTTCCAGAGAATATCCAACCCCCATGGAATATTTGTTGGTTTTTGAGACCCCACTCCACATCGGAATTTCCAATGACCTTCCTTGAGGTGACTGGGTATGGATATTTTCTGAAACCGCACAATGGACCTGTGCGGTTAACGCCATTTTGAACACACAAAAAAATAAAAATGTATATATTTTCGTCTTATTCCGCTGTCGAATTCTGTTCTTTGAACTGTTGACAAATGAGAGTGGAAAAAGATAAAAGCACTCTTGTCCCTTGCAGCTCCGAAAAATTATTGACTTAAAATGTTGACATATTGGCGACATCTTTATGTGCGCGCACAATGCATGCCGGAAAACCATATATTAGTTTGAAAGGCGGACAAGTCGCGCCAGATCTTTGATTTGTTGGAAACTTTAAAAGAACCGAGAGAGATATGGGAACAATGCCTTTCACTTGTACGCTTAGTCTAAAATATATTTCTAATTTTCCTTGCTAAAATATTCCCAACAATCTTAATCATCCTTTTTCCTCTTTTTTTTTGCTAAATTTCTAATTTTCCTTGCTAAAATATTCCCAACAATCTTAATCATCCTTTTTCCTCTTGTTTGGTTTATTATTACCACTTTAAATTTGACATTTCGCTTCCTTAGTAAACTGTTATTTTGAGGTTTCCTTACACTTAAAGGTAATTACGAAAAAAGTTACTGGGCTTAAATTCTTACCAAGGCCATGTGAGGGGAAAGGGGTGTGAGTGAAAGGGAGTGGGGTGGAGGCCACATAAAAATCGTTAAAAGATAGGACTTATTTTGTCTGACTGAACGCAATACGTTACCCGTTAATATTATTTCCCTGTTAAAGGGAGGGTTTCACGGTTCGGCGCATGTCCATAAATCAAAATATACTTTTTTCGCTTTCTTACAATGTTATCGCTTTAAAAACCCCACTCGCATGTACTTCAGTAATCACATATTATAATTAGTCGTAGCAGAACGACGGAAATGATTTCCCAGGATTTTCGTCCTCTTAAAACCCAAAGTATTCCAACTTCTAATTCGGCCCACATGGAACTCAGCTACTGCTAATATATTTACTCTCTAAATATAACCATTTGTTTATAACAAACATGAAGGTGAAGGTGATATTAATTACCCCGGGTAATTACCAACTCAACGACCTTGGTATTTGAAGCTGAATTTGATTCTCCCGCTATCAGCGGGCGTATTTAACTCTGTCCACCTACTAGGATGTGGCATGAATCTCCGATAAACCAACCGGCAGAAGTAGAAACCTTGAAAATTCATGATAATTGTACATCCAAAAATACACGAAGGATACAAGTTTGTTCTAAAAGATGATGTCTAGGAAAACCAGTTTATGCGAGGAGACAGGATGGTCAGTTTTAAAATTCGTATTCGGTTTGAAATGGCAGTAGCTATAACTGAGTGGAGCTCGTTTATTCGGACTGCTGAAGTACTAATGGGTCCCTGACCCGCGATATAAATTCCATTCCAGCATCTACTGTAGATGTCATTCACTGAGAATCAGGCTTAACCGCACAGGCAGCCCAATCTCACGCTTTGAGAGTGGCGCGTATGACATCGGCAAAATATGAGATATTTTATGGGAATGCGACAAATGCCAGACATACGAAATATATATATTTTTTAATGAAAACTACTAATACCTAATTCTTGTGTTGTGTTTATTGTATTTCTGTTTCTGTGCTCCTCGGATCGGTTTGAAGCGATTTCTGAGAACTACCGGTCTTATTTTTATATTCTAAAACCGTTCGTATTTCGTTGTATTGCCAGACAAATTATTATATCTTGCCGATTTCATTTCCTCGGTATCTTTCTTCACAGACTACCTCACCGTTTTGCTTCCAAAGTAAGCATGCAGAGAAGCCCGCTGAGACAATGGAATTAATTTTTGATAATTTTAATAACTAAAAGTACCTGTCTTAAAAATTCCCCGTTGCATTCGGAAGACGGAGGGTCCTTTGAGCTCCCTCTGGCAACATTTCGAAACAGTTTCGGAAGTTTGTAAAACTCATTGGGAAAGTTCCATTTATTCAGTCGCAGCTGAGATCTGAGATCAGGATAACGCAAGACATTAGGGCCATTTATACGGGAGAAAATAAGACGCGTCTTATCTAAGACGTGACTTAAATAGGACGCGAACTGTACCGTTTATACGTTCGCGTTTATACGCGAAGATCACGTATAAATGGTTCGCGTCTTATTTTTGATACAGCGCACTTATAGTTCACGTCTTATTTAGGACGCGAAAGCATTTATACGAGGAAGTTCACGTCTTATTTAAGACACGTACAAAATAAGAACAGCTGAAAACCCTGTTCTAAGATAAGACGTCTCTTATTTAAGTCGCGTCTAAAATAAGACACGAACGCTTATTTTGTACTATTTATACGATCAGTTCGCGTCTTAGATAAGACGCGTCTTATTTTCTCCCGTATAAATGGCCCTAATATCTTGATCAAGTAATTTGTTTCCGTATTTATGTTAATTTTTCCCGGCCAGGACCAACCCACTATCGACCCTCACAAACCCTTAGAGCCCGGCAACAGGCAGTACATTAGCATAATCTTGCTTTGAAATGATATATTCTAAATCTGAATTGTGAAATATACCATATCCTTTGCATTAATACCGGTTAGCTCTTTCAAATAAAAAAGAATAATAATTATAAGAAATACGTATGTAATTGTTATACGGAGACAAACTAAATCGTTTAAACTCAAAGAATTAAAGTACGCTTCGTAAAATTCAATATATACCTTTTTTTCATTTTATTCCCATTTTATTGAGTTCAGCATGGAAAGTTAACTTCCTTTCAGAACAGAACGTACAACATCTCACAAACTGGCCAATTATAACAACATTTCTATACATATCTATCACACTGTGAACTATGAACAATATTCTTCAAAATCATGGAGCTGAAATTAAATTAAAAAAATTATAGCTTTCTTGAAGAAATGCAGGTTATCGCAAGGATATTAAATAACTATGCCGACAACATTATTCGTACTTTGCGAAAGGATGATGAACATAGGGGTAAATACAATGGAACCTCGTTACGAATCCGCGATCACCAACGGATCACCCGAATCTGGTCGTATTCATATATGGAAGGGTGTAACCTGCGATCAATGCTCTTATTCTCTCTTTGCGGTTCGCGTGGACAATGTAAAATAAGAGCGCACAGCACAAAAAATATCCTGAACGCTGGTTCTAAAGGGTTGGTCGTATTAAAGGAGTATATTTAAATAATAAAATGATTCACTGAGCTATTCCTCCTCCAGGTTCTTCTAGCTAAACGAAAGTGGTCGTAATGGCGGGTTTCCACTGTTATATGAATGAACTACAAAATTTATTTCAGCTCATGTAATTGACAAAATATATACCCGGTGAATAGTATTTTCCCTCCCAATGGTCAAAGAATGAATTTTTGAAAATAAGTCAGAGAAACATACTTACATCAGCGAGGAGGGTTTGAGTACTTCAGATCACAAAGCGCTGGCCAACGTGAACTTCCCTGCTGATCTGCGAATTGAAAGCAAATGTCTTTATTTTATATTCTGATAAATAAATTATTGACGAGTAGACGTCAATTAACAATGGACCAGTTAAATAATATAATTATATACTGAACGTAATATTTTCATCAAAACCACTTAAATAATATAATTATAAGATATCAAATCAACAAATTGCTCTTTCCATTTTGATAAAACATCATTAACTTGAAACCTTATTTCCCTGTTTTCGTCACGAGTGGTCGTATAGTTTCCTCTACCGACGGCAAAAACGTAGATGTTGCGCGTAAATGTCAGTCCTTTAAATAAAACTATCGTATTTATAGAATATGGTAAAGCTGAAGATTTAGTGAAAAACAAAAAACCAAGATCTCGGATTAGGAATGTAAAGATAGAGCAATCATAACACATCACAGAAGATGGCTATCATTTGACTGAGGATACTAACTAAATATTCATCCCTGAGAACCCAGGGCACTTCACTACATAATGTAGAGAAAACAAAAACGCAGCCTCTAGCTTTTTATTCGCACCAATTAATAATAGTAATGGCAAGGAGGCACTAAAAAAAAACAGATTAATGTAACTCAAGTGACGCGACAAGTGAGTTCCAGACAGGTCAATGGTTCTTCAGTCATTTTAAAATGTGTTTGATTGCATTGATATACATTATATTCAGCACATGATATACATTGTATCCAATGGCTTTTATAGTCTCGCCTCCCAGTGGGGAGCCTTTCACTCGGCAGATTGTAAAATTACCTTCAATTTATTTTATTTGAAGTGGGCAATTGAAAAATTGCCATCGCTCTCTGTGAGAAATTAAAAGTAATCGCGAATTAAGTGAAAAAATGAATGTATCAGCGTTCTCTATTATGCTGTAAATAAGGTTGTGGCCTACAATTAATATTTGTTTGGCATTTGCGAAGGAACACATGGAAAACGTGTTGAACGAATGCACAGTTCATAGTTAGCTTGCCAATCGACCAAGCATTTATTTTTAGCAAATAATTTCGAGAAACATTACTCGATGCATGATATTAAACTTCCTGGAAGGATCAGTCCCACTGCGATGGCAAAAAGTAAAGTTACAGACTCAGGCTCTTGATAAAAATTCTTCCATTTTTTATAAATATTTGATGCGAGCAGGCGTCTAAATAGAATAGTTAGTAGATACAGAAGATAACTATATATGAACAAAAAACAAATTTCAACAGTGCTTGACGTCCTTGACATAACTTTTAGAGCAGCAGTATACTATTGTGATAACGTCGTAAGGCGTAGTTTGCTTATCAAGGAGCCCGAGGCGAAATTCGCTAGAGAAAAGAAAGACGCAGGTAATGGGAAAAGGACATTTATCAAAAGTGTCTGAAATCGATGATTTGCTTTCGTTAATGTGACTGTCTCGTGTAATTTTCATCGACAGGAAGTTCTTTATTTTCACGGTATTCATTCATGATGAGAATGTAAAATGGGTGTAGAACAAAACAAAAAAATGCGCGCGGCATGTCTTAAAACGTTGCGGGAATCGGCGAGTTTTGTAGATGTCGAATACTGATTTCGAAATAAAACTTAATTTTAAAATAATTGTCAAACTTTGTATTCCTTTCGTATTAATTCGCGGAATTGGTATTAAATATGGGCGGCATGCTCAATGAAAAAGGTTTAGCAAGGATGGATAATGATATTGAGATATTATAGTCTCCATGCCCAGTCCTCCATACGCTAGCTTGCACGGTCAGAACGAAGAAGTAAACTGTTTAAAATCGCTAATCTTCGAAAAATTTCTCTCTCCACTGGGAAAAGGGTTTTCAAAATGTTGAAGTCACCATGATTTAAAAAATCATAAGTTTGGTTCTAATGCAGTCATGCCTGCGACATATGCCTCCGCCGATACTGATACTTATGATCTACTGTTCCGACACAGTGGGATCTGATCATCTTCCGCCACATCAAAAGCTATCGGAGGTCTTCATCGCCGGCATCCCTGCTAAGTTTAACTCAAGTTTAACTCCACAGGCATGTCGGCGGTTGTTACGATGGACCGGCGGTAAAAAAAGATAACTCAATAAGAACGTTGCCGGCCGCGTTAACTGGCGATAAAAGTAAAGCGAAAGTTGGTAAATGAATAACACTATAATTTACTTGCTGATAGATGGTCTCTTTTTAGTAAATCGGCGGTACATCGCAGACAACTAAGGATAGACCATGGCTGCATTCTAGCCGGCAATAATTAAAATATATGCCGCCAGAAATAAGGCTTACGTTCATTGGTCACTGCTTCTTCCTTTGTAAGATAAAATTAAAATTTACCAATTCTTCAGATTAAAAAGCCGATTTTGTGATTCTATCTGAGTTTTAAAAAAAACTCGACACCAGCGTATTCCTCGAAGATCATAATTACACTATGAACAGAATCAGTATTAAAACACGCCTTTCATCGAAAAATCTTTTTAACCCTATTCAGACCGGGGGGCGGGGATCTGCCGCCGAGACTTTGACCGTTAATAACTTTTTTAATATTGAAGTAAAAGCCGCCAAACTTCTCGACTTTTCCTACAATTTATCTGGGAACAATTTGGTATGACATTTCATTGTTCACGGAACTTGCTGTTACCATGGCAACCATGTTCCTCCAAATTTGGAATTTTCTTGTTTTTAAGGAAGAAAATAACTTTCTGGCAATAACTGTTTACCTTTTTTTATCAATTTTCCCCCGGTCGGAAAAGACCAAAAAAGCCCGGTCTGGATAGGGTTAACATTTCATGAACTGTAAGTAAATGTCGCGAGAACAGTAGGCATTCTGCGCGATGTTTATGATCACTCTCTACAGGAGCAATCGACGTGTCTCCCGTTTCAAACCATGTGATCAAGGGTTAGGTGATTTAACAAGTGATTCGACAAGGAAGCAGCCTCCGACGCATACTTTCTTTGGGCTCGTCATACGTGACGAGCCCAAAGAAAGCAAGAAGATGTGGCATGTTATTCTGCTCGACAACGAGAACCCGCCGCCGCGATACACGGCCATAAAGTTTTTGATTGATTTGATTGAAGGACAATAACGGATTTGGGCGCACTTATAAAAGTGGAGAGTCCGCCTTTATTTTTAGGTGTGTGAGATGTATGTTGCCTGTTCTGCTAAGCTTTCTTGATTGGTTACGTATAACAGCTTTGAAGTCATTGTGAAGTAATGTCAATCAGTGAGAACAAATAAACAACAAACTGAGCTCTCCAAATCCACTAGGGCAGGACGTGTTCAATTTTAGGTTGGTTGCATTGGTTGTTGTGTTGTTTTTAGTTATTTTTTGTTGTCGTTGTTGTTTTTCTTCTTTTGTCGGATCAACCGTTTCAGGTTGTTTGGGTTGGCTGTTCTTGTTATTGTTGTTGTTGTTGTTGTTGTTGTTTTGCTTTGTTTTGTTTCGTTTTCTTTTGCCAGATCAACCGTTATATCGTTACAGGTTGGTTGGGGTGGTCGTCCTTCTTTTTCGGTCGTAAAAAATGCGTTCTTGGTTGGTTTGGTTGACTGACCAGACCCGAAACTTGGTTGAAATGGTTGAAAACTATGGGTAGCGACCGCTAGCATATCATGAACATCATTTTTCGCGTGCTGAGTCAGACAAATTTGTAAAAACTACAACATATCCACTAACACGAGCGACACGTGTCCGTTCATCCTCTAAAAACAACCCTACTAAGCTCTCTAGTTCATCGATCATCAAACAGGGGCACCCAACGGATCGTTTCGGTGGAATATCTGTTCGGAAGGCCTATAATCGCCTCAGATATTCGGTTAGGGAAATGTCATCTCAAACTTTCTTAATATAGGAAAATCAATGCCTTTTGTTTTCGGAGAGATAAAAATGTCGTTTTGGGTACAAAAAATAGGTCGGCTAAGATTTTCGGAAAGGAAAAATTCAGCTCATAAATTCGGGTAATAAGATTTCAATCCCTAAAATTTTCTGGAGTTTGAAAGTTCAGCTAACGTATCCGAACAGATACATTTTTCTTAGCGTTTAAAAATAAGCCATTCAACTGCACAAAAAGCACAGTTATAACGTAAAACGACGTTCCGACACCTACAGGAAAATTTTGTCGTTGGGTGCCCCTGATCAAATTCAAATCCGGCACAATTTCGTCCTCCGAAAAGTTCTGAAAGACCTGAAATCACGAAGTATTCGAGTTAACAGCACTATCACCGGCCGCCATGTTGTTTACCCTGGACTTGTAAAGTCAGAGACAGTCAGTGTAATGAAAAACAAAAGGTTAGAAACGTGTTCTATTGGGACTCATGAACCAAGTCAACCAAAACCGGTTTCGGTTGAAACGATTGATTCCAACAAAACGCGACCTAAGGGTTGACTAGCCTGCTCCCCACTAACCGAACGCCTGGAACAGGCTAAGTGTTGACACACTAAAAGAAAAGCTATGGTGCCAATCAATCTCTTCGTACTTTCTTATTCTCTGTTAGTGGAAGTAACACGTGACCGAACTCTCGCGCGAAGCGGGCGTGTGCGCGAACCCACGGTCCCGCGCGCTCTCCACGATTTACTGGGCAAAACAGAAAGAGGACATTAATACAACTGGCAAGATACGTATATAGTATAAACGGCAGTCAATCTCTGGTAGTATGTATACAATAAAATGATTACTTTCGCCTATTTTAATAATCCAGTCAGGCACACTTAACGTTAATTTCGAGGGATGGAATGTTAGCTAATGTTTGTATATTTCTTTGGCTGTCATTTGACCCTGAAAGTTGATGCTGCATGCTGACATTAACAAAACACAACAGTCACGTACAGTGACTGACATAATTTGCTTATTAACAAAAAAAAAAAAAAAGAGTTTTGAGTTTACCACTTTTTACTGAAAGAATGATGACGGAAGTTTGCTAATTGACTTGATGTACGTCCAAGCACCGACCTGATCATGTGCCATCGATAAGAAAATAAGAAGACAGTATAGGAAGCTCTTCATAACTTGTTTACTCCACAGGACGTACAATTCAAAGTTTGTAAAAAGCATTGTTTATGTACTTTACAACACACGTGAGGAGAATACATTATAAGAAGCTCTTGATATGTTAACCAAGGTCAAAACCTCTTAATGCAATAAAAGAACGCACACACCAAGTAGACATTCCTGAAAAGAAATTAAAACATTGCCACTTTTCACTAACCGGCGGACTCAAGATATTTCAAACGGAGAATGGTATTTTTTTAGTGAATACTAGAAAATCAAAGTGATGTATATTTGTGGTATAGTTCTTCGTGTGCTGATTTTCCGTGGCATGGATTCGAATGGATCAGCATAATCGATCAGGAATGGTCTGGAAAGGAAAACATCACCGCTGAACCGATGCTCTGATGCTCGCGAAAAAAAAAATGAATGCAGTATTTTCTGAAACCTAGTTGTTTAAAGGCGAGAAGGCGATAATACACTCTGTGTATGATCTATAAGGGGAATTCGGAGGGCGATACAGCAGGTACAGAAACCCGATGGTTTCTAAGACTCTACGTCCAAACGGCCCGTTTGGACGGACAGAGGTGACTATACTAGCAAAACGTCTAGCTGAGAGGCAGGATATTCAACGGAAACTACTAGCGTGGTCGTACATCTTTCTTTCCACACGTTTCGTCAGCGAATTCCCACGCGTATCGTGAGCTGTCAAAAAAGTAGATTTGTCACGCTCGCTCGCTCCCTCGCTTTTCAGCTACTGATTTAGCAGGATTATTCAGGAAATTTATTTAAAACGAACAGTCCT
This sequence comes from Desmophyllum pertusum, assembly GCA_029204205.1. Taxonomy (NCBI): domain Eukaryota; kingdom Metazoa; phylum Cnidaria; class Anthozoa; order Scleractinia; family Caryophylliidae; genus Desmophyllum; species Desmophyllum pertusum. The sequence continues at coordinate 2,617,238 of MU825399.1, forward strand.
TCTATTTTTTTATTTTTTATTTTATTTTTTTTAAGAACCGAACAGATCGTGATCGATCAGCGGAAACCGGCCATCTTGAATATCCCTCTTCCTACCACGCCCCGTACCCCGAGTAATTTTGTCACGATATTCAACACAATAAAGCCTCAGGGGACTCCCATACACTTGAAAGTCGGGGACGATCGTCATCCGTTTTAAGGGTTAAAATTCGTGGTTTGGTACCGCTTGGGGTATCTAAATCTAAACTACGAACACCTCACTGGCCCCACTCGTAATTTCCATGCCTTTTCGGGCCGCCGGTTACAACTGAGCTCCTCGCTAAAATACGCATTGTTTTACAGTCGAGGAATATCAGGGGAATATGAACCATAGGGGTTAGTGGAGCCAGGCAACCACCCACACAACCAAGAAGGGTGACACACAAAGCTGGATGATTCCTGGCGAAGAATGAGTGGCATAGAAAACTACTTTGAAGGAGAGGAGAAAAAACTACTTTGAAGGGAGGAGTTTTCCTCAGGCTCGCTTCGCTCGCCCTTTTCTTCTTGCCCTATCCGCGTAGCCTCCTATGCAATCTTGTGTAGGAGGCTACTATCCGCGCCGAGATGCAACGTGACCAAGAGATTATCACTGTAGGAGAAACATGTTTTCCCTTAATGAACACGTGAATCCTGCAGAACGTGACTGAGTATATTCGGTCTATCGAAAGCCCCTCTGGCCCCTATACCAGTACAATTCACTGGCGGAAAAAAACAAATTTTACATCGAACTACATGGGGGAAGGGGGAAACGTTGGCGTAATGTACCGGAACGTCATCTTTTAAATTTTATTATGTGTTGTGAATTCGTGCATTCGCAATTTTCTGGGCGAATGCGCGAATGAAAGCGTGTTTGAGATGTTTCCAACACGTGGTGGTATACGTTGAGAACGAATAACAATCACGGTAATTTGCGGTTTTCCAAGTTATATGTAGTTTCTTCTTGCTTTGTCGGTGTTAAATCCGGCGTCGACTGTCAGCCGCCAAACGGCCTCCGACAGCCTGAAGCGAAATACCGTAGACTGCAAAACAGTCCGTATTAAGTTTCCCATAACGCACTGACGTACATTATTAAAAAACATCTCAGTACTGGATATTTCCGTGCGCCGCGTCCCGACTTTATACAAGTTGCCTACGATCAGTCACAAGCAAATTGCAATTGTTTGTCAATGACCTTGTAGATGAATCTGTTTTTGTCTCACCTTATATAACGTTACTATTCTTAGCAGTTACTAAATTTAGCGATGTCATGAAAAATCGCTCTACTCAAAAGTTGAATACAGTATTCGCTAAATGAAAAACACCAACATCGAAAAAAAAATAGGCGAAAACAAAAATCGCTTAATAAATAGTCGCTAAATCTTGGGAATGTAAAATCGCTGAAAATATAATACATTATATAATACATACAATCTGGTCTGGTTGATTTCAACACCTTAAAGATGAACCATTAAAAGGAAACCAGTTACATGAAAATCAAGTTGTTGATGACAGCCGTACTATTTCGGTAAAAACAAAAACATCATTCAAAATAGAAATATTTATAAACAAAAACGCAAACGCCTCAATATTATATATCCTTCAATGTATGACCGCCTATTGGCAGAACTGGAAACCTGGACATAGTGGTATTGAAATGTAATAGTTATTTTTGAATGGTCCATTGTTCCATCAGTTCCTTCACGTCTTATTTCCCGCGGTGACACTTGCATGCGCGGCCTCCAATTTCCAACCACAGAGATCACGGATTTGGCAAGCCTAGCTAGCACACGCTGAGTTGGCTGGCACGAGTGTTTGTTTCCTTTATAAACTAGCGTGCCAAGAGCAAGAGCTCATTCCAACTTTGAGAACTCAGTCGGTGTGGTTGACGGTGAAATTGCTGCTCACAAGTATAAACGGTAAGTTATTTCTCTGCTCCCTTCTCTCTTATGGTTTGTAGGAGAATATCGTCTCAGGGGCATCCAACGACAACATTTTCCTGTAGGTGTCGAAACGTCGTTTTTACGTTATAATTGTGCTTTTTGTGCAGTTTAATGGCTTATTTTTAAACGCTAAGAAAAATGTATCTGTTCGGATACGTTAGCTGAACTTTCAAACTTCAGAAAATTTTAGGGATTGAAATCTTATTGCCCGAATTTATGAGCTGAGTTTGCCTTTCCGAAAATCCTAGCTGACCTGTTTTTATACCCAAAACGACATTTTTATTTCTCCGAAAACAAAAGGCATTAATTTTCCCATATTAAGAACGTTCGAGATGACATTTCCCTAACCGAATATCTGAGGCGATTATAGGCCTTCCGAACAGATATTCCACCGAAACGATCCGTTGGGTGCCCCTGTCGTCTTAGAGCTATCAAGTTCTTGTTGAATAATTCTTTGTATCCCCTGGCTGCCAGAAACACAATTTTTGTATTCCTTTTTTTCGCGAAGAGCATATTTTGTTGGCGGAATGCGAGGAAGTATTGAAGTGTTTCTCACTGAGGAAGCTGGTTGAAAAACAACAAGTATAAATATTAAATACCCTGGCCTGGGTGCCAGATACATTTTTGTATTCTTTTTTTCGCGAAGCAATGCCGATTTTAGTTTGTTCCTTCAGTTCCTTGTATTTCTGTCAAGCTTCCAGCCTAGAGCTGATCCATGATGTATTCGAATTCCTCGTAGATTGTTTAGTATCATTCAAAACAAACATGGAAACAATTTACATGTAATAATTTCCTTTAGCAGATATGTTCCTAAAGTGAAATAACTGTGTTTATTTCTAAGAAATATGTGACATCATCAGTGGTATAATGGCATGTAATGTAGATATGGAAAATTATTTCATCACAGTAACTTGCAATTGGTAACACGTGTGAGTTGAAATCGGGTTCAAAGGTCTAGGCCGCGGTTGTTTCACACCGTCAAAGCGCTCCATCCTCGATATTGAAATAAACGTCCCTTTATCTCCCGGGAATGCGGCTCCGCCCGAATGGGGTCCTTTTTAGGCTCCCTTTTCTACTATACTTCAACTCGTGAATAAGGGCCTTTCAAAATATCTCTAGCCCGTTCCAGGCGTTCGGATAGTGGGGGAGCGATGCGAGTGAATAATAGGCGTGGGGATTGGGGAGAGGCCCTCTCCTCGCGCTTCGCGCGTCTTTTCGCGTCGCTCCTCCACTATCCGAACGCCTGGAACAGGCTAATCGCATCCCGCCCCGACCCGCATCCCTCCAAACCTATTTTGACTATTTGCCCTCGTAACAGTCTGTCGACTCTAATATTCAATTCGTAATAACTGGTTTTGACTTTATTCCAGATGCATCGTGTGAGGATATCGGTGATGTTGATTCTCGCTGTTACTTTCCTGGCCATGTCGCTGGTAAAAGGAGATACTGCTGCTGAGTATAATTGTTCACACTGCTGTCGTGGGAAGTGGAGTCAGTGTATGTCGGGTTGCGTAGATTTTAATACATGTGATGCCCACTGCAGCACAGAAAAACAGAGCTGTGACATTGGTTGCCCGGGTTCCTGTTCAGTAAATGACCCGCCCTATTTTCGTAATGCGTCTGTAAAGCGACAAGTCAGCAGACCCAAGAAACTCAAGCTAAGGCGGAAACTAAAGAAACAACTTAAAAGAGCTGGAAGGAAACATTGAAACTGAAGGAACTATTTACCGTAGCCAGTGTGCATAGCAAAGACTGACTCGTCCCCAGTCGTCTCTCTTGTCTCCTTTGTTGGGATCACCCCTTGCGCTCCCCTCGACCGCGCTAAATATACAAGAGAGACGACTGGGGACGAGTCAGTATACTGTATCCATCCGCTCAGAGACCTGAATTAAATTATGTTTTTATCGGTGCAAAGCGAAAAGACAATGGTTCGAATAGGACACATGAATGCAGAACATATCATTTTTATTCAATACTTGCGTTCATATTTAGAATTGTATTTATTTTTTTCCAGCGCATGTCTAAAATATAACACTTATTTGTGAGGGTGAGAGCCTTTATTTCGTGCTTTCATTTTCCTTCAAAAACTTTTAGCTTTAGCTATTCAAACAAGATTGTTTTGTTTAAAGGAGTCACGATATTTTAAGTCATTTTTGCGAAGTGCAAATAAATCACCTTCAAACTGAATAAAGCCTCAAAATAATAGTTTACTAAGGTAGAAAAACACCAAAGAGGTAAAAATAAACCAAACAGGAACAAGGATGGTTGAGGATGGAGAAGACTGAAGACGGATTGCGAACGGCGAACTTGAAAAAAAATGGCCATTTTTTCAAGATGCGCCAACCGTGACGAAGTGGATATTTTATGTGTTGCAGTTTTCTCGCTTGTTAAAATATGTAAAATTAATGAAAGCAAACAAAAAACCTCTTCTTAAACAAGAAGTTCCGGTATAAAAGGGGCCTGGCCTGGCCATTCTCACACCTAGTTGTCAATCAACCATCAAAGCGTAAACAGCTGACAAACAACCTGCGCTTTTTTGTACGACCGTTATTGATAAAATATGTCTTATTTTTTTCTAAGAATGTTCTGTTAAACATTAGCAAGTTATATCTTACTTATTTTTGTTGATGATATATTTTGGTTTCATGAGATTTTGGAGCATGTTTAGTTTGCAGGACGCTTGACTCAACAACGTGCCACGACTGCAAGAGTACAAATTTGCATTTCGCACCCGAAAGGTGTGAAATGTGGGAGGTGCTATCGCTTTTATAGCGGAACTTCTTGTTTAATTTCCAGTGCATGTCAAGAATATCCGATAACATTTTGCATTATTTGTCCTGAAAGCCTTTTTATATTTTGTATGCGTTATTTGCTCACTTGTACAAAATATGTCAGCCAAGTACATTTTTTCGAAAAATAATAACAAAAAAACCTTACTATCGTTTTCGTTTCTTCCGTTGGTTTCAATGTAATTTTTCTCAGTTTCTTGTTGCTTGCGGGACGCTGCATGCGGCGCGCGATGGAAGTCGGCTGTATTCGCAGGCTAAGCAGCCGCCAATTAACGTGCATCTAATATGTGAAACCATCTGAGCCCGGCTCATTTCAACACCTTGAATATGAACCATGTAAAAGGAAACCCTGAGAAATACATGAAGATCAAGTGAGTTGTTGATGACAGGTTGTACTTCAATTTCGGTAAATAAAAACATGAAATACGAATATTTTATTTAAAAACAAAAACGCGAACGTCTCAATATTATATATTCTTCAATGTATGATTGCGTAATTTACAGAAGCCCATAGGGGCCATAGGGGTACTGAAATTTAGTTATTTTCGATGATCCGTTGTTCCATCGGTTTCTTCAAATGAAAAGGTTCACTTACGTTTCAGGCCTAGACTACTGTCCCTTCAATTCTTTAGTGTGGAATGGCCGCTAACCTTGTCCTTGTGAACACCTACTATCAGTAATCGAATTTCGGATCCCCAGCCCTCTCCCCCAAAATCTCTCAAAAACATCTCGCACGATGATTGATGAAACCAATAACGACGTAATTATGGGCATGTAAAGGAGCTATGTCACGATAATTTAAGTCATTTTTGTGAAGTGCAAAATCACCTTTAAATTGAAGAAAGCCTCAAAATAATAGTTTACTAAGGTAGAAAAACACCAAATAGGTGATAAATAAATAAACCAAACAGGAACAAGGATGGTTGAGGATGGAGAAGATTAAGACGGATTGCGAACGGCGAACTTGAAAAAATTGTCAAGATGCTCCATCCGTGACGTAGCTCCTTTAATTGCGGGACTAAATTGGGGTTAAAACATGCGGAATATCAGCGAAGTGTCTCTTAAGTGGCATTGCGTGTTTAAGCATTTCTATTGCCCGTTCCGAAGTTCAAATGGAGACTGGGGACGAGTTTGTAAATTTTGATTTAATTAAAAATTGGAGCCCATCACAAGAAAGATCACATTAAAATTAGTCGGTTTACCAAGTTTGGGGTTGTTTCGTTGGATTTCAACAATGTAGAAGGCTTTCAAAAATCAGAAAAATTAGAGACTTTGTATGGATTTGGGGGAAGCCATCTCTGATCTTCTTAGATCCGATATGCTGTTTATATTTTTCACATGGTTTTGCCCATGTATTCGCTGTGGGATAGTTTATGTCTCTCATCACTTTCCTTATCGCGACAACGACATGATATTTCAAATTCTTTGCCGGTTACTCATGGTCACGCGCTGGCGTTGGCCAATTGGCAAACATTTGAATTTGAGCTCATCTGAGGTCATTACCCCGAGCATTCAATAGTCAATTGGCCTCATAGCTGATTGTTCTATTTTATGCGGCTACACCGTGCTGACGAGACCCAACCAGGTCGAAACAGCTGTCCATCGCCCAGAATGCCATTGTCTTTCGCGACATGTACTTACAGCGCCCAGTTTTCCAACGGGCGGCGTAATAATTTGCATATCTAGAACTAATCGACTGTGATTGGTTAACATGTTTAGCTTTGGGAATACTTGAGTCTCTTTGCAGATTTCAGCTGCTGTCAATCAAACGGTTGAATGCGTGAAGTAAATCCCAAGGTGTGATAAAGTTAAACAATAGCGCTCTAATTAAAGGCGAGCCGCGCTCTTACGACTGAATAAACTGATAGACTCCCGATGGTTTTAAAACCGGGTTTAAAACGCTATCTGAATTATCTGAAATAGTTTCATGTAAGAACAGGCGGTTTTAAAAGCGGTGTTCAAATAGCGAGCTAATCTGCGAGCCGGTGAATTTTTCGGCGTTCTAATTTACTCTTCGTCTTATAAAGTGGTTTTCGCGCAACCCCGTAGACTGACCGTAAAAAGAATAAGGAGCGCTAACACTGCATGAAATGACATGTATAAGGAGGTATAATGAATCCGTACCGTATTGTATTCGGGGAGGTATACTGACATATACGGATACCGATGTATAAGGGCTGTATAAGGAGCAGTATATCTTTGATTCCTTATACTAGTGTATACTGTTCCGTACAGATTACCGTACACAAAGTATAATGATACCGTATATGAAATGATAAAATAGACACATTCGCCGGTAATTATATTGAAGAAACGATGGCTAACTCAGCTACTTCTTTGCACAAATGTTTGCGTTATAATTACAATGCATGCGAGAAATGAGTAATTTCGTGGAATTTACGGGGTCCTGATCAGTTTCACGACACTCGACGAATCCTAGATCCGAACGTGACGTGTCAGGATACGCGGCGTATCGTTGAGTGTCGTTGAGTGTCGCGGCGTGTCAGGGCAAATCGTGGCGGATTTCCGCGTTTGTTTCAAGAGATTTCAGATCTCAGCTCTGATACTAACGGCAAAGCCAGTAATTATACATGAATCAGCCAAACTACTAAATCGCGTAAAGGTATTATATACGCATCTTTACGCTCGTTTACGTATCGCGTAAAGGTATTCTATACGAATCTTTACGCTCGTTTACGTATCGTTGACTGAGTGTCGTTGAGTGTCGTTGAGTGTCGCGGCGTGTCAGGGCAAATCGTGGCCCGAGTACGCGGATTGCCGCGTTTCAAGAGATTTCAGATCTCAGCTCTGATACTAACGACAAAGCCAGTAATTATACATGAATCAGCCAAACTACTAAATCGCGTAAAGGTATTATATACGGATCTTTACGCTCGTTTACGTATCGCGTAATGGTATCATATACGGATCTTTACGCTCGTTTACGTATCGCGTAAAGGTATTATATACGGATCTTTACGCTCGTTTACGTATCTAATTGAACCCGTACAATTAATGTGTCGTTGAGTGTCGTTGAGTGTCCATAGAAATTCGAGTCATTTCATTCACGCGATACTTTATGCCTGCGGTTTTGCTCATAATCTATAGAGCATGCTCGTTGGTGTCGGATTGCCAAAACAACATAGCCTATATCGTGTTAAATAACCTTTCTTCTGCGGATTTAGAAACTGTTTTTATAAGGAAAAGGAAGTATAAGCCCAGAGGAAAATTATATCTAGCGGAGAGACTGATTCGTCAACTTCCTGCCGGCTACGGTAATTTTTTGCAGGGAATATTATTAGTAACGTTTTCGCTGCTCGCGGTCGCTTAATAAATCAGACATCACATGATTTGAACCTACAATAGATATTCAGCTCGATTACCGGACGTTCTTCTATTTAAATGCGTGCCTGTAAATTTGTCATTTCGGCCTTTTAGCTTTATAAACCTTGTTAACAAACCCCAACTTAGAGTTTTTAAAGTATTGTTTGTGTAAATACCTCAAATTGAATGCTTAATTGCGGCGGCATGCGTACTATTGTTTGCGGAGGCGGAGCTTGGGTTACATTAGTATTCTCGCGGGAGATTCAAAAGCGAGTCCACTCTATTGTTATGCGAATCTCTAAGAAGAGGGAAATCGAAAATGTCACTGTAAACTTGGAAAGTTGGATTTTATCGGCACTTTAAAACATTATTTTCTCATGAAAATTTGCCCCAAGCTTCCTTGAACACCAAACAATCAAAGCCATATGCTAAGTCCGAAGTTAATCAATTCGTTGGAGAAAAATTCAACCTCGGAAATTGTGTTTCGCACACAAACAGCGCTTAAATAGACAAACTTTGAGTAAATTTTATCGCTAGTTTCACAAGAGGTAAAAATTCACGAAAGGTCTCGTTCATTTCATTGATGTATCCTCTCTAAAAGCCATATGCTAACTATTAAAAAACTAAAATAATAAGCCCGTAAAGTCACAAAATGCACGCGCTGTTGGGCGTTTTTGGGTCATTTTCTCTATTGTCTGACCGTCTGGCATCCTGATTGATTTTGAATTTTCGCGCGGACCACGCATAAAAGTCCCGGATATGTCGCGGCATTCTGGGCGATGCACGGTTGCATTTTTGGCTTTCAGTTTGGACTCTATCATGTCGTTGTCGCAAGTGTTCTACGTAGTATCAGCCTTGCTCACTTTATTTGAATTTATATTTCTGGCTGATTTGATCTTTTACAGATCCTACGTATACCAGCAGCATTTTCGTTCGCGGTCCTTTGCTACTTATTCACTTTCTGAATTAGAGACGTTTGTATGGAATTTGGACGACCTTTGACAGCTCACAGCCTGGTTACTATGCAATGTAACATAACCAAACTTGGTGAACTTACTAATTTTTAATATGACGTAATTTGAACAATAGGTAAACTAGTGCCCAGTCCCTTCAGTTTTTGAACTTCGGAACGGGCAATTGTTACCGCCGAGTAAGCAGGAAAAAGTTTTCGCATTGATTTTTATTCCTATTTGGTGTATTGTGTTCTGGAGGCACGATCACGAGCTCGAGAGCCAGTGCTGAGTAAAAAAAAAAACAATATATGAAAAAACAAGAACCCCTGAAGGGATTACAAGCGGCCGATTTCCGGGGGGGGGGGCACTCCCTTATTTTCGCTATATAGGAACGTGCAGCTGGACAGGGTATGGTTTTTGAGCATTTTGGTCTGGAACAGGGTATACCAAAAGGCATTTTTGGGGAACAGGGTATCAGTTTCCCAGGAGTTGGCATGAAGATCGGTAATTGATACTCTGGCATAGGGTAGATGAAGTAGTCAGACGAAAGGAAACGCGTAGGAGTGTTAAAAAAGCTTTACACCTACAACTCGCAGTGCTGCTTAGTAGTTTAGCCTTTTGGGTTAGAAAGAAAATCGTTAAGAATCGTCCGGAATAGGGTATCTTTTTTCAACATTTAGGGCCTGTTTACATGGAGGGAGGGTGACCTTCCCTCCGTGTAAACAGGCCCTTAGTCTGGAACAGGTTCGCAAAATTAGGGTTGTTCTAGCCCAGCGGCACACCCCCACCCAAATTTTTTGGGAGAACCCCCCGGGCCAATTTCACCTTGAGGGGAGAAAGAACAATGCACCCCTCCACCCCCTCGGTCAGTTTACTCTGAGGTTCTCCCGCCAAATCTAAGAGTCAACTTCGAACCTGCGTGACGAAAAACGTGACTGGGTGATGCAATATTTTAGCTAGCGTAAGTTTGAGCTTAGGTCAAGTTTACTGTGTAGAAAATTTTAGCTAATGTCAATTGCATCATAATCAACAAGGGCACAGATGTGTTTTCGCTCAACGTGAAAATAAATTGTGAATGACATATATGCTGTGGAATTGTGTAAGAAAAACTGTTATGTTTTTGGGACCGAGTTTTATCGTTCGTTTAATGAGGTGCATGTATTAAACAGAACAGAAATTATCTAGTGGCTATTTATTTGCATGTCTCCTGGCTACGTTTACAATGTAATGCGAAAACCCCTCACAATGCAATGCAATGTCAACTGGGGAAAGTGCAGTGAAAAAAACAAGTAGTCACGCCAGTCTCGCTAAAGTCCGCAGTTTGCGTGAAACCGGAAGCCGATTCCCCGCTGGGATCGTATATTTAGCACATTTTGCAACAACACTGCTGTTCACTGCTGTGGGACATTTGTCTTTGCTTTTTTCAGTGCGATTCCTGTAATAAACTCAATACATGTACGCACTTACACGACACTACAGAAAGCCTGTGGAAGAGAAATTCTCCACTGGCTAATTTTAGAACGAGATGCGATAACATCATGTCAACCGTGTAGAGGGCTAGGGCTAGGGCTAGCGACATGAAAAAAAACCGTCCATTTCTTGAAGCGGCTCGATGCCCATATATGGGCATCGGCCGCTTAATAAATTGAACAAAAAATGATTGATTAGTTAAAATACAACTCAAATACGTGGCAGTTGATAAAACAGTTGTTTTTATCAATGATTATTTTGATAGCTCACTTCCGATTCAAACAACAAAAGGGAACTTTGTGACAAGCTCAAGAAAGATCACAGACAGATAATCCTGTGTTTAAGTAGTCCATGTTTCAAGATGACTTGGTCCACTACTACTGATTAAAGAGTAATCTTGATTTCTATGATTCAACAAAGTTTATCTCGTGTGTGGTGCTTTTTTGAATTCGTTTCCATCCATATGTAAAGACTGAGATCAGGAAGCTACCGTATGTAAACATTTTCAATATTTTCCACAGGCAGTAGAGGATCAAAATTGGACTTTTTCGAGTTTCGATTTATATGCTTTATACGATGACCTTTGTGAGTCGATCTATTCGGCTTTATACGCGGTGTATTGCGTTACTACATTATTCGATCATTAAGTACCCGCTGGGACGACAAAGAGAAAACAATAACAAGATCGAATAACGCAGTAACGCAATTCGACTCCTCTGCTCCCTGTGTCATTTCAAGTCATCAAGTTTCATTTCTGCTGAAGTAAGAAAGACGACTTTTTGTTTGTTATCCAACTACATTCTGAAACTCTGCATCAGCACATACATGATCAGCTTCACAGATTAGTATTAAAAAGAATCACTGTTCTTATGCACACATTTTTGATTTCTCCACCGCAAGTATTTGAATTATTCATCTCTTGTAGGAAAAGACGATTAATAAGCTTATTCCTGACTTCATAGGTTAACTTTAAGATGCTCAGCTTCACAGATTAGTATTAAAAATAATCACTTTTCTTATGCACACATTTTTGATTTCTAGACAGAAAGTATTTGAATTATTCATCTCTTGTAGGAAAAGTGTGAATGTTAAAAGACCTTAAAACCTTTCACGACAAACGATTAATAAGCTTATTCCAGACTTCATAGGTTAACTTTAAGATTACTGTGTAGAAACTGAAATATATATCTAAATGCCATCAACTAATGACAAATAGTCATTTGAAAACATACCTTAATTTATCTTAATACCACTAATCCAAGGACACTAATCACGTTTACAAAAACATATACCACGGGGTATCGTAACTGCGATCAGGAAGAGAAATACCAATGCGGATTGCTTCATGCTCATAGCACAATACCTCTATTGCATCATCTTTACATGACCAGAGATTGCGTCATGTCAACCGTGGGATCGAATAACGAGAAAAGGTCACAAAACAAAATTTAGCACATTTTGCAACAACACTGCTGTTCACTGCTGTGGGACATTTGTCTTTGCTTTTTCCAATGCGATTACTGTAATAAACTAAATACATCTACGCACTTACACGACACTACAGAAAGAATGTGGAAGAGAAATTCTCTCCTGGCTATTTTAGACCGTGATGTTGTGCGATAACATCATGTCAACCGTGAAGAGGACTAAGGCTAGCGACATGAAAAAAAAAAGTGCATTTCTTGAAGCGGCTCGATGCCCATGATGCATCGGCCGCTTAAAAAGTACGTGCGGCATGAAATTTTCGCGGAAGTTTAATTTCGCGGATTGCCGACTTTTTTCGTTTCGCGGGAACAAATTTTCGCGAATTTGGATTTCAGACTTTACCGCAGGAAGCAAACTTTCGCGGATCTCGGGCAGTTTCCTGTCCGGTATTTTACCTACTAGAAGACGCAGAGTCTCTGAAAAGATGCGATCAACACGATTTCTCGTTCACTAATTACTAAGATATTAACGAGTCGATTTACAGTTTTATACTCCGCTTAATCGTTATTTAATTCATTTCTACAGTTTCCAGTGTTTTGTCAAGCACACAGGTGATGAGAATAAAGACTGAATCATCCGAGACACTGAACTAGGCCTGTATGTTGCCTTGATATTCGACCAAATTCTCCGAACTAGGCATCTACAGAATGAAGGGCAAACCGAAAATACGAAAAAAGAGTTCCTATTTCAAGCTACAAACTGGCAAAACGTACGAAAATTGGAGAGACTCGTTCTCGATGTTCAGTCACCATCGGGACTCTCTTCCTGTCCCCCACCCCACTCAGTCACCTTTTTGTCCTCCGTACCAGTCTCTCACTCGTGCCTTTATGTAAGAGTTGCCTGCGGAGGAGGCTAGGGAGTGTATACTTTAAGGCGCTTTGTCATGTATAAAGGCATTTTTGTGCCATAAAAAAAAGTTATACGTTCACTGATTAATCGCAGAAAGTTTCACAAAATGATAGTGTACTATGATAGAAAAACATCAATACGGTAATAACACATCGAACAGGAACAAGGATGGTTAAGGATGGCGAAGATTAAGACGGATTACGAACTTGAAATATTCGGCTTAAACTGTTTTCAAGATGCGCCACCGATCCGTGACGGGGCTCTTGCAGGAGCGGCAAACGAGGAAACATTGTCGCGGAAACATTGTTGCGGACGCAAATGTTTCCCTGTTTGCCCGCGCACGCAACATTTCCACGCAAAAAATGTTTCTGAATTCTTTCAGAAACATTTTGCGTCCGCAACTGAATGTTTCTCTGTTTGCTCGCCGAAACATTTGCGTCCGCAACAATGTTTCTGCAACAATGTTTCCTCGTTTGCCACGGCCTTAAAGCCGCTAAACTCTGAATTGTCGAGGCTACCTAGTAGCAATCCTGTGTAGTGAAAAACTTCGATATAAGTTTGCATTTCCGCCGGGAATACGCGTATTTACGATTAAAGTGAAGACAGTGACTGTGGATTCCATCGGTCACTCGCGGAGCCGGAAAATTGAACTCCATGCCGTCTCGTTGTTAAGCGCAGGAAAAAAGGTTGTGAAATTTGGTGGTAGATTTTCAATCCCGAGTCGCGATAGGCACACACTTCGATCTAACTAGATTGTTCAATAAGATATCTGGTATATTCTTACCTGCAAATAAGTCTTTGACGAGAATACAGCACAAGTCTGTCGCAGCTGAAATCCAACAACCCGGAACTTTTTCGGGGCCATTATCGCTATTATTTTTTTGTATCGCGATCCACAAATAGTTTTGCTTACGAGTGAGACTACATTTATATTTTGCGGCAATGTCGTCTCAAATGCGGGCCGGTGATTGGTTCTGAACTGATACAGATTATTGGCACCAGGGCACTGAGTTGGGTTCCTCACGTACGCATCAAAATTCAAAAGTTTTCTTCGATGAACTCGTCGGAAATCGTTTATATTTGTCATTTGCTCATTTATGGAGTGCTTTATTCGCCGGTACAACTTGCTCAATCTAAAAGTCAGCCAAGTTATCAGGATTTTTGATTTTTTGAGCTGCCAGCGATTCTCGATATTTCCAGTCAGGGCCTCTTAAGCATTATGTATATTGCTATAATTAGACAATATATAGAGGTTATTCAGCGGAAAGTTGTGTAATACGGCAGGGTATTTTTACGAGTCAGTTTTTATTTTTTCGAGCCTTTAGGCGAGAAAAAATAAAAACTGACGAGTAAAAATGCCCAGCCGTATTACACAACTTTCCGCTGAATAAATTGTTTATTATACGACATAATATATTTCCTAAAATAAAGGCTTTCAACAGTGTTTTCCGTAGCGCGCGGTCAGGGGGACTGAGACCCGTTGAATACGGTCTCATATTTGCTCTCCTCTTTGTGCGTATTCGCACTCTAAAACGTCATGTCGTATAATAAGACATTGTATCGGCTGTGTATGTAATGTAATGTTTAATGAAACTCATTGCAGTAAAAACTGAATTACAGAGTAGAATACAAGGTATAAATATAAACTATTAATTACAATATATATACAATATAAGGTTCTATTATAAACAAGCTAGTTCGAGATTAATAGCGAAAAGTGACGAAGTCCTGAGAACGCTTCGTTCTGCAAGACTTGATGGTGCTACGACTTGTGCCAGCTCTTAAGTTATAGTTATGTACCACCTCCTCACGTCGAGGCAAAAGAAAATGTAAAGGGCTATTTACATCCTGAAGTTTACTGACATACTGCCGGCAAAGATGTTGGCGCCGTTCTCTCAATGAAGTGAGGCCGAGCAGCTGTAATGCCTCCCTGTAGTCGAGGGAAGGACAAATAATAAACATGGCTCTCTTCTGGACTCTCTCAATATCATTATCTAAAAAGTCAGGAATGTTCTGCCAGACAGGGGCAGCATATTCTAAATAGGACGCACTATTGTAGCAAATACTTTGGCTAATGCTACCGGCGGGGCACCGCATTGCTTTAGTATCCTTAGAGAAAATAGTCTTTTGTTCGCTTTTTTAACAATATAGTCTATGTGGTAGTCCCATTTTAAGTCCCTGCTGATGTAAACTCCAAGGAGTTTGTATGTTGAAGTTCGTTCAATTACATTATTTCCAAGTATAATAGGGTTAATTACAAAAATTATGGTTACTCATAAAATTGATCAACATTTCGTTTACATTTAGAAGGATTAAGTTTCATCTTGTGCTCGTTTGAAAATTCAAAAATATCGTTGGCAGCAAAGTTAAGCAAGCTTACACCATTTCTAGGGATGATTTCTAAGGCTGTTGTGTCATCGACAAAACTTAATTCTAAGGTTCCAAGCACGTAGGAGGCTGTTCGTCATAATAGAGAATAGGATTACTCCTAACTTGGTGCCTTGGGGGATACCTCCCTTAGGGGTCTTCCAATCAGACACAGTGTTCCCTATTCTCACAGCCTGGGTTCGATTGCTTAGGAAGGCCTTAATCCAATTTACCAAAACGGGGTGCACGTCTAATTGCCTCTAATTCCTTGATGAGAACTTCGTGATCGATCATGTCGAACCTGTATGGGTACGAGAGAAGATGTTTAGCTAATTATTTTTACTGAGAAGATATTTGTAGCGATAGAAACCGTTATTGTGCAACGACGTTTTCATAAGTATCGTACTGTGGCCATGTTCTTACTTGGTGGTGTTTTGCGTGCTCGCTAGAAAGCGGAATTTGGTCGTGTACCGCCCACTTGCATGAGCACCAATAGGCCATTTTACAGTTTTGTGCTTAGAATCCAGGCCTTTGAACAGACGTGAGGCTGGAGGTGACTTTGCTGTGATACAAACCTTCCTTCTTTTCAAATGTAAACTATTCTGTTATTATGTAAACTCGTTTCTGATCTCTATCATCTCATGGTCACCCCTAACCTCGATTTCATACAGAGGTTTGGTTACATTTCACAGAACTGTAAAATGGCCTATTAATTGAAATGTTCCGCATTTCAGAAGACAAACAAACACACATGAGTCATCCGTAATATTACGAGTGCTACAAAAGCTTACTGTTTAATTTAGCTAGATAATACGTATACATAAACAGAATGAGCAGAAATTAATATCGACTAGATTTGGATCTTTAATGACGGCCCTTCACGTCTGAGTTATGAAAGTCCGTTTTGTTCTTAAATCATACATTATTTGCTGACAATTTCTTTCTTTTCTTCCTTTTTTCCGTTTTTGTTAAATTAAAATGCCGCGGGGCTTGTGGCTTTATAGTACCAGCCGCTGTTCGGGAAGATGAGCCCACGTTCCTCCCCGATGGAGGAAACGAGTAGACCGCACTCGAGAGAGCGGCGGAAATTGAGCCTATACTGATGGCAAATACTTGATCTATAAATTTTCAAAACTGAAGTAAACTCTATTGTTATTACTATTATTTGTGTTTCTATTTGTATAATGATGTTTGTTGTGCTTTATGTATGTGCATTAATAGTTTTTGGACGTCAATCTCTTTGTTCACGACAATTAAAAGTAATCGATTCCGTCTTTCACGCGCATACATCGTTTGCATCGACTTCCGTTTCATATTTTCCAAATAACACGAAATTCCTCTGTAGAAACGTTTTATTATATCACCGCTAAAATTATGAAGTTCGGTCAAATCACGCTATATTTTTCATTTATGAAACATTCATATTAATTCCGTCGATGATGGGATCTTTCAGCGGCTTAAACGGTATGTCAATGCCGGACTCTGTACTCCATTTTTCCCCGGCCTTGAATTGATGGAAAGTGGCAAAATGTCCTCCACAAGTGTGTTAACATATTTAAACAGGGGAAGATGGGAAAAAGCAAAATAAGCGAAAATCGACTGAAGTGTTTCATTGACTTGTGTCGATACTTATGTATGTCATTTTAAAAGCCTTGAGGCAAGACTCTGAAGCTCCAAGGGTGAAGAATTTTCTCCGAGAGGCTGCGAGAAAGACCATTATTTTATTTTTGAAGGGGGGGAGGGGAGGACAATTATTTTTCCAATATTTTTTTACACCTTTACTTTTGGCAGTATTTTTTTCAGTGTCAGTTTCTGCAATATGTTTTTAGGCAAACTCACGGATCCCAAGATTAGTAGAGCTTGTTGAATATTTTTGATCAATTTTTAAAATAAAATGACCCGTCCCTAAATTCTGATAGCAAGGCTCTTGAGATTTTGGATGAGTATACCTTATATGATGTACTTCACATCTTAATCTCCTATCATGGCTCAACGGAGCCTCTATTTTTTTTAAAGAATCAGAGTGAATTATCTGCTGCAGGGATGTCTTGCAAGTTTTTTTTTTTTTTTGAAGAAAGCTCTAAACAACCTACAGAACAGCTTACTTTATCTTAAGATGAAAGTATTTCAAAAATTAGTATGTATGTTGGGGAACGAGCACCAGAAAATGCTAAAAATGCCACTAAAAATAAATCATATAATGCGCCCTTCGGCAAACGTTATGATGATTACGATAATATTTTAATCCTTCAGGATATCAAAGAATAGTCCCTATGCATGTTTACGTCAGACTTACTGAAGCTAGTCCAAACTTGCAAATTTCATCGTAAACGAAAATATGAAAAGAATACCCACTTATAAGCACTATGCAAGTGTCGGGTTAAAAAGAAGTTAGTGTAAAGGAGTCTTGTATTGGGATGGGGGTAGGGGGGGGGGGGAGAATTTTGGGCAATTGATGTAATCGTGCATAAGGCATATTGTTTATTCGTACCGTAAAATATTGTAGGCAATTCTCGAATCGACTTACGTATTTAGATACACCATGATCATTTCGCGGTCTGGCGATGTGACGAATGGTCGGTATTAAAAATAACATACCTCATGGCTATTCCGGATTTTCGAAATAATTGGATGTGTTGCGTAAATACATTGTTTTGTGTACGCGTGTTTAGTTTTGAACGTAATTTCACTCATCTCGATAACAGAGAAGGTTAAACTAGGGTGACCTC
Organism: Desmophyllum pertusum; assembly: GCA_029204205.1. Classification (NCBI taxonomy): domain Eukaryota; kingdom Metazoa; phylum Cnidaria; class Anthozoa; order Scleractinia; family Caryophylliidae; genus Desmophyllum; species Desmophyllum pertusum. The sequence continues at coordinate 2,635,161 of MU825399.1, forward strand.
GATCGTTCAAATATATCCATTAAATTCTTAATTCTTAAATACTTAATGTGAAATTCGTGTCCCGTGCTATTTTTCGCCAATTGCCGATGTAAACTGAACCTTTGACTTTCACACTTTTGCTAAATTTAGAATAATTATATTTTATCCGGGGTAGGGGTATTTATAAATACAGGATTAGGGAACCAAAACTTCTAAGACTTCTAATAACGTCGCGTAGTTTTAAGCGAAAAGTATTTCGCCCACAATAAAAACAATGGTGGGTGTAAGGATTGCGTAAACAAACATTGTCAAATATTTTTGGACAATGATGAGTTTTTGATACGTTTTTGTTTCATTCTTAATTTGAAATAGAGAAACAACGGTGAAAAAGTACAGAAAATTCAAGTAAATTTGAACAGTACCTTTTGCTACTTCGAAAGAAGCAATTTTTCGGTTGATTTTCAAGAAAAGGGTACTAACAGTTAGGCAGCTATTGAATCAGTTACCATCCAGTAACAGGAAATAATCGCGGTATTTTTTTGAAGCCATGGAAATCCAATGTTGACTACAGGAAACGCACTTCCACCGTCTAAATTCTCCGACGGTTGCTAGACCTAAATATGGTGTAAAATATAAAACGGAATAGCCCGAATCTACGTAAAACAGAAATGTATACGTTGAAAACACTAAGGCTGAGCTGGACGAAAAATATATAAAAGGAAACTTCGAATAACACTTTCCAACATAAAATTTACTACCAGACGAAACTTGAGAGCCACACTCTTATTCTAATTGAAATTTACAGTAAGCTGAGCTGAGAGGACGTACGACTAACATGATGATGGTAAGCTGATTTTCACTTATTTTCTTCTTCAATGAAACTCCACGGCCAGAATTTATTTTAGCTCTGAAGGTCGACTGCCCAGCTAAGGGATCATAAGCCACAACTGAATTACACTAGCTTTAAAGGAATCTTTACGGTACACTTCAGTCAAATATAATCCTGTTTCATTGCATGCTTTATTCTCGTGCTAACCGGTTGTCCAATCGACGACAATCAGCTGTATTGAGAGAATCAATATTTCGAGCTTGAACTAAGCTTCAGCATGTTTCCTTTCCTGGATGTGACGTCATTGCAGTAAATTACAATCGCGTATAATTACTTTCCTCGTTATGTCAAGTTGTATAAAACCGTCCTTTTTATCTCGAGATATAGATGCGCGTAACTTGCGAATAGGGAGGCGATTCACACCTCCTCGTAATTTTCACGCTCGTTTCAGATTATTTTCGGGCCGCCGTGTTTCGCCCAACCAACTCGCGCTAAAATAGGGATCGTTTAGCAGTCCAGAGGACCTGAGTGAGAAATAGCTTTGGCAACTCAAGATTTAGATTTGTTCCAGTTTGGCTTACACTGGGCTTTGGTGTGGCTCACATATATAGTTGCTGATGCTCCCTTATTTAATGTTGAGTTGGCTATCTCAGTGGTATGAACTCTGTCGGCAACAATTATGCCGAACTGGTAGGTCCGTTTAAACCGAGTAGTCCGAACACACTGACTAAACTAGTAGATACAGAACACAGTTTTATACCAGCTATGTGTAAATATGGACATAATGATAAGTAGAATTCATTCATTTTTAGAATACAACAAAAGCTGCCTTGACCATTATCTTAGTATCATTCCTGGTAACAGTCTTCATGGTTGCTGTTCAAGCCCGACCTCAAACCGACTCATGTTCAAATTGCTGTCATTCAATGTGGAACGCCTGTATGTCGCAGTGCCAACTGATCAGCACTTGTAATGATTGTAGTGTGGAGTACACCAAATGTACAGATGGATGCCCTGGTTCTTGCCAGATTTGAAGAATGTAAACCGTCCACAAGCGATTCATTGGCTTGCCTTTTTGAATATTTATGACTGAAATGTTATTGTACAGTTGCTATTTATTACCAAGAAAATTATTTTTTACATGAAATGTATATTATATTGAATTGTATCAGGTACTACGAGAAGATAAGAATATGTTTTTAAAATACTTCAAGAGATGATCAAGGTCTCTTGATTCAATGTAATAAAAAGCCGTCTTACTAACATGACTGACCACATTGTGGTTGTTTTGTAAAGGGAATTGTTGTGGTATATATTTCTTGCATTCATACTGCAATGTTCCCGAACCCCTCCCCTTCCCTCCCCCCACTGCCACTCACCTCCCCGCCTCCGTCATGACTTAGCCCGCCATAATCATTCGTAGTGGTAGTCACCCTTTATGTGGCCTCCTCGCAGACTTTCTTTTGTCTCGTCACGCAATGGTTCATCGCGCAATCTCTCCTCTCCAACGTTGGGGAGAAGAGATTGCGTGACGAGCAAAAAGAAAGTCTTCGAGGAGGCTACCCTTTATGTGCATGATTTTACATATGTTTTAAACGAGAATCAAACAGATCAGGAAAGAAGAATAAAAATTATAGACAGTAAATGCCTGAGAAAAGTGTACCTTCGACCGGAGGGTCATGCACTTTTCAATTAATGCTGCTCGCCAGAAATGACTATACATGTAATTGACGGAGTCGAGTTGGTAATTCGGACTGCTGAAGAAAGTGCTCTTTGATTCCTGACTGAGGGTAATTCCACTCCTGCATCAAATGTCATTCACTTTGCTAGTACTAGCTACAATAGGTGGCTAGTCTTGTCTTCCCAATCCAGCACTACAATTACTTTGAATTATGGCTACTTTTCATTTGTTCCTTCAATATATTTTAACACTCGGAGAAAGAGTTAACCGAAACTGTCTAACTGCATCCACAGATTAATTATCTGTCAGTTGTTGGCAGTAATTAAATGAACTGTAAGCACTCTGAGTCAACACGTGAGCAATTTCCATCAATTGCAAGATTATCAAGCTTTGAGCTTAATTCACACCGATTCATTAAAAAAACTTTTGACACCTTTTTGTGTTGATTAGACTGGAGGTCGCCTCGTTGGTATATACTAAAAACAATTATGCTGTTTTCCATGTCCAGCGGGGACTTTTTCAAAAGTATATTTTATCATTAAATGTATAGCGGTTAAAGGGACACTATCATGAGTAGCGCATGCGCGATTTTCCGCTCTCGGATCGGCTACGCTGTTATTGTCCACCATGATGGATTCGTCGGTAAGTGAAAATAATGTGCATGATGTTTGCATCTCATCATCATTATGTAAATCAGAACCTGCAAAATGGAGTTCTTTTCGTTTAGGAAACCTCTTCACAATTCTGTAAGTGCAAAAGTTCGTACCTTCGAAGGATAGCAAATCGCTGTCACTGCAACTATCGTAACCTGCCAAGTGTTTGGCCTGAATCCACGATTGAAAGACGGTGTTCTCTAAAGATATTCTTTTTTTAGCTCTTTCCCACTCTCTCTTCCTCTCGCTGGTAGTTGTAAACATCCTCCTACGGCCGGAATTTTCTCTACGACGGCCACGGATGCCTACACTTGTCGACGCCATTTTGAATTTCGCAAGTGAGATTTGAAAAGATCTGCCAGACTTTTTCAAACTTGAGATCGAAAGCTCGCGCATGCGTAACTCGTGATAGTGATCCTTTAAAGCCAGACCGGAAGTCAATATTTCTTCACGTTATATTGAATATTCAATGTTTGTTCAAGCAATTTACCGTTTGCGTCTTCGGTATTATTTAATATGAATGGATGCTATATATTTGCTGCGGTTGTCTTTATTGCATATAACACTGATGTACAGGTGAAATGTGACATGATTCGATGCTTCGGAGTCGCCTGAAATGCAATATACGTAATTCTTGGTTTTCACATGACGTCATCAAATTCTAAAATTCAAAACCGCGAGGCTTACAGAATCTTTACCTTCATTCAAGGAAAGATTACCTAAATATATATATTTTCACAATTTCGTGCCCTCAGAGGGACACCAACACGGCGTCTCCATACTGAGCTCTTTAAATTTATGTGGAACATTTTGACAAATAACTCGAGTACGGAATACCACACAGACCTCAGACTTGGACTGAGTGATTCCTTATTTATTTATTTATTATCTATGACATATCAATTCCTTGACTTCATTCATTGAACGGTTTCGATTTTATATATTTATGGCGTGACAGTGAAAACCGACAATAGGATGTTTTTAACTTAAACCTGAACGTGTTTGCTTTGTCAAGCGCGAAAGAACACTTCCCATCCTACAGATACTTAACAGTTACCAGCAAAACTGCCATACTCTTATTCCGACTGAGTCAGTAGGGCCGGAGAGGTAATGTATTTATAATGAACTCTATGCTTTAGCATTGTGAGTTGATTCAGCGTTTCTTGCTTTTATTCCGCGTCAAACGGTCTCTTGACGTATTTTATGAAATTTACATGGGCATTGAAATCCGAAAAATTCGATTGGTCTGAACACGTTCAATTTGTGATACAGAATATCCGAAGATACCTCCAAGCGGTATCCCCGAGTTATATTAGAAAACGTACATTATTTGTTCAGGTTTCGTCCCAAATAAATTGAATCAACTGAATGTTTTGAACAGACTACAAAATATTTTGAACGTCAAACGAATTAATTTCAGGGGCACCCAACGGATCGTTTCGGTGAAATATCCGTTCGGAAGGCCTATAATCGCCTCAGGTATTCGGATTAAAGTTTGGAGTTTTCTTTAGGAAAATATAATCTCGAACTTTCTTAATATGGGAAAATTAATGCCTATTATTTTCGGAGAGATGAACATTTCGTTCAGGGTATAAAAAATGGTCAGCTAGGATTTTCGGAAAGGAAAAAAGGTCAGCTAGGATTTTCGGAAAGGAAAAATCAGCAAGGAATAGCTGAGGTTTTCGGGAAATGACTAAAAAAGCCCTAATAAATTCGTGAAGTCTAAAGTTCCCCAAGAATGACCAAACAGATAAAAATTTTATAGCGCAGCTTAGAATTCATTTATAGATCTTCAAAAGCACACCAGACAGCCTAAAATAGTGTTTTTAAAGCATTTGGGAGAAAACCGTCGTTGGGTGCCCCTGTAATTTGACGAGATCTCCCAAATAGAAAGGCCTCAGCTATGTGAAAATAATTCATGGATAATAAAATGATAGCTTCACTGATTCCATTTGGCCTTTGATATTGTATTTGTTCCTTTTAAAGCTCACAGTTTTCCTGCTTTTCGGAACAGATAATATCCGCGGACAGACGCGTGCATATTTTTGCTCCAAATGGAGGTTATATTGTTTATTTATCCTTTTTATCCGTCTTATATACATTATTAACGACTTTTTTGTAAATATGTTTCACTTAGGTTAAGTACATTTTAGCATCACAGCTATTTTTATACGAGGGGCTGCTGATGAGGGGCAATATAAATATAGTATATACATATTTTTCTTCATGTGACAATTTTATTTTGTAAACTTTTTTTTATTAGAGATATATTTAATGTACGTGATATAATAAAGTAAGTACTTTAAAGTAAATACCCGTGGATCTAGAAGCACTATAGTACTTTAAATGTGTCAATATACCTTTTCAGTTGATCAATGTTTATTTATCAAGTAGGCAGGCATATGTAATATACCTTACATTTATGTCAATAGGAAAAACCAATATTATAGTTATCAGTATTGTGCTACTTTATTCAGATACCGTAACCATGGGCAATCAAAAACGTAGTATTGAAATAGTTTGTATGCATTTGAAATTCAATAGAAAACTATCTCCGCGAAGTTTTACCTTCAAAAATATATCATAAAGGTTGAAATTTCTGGCGATTCTATAAGACATTTCTTCGGCGATTTAAATCGTTTTACTGCTCAGTCACGTACTAAAACTTTGGTACGTGACTGACTGTGAACAAAATGTTTTTGGTTTAAATTCAGTATAGATCGAAGAAAAGTTATAATAAATTTGTACATTGTTCTCATAGTAAATGTATTTAATACCGTTCTGGTCTTTTCTGTCGGTTACTTTTACTCATTGAGTTTTAATTATAATCCGGTCGGCAACAGCAGGTTTTATCTTTTAGTTTTAAATGCGTTAATTTTTTTTTTTTAATTATTATTATATAAATAAAATGAGCTAAAATGGAAGAAATAAAAACGGAATGGTACACTGCTTAAAAAAAACGCCATGACGAAGAATTTCGTTTTCTGGGGTATTAATCTGATCTCATGCACTCTTTTTTGTAAGAATGTTTATTTTTTTTCTCAGTGCGCGAGCGGGCGGTATCCTGCGAATCCTGCAATCTGATTGGTTCCGGGAGCGGGCGGTATTCTCCTATCTCTGACCACGGTCACGGTAACCGAGGCTTCACGGACCATTTCAGCAACGCGCGAAGGTAGAAAATTTCGCTTAGCTTTTTAAAACTGCCAGAATGCGTTTAATACTGTAAGACCAACAAAAACATATTAATCAAGCCAATATTGGTCCCGGGAGCGGGAAAAATTGCCCGTGAACCCGGCGGAGACCCGCGGAATCGTAGCGTAGGCATGCGCTACAAGCGAAAACATTTTAATTCAGCAACGTGTGAAGGTCGATGCGAAGAAGCTTTTTACTGAATTTCTCGCATTATTTTGCTCTCTTATCGTTGTCAAGTGAATGGAGAACTACGCAGTGGAATTAAAGAGCTTGCATTTCTTCAAAAAGGCGAGTAGTCATTTGATTTTAACCGACAGAATTTAGTTTTAGTCAAGTTTGTTGTTCGTTTTTGGAAATCAGTTTTACGTTCAAACTTGCGGGTTTTAAATTACAATTCACCGTGTTTAGAATCAATTCCTTCGTTTTAATTGTTTGCTTTTCGTTTCTCTGTTTCCTAAACAAACCTTCCGTTAATTTTCATTCAATAAATAACTTTGTGGCTACCGGTATTCCGTTTATAATTCTCGGCACGTATCAATTTTATGCCGTCGGCTTTGAAAGAGCTTATGCAGGCGAAGTTTGTCAGGGCTTCGCATAAAATGAAAACTGCAAACTGCCACCGAATGGCAAAAATTAGATTTAACATGTGAAATAAAATTGTAGTATACGTAAAGACTGTAACTGGGAACAGTTTTGCTCGAAAAATGCTTCAGTTTCATGATATTTGTTTACGGCAAGAGTAATGTATGGAAGATTTCCGAAGATTGTCGTAGAATTTGACGGCGCCGGCTTTGAATGGTTTTTGTGAAAATGGAAATAGCTTCTCGTTTCAGCTGCTTTGTGATGAAATGCCGCTCTAGTCTCCATTTCTGTAATTACATATTTGTGGTGTAAAAATTACTCGTCTGAGTTTCTTGTTACTTGGGTTATCTCTTCGGTAGTCTTCTGAGCTACATGTACTAGCGCGCGTGAAAAACAGATTTTGCAAAACAAGCCTGAGATTTCAATATTTCTTTATCAAATTCAAACGAAGTACGAAAAAAATAAAAAGGTTATTGGCCGGCCTAGGTCGGTCCGTATTGAGAAAAACTGTGCCCTTGGTCTTGAGTGCGGCCCTCGGCCTAACGGCCTCGGGCCGCACTCAAGACCACGGGCACAGTTTTTCTCAATACGGACCTCCCGGCCGGCCAATAACCTATATATATTTTTCATACCAGGCTGAATATTCTTATTTTTCTATACATTATTCATAATACAGAGTACGGTATTTCAGTAACAGAAGTTACAGTATAGCTGTGACAGACCTGCATGAATCCCGCTGTTCGTAATTTAGTGATTTACTTTTTATACGAGATAATGGTAGGCTCTATATACATGGTACATATTTACCATCTTTTTCAATGGTATAATAAAGTTCATTTTAATTAAAAAACATTCTGCTCGGATTTTAGACCATTTTATTGCATTTATTTTCTATCAACATGCAAAACAAATTTCTTAACTAAATTGCAGCCTTGGGTATCAAGTTCTTAGCATATTCTTAAAATTTCAGCCTCAATATTCTTATAAAATAGATTCGTAAAAAAATGTATACCTGGGGGCCTCCGCTCTTTTTATCCCGGCGGACCTGGGGTCCTATAGCTACTTTTTTCCTAGCTTAGAGTTCTGAAACCATGGGGTTCCCTTTTTTTTATCTTGGAGTCCGGAGTCCTTCCATTTTTTTGGCCTGGCCCTCTGCTGATCCTTTTGTCACCAAAATATTTACCTATTCATATTTTCCATTCGAGATTGTTTTGTACGCTATTAACATTTTTTTCCTTTAAGATTTCTTTAAAGTGCTACTACGATCAAATTTTTGATATTCATTTTTTACATTTTCGTGTACAATATGACTTTCTTATATATCTTGCCGAATTTCAATCCATTACGAACATAAGTCATTTTTTTTGGACTTTTATTTCCGAGAATTTATGGCCGCCATTACTTGACCTTGTTCCAAGGCTTGGTGTGAATTAAAGAAAATGACGTCAGATACTCAAAAATACCTCACGGGTTGAAATTATAATAACAATAAGTATAGAAAATTGCATGAAGAGCAACAAAAACTTTGGACTTTTTCTTCGTGCAATTTTCTATACTTGTTGTTATTATAATTTCAACCCGTGAGGTATTTTTGAGTATCTGACGTCATTTTCTTTAATTCACACCAAGCCTTGGAACAAGGTCAAGTAATGGCGGCCGTAAATTCTCGGAAATAAAAGTCCAAAAAAAATGACTTCTAATGTTCGTAATGAATTGAAATTTAGCAAGATATATAAGAAAGTCATATTGTACACGAAAATGTAAAAAATGAATATCAACAATTTGATCGTAGTGGCACTTTAACTACGCCAGTCACGATCTCATTACACTGAGAACAAGTACGTGATGTGATGTTTATTGTGATAAGCAAACAGCACAATTTTAGAGACGTTTTGGACTCTTTCTTCCGGCAAACGACATTTAAAGATCGCCTTGACGCACCTTCAGTGATCGTGTTTACTTTACTCAGGCAAACAATAATTCACCGTGAATATTGTGCATACGTCAGGAACAAAAAGAAGACAAAGGGTTCTAATTAGAGCTAACATAAATTGCTAACCTGTTGTCACCTGTACTTTTTTTCATCAAAAGGCCATTTTGCGTTTTGAGAGCATGATCATAATATTAAATAGCATTTAGTTAATATTAGACCGGAATTGCGCTAGCGCTGTCAGTATGGGGTGACATTTTGTTTGCCAACAAGACAGTCGATTCCTCTTAAGAGATTTCAGGTGACAACTGGGTAGAACATTAATAAAGACAAATTATACAATTGTTTTAGGTTACTTAAGTTGTAAAATATTGAATTTGCATAAAGTATCTCATTATGGACGTTTCGTATTCTAGGGTAATTGTTGGCGGTGTTTGCGGATTTAAATTTTACACGCTTATCGCAAAATAAACTACTCCGTTCGTTAGGTCTTAAAAAAGATGAAAACAATTGTGTCGAAGGCGGCGACATTTTTCTGGTAAGTACTGTCTTCGATACTTCCTACTGTTGGCTTTTTAAAAATAGTTTCTCTTGAACATAAACTCGCATTGAGCTACATGTAAGACAAAATCAAATTCTAACAGTAGACTTTCCACTCATTTCTAAGCCAATATATCAAGATTTCAAGGTTGTTAGACATATTTTTGATACCACCACGGACTAAATAAACGAAAGTAATGTTATTTCGTATATTGTTATTCGGAGAGTCGGTTGTTCTTTATTCAAACTAACGACAACATACTGATCTAAGTTTGTAGTTTTCAAGGATGTATACATGTACCATCATTAACAATAGCGATGTGCTAAAATGGCTAAACTTGTAGCTGACTTTATATTAATGTTTATCTTTAAAAATAATGATGTGGTTAAGTTGTGCTTTTCGTGACGAAGAAAGCTTAAAAAAAAAATACGCAAATTGACAGGGGAAGTCAGTCTCGTCGAGAAGAAATCTATCATCTATTCCATTGAGAAAACATGAAAGTTTGATATTTATTTCTTCAATAAAAATGTTTATATTAAAATAATACATTTATATAACACATCGATAAAACACGGGTAAAACAACAACACTTTTATAACCACAGTATGAGACTGAAGAAATCTTGCCTTTTGATTTATGCCGATTTATTCACACCAATTTAAATATTACCATGCAATGTTCCTGCAGATTAAATGACTCAGAGACATAGAATTTCCGGCAGAAAATGGTTCTGTCCTTTTTTCGTGATCTGTCGGATGAAACGTCGATGCATATTTGACTGGCAAAAAATAACATTTTTATCAGTTTCTTAAAGGGATTCTGCTTTTATATTTGCTGTTATTCGCGCGCCGAATCCGTTTAAATACTCCACCCTCTGCGCCTCAATGAAAAGTAATTTGTATTGCACATCGTGATCTTATGAAACTTCTATCTGTTTCATAAAAAAAACATGATCTTTGTACTTTTAATCATCACAGGAGATTTTACAGACTTTACTGATAATCTAATAAAGTGGAGGATGTTTCCTTTATTGTGGAAATAAAATCCTCTAAAACTAGGAAATTCGCTAGTTGGGTTGTGTCAGGGCAAGAGACTATGATCATAGTCTCTATGATCATAGTCTCTTGGTCAGGGTGTATAGATTATTATATTACTAAAAAAATTGCAAAATAGAAAATGAATGATTGAATATTCCTTCTGTGTCAAGAACGAGTTAATGATATCTCAGAAATCGTGGGCTAATTAGAATAGTCAAGAAGTGATTTATCCGTCTATAAATTGTTGTTTTTGAGTCTTTTTTACCATCTGAGTATGAGTTCTGCTGAAAATAACAAGCGATAAAACATTTCTACATTAACATCATAAAAAGAGATAGTTTCTAAGCAACGTTGTTGTATTTGTGTTACTATAAACCAGGTGCTTGAATTGAACTTAATTTCCTCCCGTAACCAAGATACAAATTACATTATGTCAAACCACTCCGATATTTCTTCCCAAGCCTTACAAGTTAATCATGGACTGTTGCCATCTCTTTGATGTTTTTAGACCACAGTGAACAGTTATTCGCTCAAATTTCCTTCACACTGTATTGCTGTTGTTGTTTCTTTTGGTGAATTAAAGATAAATTCTACTTTGTAGAATTTTCTTAAGAAAATCTATCCAAATGAAAAAAATATATATGTGTTTCTTCTTAGCAAGTTATGCAAATGCAAAGAAATAATCAACCCGATTTTCACTTTTCTACCATGGGCTGTGGCGTGTCTAATTTTCGTCATTTTTCTTTTCCTCTTGGCCAACGTTTATTACATCCGGGATTAATTGTTAATCAGCTTTCGAATAACTGAGCCTTGACCTGCAAATGCAGTGTATACCGGGTGAATTTGAGATACGAAATCTTAGTAAGGATTGAAAAAATATATATATAGGATCATAAATACGTGGTTTAATGAGAAATCAGTACTTTGAACTCTTGAATGTGCCGGAACAATGTTAATTTGTGCAAGTTTAATTTATAACTTGTTATTTCAAAGATTCTATTTTTATACATTAAATTATTTCCTTTACGTCATTTACAATACGATTATAAAGCCCTGGCCAAACGGAGACGCAAGTAGACGCAAGTCGTCCACTTGCGTCTCCGTTTGGCCACGACTTGCGCTCACTTGCGTTCACTTGCGACGACTTGCGTTCACTTGCGACGACTTGCGTTCAGTTTGATCGAGATCAAATTTGAGCACAAGTACACGCAAGTTTTTCACCGTTTGGTCACCCAATGCAAGTCAACGCAAGTTTTTTTGTTTACTTCTAGTACTGAATTGCAGCGCGCACAGGAGCATTCAAATGGCTTTCTTTTTGGCAACTTGAGTACACTTGCGATAAACTTGCGACTCCGTTTGGCCACCAACGCAAGTCTGTACGCAAGTTGAACTTGCGTCTACTTGCGACTCCGTTTGGCCAGAGCTTAAGGGAAGGAAATGCGTTATGACGTACTTAACATTTTGTAAGTTACTTTGAAAATCAGTTGATAATAAAAAAGGATAATAAATAGACAAAACAAATCAAATTATCTCATGAATCCGTAAGGTCCTTATATAAACAGAATTGAAGAAAATATTTTAATATTATCATGACGTGCCATGTCACCAACTTTGGTTTGCCGAGGAAGTAAAAGTTATCGGCCGTAGTAGAAAGAACTAAGTTCATATTTATTTTATTTTCCCAATATTTGAAGAGCTAACATTATTATTTGGATTTTTTAATAAACAAACCACATGCATATAATGAGAATAGATTATAGGTTTAAAATTCGAGTGAAATTGTATATTTCTATAATATTATCTAACTAGGTTATTGTACAACTAGGCTCTGCAATTGAAATTGTTTGTACTTTTCGATAATAAACTAAATACGAAGCAAAGAAAAAAGTGCTGTAAACGAATATCAGTGGTTCAGGAAGCTTAAGATGGCTTTTTGGTCGCGGTTGCGAGTCTTGGTTGGATACTATTTACATGTACATGTCAGTTGAAGAATTTGGGCTAAAAACAATCTGAGAGTCGAAAATCAGTATCTGTTGTTCTGGTTGTATTTATTCACATTTCAGAGGTATTTGACATTTTGGATCAAGTACAGCTGAGAAATCAGATATTAGAAATATATTATACCTGGACACAAAAGCTGGTTCTGAGAAAAACCTGAATGAAGTCATCGTTCTCTGGTGTAAAAAGTAAAAAATAGAAACTGAAAAGCTATGAAATCCTTCCGATATTCCGTAACCAAGCAATCAACATGACAGGTATCCCAGAGTACACTCCCGGCTTCTTCACTCATTCCAAGATGGCGTCGAGTACTTACAGTCGCCAGATGCCATAAATCGGCTGCCTGAACCCAGTCCTTTTCAATGGCCTTTTCACGCTGGCGGTACCGATAGGTGATTTTAGATTGCTGCCATCACTGAAAAAAAAGAAGGATTGTTTAAAAATATTGTTTGGGTCCGATTCCAACAAGCTCGCCATAATCTGAGTCTTACAGCTGTTATTGCAGTTGTAAATGTACATCGCCTTTCAAACGTAATCTTTATTGTTAACATTAATCCATAATAAATGTTCTTGACTGATTATCATAATCTATTTTAACACTGGATAGGACGATGGACAATACATTTTCTAAAGCATGATTTATTGCACCTACAAACTGTTGAATTAGAAATGTGCGCTGATAAAAATTAAGAGAGACTTTTAAAAAGTGCAAAATAATGCCGATAATTATTTCTCATAAGTGGCGGCCGATTAATTATTCTTTTATATTCATGCTAATCAGCCCCCCTAGCCTCGTTAGTATGTGCAAAATTCAAAGAATTTTCCTCTAAAATGAGGCTAGAGAGGCTGATTAGCATAAATATAAAAGAATAATAAATCCACCGCCATTTATGAATAAGGTCTACATTAACGACATGTGGTAGCAAAAGGAGCCAGGCCAAACAAAAAGTGATCGAAGATGCGCTCGTACGATAAATTCGTGAACACAATATATAGGTACGTGATCAGAATATATGTATGTCTACTGCTTGTTTCGTGTTATAAAAAATGTTGCCTTATTTATGTCTTGGAGGGGATAGCGTTCCGTGTTTTTCTATCTATATATAGCTTGAAGACAGGTTATTTAGGAATGAAAAATACATATCTATCTCCAGTAGAGTGGTAATAACACTCTGGTTAAAGAATGAAACCTGAAAATTAAATAGCTATTTATAAACCCGTGGCGGGAGAATTTTGAAGCAACACTTCAAAATATACAAATATATTCCAAGATTTGAAGGGTCAAAGAGAGACATTTACTTAAGTGTTGCCTAAATCCCCCTCGTCCAAAATGCTTTTAACTTAAATTTAATGAGCCATAAATTACTTACTGCAGAAAGCCTGAGAGGATTTTTATAGTGATTTTCATGCGATTGCAAAGATGATCGCTCGCAAATGCTTGTTATTCAACGCGCGAGAATAAATAAGAATAAACAGTTAGACCCTGGGGGGAGGGGGGGGGGGGGGGGGGGGGGGGGGGGAGGGGGGAAGGGGGTACTCCCTTATGTGGCCTATACGGCGACGTGCCGCTGGACAGGGTATGGTTTTTGGCCTCTCTGCCCTGAACAGGGTATATAATTCCATGCGAGTCTGTCCTAAACAGGGTCTGAACCTGTCCTAAACAGGGTATGGTTGCACGATTGTCGTCGTAAAAATATGGTTTATACAGTATTTAGAGATCGGAGACGTTTGCCGCGTATCAGTCAAACGGGATTCACTAAATTGCAACCTAAACAGGGTCCTAAAATAGAGGATGTTGTCTTACACAGGGTAGGTATTTTAAGAGTTTTTATTGTTTGTTTTTTTGTCCTAAACAAGGTCAGGTTTTCAGACCCTCAGCGGCACCCCTATACCCAAACATGGGTCAAGTACCCCCCCCCCCCCCCCCCCCCGAGTTAGACCAAAGGACGCTTGTCCTATTAAGAACATCTATTATTCTGCGAGTATTCTAATCCTAATACATGTCTCTCAACACTGCAAATCACTTGGCAGGTTCAGTTCTCCTGATATATATAATGATAGTTTAATTTGACGTTGTCACCGGAAAAAATTTAAACTGGAAAGCCTATCTATGGCCCCGGTTTGGGTGGTAGTTATTTTTTGCCGTGGAGACATTTTATTATAGCTAAAACGCATTGTAATTTTTGATTTATACATTTGTATTCTATTGAGTTATATGAGTCTTCGGGCGTTCTGTTGTGTATTGTCTTTAGTGTCGGCTCAACCGATAAAAGCTTTGTCGGCTCGTCTCTGAGAAAAAATTATAAACTGTGCTGTCGGTTCAACAGATCGATAAAAATGCAGTCAGTCATTAGTGCTTCATTATGGCTTTGTATTAGTTCAGTAGTGTTTCGCTACCACAGTGAATACTTGCTTATGAGCTGTGACGCCAATGGGTATTGTAACCTTTTAGCGCACGCAGTGATTGGAATACTTTCTCTCTGTGAACTGAGTAGCCAGGAGCTTTACTTGCATAAGGTTTTTACTTTCTCCTTCCTTTGCTCTTTAGGATGTAGCAAGGATTGAAAACGTGGAGCAACCATAACATCATCCATTATCACTCTCAAGTGTACCTGAAGTGCATCATGTCCACCATTACAACTACCAACTCTACAATAAATGGTAGCTTCACTAGCGAGGTGCCAGGCTCCCAACCTAGATGGCTTAATGCATTACAATACACCATGTTCACAGCAATTTTTGTGGTTAGCGTCATTGGAAACACGCTCGTCTGTCTAGTTATAGTACGAACTCCACGCATGCGCACCACTCGTAACTTCCTGTTGGTGAACCTTGCCGTTGCTGATCTGACTGTCGCCCTACTCTGCATACCCTTTGAAGTTATTTTGAAGACGACGTTTCCTCACTGGCCCCTGGGATCCGTCATGTGTAAAATATTGTGGCCCACTATGACGTCAGTGACCACGTGTTCGTCGGCTACCCTTATAGCCATCAGTTATGACAGGTAAAATAAATACAATAACCATAAATATCCGAAAGTAACTACTTCCCGAAAGTAGCGTTAAAATTTCAAAAGTAATTTGAAACATCGGAAAAAACAGATACAGCAAGTTTGCAAGGACAATACAATTACTCTGTTCTAATGTAAATTATTTTCGACAAGTTTTATGCTCAGTTTTATCTCTATACATTTCCTTCGAATTATAGTCCACATACGGTGGTCGTATATATTGATGTTGTCGTTGTTGTTTCAATTGCTGCTGCTGCTGCTGCTACTGCTGCTGCTGCTGCTGCTTCTGCTGCTGCTACTACCACTGCTGCTGCTGCTGCTGCTGCTGCTACTACTACTACTGCTGCTGCTGCTGCTGCTGCTGCTACTGCTGCTGCTGCTGCTACTTCTGCTGCTGCTGCTGCTGCTTCTGCTGCTGCTGCTGCTACTACTGCTGCTGCTGCTTCTGCTGCTGCTGCTACTACTGCTGCTGCTGCTTCTGCTGCTGCTGTATAGTTAACATATTACAACATCTGTTTGCCTATACTTCCATAGGTTCCGAGCGGTTGTTCATCCCTGGAAGCCTCGATTCACTTTGTTCCAAACGATCATTATCATTGCTGTCACGTGGTCCGTTTCGTTTGTGCTTGTCATACCATTTCTACTGGTGCTGTCAATGAAGGATAACTACTGCCAAGAAGTATGGCCAAGCACCTCAACCAGACGTGCATACACTCTAGGACTCTTCATCATCCAGTTCATCTTTCCTCTCGTCATCATTGCTATCGCTTACATCAAAGTGGTCTTAAAGCTACGAGATCAAGCTGCTCGTTTTTCAGGTAAAACAGGTGTCCAGGAATCCCCTCGGCCGGGTCCGTCCAGCAGCTTCCTTACCACCGAGGTAAGCGATGGGCATTCAGTATCAGGGTCACCACTTCCCGACAAGAAATTGTCTACTGGGTTAAACCAAGTCCACTTAAGTTTTGCCCAGCCTCCCCGAAACCCCAGATCTGGACAGAGTAAGGCGATTCAGCGGCTACAGCGCAACACCAAGATCGTCAAGATGTTGGTGACAGTGGTGCTGCTGTACGCAATCTGCATGCTTCCCAATCAAGTTGTGTGGCTGTGGATCGAGTTTGGATCAGGGCAGACATCACCCATCTTACAGCTCTTCTAACACTGGGCAGTTCCATGGTGTATCTGAACAGTTCTGTTAATCCTATTCTTTATGCTGGAATGAATGAGGAATTCCGCAGAGGTTTCCTCGGTCTCTTACGTTGTCGCTGCAGGCGACCTATGAACAATTAAATGTTCACTTATCTATAACTGCTTTAAAGAAACTGTTTTCGGCTGCGTCGGCAGTCAAATGAAACCCTTACCAGCTTGGAGCTTTTAAATGTAAATTATCCGCCGTAGTGAATTTGGAAAGCCCTTCGTGGGAGAAAATAGAGGATTGTGGGTCGCGTTTGTGTTTATATAGTGAAGTAAGCATGGCAACTGAAAATATATTAATATATACATTAATCAAATTTGAAACGCCGGTTGATCCCATGGGAAGCTAGCCAACTGAAGATAAATTTCTGTTCTGACATTTTGCGACTTTCAGTATTGTCTTGATGAAGAGAAAATTCATAAAAAAACTGTGTAGCTTGGCCTAGGATAACCCTTAAACAAACGCTTCATCTAGAAATTCGTGCTTATTTACTTCACGCCAGAGAATACATGTAGTCCATAATTTATGCAAGCTAATTTTAGTATTTTACATTCACATTGCCCGTAAACTAAACTGCAGTATGTGGGTACAGGTAGCTATGGGCCTGAAATCAACGTTAAATTAAAGAGTGGAAGAGATGTTTCGAAATTGCTTCATACTGAAAAAAAATCACCATCAAAAATGTTTGTTGGCTCTGTGTTTGAAACTGTACGATTAGACGTGAATTCTAATTTGTCAATTATACTGCAGCTAAAACGAGTCAAAATGACCAGGGTGTTGTATGGTCGTAGGGGTATGACGTTGGATGTACATCCGAAGGTTAACAATACTTAATATGCATATTTTGTGGTCTTAAAGAGTGAAATGAAAGATGATTTACAGTCCGTACTGCGCAATCTCAGCCTGCTATGTTTACATGTATGAGTCGCATACGAAGGAATGTAAATACAGCGAAAATATCAATTGTTGCAGTACAAACTTACATTTTTTCTTCATTATTAACGCCAGATATCCTTGCAAAACAATAATAACGAGTAGAAGAACCTCGGCGTTATTCCAAACCGACGTTTCAGCTCAACGAGCATTCAGTATTAAACTCAACGACACGTATTATGGCGGACTCAAAAACTTCATGACAACTTCATGTACGCTATCACCAAAGTGTAACATATCAACAAATTCAAAACAAAAATGTAAATAAACCCTCAGCTTGCGCAGTACGGACTGGAAATCATCTTTAAAGCATGTATTTACGTTATAGCCGGGATCATAATTAAAATATGGATCAGTTTTCCGCGTGAATTTGTGATTTTTATCATCTGTAGACAGTTTGACCAATGACATCGGTACCCTGTTCGCAAACAGTCTGCCATCTTTGCAAACATGAAAAAAGGACTGACAGAATTTATAGTTGTTCATCTGCACAAAGGAATATTCTTCAATGTAATTACTAGCTACGATTATGTGCAGGAAATTGAAAGCTGCAATTTTCTCAGCTGTAATACTCCCGCTATATACATACAATAACCATGCATTCTATGTATAAATAATCATATCTCCCACTGAATTTTATTTAATAAACCACATACGTAGAGCTTTTTCATTGGTTCTTTGACCACAATCTACATCAAGATATCATCGTGAAAATTTTACCAAACTACTTTGTGATTAAAAAATTGAACTAAAAAGACTCTTTGTAGGGAATGTTTTTGGACCAACACGTCGCTCATTTTGGTTTGAAATTCCTCAAACTGTTTTGTTAGCAATATAATAACTTTTAAAATATTCAGTCACAATGGGGTGGAAAAATTGGCATCAAGAATCAGCTGCCATCTGCTGTCGGGTCCCAATATTCTTTCTTTTTTCATGATTATTGCATTCATGTTACAATTTCTTAATAACGTGGGACCTTTTGTCGCTATATTTTTTAATTCTGAAAATAAATTCGTGTTAAAAATGGACAAAAGAGCTAAAATATTGGTTCTTTTCTAGCGGAAGTATGTAAGGCGAGACGTTAATTGTGTTCAAAGAGCCGGGTCATTAAAACTGGATCTGCAATATTGTTGTTTTGTTTTTTCTTTAGTATAGTAGTTCATGGACCTGAAATTCCCCCAAATATCAACTGCACTAACCTGAACTCCATCAAAGAACTTTTAAAAAATGTATTTTACATTCACAAACATGCTTATAAAAACTGATATAAAAATATTCGAAATGATTGCAACGACGAATGAGTCAGCTGGATATTTTTTGATATTTGACATTGACGTATTGACTTACAGAGAAATACAATACGGAAACGTACTCCAGGTACCGAGTATTCTATTGTTTTCTTTTTACATTTTTCTTTTATGAACAAAATAGGAAAGCAATTTTTATTATTTTTATTATTTTTTCAGAAAACAAAATAAAGACCTCTCTAAACAATATTAAAATACCAGTCAATAACCAAAGAAAATATATAAAGGTCTGGATCTGAAATTCTAAGTTTTCATATTCTGCTTTTGAATACAGTACCGTGTTAATTAACATGGTTTGTTTCTTAACGTCATCAAATGTTTACTTTCCCCGTTTACTGCGACTGGAGTACACTCACCGAGGAAACTACATAAAGAGAATCAACAACAGTGCGATTCTAAAACCAAACTGAAGAGGGGATACAGTCGTTTTGCGCGTTTTGACATTTGCAGGTAAGGAATATAAAAAATAGAAGCTAGAAACACTAACATACCCTTGAACAATAAGGAAAATTCTCCCTAGCATATGAGGCGCATTGGATCTAAGTGTGTATCATCCTTCTTATATATAAAAGACTGAAGGTTATAATTATCTGCCGTATGGGGAACTAAAAGTGACTTTTTCAAATATCAAGTTTCTTAGCCACATATGTACATAGCGTCTCCTATTTCCTTGCTTCACGTGGAAAAGGGCCGCGTGAAGCAAGGAAATAGGAGACGTCTGCACGCAGGCTACCACAGATGAAGACAGAACACGTTCATTTTTCATAAAACGTTCACTAGTTTTTAATAAAATTTCAGAAGTTATCTGCGAAGTTGTTGATTTTATTCAAACTTCGATACTGAATTCAAAATAACAACGGTATGAAAGCTATAGAAAGACGTGGGAAACGTTAAGCACCTATTTTTTCGAATTGATGCTGTATTCAAAAACAAATAAAAAGATGGCTTCCAAATGTAATGCACTTTGAGATCCAGGAAAGCTGCTAAATGTACTCACTCGACAATTCACAAGCACCTAGCCTCGGGTGCTAAAATGTTATAGATCATATAGCAACTGATGTCTCAGTCTTTTTGCAACGAAAGGAAATGAATTTTATTTCACCTGGAACATTTTTGTGAAATCGGATTTATAACTCAGTCAGTACAATAGTGTATCTGACTTCCTGTGGCCATAAAGTTTTTTTTTTTTATCAGTCGCTGCGGATTTTGGCAAAACACCTGCTGGGATTCCTGTCATCGTCATAACTTATCAGTAGAGGGCTATGTATATCACACTTTTTACATGCAGTGAAAAATATTATTCGACAGTTGTTTGTTATTCTTTGACCATTTCAATATAAACTTGATGAAAATTTTCGAGTCATGAAATATGTTTATCTTGCCTATGTACATATAAGGTTTCAATTGCAAGTACGCTTCAAAGACAAAACTAAAGCATTATTTTTTTATTGAGACGTTAAATAAATAACCCCCCGTAGATTATAGTACTTTATTACTTTACAGAGCCTTTTCAGTCACCACTTATTTGCATCTTTGATCGAAAATTACAACGACCCAAGTGAAGCATTTACAAGGAGATAAAGTCAATTCTCACAAAACCCAGGTAAAATACGAGATTTTATTATACGACATGGCATTTTAGAGTGCGAATACGCACAAAGACGAGAGCAGATATGAGACCGTATTACACGGGTCTCAGTCCCCCTGACCGCGCGCTACGGAAAACACTGTTGAAAGCCTATATTTTAGGAAAGATATTATGTCGTATAATAAACAATATTCCGCTGAATAACCTCTATATATTTACCGATCATCCTGTTTTTAATTGTGTGCACTTGCGAAGGCGTTTTGATCAGATCACTGACGATACAACGTCTACAGACTCGTCTATTTTCTTTCTGACAAATATTACAGAAACGCATATATGTATCACAGAGTATGGATCTAAATGAAAATGAAAAAGCTAGTCAGTTTTTCAAAGCAAGCTACGTCCTGTATTTTCTAATAACCAGGCGTCACTTGTTTATATGCCATCGGCGGATAGTTTTTTGCTCCGATGAAGGGCTAACGCTCGAAACGTCAGCTTCTAGATATTCTCTACGGCGGTTAATTTACCTTTATTAACTCCGAGTTGACAATCAACATAGGAGATTGGTGTAGCATCACCTCTTATCTGAATACATCCTACGATTTAAAGGTCAAATGCAACGAAATTTGGCATTTTTTTTCTTTTGTGGCGAAAACTGTTCTTTATACTACGTGTAGCATCAATCATACTCAACCCTCAAAAGCTGATTTGGGCGATTTGTGGCGCTTATAAGGCACGAAATTTGACAATTTCCGAGAATTTCCGACGGCTGAACGAAAACGAACCAGAAATGACCGTGCTTGGAATGGAAACGAATGTATGTTTTTGTGACGTCATATGTGGTGAACTTGTTTCAGTCACGCGTATTTTGCGCGTGTTTGAAGCTTGTAATTTGCTTGGGTTATAAGTGTCCTGGGTTTGTTCGGAGATCATTCCATAGTGTATTGACGAAAATGGATGAAGACCTTCACATCTCCTTTGAAAATGCTCAAATACGACAAATTCATTAATCTCACCTATTCCTTGCATCTGTTCTCGTCTTTAGTAAAAAAAAGCTTACGCCTGATTACCAGGGACCGTTTAAGCAACTACGACGGCGACGGCAACGAGAACGTCACAAAACAATAGATTTAATTAGTAGTACAATTGCTCCGCACGTGCGTTTTGCATTTTAGTACATTTCTTGCCGTCCTCTGCAAAACAACAACGTCAAATGACCAAATTCACGCATCGCCAGAATGCCATTGTCTTTCGCGACATGTACATGTATTATAATAGAGAACGTGAACACACGACGGTGAATTTTCCTTTCTCTATCTGGACTTGAACTCTGTCCCTGCGAATTCAGCTCCTGGACAGTTCGGCCACATTGGACAAATTGAACGTGTTGGAATAATCGTGAAATAGTTTATATATGCTGATGTTTTGAAACTGCAGAATGTTATCATTCTCGCGGACTCGCGCGTGTATGTGACGTCATACGTGGTGAGCTTCCCATTTCCGACAATTTTCCGAAGTTTGCCCGAACGCTTCCGTTTGTGGAAGCGAAAAAAAAGGCAGTTTTCAAAGTCGAATATCTCGACGACGTTTTGTCCAAATCCTTTCAAACTTAAGAATATGATTATTCATAATATTTCCTATTATTTCGACTTAAAACTAATCTTACTAAACTTTTGTTGCATTTGACCTTTAAGACTGACAATAGTTAATTATGCTCACAAGAAGTCTGACGTTTGAATGCAATACGCTTAGCTTGGAGTTACTCAGCCAAGTGTCCCGTCTCGCTGGAGTTTCTGGGAAGTACTGCATCGACTCTGCATCGATCATAATGTTCATGAGCCGAAGAGAACTTAATTACCCCGCATAATTTATGACACAGTTCTGTTGTTTGATTCGGGCAGCAAATCCTAAAAATACTTTATCTCAGTAATCTGGGAGTTATAAGACCCACAACATGTATGCAGCCATTTCGATGCTATATGTATAACCTTAGAATTCGGGCACAAATTTCCATACAGTAATATATAAAATTTAAGATCTAAGAACCCGCAAGACACAAATTAGTCAATTAAGGTATATTCAACAGGGGCCGGTTATCCTTTTTTGGTAACGAAAAAGGCTTGATTCTTGATTTATTTTGTCTTTGACTTTTCCCCGTGAATCATCTGACGGGGCATGCCGCCTAAGGATATCAAAGACATTTCATTGTTAAAATAACTGTGTTCTCCTCCTGCTCAATTAGGACTGATGATTCACCCAATGTCTGTGTGTGATTTTGGTTTGTTTTGTTTCTATAGTCGATAAACTTGGTTTCTCGGTCATTCCAATTAAAGGGGAAGTATCACGGGGATTTTGACCTTTTTTGGTCAAAACTGTTCTACAATACCTTTTTTTATATACAAAATAATTCTAGAGCACCAAGAGAAATACATCAACCGAATTCTTGAAAGAGGAACAAATTATGATCTGTTCTAGTGCAATTTTAAAAACGAAAATGCGAAAACTTGAAAAACATTAGCCTAACATTTTTCAAGTTGCAATCCATTCCGACCCAGTCCATCTATGGCCAAAGACACTTATTGACAGTTTAGTACACTGGCATGGGGTGGTAATTTATAACAAAATTGGACCATTATTTTTAGATTTCTGTTAATACAAAACCGTATTTTGGTTTTTGAAATGACACCAAATCCCCGTGATACTGCCCCTTTTTAATTAGAGATACATTGTGGGTTCAATCTATCTGCATCTCCGTTGCTTAGCACATATTTATTTTTCTCTTACCTGACCATTATTTTGTCTGAAAAATGTGACTTATTTGATCGCCAAGTGTTGAGGTTCTATTACCCTCTAAATTTAATAAATTATAATATACTGTAGAAGAGGTATGACGTTTATTTTACTTAGAACATTTTCTCGATAAAGAGGCTAAAGAGGAAATGGAAGGCGATGGCGCCGAATAATCCAGTGTGGCGTGGATGTAAATATGAATTGTTTTCCTTCTGTAGTTCTCATGTTCTATATTATTCATGTGCTGTTTTGGGTTGTAAGCTACTAACACTTCCTTTATGATGGCTTGTGTTTAAATGTTGTACCAAAATAATCCAATTTCCCAAGGAATTAAGGCCGGAGACCTTTCTCCTCTAATTAGAAATCATACTAATTATGAACGATTTGTTAGTCCTGGAATTTTCTAATCATAGAAATTGCAGGGGCTTTTTTGGCTGTTCCCGAACCTTCATTGCACAACTGCGAGTCGCTGTTTCTATTAAAACCAAACGAAAGATACTTCCGCCAACGTTCACCAGTCAATGAAAAAGCACTTTGGAATCAGTTAAACTGGAGAGGTAAACACATCATACTCTTTCTGGGTCGAGAATCTTATTTATTTATTTTTTGACATTCATCAATTGTTTTATCCGATTGAAATACTTTTGACATACCACTAAATTTTCACTTTAAGTGAGCGGCTCTGTAGCGTCATTTCAAAGATAAAAGAGAAGATTGTTATTGGATATTTGTGTTTATATTTCAGATATTTCTGATAAAAAGTGTTTGAGCTTTTAAACAAATTTACCCACAAAACATGTTGGCGTCTATATTTTGATTCTGTTTGCGAGTGTTCCAATATCTCGCTATTGAATTTGCGCAGATAAAAACATTGCAAATGAAGTGTTGTAGCTAGTCGAAGCGAGGAAAACTGAAGTTGAGATTCAGATGGGCCAGAAGTAACCGATTGTAAACGGCAAATGGTTCGGCTTGATAATCGGCTTTCATTCCATAGGAAACGAAATGTGGTAAGTAATGACTTTATTACACATACAGATATAAACTTTAAAAGTAATTCCTGCATATTTTCTAATAAACTACGCTATCAAAACTGGAAACCTAGGAGATGATATGATTTTAGGAGAGTCGCTGAGTTGTTTGCTATTATTTCCTGAAACCTGTAAAGTGATGGACGACGTGGCTTAATTAAACATGACCGGTACCAGAGGTCTATACCTCTTCCGACACCTCTAAACGCTGCAATTTTAAGCGGTTCCTCGGGTAAAAAGTGTTTAAACATTTAATCATTGAATTTTGGTTAAGGGCTAATAAAGGATCGGATCACAGGGTCCGCGCTCGCGCGCTTTATTAGGCTTAGCTAATATCGCTTTACAACATCGCACAACACACAAAAACAAGCTACTACGTATAGAAGATGAAAAATATTTGAAGAAAGTGGCGTAAACAGTAGTTTTGAAAGTTAGTTGATAGCCAAAGACATAGGCAAAATATAGCTTAATAATTCATTTGCAGAGCTCGAACGAAATGCAAACATTGTAATTTCAAACACATACTTTCTGTACATCACAATTAAGTTTTTCCTAATGGCAAAACAAGGGAGTTATATCTCTATAACTACAGCTTGACCTGTAAGAGAAGCAACAACAAAATGTTAAAAGCTTTATAGTTTCCACGACTTCGATCTGGATAGACACTGACCAAGCCAACTAAAAGGCGTTCTGGCCAGTGCAGATCGCTGATTGGCCAATACAGATCCCTAATTGGCCAATGCAGATCGCTGATTGGCCAAACTCGGCGATAATCGTTCACCTTGAAAAAATAAGACATGTCCAGCTCTCCTTGATGTAATAAAATGTAATAAATATAAGGAAGATCTATCTCGGTGAATTACTTATTTTGTGAACGACAAAGACCAGCAAGAACCAAATGTTCAAACGTTTATCGCCAAGTAGTCTTACCCATCAAAAAATATCATTTAACCTGGCTGGCATCGGCAAAATTTAATAGTCTGCCATAGTTTCATGTGAAACCTGTATTTTAAATGTTCCATTATTCAATCAAAGTTTGAAGGGGTTTCCTTTCTATTCCCTTTGGGATGCTTAGGAGGGCAAAACATATTTCTCGCACTAACGGCGGAAATAATGTTAATTTAAAATTTATAGTTCTTTTTTTGTTTAAGTTGAAATAATGTTTGGTATAAGAATAAAAAGGCCTCTTGACTTAACTTAACTTCATTAGTTGCTATTGTTTTATATACGACACAGTGGCTAAGCTACGCTTTTCACAGATGTTCGTTTCAGTTAATTTATGAAAACAGCCTTCGATAGTAAGTGCAAGAAATAAGTAGTCCTTTTCCATACGCGGGTTATTTTTTGCTTCAGCTTACGTTATACAACGCTTATTTTCAAAACAGGTAAGCTTTAGATATTTATTTTACTGTGCGATTTAACTTTGACATGATCAAACCGCAAGAAGAATTGTCAGGAAACTCAAATTTACACTTTGTTTTTGTAGAAAAGCTTTGCGAAAATAACAATGAAATAAATACAGGAAAAAAATAGACCAATTCTTGGCAAACGAAAATCCAAGCGTGTAAATCAAAGTGTTCACGCTTTTCTGATTCGCACAGTAACTCGTTTTTATATTTCTAAGCTACTTCATCAGCGATGTTCTGTTTCATAAAATCATCCAGCAAAATTTATTGTATTGTATTTGTAGCAAACATGGTTAGGTTATCAATAAATTCAATACTTTACATCGATAACACGACGTACAATAATCGGCGCGAAAATATAAGCTGAAAATATTGCAAATATTTAATATGATTTCATTTCCTGTGAAATATATATATCAGGCCTTCGATTTGGAATGAGAATATTTAGTGTTATGTTTTCTACATGTATTTAATATTAATCCTCGGAAAATGAAACTTATTGATCCTCTTCCACACGAAAACAATTTAAAAGATTCTTAATGAAAAATAAAACACGAAAAATAAATTGAAGGTCGAGTTGTTATCTTCGAACGGATACAACTAGACAAGCCCTATGATGCATACATTTTAGAGCATACATTAGTTTTGACAATTTTTAACCATAAGGAGAATAACGTAGAATTGTTCATCTATGCAGTACTAACGACGAATGCACCTGCGAGCAAAAAAAACTATTAATAATATTGTAAAGTGCATTCTTATTTGCATAAAAGCGCTTCTATTTTCGTAGCGTTTTCAGGAAAAAATAATAATACAATATCTAAATAGTAAGACGTTATGGGTCGCGTGTCCGTACCACATATACGACACAATATGAGCATGGATGGCAGGATATGGAAAATGACAGGTATTTATATTCATGTAATCTTTTTATTCATGAAAAAAAGTATCAAAGTTGAATCATTTGACGATTACCGGAGTAACATATGCACGCAAAGCTATACTTTACTTGCTTTACCGTCAGCAAAAAAAAAAACACCAGAAAACTTCAAATAATCTTTAGAAATTTATAAATGACTGCATCCCGATCAAAATAATAGCATTAACAGTAGTTGAGTTCCGATGTAACCTTCTAATCGGAATTACGTGTGAAATTTTTTAAGTAATCATCATTTTTCAGTAAACCGCCGGTATGATTTACCTAGCTCGTGTAATTTTGGACGCGTACTACACTTGCGTTAGAATCAGATCTTAAGTTAAAACAAAATACACGAAACGAAATAGAAAAGAGAAAATAAATAAATAAATAACAAAGAGCTCAGATATGGAACAACAGACGGTCGTGAACGCTTATTTCATAACTCTGTTGAATCCTGGGTCTCTTGTTATTTCTCAGTCCGGGCTTAATTAGCGAAAGAATGATTGTTTTTACTCTACAATAATTTTTTTAAAAAGTTTGGATATTAGAAGACAAAAACAGCCAGTCTGAATGTTCTCACTAGAAAATTATAAATATTGATTTAATTTTGTAAAAAAAAAAGTTCTGATTTAATGTTGATATAATATTTTATTCATTTTTATTCACGAAATTAAGCGAAAACAAGTCTGAGTGTGTTTATGTTGTTTCCTATATTGCCCCTGTTACGCCTGTTGGTTTTTTGTCAAATTTTCGCACTTAAAATAAAATGCACTTAATTCCTTCATTGAAATGGGATTTGATTGGAAGAGAAGATCAAACAAACCGAAAACTATATCAATACCCATTAAACCGCATTTCAAAACATGATACACTTCTAAGCTGCGTTGTATGATCGGTGCGTCCGGATGGAATTGTGTGAAACTCACAAAAAGCAACAAATGTACCTGAGAAATTACTAAACTTGTTATTTTCAGCTCACATTTATATCTCCTCGACCATAACCTGACTGCAGGATTTCAAACGTGCTGTCAAACACAACGTATAATTATACTGAAGTAATCATAGACTTTTCGAGGTAAGATGTGCCATATTAGATAGATGTAATAATCCCGTTTGTTTCTGTCGCGAACTGCAAAAAGAGCCAAAAATTAAATCATGTGTTTGTCGTCAGCTGTTTGCCTTTTTGTATACGTGATAGTTAGCATGTAGTTTCGCGTTTTATTGTAAACACGATTTTTTTTCATATTTTTTTTTTGCTAAATTTATTAAAATAGAAAAAATAAACATAATCAACAGCAAGCTGAAGTTTGCCATTTACCGTAGAACATTATAAATGAGGCATACATCAACGCGAAATACTGAAATCCAAGAGAAAGAGAAATCCAATTCTGCTGGCGGAAATTATTTCACATCGGATCCAAAGTTTCGTCATGCAGTTCGTGTTTCAGTCCATTTCCGACGTGGCGGATTTTACGTGGACGCATTGTCTGTTAGTTACATTTCCGTACACGGTCAAATTATTGTTGTTTTTGCTACTAAATGCTAAATATAGAACCCAACTGTGATCTTCGTGCTAAACTTTAATTTAATGAATGTATATGTAATCAAACACAACTCAAAAAGGTTCGACACGAAATATTAACGCAACTTACAGTTGTGATGTACAAAGGTACTTTCAAATTGAATGAAAAAGTAATTTACGCATAACTAGGAACTTGATTGGTTAACAATTGAGAAAACTGAGAGGGATTACGAACGATTAACTTGACAACTTAGGCTGAACCTTTAATTTGGAACGTGCATTCACTCTATCACGAACAGTTCCAGCATTTATAATTATCTCACAAACCGCTGTTTTTAATTTGGTACACTCTTTTTTTTTATAAGAACGTCTAATTTTCGAGCTGAGGCTGAACCAAGACCGAATGTTCTTATTTTTGGGGCGATTTCAGCCTGAAAACGTTCTTAACATGTTCTTAGGTTACATGGTATAGAATTTCACAAAAAAGATTCGAACGTGACCATGAAAATGTATTAACATTTTATGTGATAGAAACTCATGTTGTTACTATAAAAAGTGTGCATTCAAGTATTTTGAGCTGATTTGAACTGCTTATTCACTGAGATATTTGAAATGTTACATTTTGTTAATTTTTGAAAGGATACTGGAATATTGCATTTAGAGCTCGATGCAAGAAACAAGTGAATAAAAATGTTCTTAGCTAATTCTCAACCTGACTATGTTCTTAGCATGTTCTTAAAATTTGGTCAATCTCAGCCCCAACGTTCTTATAAAAAAGGTTGTTACAAAAAAGGTTCTTATTTAAAAAATAAAAATAAAAAATAAAAAAGAGAGAGAGAGTAGTAATGATCAGAGGTAAGAGTGGGACAATTTACTTTTCTTTTTATTTTACTTTGTAGTAGTAAAAATGAAATTCATTATTTGATTGAGAAATAAGTAATTAAGGGAATTTATCCAAATCGTTGTGATCGTAATTCATTCGTTAAATCGAGTCCTCGTCAAAGGCTCATCGTTTTAAATTGAGAAAATAAGATCGTATTAACAAAATAAATTATTTAGTAATTTTGCCAAGATCAGCTTGAGAATTTGAAATATTTTCCGGGGATGAATTCATTCAAGGTTTATTTGAATTGTTTGAGATAAAGTCAGCTATAAGGAACCATCCCATGGCCACACTTTTTTAGTTTTTATAGAGAAGAGTTATCGAACATTAAGAACCAAATAAACAATAACAATTCTCTACATCCACTTTAATTACACTAGTGGATTTTAAGATTTCAAATAACCCACACCCAGCGGCCACCTTCCCTGCTCACAAGTACTTTAAAAGGAGTAAGCGCCAGAAGGAATACGAAACTTTTACGGTAGTGAAGTTGTTTGAACTAGTCAGGCAGTATTTTTAATTGGTTCCTGGCCTAAAATAAAACCCATTTTTATTTTACGTAAAAAAATCCCCAAAAATAATAATACAATAATTATGTAACGCCGTCAGGCTACAGATATGAGAAAGAGGGGGAAGAAGATGAAAACAACATAAAAGCAGGATAAACATTAATGAGGAGAAGTTGGATTTACTATGCGCTTAAAAATCAGAATCACCTCCATTAAAAAAACGTGTTTATTTCCAGACTGCCTTTAACATTTAATTTTGTTTTCGGAAGAAAGTTGTTTATCAAGCTGCGTCCACGTAAAAGTAAATAGAACGAGGCAAGTGGTGTTGTTATGTTCCTTGCATGACCGAGAGCAAGTTTTCAATTTTAGCCTGCAGACATCATTCAGTGCAAATGATATCTCGATGGAGAAGTAAATGACAAAAACCTGACGAAAACCTAGAAATTGCTTGTAATCGTCGCCTCCAGCTTTCAAGTTCAAAATAATTACTTTAAAGCCAATTTCCTTTCTTTTGATCTACCGAGAAAAAGATTATTTTAAGGCTTTAAATGTGATTATTTATATTATTTTAGCATATTCCTTTTAAGAGGTCAAGTTCCCTTCTAAGCTTAAGCAATTTACCTGCATTCAGAAAAAAAGAGGCAAGGCGTGTACATAGTATATATTGCATGTCGAGAACTTGAATATTTACTTATCTTATGAAAGTCTTTGTAGTATCTAACTTTGCATAAAATTGTAAGTTGTG
The DNA here is from genome assembly GCA_029204205.1 of Desmophyllum pertusum. Lineage (NCBI taxonomy): Eukaryota > Metazoa > Cnidaria > Anthozoa > Scleractinia > Caryophylliidae > Desmophyllum > Desmophyllum pertusum. The sequence continues at coordinate 2,665,415 of MU825399.1, forward strand.
GGCTTTTTAAAAAGGGGGCGACGCGAATATTTACTTATCTTATGAAATTTCTTATCTTATTTATTCTTTGGCAGGGTATTTATTGGATGAGTTTTGAGGAAAACAATGGACCGGATTAGACTATAAGCGATTAATCGAGCTAAAAGAACAGTTGGAGTTTCAAAACTGTAAAAGCTGTGCACAGCTTGATCGTTAAAGACGGTTTCTTACTCGACGTTACAAGCTTTCTATGCGATGGCCAATCTGACTGACAGCGGAAATTCAGTTCTAAATACCACTGGATCGCACTTCACGTGGCTACAAATAACAGAGTACACAATTTTCACGGTTATCTTTCTCGCCAGTGTGATAGGGAACGTTCTCGTCTGTCTGGTGATCTTTAAGACACCTCGCATGCGCACTACCCGAAACTATCTCCTTGTGAACTTAGCTGTGTCTGACCTGACCGTGTCACTACTCTGCATACCCTTTGATGTCGTTCTGAAGATAACCGACCCACACTGGCCTTTAGGAGACGTCATGTGTAACATTCTGTGGCCCGCCATGACTTTGGTTACCAACTGCTCATCAGCGACGTTGGCTGCCATCAGTTTAGACAGGTAAAAGCAAAATGTTTCAATGGTTTAAGATTATTTTAACAAAAATGGTACGTCGCTTAGAGAGTATATGTTGATTATTATTATAGGTGTTAAATTCCACATAGCATTGGCAGGAGTTGAAGGCGAGATTATATTAGTTTCAAAAGAAAGAGATTGTGTCTGTCACGTAGTGATTGATGATGATGTAAAGCGCTTTTGATCATTTTAATGTTAAAAGGCGCTATATCAAGTCAATAAATTATTAATTATTATTATTAAGTAGTGCTTTGTCAATGTTTCTGACTGGTAGACTCTGAGACCTTATTTTTTATTATTGTTGTTATTTTATTTTTTTTAATTCACGTTATGTTTTTCTTTTTTGAATTTTACTACTTACCAATACTAAACTCCATTTTAGATACAATCCTTAGCTTCTCATGAGCTGGACTACCCTCTTTAAATAATATTTCTTATATTTACCTTTTAAAGGGACACTGTCCGGGTATTTGCTCAAAACTGTTATAAATGCACGAAATGGTCCCTACATTTATGGAATACGAACTTAATAAACTCTAACTAAATGATAAAAAGCAATTTCATGAAGAAATTCCATAGTGCAACAACATTTTTGCAAAATTTTAAAGATTTCCGAGCCAGACTTGAAACTTTGAAAAACTGACAGCCTGTCACTTTTTCAAAAATCCAAAATATTGTAATCCATTTCCATCCTCGCTGTCGTTTGTCATCCTCACTTCCTAATGGGTTCCTGTCATTTGCCGAGTACTATTCTACAGAATCAAACCATTTCGCAGGATAATTGTTAAATATTGGACAGTTTCTTAAAATATGTGCAAGCCATTCATCACTTCTTTTGTTCTGTTATCAGATATCGGGCCATTGTTCATCCTTGGAAGGCGCGCTTCACGTCACTCCAGACAGCTGCCATAATTATATCTACATGGTCGTTGTCATTCATACTTGTGCTGCCTTATGCACTGGCGCTTAAAATCCAAGATGGCTACTGTGATGAAGACTGGCCTCACCCCGCTGCTGCGAAGGCCTACACCATGGGATTGTTTATATTTCAATACGCTCTACCGCTTCTCATAATCACTTTCGCTTACATCATGGTAGCGAAGAAGCTGCGTCACCAAGCTGCCCGTATTGCAAGAAATCGTCACGCAAATGGCATCTCTGCTGCAGTTTACAGCCCAGAAAGGAATCGATATCAGCTGCAAGCGGCAAGTGAGGTATTCTCAGTGTCCACTCTAAGCATGGATAGAAAGGATCCTGTGAAGCAAGAGCTCGTCCTGCCACGTGTTGGTCTGCCACTAAGCGACAAAAAGGAAGTGAAAAGGCTGGAACATAATACCAAGATAATGAAAATGTTGGTGACGGTTGTCTTACTGTACGCCATTTGCCTTCTGCCCAATCAGGTGGTTTGGTTGTGGTACGAGTTTGGCACCGCTCAAAACTGGCCCCATTTCTACAAGCTTCTCACGTTTGGCAACATCATGGTGTATGTAAACAGCTGTGTGAATCCACTTCTGTATGCTGGCTTGAATGAAGAATTCAGGAAAGGCTTCAGGAGATTCCTGAACTGCAACTGCAAGTCTCCTGCTAAGACACTCGTGTAATAAAAACGTGTGATTTCTTAGCCATGGTGGTGTTCGTATGTTTAAGTACCAAGAAGCTATTGAAACTTTTTCAAGCGAAAGAAAGCCGCGTATTTCCATCCATTTCAAGATGTTGCTTAACCGTTTCACTCCCAAGAGTCCTAAGTTCAAAACTGAGGGGAAAACATTGTGAATTTAATTTTGCAAAATTGTCAAAACAAACAGTACCACTTGAAATACTGCTCAATAGCTTTCATTTGAATGGTCACACACTAGGGTTTCGCACACAGACTCAAAAATTAGACCCACATTTCTTGACTCATGGTTTGACCCTGGGAGTGAAAGTGTTAACATTAATTTGGAAAAGTTTGAAACTTGTCAATCGATTCATGGAACATTTCCATTGTTGCATGCCGTGTTGTGTCGTCTTTTGATCATTTGACTATTGCACCTTGATTCTCCATATACTGTAGACCATATAGAACCATAGAATGGCACAAAAAGCGTAGCAAAGACGTTTTACGAATATGAAGAGTCAATAATCCATCCATCAAAGAAATCATCAACCAGAACACGATGAGTTCAGAAACGTGCTACTTTGTGGCATGTCCTCAAAAAGGCATGCGAGGAGAAATTAAAGTCATGGTCGAATCTTTCCGAGCAGCAAAAGACCGTGCAATTACATCTGTTTGACAACTGTACTGCCTACCTTATCATGAAAATCAAGCTCGCTTAATATAATATGGCCTTACATCAGGAATATTGTAATCCCAGACGATCGGAGATTTCGTTGTTTCCCGACCGTTTCAGACATTACCGACTTATTATAGTTGGGCATGGGAAAATAGGAAACGTTCCAGTCAGTTCCAGTCAGGCTTTAATTAGGGCGGTGCCAAAAAATGACACTCACTTTTACGATCAAAATACGTTTTTAAAACAACTGTTCCGGTGGCGATTGGTACAATCATGTAGTTTTGTATTTTTTTTTTTTCTACATTGATGAATCTTGTAACACAACAGATGATGAGTATAATTTTAGGGGAATATGGATGCATAGCCATTTAAAAAATTACCATTTACTATAATTTGTAGCCACTGTGGAGTATATTGATGCGATCGCAAAAGTAAGGCATTAGCCATAGAGTAAATGCAAGTTACATCATGGTTTTCTATGGAAGATGAATGGACGAATATTAAAATTCCTGATATCAGAATATAAGGCCCAGGTCGCACTTGCGGACAAATTTGAAATGTCCCTACATTTTCCCCCAAAAAATGCCTGGATATTTTGTCAGAGACATCTTGTAGAATAACAAAAGGTTTAGTTACTAGCACAATAGCTTTGGCACGTGCTATAAACCTCTTGGGACATTTCTCAGCTGCCCTCTGCAAAACAACAACGTGAAATGACCAAATTCTAGGCTTTGGGGAGAACAGCTTTGTTCTTCACAACCTTATTAAAATCACTGAAGTTGGTTCGACCTGTGACGATTACCACAGAAAGTTAATAGAAACAAACGAAAAAAAACCACAATGTATTGTCATTCACATATTGTAAATCCAGTTTTGGTGGCGTAAACCATAGGGCCTATTTACATGGAGAGAAGTTGTCCCTGGTAAGAGGGTTACCCTCCCGAGCCATCTTTTACCGAGCGTTTATATGAAAAAAGTTGTCCCTGTTTACCGAGCCAAAACTTGGCCCTCTCGGGTTCACGCATGCTCTATATGTCCCGACTTGTCCCTGGTAGGTGAAACAACAATAGCCAAAGTTTTTATATGAAAAAAAGTTGACCCGCCCCTCAGGGCCACCCACCTTCAAAACGAGTAACCCTCCATCCAGGGTCACCCTGCCCCCCGAGCCAACTTTTCGATTTCTCATGTAAACGATTCGCTGCCTATTTATAAAGAAATGTATGAAAATTTCTCTCGTCCGGGGTTACTCGGTATGGAGGGTTACCCTCCTACCAGGGACAACTTTTCTCCATATAAACAGGCCCTTATACTTGCACACAGTGCTGGAAGCCGGCGGTAAATTTGAATCAAATATATGGCAACACGTGATGCAAAATTGAAATTTGTTTTTCTCAGAGAAAAACACAATGGTTAATCAAGAAAGCATATTGTTATCTGGAGTCACCCGGTGCGTGGGCCACTTAAATTGAAGAAATCCACCAAAGTTACCAAACTTGTCCGCAGTGCGACTTGGGCCTAAGTAAACCATGAAATTAATGATCTTATTCTGAAGAATTGTAAATATAAATTGATAGCTTTCATACGGATTAGCCGAAGATTTTTGACTATTTTCTGATTTCAATACTTGCAACTACATTGAAGAACGTTAATTATAAATAGTTTATTTCTAAATACTAAATTTTAAAAAGGTAAATACGGTGTAGAGAGACTTGTGTCAGGGGCTCATATATTATAAGAAATATAAAAATTTGGCACTGTGGAGTCATTATTTGATTGCTTGCAAGCTAGCCAGTGCATAACTCCGTTTTCCAATGACGTGACTAGGAGTATTGCTATTATTATTCTCTCCTCCCCCCCCCCCCCCCCCCCCCCCCAAGCATTTTTGTCAGGTTGCCTCAGACATTTGTCAGTAATCATTTATACCCCTGGGGGGAGAGACTACAGAGTGGAGAAAGGCTCCTGGGTGGAGAGAGGTCCCGGCTGGAGGGAGGCTCCGGGGTGGAGAGTAAAGTTGCCCACTTAAAGTTGTCGTAAGCGGACACCTCGTCATGTACCCAGCTACATACAAACACTACATTTTTAACCTACCATAAGCGGACACCTCTTAAGCGGACACTTTTCTGGTCCCGAGGGTGTCCGCTTACGGGAGGTTCGACTGTACGTCCAAATGTGTATGTGTATGTGTATGATGTATGCATGAAACACGATATTGTGACGTCATATGACGTATGAATTACGTAATAATTTCCGAACAGCTGCCATCTTGGATCTGTCATTTTGGATTTCTTGATTTTTCCAAAACGTCTGAAAACAACCAAAAATGACTCAAAAGTAATCAAAACCAATAAAGGAATGCTAAAATTATCAAAAAGGTAAACGTTATTGCCAGAAGTTATTTTCTTCCGTAAAAAAACATGAAAATTCCAAATTGGAAACACATGCCTGTCAGAATGTGATTACCATTGGAACAGGAAGTTCCGTGAACAATAAAATGTCATACCAAACTGTTCCCAGATAAATTTGGCGGCTTTCGCTTCAATCAATATGCAATATTTCAATAGTTGTAAAAGGTCAAAATCGGGCGGGCAGATACCTCTTCCCCTCGTCCTGAATAGGGTCAGGAGCTCATTGCTCCTGATGGGTTAAATAATGTCTAGAATACCCGGCACAAATCATCACCAGAAATCACGGACATTTCGAGCCCGTAATGAACTGTCAGCGGTTTATCGTTTTTCAATATGGCGGCGGTAGCATAAATGACAGCAAAAACGTATTGCGGATGAAATTTTACATAATTTGAGCTCGGTAGATCTATTCTTTAATGGAAAAAAAGAAAAGGAACAGGTCTTCTAAAATTCTCGGGATTTATGAATCTGAACGACTGATCACAAGCCCAAAGGAATAAAATTATTGTTTTGATTCGTCGTAGCGGCTAAAAACATTCTTTGCCAGGCATATTATTTAGAACGAGGAAACTTGGAACTAGTTTATATACCGACAAGCTTTGCTGGATATGAAAAAAAAAAAAGATGGCGGCTCGAGTGGAGTTTTCGGAGAGGTTTTGTTCAGTATTTCTCCTCCAAAGCGTTGCCAAAGATGGCCTCAGATCACAAAATCAAGACAAATTAGCAGTTTTCAAGTGCCGTGGGAAGGATCTTATTGCAAGAAATGACTCTTTTATGGACGATTTGTATACTTCAAACTCTCCGGTATTAATGCGAGTCGCGGCTAAGTGACTGCTTGAAGGATTGTTCCTCAAATCGACAAGCATTTGGCATGGATTACACCATACTTTGAGGCAATCTATGGCTAATGGGACCTGGAATATTGAACGTCAAAACGCATCGTGGGAAGTAAGCAGACTAATGCTTTTTAAAAATGTTTATGTTAGAAGCATAGCTTGATCACTACTGAACATGTATCGAGTCGGGGCTAAGGGATAGTTTACCTCGTATTTGTTGTATTTTAGAATTTGTTCGATTTCCATACATTTTCTTACTCGATTCGGCCGCCATTAAAGACGTGATGCGCACGCGCGTGCGCCATTTTGACCCAGATTTCTGGCAAAGTGGAAAAGGTAGAAGTTGTAGTTTTTGCGACGTTCCGTAATAGTCAACAGACACTCGTATGTCGATTCTGCTTATTCTGGTCGGCACTTGGCTCTACCAATAAATTCAGATCACACTTGTATGAGATATTAGGGTCCTTCATATCAAAGTACAAGAAGGAGTACAAAATTAAGTACGGTGCGACTTTCAAACCAATCTCGTTCCCAGAACCCTCGTTTCTCCCTGTTTCTGGCCAGTTCAAACGGTGGTTCAGGAAACGATATTGGCGTAACACGTGATAATCTAGAATACGCATACTATAGGTTTCATTCATATTCGTAGGTATCTATATATCGCCACAGGTAGCCCGCTCGTTTTATTGTGTTTTATTATAATCTTGTGCTATTAACCGGAACCAGAGAACAAAATCAGCAACCGGGATGACGTCATCGGCTGTCATAGGTAACAGCGGATGAATCCTGTCCTATCGACAGACCTTTTAAGGCTAAACATTTCTAAACTACATTGAACATGACAAAGACAAGTTGTCATGATAAACTGTATATTATACATTATAATCATCAAATATTTTTTCTCACGCGCGATTGGTCTAAACACGTCACGTGACGCAGCCAAAACTGGGAATATCCGGGTGATATTCCCCAGTTTTGAAATTTGCGTTTCACGTTCGCAGGTTCAGTTTTCGTCTCAAATAATTGCTAAATAAACTGATTGTTTGAACAGACTAGAAATATTTTTGAACGCCAACAGAATTATTTTGATGTTTAACAGCTTGGCCGACCGAGATCTTCCACGGCAAACAGAGCGGCCTTGTGAAAAAATATTTTTGAAGGGTAATAACTACAATAGCCTCCATTTTCCTCGCCAAATGGAGGCTATTGTTTATATAGTCTATATTATTTAATTTTCCCTTCAGTGACTAAAGCCTTACTTGTTTGGTTAATATAAGTCATGTTGGTTTTTCCACTTTCCAAGATTCTTTAACTATGGCGAATTAGTTACAAGATTAAGTGTTTATAACTCTTTTTTATCCTCAGTTAATAAACTATTTTATAAAACCCTAAAACCTTAATATTCACCAAGAGAACGAAAAATAGAGCTTGTCCATTACTCAAGCGATCCAATACGTGACGTGTTTTGTTTGCGTTGATTCCAACATGTTTCCAAAGCTAAATTAGTTCAGGTTGTTCCTTCCATTGGCATTTTATAATACCAATAAATCCTTTTCTAAATTCTTCGTTCATCCCAGCATAAAGTAAAGGATTTACAGAACTATTAATATATACCATAAGGCTTCCAAATATAAGTAGCTCATTTATATGCGGCCAACTTTGGCCAGACCCAAACTCGTACCATAACCAAACAGCCTGGTTTGGCAGTAAGCAAATGGCGTATAAAAGAACCACAGATACAAGCATCTTGACGACTTTGGTATTGTGTTCTAATCGTCTGGCCTCTTTATTCTTGCCAATGGCATACGTTTGTTGTTTCTCTTTATCCCCCCTCGCGTATAACTTCCTTGGTGGAAGCGGGGAGGCGGTATCACGCATCTTCACTGCAAGTATTTTACGGCCAAGATAATGCTTTTTCTTTAAATTCCCATTCACAAATAACTTTTTTTCTTGGAGAGGTGACGACACGGATAGAGTATCACACATCTGTGGAGTACGATTACTTTTGAAATTCCACCTGTCCTTAACGAGTCGTGGCGATGGTGGCGATGGTGGCTTCAACGACACTTCGTAGTTCCTCGCCATTTTTTCTGCTTGTTCTCGAAGCTTGCGCACTACTCTGACGTAGGCAACCGCAATGATTACGAGAGGTAAAGCATATTGGAACACAAATAATCCAACCGTGTAAATTTTCCTGGTACTGTCGCTTGGCCATTTTTCGGTGCAGTTGTTATCAATCACTCTCAAAGCCAAAACGTACGGCAGCACAAGTAACAGAGATACGACCCAGATTGCCCCAATGATAAAACCTGTTTGACGAGTTGAGAAGCGAGGTCTCGTAGGTCGGACCACTGCGCGATATCTAAAACAGTAAATCATTAAGAAATTCAGTTTCAGTTTTTTTTTTGGTAAATTAGGTCAGAAGAGTGTGTCTTTCTGTCTCTCTGTATGACGTCGATGTGCAAATCCTCTACGGCTGCATAGATGTGTTAGCGAAGGCTTGGATGTACTTATCTGAAATCATTTTTTGTGTGTGTTTCATATGCATGGGGTTTTAAAGGACTGAAACAAATCCGAGATAGACGTCTCTATTTTAGTTCAAGATGGCTAGATTACACTGCATGATTTACTGAGTTAATAACAGTAGATGATCAGACACCTAGCATGTGAAGAACATTTTGACACAAAAATTTCACTCTATAATCCCCTTGATAAGACCTTGATAAGAGTTTAAAGCATAGTTTATTTGTCATGAATTATAACAAATCCTACCTGTCGTAACTAATGAATGCAAGTGTAGCTGCAGAGGAATTGGTTACAAGTGTCATAGACGGCCACAGTAGCTTACACATCGCGGCGCCAAGCGGCCAATCAGGTGCAGCTATCTTCAGAACCATATCAAATGGTATACATAACAGCGCAACTGTCAGATCTGACACCGCAAGGTTGACGAGTAGATAGTTTCGTGTTGTGCGCATGCGTCGTGTTCGTGCCACCACTAGACAAACCAAAGTATTTCCTGTAGTGCTGACGGTAAATATCACGGCAAACAGAGTGAACTGTAAAACGTCCAGCCATTGAGTATTGTAAGATCTGGCATCGTGTGTCGAATTGCTATTCACGTTTGTTATGTGTGTTGAATTATTCATTGTAAGCGATGTATATGGACAGCAGACAAATCAAAGATGTATCCTGACTCCTTTCCGTCTGTTATTCCTTAGATTTGTAAGTCTTGTGATCTGATGTTTGGTCAGAGTGAATGCGGGAGCTGTATCCGCGATACTGATTGAGATTTCCCCTTCCTGTGTACAAGAAGAATAGAATGTAGCATCATTATAATTATTTTTATAGAGCGGTCTTCAATTAAATGTCGATTTCTACGCTGTCTGATTGATTCGAAAAATTCGCGCCACTTCCGTAACCAATCGTATACTAAACCTAAAACTATACTAAAACTATACCTTTCTCCAAAATGGCCGCCGCAAATTCATATTAAGCTGAGCGGAAAATCAATACCAGCACCTAAATACCTCTTGTTTGGTAATCGTACGACGTTTCGATGGCTTAGGTTCTACCAGAGTCGAGAAAACGGAAGTTGAAAACTGGAAAATTTAGAGACGTTTGTATGACTGGGGGTATGGCGTATACCCCCAGTCATACAGTAAAAATTAAAGCAGCAGTCCCAAATGGCAGAACTTGAAACATGAGGTTAGGTGGGGTCCCTAGGGCGAAGTAAAACATTTACCAACAGCGCGAACAAATATCGACTTATGACATGCCCATGATTTTTTTCGGATTGGGAATAATATTATAATTTATGGTTGTCAAAGGCTTCCAATTCACGTGTCAGGCCACACTCCACGAGTCTGACAAGATTGATACATGTAGTTTCGAAAGGTAATACACGGAGGTTAACGTTGCTAACTGTCAAAGAGCTCGAGGCGACCCTGGAAAGTAAGGTAACGGGTACGGAATAACTCGTCGACTCTTACGCCGCAAGAAATAAAACAATAAATTTCGGGCCGTAAAAAGCATCCCCAACGAACTCTCAATAAGACAGAATATTATATATACATGTTTCCTGTCACGAAACTTTCGGTTATTCCGGGTTATAGGGGGTTAGTTTAGAATGAGGGAGGATTCGACAGTAACTTCTACGCTCGACACACGAACTTCTACGCTCGACAGACGAGGACTACGAGCAACTTTTACGCTTGACGCACGAGCAACTTCTACGCTAGACCTACGACTTCTTTATACGCTTGACACACGAGCCAACTTCCACGCGCGACAAACCAAAATTTTGCTAGACAAGCAAAATTGTAACAAACAAGCGACGAAATAAAAATAACAGAGCAATCACTGATTCAGAGCAAACTAACATTGAACTCATGCATATGGATTCATATGGAAAACGCCTGGTGTAAGCAAGATTATACTGATTAACATTAGGGAGCTTACCAATGACGACGGTGACGCCGATAACAAAGCATTTTAAAAATGAATTATGTTTTACTTAAGAATCTTGTAAGATTGTAATTATCTACAAGTACAAATGTACATGTAGCTCCAACTGAATATGTAAATACAGCGTTCGATTCCAAGTAAAAATACGAAAAATTAGCCATCGGGATCACGATCTCCGAAATATGTATAGACTTTGGTCATTCCACCTTGTTAGAGGATGGCAAATAAAATTATTATTAACCTAGATGTATTATTATATCGACGCACGCGCGGAGCCACTGTACTATCCTCGTAGATGCTTAGGCTCCCTATGGCGAGCCACGAAAACAAGACGTGACAAATAAACGCAGCAACAAGAACTAAATAACCGGCAACAACGGCGAAACGAAATAAAAAGAAACAAAAAGTAGTCAGTCATTCTTCTCTATAATCTTGGTTAAACTTGCACCGGTTTGCCGACGACTGGTGCTGTTAGTCATACATGTACTGGCCCCGTGTTGGTATTGCAGGAACGGAAGATTATTGCAAATTCGCTAAAGCAACTGCATTCGGCTCTCTCGGAAGCCGCCATACTGTAATAAGATGACTCTGAAGGGACGGACAAAAACCAAAATTGAAGCAGCAGTTACCAACGGCGTAACTTCGCCAAAGAGGGAGAAAATATCATAGCACAGCCTTAGTAATAGGCTACAATAATGGTAGGTCTCAGTTGATAAATGAAAACACTTACCAACAGCTAGCGCGGCCAAATATCGTGACTATATTCCAGCGGTGAAGACATCATAAAAATAAAACTTTTAGTTATCATGCCAATATTAAAAGTTAATTTATGGAACCCTGCTGCGAACTTTACATACATGTACAGCTGTATTTCTCTATGGCGGAAACTTAACCACATAAATATCTGACAAATTGACGGGTTTTACTAAGGAAACATCTCATTCGCGGAAAAATGGCATTCAGGTTAAGTCCCGCCTAAAGGCGGGAGTACACATGAATGTCATTTTTCCGCCACTTAACATGGGTTTAATGGAAATATCTCGTTCACGTTTCAAGCCGAATCCAAATACTCTATGCTCATCTCATTAATCTATGTTATGGGTTTTTTTGTAAATTTTTGGGTGATTTGGGGGTATGTTTGGGAGGAAATAGTTTTTCTCAAAGGAGTTGTAAAATTTAGGGAAATAAGAGATATTGAAGATTTAATGTAGTTTTAAAATTAGAATTTGAAGTTAAAATTAGTAGATAGACACCAACAGACAGTTGATACCCACGCAAGAGCACTCGCGTGGGTATCAACTGTCTGTTGGTGTTCCAAAAATCATTTTCTTTCTTCTATCCCTTCTTTAAACCTCTTAAAATTTCATTGAAATTCACGTGTATCCCCGCCTTAATAGGGGTTCGACTGTACGCTGTAGATGACGAACATATTGCAATTTCCAAGTTTGTAAGCTACCTGACATGCATGTTCCTGCTGAAAATCGCAAAAATTAATTCCTGCATAAAAATATTAGATCCCGCAAAACACGAAAAAATTCGCTTTCCTCAAAATGTTAAGACGATTTCCGCTGGACGTTCGAGCAAAAAGTGCAAAAAGTTAAGTTACCAAAAAAATACTCATAGCACGGTAACATTTTGAATACAGTTAAGAAGAAATTATCGATAAATTAGCTCCCAAGCTGACCCCGCGAGAGAAGTCATTACATATTTTAATTAAAAAGACGCTTCATGTCAGTTCAAAACAAAATGGCGTGCGTTTTTATCATTTTTTACGAGGTTCAACATTAATTTTCTCGAGAATGCTTGAGAATTCAATTGCGGGGTCACTTGGAGAAGTGAATTAAAGTGATATGTTTCAAATAGTATTCAAAATGTTACCGTGCTATGAGTAGTTTTTTAGTAATTAATTTTTGCACTTATTGCTCGAACGTTGAGCGGAATCCGTCTTAAAACTCCCGCGAAAAATTTAATGCACACAATATCTGGCCATGTAGCGTTTCAGTTTCCATACATGTACAGTGTCACGCAACTGTGAACTTTCAAAACAAGATGGCGGACATTTCTACCGGAGCATTTCGATGAAGTTATCTCGAAAGTTTACAAAAAATATACGAGTATGTACTGAGTGTAACTGGGCTGAGAAAAGCACTTTATTGCTCAAACGTTTCAAAACGAAGCTTTAGACATCAGTGTTAAATCAGTGAATCCGAGCTGGACCGTTCGCAGACTACAGGGACAGTATCCGCTGAGTCAGGTAGGAAATTTGTCTTGTATTACAAATAATAGCACGAAGCGGCTCGTGGTATTTTTTGAAATATTACTCCCGGCATTATGACCAGACCACTCAGTACAACTCATGCTATTATCTATAGAAAATAATTAATTTAAAATCCAAATAGATTCACGTCACGTATGTTCGGTTCAACTTGTAACATAGCCCTCCGTGGTCAAATGTCTTAAATTGCATTATAGTCTAAGTAATCAATTACATTATTGTGAGCAAAAGTAACAAATGTTTGGAATTTACAGAATTGTAGGCCTATGTATAGACTTTGGTCATTCCACCTTGTTAGAGGATGGCAAATAAAATTGTTATTAACCTAGATGTATATTATCCTCTGTTATATCGACGCACGTGCGGAGCCACTGTACTATCCTCGGAGATGCTTAAGCTCCCTTAAATGACGAGCCACGCTGACAAGAAGAAAAGAAAACAAGACAAATAAACGCAGCAAGTTAGAACTAAATAACCAACAACGGCGAAACGAAATAAAAAGAAACAAAAAGTAGTCAGTCATTCTTCTCTATAATCTTGGTTAAACGTTAACTTGCACCGGTTTGCCGACGGCTGGCGCTGTTGGTCATACATGTACTGGCCCCGTGTTGGTATTGCAGGAACGGAAGATTATTGCAATTTCGCTAAAGCAACTGCATTCGATTCTCTTGGGAGCACATGAGCCGTCGTAATATATAGGATGTGAAGGGCCGGACAAAAACAAAACTTGAAGCAGCAGTTCCAAACGGCGCAAAGTCGCGGCAAAGAGGGAGAAAATATCATAGCACAGCCTTAACAGGCTACAATAATGGTGGGTCTCAGTGGATAAATGAAAACACTTACCAAATACCGTGACTACGGCTGGCAGTGAAGACATCATAAAATTAAAACTTTTAGTTATCATGCCAAGATTAAAAGTTAATTTATGGAACCCTGCTGTGAACTTTTACATACATGTACAGCTGTATTTCTCCATGGCGGCAACTTAACCACATAAATTAAACGTCTGACAAATTGACGGGTTTTGCTAAGGAAACATCTCATTCAATATGAAACGTTTAGTGTAAAAAATGATTTCATAGTTGTTTTTTTTATGGCGGCAACTCAACCACACAAAGGTCTGACAATTTGATATCTTTTAAAATATATCATTCAATATGAGACGTTTAGCTGTCATACCAAGATTAAAAGTTAATTTACAAGGTTTATATATGTTTCTATGACGGCAACTCAACGACACAAACATCTTTTTAAAAATAAATGCAACAATTTATGATTAGTTCTGTACAGCTCCGCAAATGATCCCGAGACCGCAAATGATCCCCGACCGCAAATGATCCCCAAATTGGACCGCAAATGATCCCAGGACCGCAAATGATCCCCAGAGTGGACGCAAATGATCCCGCTAAATCAATGCATGAAAAAAAATTCGATCACTTCCGTAATCAGGTAACTAGATAAAAAATTTCTAGCGTGCACAGGTTCAGTTCTCAGGAAAAATATTCAAAATGGAAAAAAAAATCGGGTCCACCGTCCACGCCATTCCTCGATTTTTAGATCACTCTCTAAAATTATATTTCCTCGATTTTGAGTAATTTGGAAAATTTGACCGATTTCGGTAAAACCGGTCGATCCGCGCCTGGATAGGTTACGTTGATTTCGATTAAAGGTATCAAAACATGTACAGTCGAACCCCTATTAAGCAGCCACCTAATAAACGGCCAACCCCTATTAAACGAGTGGCCGCTTAAGGCCGCGGGGTACACATGAATTCCATTTTTCCGCCACTTAACATGGGTTTAATGGAAATATCTCGTTGACGTTTCAAGCAATCCAAATACTCAATGCTAATCTCATGAATCTATGTTATGGGATTTTTTGTAAATTTTTGGGTGATTTGGGGGTATGTTTGGAAGGAAATAGTTTTTTTATCAAAGGAGTTGTAAAATTTAGGGAAATAAGAGATATTGAAGATTTGATGTAGTTTTAAAATTAGAATTTGAAGTTAAAAATTAGTAGATAGACACCAACAGACAGTTGATACCCACGCAAGAGCACCCGCGTGGGTATCAACTGTCTGTTGGTGTTCCAAAAATCGTTTTCTTTCTTCTATCCCTTCTTTAAACCTCTTAAAATTTCATTGTAATTCACGTGTATCCCGGTTCGACTGTATTACGCTGTAGATGACGAACATATTGCAATTTCCAAGTTTGTAAGCTACATGCATGTACCTACTGAAAATCGCAAAAATTAATTCCCTGCAAAAATTAGACCCCGCAAAACACGAAACAATTCGCTTTCCTTAAAATGTTAAAACTCCCGCGAAAAATTTAATGCACACAGATAACTGGCCATGCAGCGTTTCAGTCAACCTCGTTCCCAGGGTCTCTCATCTTCCCGCCCCCTGGAGCGAGAGAAGAGAGTCCCTGGTCTGGTCTGGTCACGTGTGTCCCAGAATCTGGGATGTAGCAAATAAAAGATTAGTGGGAGGGGCAGATGAGTGTGAAATTTGTCTCCACTTTGCCTAGGGGTGAGCGGAAAGTGTAATCGCATGTGGACGTGCTTTCGTGGTAAACATTTTTGCCGTTCCGAGACGCCAAAAAGACGATTAACGGACGATTAAAGAATTGTGTAGCCTTCAAGACCGCGATCAAGGAAAGCTAGGGTTCTTAGATGGTCTTAGATGTATCGAAAGATCGCCATCTGTACACTGCTGTACAACGCACATTTGATCAAGATCTGCGAAGACGAAGGAGTCGAAAGCCCGTGGTCTAAAGCGGGTTAATGTTTCGAATCCAGCCAGGACAGGAAAGGGATAAAGAAAATCTTTATAGGTTTTATTTATTCGGCGGCGATGTTTTGCTTGATTCTTTATTCTGGTTATTTGACGGTCTCGTGTATTTCGTCGCTACCGGCGGCGTTGCGAAAATGATAAAAGGTGACAAAATGATCACCGACCAGAACAAGTCTCCGCGATCGACAAGAAAATTCAACCCAACTCCAGGTAAATTACGTACTGTTGCTTGTTTCTGTTTGTTTTTATTGCACTCGCCTTGCCTTTACCCTTTTAGGATATATCTTTTAAAAACAGGAAAACTCGTATGCAACGTGCATTCACTTTGTTTTACATTTATGAGATGTGTACGTGATGTGTTAGATTTTACAGCGCTTAGACTAAGAGTCAGCACTCGCAAAATATAAGCTTGGTTTATTAAACTTGAATTAAGCCCATGGTGTCTTAATATTTTTCTTTCCTCTTTGTGGAAATGATCAGACGTCAGTGTAATTTTATATAATGATGACGCTTTGACAATTGACTCCGATACGACATTGACCTTTCGAGACCTTGCCTGCCGTGGAGCAGCGCTAGCGCGCTGGAAATTCATCGATTTTCCATAGACATCTCGGCCACAGTAAATTGCTTCTAAACATTGGAGTAACTGCTGCAAACAGCGAACTGAAGACTGCGGTATAAAAACATTGCTTGCCTGACAGTGTGAACAGTGGCCGTTTTAATAGCTTCTGGCCTCGCTTTGTTGTCGACAAAAGAAAGCGCGACAAAGATTCGTAATTATAGGAGCCCTCCCTGGGGTTTGAAAATGTCAATAAGACACGTGACCAGACCAGACCAGGGTCTCTCTTCTCTCGCTCCAGGGGGCGGGAAGATGAGAGACCCTGGGAACGAGGTTGCGTTTCAGTTTCCACATATGGTAATCAGTGTCACGCAACTGTGAACTTTCAAAACAATATGGCGGACATTTCTACCGGTACTCAATCATATGGACAAAAGTGAGCATTTCGATGAAGTTATCTCGAAAGTTTACAAAAAATATACGAGTATGTTGTGTAACTGAGCTGAGAAAAGCACTTTATTGCTTAAACGTTTCAAAACGAAGCTAAATACATCAGTGTCAAATCAGTGAATCCGAGCTGGACCGTTCGCAGACTACAGTATCCGCTGAGTCAGGTAGGAAATTTGTCTTGTATTACAAATAATAGCACGAAGCGGCTCGTGATATTTTTTGAAATATTAATCCCGGAATTATGACCAGACCACTCAGTACAACTCATGCTATTATCTATACAAAATAATTAATTTAAAATCCAAATAGATTCACGTCACGTATGTTCGGTTCATCTTGCAACATAGCCCTCCGTGGTCAAATGTTTTAAATTGCATTATAGTCTTAGTAATCAATTACATTATTGTGGGCAATTCCTGTGTTGAATGTTAAGTAACAAATGTTTGGAATTTACAGAATTGTAGGCCTTGAGAAGGTGGGAGCCGGGGAGGGGAGGGGGAGGGGATGGGAGCCGGGGAGGGGAGGGGGTGGGAGCCGGGGAGGGGAGGGGGAGGGGGTGAGAGGTTAATTTCAATCTCAAATAAATTCCTTAGGAAACCCAAATTAATTTTCGAAATGCCATTACACTGTCTACCAACTGAAACTTTTAAAAACGTAACGAGTTATGTATCACCGTTTTACAAATAAAATGTAATTCGCTGTTAATAGTCCATTTTACAGTTGCGTGCTTAGACACCAGGCCTTTGAACAGAAGTGAGGCTGGAGGTGACTTTGTGTCTTCCTTCTTTTCAAATGTAAATTATGCTGTTGTTATGTGATCTCTATCATCTCATGGTCACCCCAAACCTCACTTTCATACAGAGGCATGGTTACATTTCACAGAACTCTAAAATGGTCTATTAAATAGGAGACTCTTTTTCAATTACGGTGTTCAACTTACTGCCAAGTGTATTTTGAATGCACCTACCGCATTACTTAAAACGTTACATTAAATACAATTTGATTCTAACATTTTTCAAGGAGCTGCTACTTTCAGGGGGGGGGGGGGCGTTACTTTCGGTGTTTAATAGAAGGGTAAAAAAAAAAAAATAATAACGTTACTGTCGGGAAGGCATTTTTAGGCACCTAAAGCAACAGACGTCGCGACGGCAACCTGAAACGTGAACTTCCTTTCACGTGTTACTGCGCATGTACAAGACGTTGCGACCTGTCGTCAAGAACGTGAGAACGTCAGCGTTGCGAGGAGAACGTCTGTGAGTTCTCAATTGTTTTTATCACTTCAAGCTCGCTTTTTCAAATTATTTCGAATTGAAGAACTTCCTAAACTCATTACGGATCTCGGCGAATTTTGATTTCATGAAAAATATAATGGCTTAAAAGGAGTTTTTGCGATAAACAAAGCTCTTCGATACATAATTTCGATCGCGTAGCTATTCTAAAACCCCGGACTACTCCAGTGTTTTGTTTTACCGTTTTACCTAATTGCTTATTAGTTTCACTACAAATAGCCATCGTCCTTCCTTGCAAAGCTTAAATTAATAAAAGTAAACATATTCTTCTGGTTTGCTGCGTGATATGTTTGATCCAACACTATTTTCTAAACAGTAGTAAAACAGTAGTTTGTTTCTCTTGCAAAAGTGAAAAGAATGATTATTTTTACATTCAAAATAGCAGCAATAATACTCGTTGCCGTCTCAAATATATCTTACTGAAGGTATTTATTTGGCGACAATTTCGACGTTCTCTCCCCAGTTTCTTATCGGTCATCACGTCAAGACGAAAAAACTTTTTGACATCGTGTTCAGTTGTAATTTTCCAAACTTGAGAGGCCAAGGAAAGAGGACATACCACACTCAAATGAGGTTTACATAGTATAAATATGCGCTTTATTCCTGATATTTTATCACTATTTTTTTTAGATGTATACTGTTAACGTTTCAAATCTTTTTTTAGATCTTTTAAGCCTTTTATGGCTTTCGAAACTGTCACTTTTTTCAAAGGTAGAATCATTGGCTGAGATATTAGCTTTATCGTGGCTTAAAAGATAAAAGGTTTGACGTCACAGTACTATTCCTTTCACTTTTAAGTATCAGAAGAGGACTCTTAGAAAGTGTTTTTAAACTGGTCCCATGTAGAAAAAAACCCAATATACATGCTGATATATCTGAAATAAAATGAAACAAAACAAGAAACCCAAGTGAAACACCTGCAGATTGGAAGGCACTTCTTTGATTGCGTTGTTATTTTATTTGTGCTTCTAATAACACGACTTGAAATGAATATTGATCAACGATCGTGTTTCTGAACGTTTAATTAACACTGAGTTATTGAAATTATCTGCGTAAAACTGACGTATACTGTTCATGTAGATGAAATACATTTCTTAAAATAGTAAGTCAAATAAATACACCATCATTTTTTTCCACAATAGTTTTATTAAACGTTTGAAGTTGTCCTTCAGTTGCATCTTGAATAACGGGTAAACGGGTCAAGTGAGGCCTAAGCTACTGTATTTTGTTTATTCCGAGCCGTGGATCGGCGAAAGCCCGTTTAATAGTTTTATTGTTTCGCGAAAATAACTGCTGGTTAAATCATATATGGTTAAATAATGAAATCTTACTGCCAGGACTTTTGCCGGAACTTTTGTAGCACATTTACTTGTAACGTACTCCGCGCTAAAACGGTCAACCCCCAGCACGGTATTTAATCAACGGTTGAGTGAAAGCGCTGGTTTATTTGCCAGTCACACTTGACTGTGTAGTTTTAATTCCAGCCAAGGACCACTTGGGAACAATAGGTTCTTTCTTTTGTTTTTAAATCCTGTCTAAAGAATTAGTTTATTTTGAAAGATATTTATACAACTACAAATCTATTGTTTGTCTAGTCCACTAAAACAATACACGGCTTTTGAATGTACATATCAATAAACGTTTTCTTCTTAAAGCCTTTTGCGTTTAGCTATGTTTTAACAGAGTACAGTTTAAAAGCACTATATTTCCGGTTCCAAATTTTCGTACGCGATAATACGAAGTCATATCTTCATTTAAAAAAAAAACAACTATAAAAAAATTAATGTATTTACATGTAAATTGATGCACATTAATTGTTTCTAGATCTGTGCTGATTTCAATAACATTTACAAAATAATACTGCTGGTTTAATTTTCAATCACAAAAAATATTAGAAGTTTGTTTTTAGTGGCATCTGCAAAATTTCAGCTTTTTGAGTTACACTGGTTGATTGAACTTGATGCCGTGCAAACCTACATGTCGAACGTTGGTGAATGAATATCCATCATACATGTTGCTGGCTTAGCATTATATTAGCATAAGACACTGAACCGATTGAACAAAAACAAGACATGTTACATTAAAATCAAATCAATTATATTGTACTCTTTTGGTTCAAACGGTGAAATCTATCCTTATACTTATAGATTTCATAATACATTGGCTTGCTTTCATAACTTGTCACTGTACAAGAGACCATTAATAACCACGAAGAGTCAGTCGGTCCCGGGGGGGTACTCCCTGAAATTTTTGGTGAGGGTGTACGGCCTGCTTCTTGAAACCCTTACCCTATTTCAGACCAAAATATGTGATTTTCCATACCCTATTTCAGACCTGACCCAAAAATCGATACCCTATTTCAAACCTATAAAATTAGTACACGTGTCTAATACATGACTTCAGCTACCCAGGAATGGGTTCCATTTGCGCAAACATTTGAAAAGGGCTTCAAATTCCCCGATGTTAATGGGAAAAAAAAAACAAGCCAAACCAAATTCCAGACCAGAGTGCACAAAACATACCGTATTTCAGACCAAAATGGTCAAAATCTATACCCTATTTCAAACCAAAACGGCTCAAAAACCATACCCTTTGGGGCGGCACATACCTATATAGCTTATATAAGGGAGTACCCCCCCCCCCCCGGGCAGTCGGTCAAGAAAAGAAAACAACATAAAATAAAAGCGCCCCTGAATACTGTTATGATAACGTGTAGCGAGGAAAGTAACATTTCATCATGAATCGACGTGACAGGGAATGTCAAAGTTATTCCAATCTATTTCAACAGAATCCATATAAAACTGGTGGCGGCATTATGAAAAATAAACGCTAGACTCAGCGACGTGTACAAACTCCATGACTCCTCGGTCGACTGGCTGCTATTGCATCTGCCGCAACTACCTTTCAGCTTCAATTACAGAACCATTATAAAACAAATAGCAAATATGTGTTTCTTTCTTTTACCTAATGGTGGAGCGTGCAGAAGTAAAACATGTTAGAATTTATTTATTTCCAATTTTCATCATCCCTGGTTGAATTCAACGCAGTCTTTAACTTGTCATCGGTTTCTTATCTTTTGAAAAAACTCATTACTAACACCATGGTAAGACCGAGGAGGCAAGTGCAATTTTACGCGGTTTGTGGCGCTAACTGAATTATGTCTTTATTTTGTAGTTTTGGTGGTAATCCTTGTGCACAAGACGAGCCAAATCTATTTCGCAACCCAAACGAACGCAGCACAATTCAGAATTTTATAAAAAATGTCATTAAGTAATTAAATTAGACATGGCATTACTATACTACGCCGTTAAGAGAAAAATTCGAACGGTATCTCACCTATAAGATGATGCTGTTATGGTAGAAAAACGCGGTAGCTTGTTATGATGGAGAAGAGGTTTAGTGCATACAACGACTGGTGTTCTTTTATGTTTACGTCTGTAATACCGCCTCTTAATGACTTCACGTCATTATGCAAATAGAGACAAAAGATCTCTTTTATTGTAAGTCAGTTGCAATTCACTTTTTGAAGGCGTTTGAATAATTGATCAACCTTAATCGTTGGGGAAGGAAATTGTGAGAATATAAACTGCTGATTCGAATTCTGTAAAGAAAACTATTTTGTCATTTAATTGACAAACAACATCGGTTCGCTTTTTCAATGATCGCGTTACATTTTACATTTTTAAGAAAGAAAGATGCTATGGTAAAAATTAAACCAAGGTCGATAGAAGCGAAAAATTTAACCTTATTCCCACTTTTTTGCTATTAAATGAAAAAATGTTTTTATACATAATGAAATATTGATAATCTGAGAAAGAAATCAAGGTATGATTTTGACATTTTTTCTTAGGGGGCGAAGTTTATGCCTCAGGGTTAAAATTGACTAAATTGATATCTACTGCACATTTAATCAAAATACATTTAGTAAACGTACGGACGATTAAACATTGAGAAAAGCAATTGACAAGACATGCCGTAAGGTCACGTATATTCATGAAGATAATTTGATAATAATTGAATTCTGCAAAAATAATTTAAGCTTTGCTAATCCTAACCGTATTATACTCTTCAATTTCGTTTTGTTTTAACTGATATCCCGCAATTTCAATGAGAATTACTTATTTTGAATTCAGTTCGTGGACGTACAGTCTTTATAGTAAACCCCTCTGGTTAAAATGACTTTCGAAACTATGAAAATTTACATAAAGAGTATGACTCATCGCGCATTCCTCTCAAGTTTATAGGGAAATTCACTTTTGGACATTTTTCTTTCTTTTTCTAGAATAAGCAAACAATTGACTACTCATGACTGAATTTTTATTTCATTTAGAAATATATATTAACTAGTAATTTCAGTTTTAATCCAATAAAAGGAGTAATACGTTGAAATTAGGTAAACCATAAGACCTCGCCAAAATGGAAAAGAAGAAGTGATAGATATCCCGCCGCTTTTAATTTCAATATTAACTCTATAGAACATTCGAAGGTTATTTCTTAAGTCTTGGCCAACGTAAGTAGACGCAAGTTTTAAAATATGAACTTGCGTACAAACTTGCGTAGGGTGGCCAAACGGACACGCAAGTTTACTCGCAAGTGCACGGAAGTAGCTAAAAAGCCATTTGAATGATCCTGCGCGCGCTGCAGTACTCGAAGTAAACAAAAAGAACTTGCTTTGACTTGCGGTGGGTGGCCAAACGGTGAAAAACTTTCGTCTACTTGCGTGCAAATTTGATATTGTTCAAAGCGAACGTAAGTCAACACAATTGCGCGCTAAGTCCTGGCCAAACGAAGACGCAAGTACATGTAGACGCAAGCTGCCAACTTGCGTCTACTTGCGCTTCCGTTTGTCCAGAGCTTTACATTTACGTCGATTTTTTTAATCGGTATAAATAGGTTAAAGATTAGATTATTTCGATTTCTTTATGTTTTAGTGGAAAGAGTAAAAACGTGCGAATTAAGAGCTTAGTTACGTCAGAATGGTACAAAAAACAAAATGAACCGCACGCACATGGGACCAGAATTCCAACGCATTTCGTTGTCCTTGTTTTCTTGATTTGCAATTTTATTTCAAAAGTTAAAACATACAAGTTACCATTGTAGGGATGGTGATATCTGCGACAAGGACGTGCTGGTCGAATTTATTTAAATGAACTTCAAGTCATGACAAATGGTCCGAGTTTTGTTTATAAATTCACACGTCTACCGTCTTTTTTATTTAAAATATCAAATGACGTCGTTTATAACGGAGATTGAATCAGGAAAATCACAATATTTTTACACTTTCATTTTTAGTTTAGATAAAATGATTAGATTGCTTTCCGTCGAGTTCGATTTTTTGAGAGAATGCTGAATTAAAACTTTATATAACCTTTATATTCTGGTAGCAGTTGGAATATAAATACAAAAGTGCAAAACAATTTTGCATTCTGAAATTAGAATTAGACTGCCGCAGTATCTAATTTAACTACTTACATTCGTAAGTACCATCCTCGTCCACGGACACAATATAATAAAAATTAGCTCACTCCTTATATAATTATCTACACTTTCCATTTTCATTTTACAGTCAAAACGGGTCTACTAGAGTTCCTCCTTCCTCCTTCCTTATACCATCAAACTTCATTCTTTAAATAAAGAGCTCGACACAAAAAATTAGACTCGATCCAAAAGTCGAATTTTTATTGGCTTGATCCACACGAGACAGTTTGACATAGAAGTATTTTTTTTCTCGTTTTTCTCCACTCGCATTCCCGGCACAGAGTACTTGGTTCGAGAAAAGGCGGAAAGAACGAGAGGGAACTGAGCCGAGTGAATTTTGGCAGAGAAAGGAACTTTTTGGTGCTCCTCTAATTACGGATTTTTCCGGGAATTTATATAAAATTATTAAGCTTGTTCAAACATAAACAATAAAATAACGAGGGAAACACCTTGGATGCCGTTCATAATCATCGCTGATGTGTAAATACCGCGGGAAACCTGACAAATTATCTGGAAATCCTCGCGTGCCTGTCAATCAAGACAATCAAAATTTGAGCTTTGGATCGAGTCGGCTTATTTTGAATATGAATATTTCCCACTGACCTGAGTTTCACTTGTTTCAGATCCGATTCGACCAGTATTATGATGATCTTAAACTAAAATTATATTGCTTTATATGTAAATAATCAAAGAACCCGAGTCTATCAAGCTGGAACTTCTGAGCAAAACCGCCAACGATAACCCTACACTCAGAATATGATCAGACCACATAACGGTAGACCTACAGCTCTCGGCACAGTTTAAATGAATAGAGCGCAACTAAAGGATGGGTTCTTTCCTTCCAAAACAATTATTTTTTGCTTTGTGACAGTTCTCTATCTCTAGCCAAATTGGATACACTGACACATCATAGCGGAAAATATGGCTTTTTAGTGGAACAAGCTTTTAAGAAATGTTTACAGTCAGTTCCATTAAAATGTCATTTTGTGTTTGCAACGAAGTTTAATAAACGTGAAATAGTATCCATTAAGATGCCATCTTAATGTGTACTGAGTGGGCATCAACAACACTTAAATTTCCCATTATGACAGAGTGACATTTATCAGGCTTCGTCAATTTGACTTAAAGTCGATGTTATTTTATGAAAGAGAAAAGATGCAAATTATCTTTACTCTTTAATGTCCGGCTGTTCATAGAGGTTCACGGTGGTACTGAGGTTTTTTGGCGCGCTTTCAAGTGCTGTGGTCACATTGTTGCTATTGCAATATTTCTGCATTTGCAAAGTTTCTTAAGTTTTACTTGTACAAATGCATAATAAAAGCCGCGTTTCATTGCGTGACGCTAGAACATTCCCTTTCAAATTTATAGTTGCTCTAATTTTTTTCCAATAACATTTTTAGCTGAGCCAGCATAATTTTATTTTAGGCAACGAGAGCCATGTGAACGCGCCATGAATTCGTCATTTTTAACTCGTGAATGTGAAAGCAATGAACGGGTTGTAGCATTCGTGGTGGACAAACTTCCGTTCGGTCGATGGGTCGATCGGTCGATGGGCTGTAAACTTAATCGCGCTATTAATTTATGAATATTAGTTTTTGGCCAACAGCTATACACTCTTGAGATGAACATCTCATAATTAACGCAAACGATTTATGGTTTTCTCCCAACCAAATCAGTATTGAACCAGTACTTTTTCTTTTGTGGCAAAAAGAAAAGCTTTTAAAATATCAAATTGTATACAACTTGAGTAAAAACTAACAATATCTAACAAATATTAAAGTGTTTTTTTTCAGGTTTGCGAGAAAATAAAATTATTTGAGATTTCATAGTTTTTAGCAAGACTGTCGAAGTCTTGCGGTTTCCCCTAGTCTCCTGAAGACTGCAATATAAAATGTTCCAGACTAAAGAAACTGATTTGTGGGCGAAGATGAAATCTTCAAAAATAAATACGACATACTGATCTATTTATTGTTCATAATGCGTTCTACGTATGCGCCACTGTTAAAGGGCAATGTCAGTCTCGTCCCTAGAGTCCGCGATTCTTTTAGTCAGCACAAAGGTTGGTGCTGATTGAGGGAAATGTGCCCTTCTCGTTTCATCTTTTTCACCTGGACTCCATATACCTCAATTCTGTTTACATATATATCTTTTAATTTTATGACAGGCCTCTTTAAGATCTTCGGAAAACTTTCTTTATTCTGATATAATGGAAAACAAATAGTCTGAATTTTAATTACCACTTGCTGAGCGGTGACTAGTTCTTCATAATATGAAATAAAATAACTTAAAAACTCGTTGGGCTGCTACATATACAAGTCTTGCATTTTCGTTTTAACTCATGATTTACTGCATCTCGAGTTATCTTTCTCAACGGTCAAGATAAAAGGATTAATTTAAGTTTGTTGTGCAATATTTCCTTTGAAAAATTTCTGCTGAATATAATTATCTGTCATCGACACCATTATCGCGTAAAATCGATCCTTGAAGTTGTTTGTCAATATGTCATCAAATCGCACACTTTGGGCATAAGCAAACAGCGTCGTAAAAGGTTTTCCCTTTTCTAACTCGAAAAGGCAATTAGCTGTACATGGCCCACATTTTAAGTTCGCGGCACGCACCCTAATATTTGGCTGAAATGTTCCAAGAATATTTTCTACAAAATGATATCTGCCAGTTTTGAATTTCCCTTTCATTTAAACTAAGGTATGACTTTATTTGTTGTATATTTCTATAAGGGCTCTGAACAAAAACAAAGACAATCATATTCGAAAACATATTGTTTACATTATTTTAGTTTTAACAACATAGAAAATAATACGTTGAAATAAGTTCAGATATAAGACTCCTGAAAAATGTCAAACAACTAGCGACAGTTAGCGATTCGTTATAAGTAGTCGATAAATTATTATTTCTTCCCCATAAACTCTTTACGGAAGATTTTTGGGTTATCTGATCTCTTACCTGTAAGCGCGTATCACGGTGGGTACCTTCTCTCCGTATAGGTTACAAGTTTTAGTGGAAATGGAACTGAGAAAACGTGCGAAGCTGGAGGCGAGTTGTTTCCGCAACTTTTCAAAATGCAATAAAAAGCCCACGCTTAGAGGAAATTCAACCCATGTCATTTTTCTTATTTGCTTCATTTACGGAGATATTAGTTTTAGAAAACCATACAAATTAGCTTTGCGAGAATGGGATTGTCTGGGTAATGAATGGCAGTTGTTATATCAAGATTTATAATCTCTTGGTGCTTTTAATTTAAATTATCACGTTTCTAACTCATTGACACTGTTTACAACGGAACAAAAGATAAATTACCATATTTGTATTACCTTTACATGATCTTTCATTTTTACTAAAACGATTCGACGACTCGCCCGATCGATTTTCATAAGCCGAGAGATAAATGAACTATAATTTGTATAAAGCTTTCAAAGTCCAAGGCCACAGAAATGAGATAAGGCCACCATATAAATGTATTAGCGAGATTTGAAATATAAAAATAAAGGAAAAAGAAAATTGCCTGCTGAAATTATATTTATTTGTGGGTGTATATTATTCGTTTTGCATATTCGCGCATGTCTTCTTGGGTAAACATAGAAAAGTAGATTTTTCATTTTTATTGACAGTAGATGTGTTCCCATCCGAATTCCTCGTCAGCATTGAGCCATTGATTTATTTTTATAATTGATTGCACTGGTTTTGATTATTTTTTGGTTCTTTTAGTGATATCTAAGTGAACTATTTGCATTCGTAATTAATACGAAATCACTGATTTCGGCTAATGACGAATCAACACTCAATAGCTTCACTTCTCAGTTTCCCGATCGCATTATCAAGCTTCTTTGTTTTGAACTCAGTGTCCTAACCGTGATTAGTAAACATCTACTAGTATACTAATGCAAATGAGACAATCTGATTGGCTGAGCTACTCGTATACTATCAGCCATTATAGTTCACCACTAAATTTTCTTTGATTCTGATTGGCTTAAATCGAACACGTGACGCGATAGTGTTCATCCGCGGAGAGACACTGTCAGGTAATAGTGCCCGTCGGGCAAAAACCCCGGATCGATAGTGCCCGCCTGAGCGAAAAACAACCGTTTTGTGCAGTTTTGAGCTAAGGGGCGGACCATTAGATATCCCGGGAGGGGGGGGGGGGGGGGGGGGTGACAATTACCAAAAAAAAATTCCTGCAAAGGAAAATTGTCTAAAAAAACATCCTGCAAGCAGCTGACCATCAAAAAAAATTCCTGCAAGCAAACTGGAACATATGTATATATATTTTTCAAACTGGAACATATGAGAGTATGACATGCTCTCTGGTACAGTATAGTAAAATTTATGTATTTAAAACAACTTCAGATAGAGTCAAATGCTGTCAAAAATTACCTGCCTAAAAAGGTCTATTATCATTGTACATGCCCCTGATGTCTGCGGCGAAAAAAGCTGTTTCTCTGGAGCTACTGTACCGTTTGACTCGAGAGAGGTCTCTTTGGAAAATCATTTTCAAAGCGCTGAACAGAAAAAAATATTTAGTACGTGCGCCTCCGAAGTTTACTTCCAAAATACCTGGACTAAGTTTTCTGCATGAGTGATAAACACTATCAAAGCGTCATGTTTGCTATTAAAGGGAAGACGTCATCAATTAATTAATTTCCACCAATCGATTTTTTGAGCGCGGATATTCAAAACTCTGAGACATCCAGGCAAGCTCTCCTTCTTCTCCCCACGCCCCAACCCCCAAAAAACCCGCAGGCTAGAAACCTTCCAAAATACAAAATAAAGAGATGGGGATGGCTCGGCCATACTCTATGGAAACCATCTTGTAGCAATTTAATATATCCGACAAGTCCTGAAGTGGAACCCCCAAGGCCAGACGAAGAAAGAAAGGCTTCAGAACATCTGGCGGTGTGAGCTTGAAAAGGACAGAAGACTGGACACTCCTGGAAGCAGCTTGAGAGGATGGCCCAGGACAGAAGACGCTGGAGAGCTTCCGTTGCCGCATTGTATCTTTAATGATAGAATCTACTCTAATGTACGTATCTACGTATTAACTGTAATTTAATATGGAATAAATGGATTTACCCGGGAATAAATAAACCTGTGGATCTTGCACAGATTTATAAAGAAGATCTGTGAAAAAAAAATTCGTCCAGAGCTTGCTCTCCTAAAAAAAAATCCTGCAGACAACTCAGGCTGGAAAAAAATATCATGCACTGGAATTTTTTTCCCGGGATATCTAATGGTCCGCCCTAAACAGTTGAAAGAATAAATTAAAAAAATAGCAAGAATTTACTCTCTATCAATTCTTTCATAACATATGGGCATGCACGAAGTTTGGAACGAAATATTTAATGACAAATTCCTGTAAATATAAGGCTTACAACAAATGCGAATGAAAGAGCATCGGTAAACCGACACAAATTCGTCCAAAAAATGACAGCCTGTTTACACCACAAGATTAAGCTTAGCCTATTCAATATTGTTACCTTGTATTTCCAAGAGGCTTGTCAATTCCAGCTTGAATCAGCACAATAAATATCGGTTACGAAGCTTAAATACGGCAGTTCGTCAAACGTTTGCCCGCAGTAAAACCTTTGACTCCGTTCAGTTGTCCGTAAAATGAATATAATGTTCAGCTCCACAATTATTTCAGATCTTCCCATTTTGTGCTAAATCATTTGCACAATTTTCCAGAATATATGAAACTTTAGAAGAGATTGAGCGAAGAAATAATCCGAAGAAAAATGCTTTCTTTTCATTCAACTGACTTGGCGGAACCCGCGCCAGGTTTTGCCGCCGTTTTTCATACAAATCATACTTCATTTAGATGGAACTGAAAAATCACTCAGTCGATTTATAACTTTTGAAAAGTAATAGCGAAGTTTAACCTAAAGTTTTGTACGTATTTACGAGACAAAAGTTGAAATGCAAAACTATTTTTGAAGCTCCAAGCGTCGCAGTGTGTTAGAAATCGAAATAAATAAATTCATGTCGTTTTCAGTTTTAGGCCGCCACACGGAAAATTTAGTGGTGAACAATAACGACAATAGGGTGTTTTTGTCTCGGAACTATCGGTCTGATAGTTGCCCTTGGAAATTTTATGTTCTAAAAAACTAGCATATAAGCCCTCGAACTTCGTTCTCGGGCTAATATTTGTTTTTTAGAACATAAAATTTCCGCGGGCAACTATCAGCTATCAACTATCAACTATCAGTTCCTCGACAGAAACACTCTATTGTTATATTAGTGTGCAGTGGCTGGAGGTCGTCTACAAAATTGCGGTTTCTTCTCGTTTCTCCGAAGTTTCGGAAGAAGATTTAGAGTTAAATACAAGACAACTGTTATGATTTTTACTAAAACAATTAGATTATGAGCTCGAGATTTCTATGATGTGATAGTTGATGAGGCCGTAAAGGCTCTCTTTGTAGGTGTTTATCTTATGTCATACTGTACAATTTGAATTTCATTTTTTAAGCACTACTTGGACATCATATTGGATTCTGTATCCTTATGTCGATGAACAATTAAAACGAAAACAGGAACATGCTGCCTAGCAAGAATAACAATGCAAAACAATATCACAAATTGCTTATTAAAGAAAATTTATATTTTCAAAAATCGTGAAAAGGACCATCAAGTAGAGAGCTAGATACCAATGTGATAATCATTTTGCACATACATGTATTTATATGTATTGCAGAAAATCCTATTTTTCTTGACAGTTTTAAGATTTTGATGTATGTAATGTAGATTTTAATTGACGCAAAGGGAGACCTCACCGTGTTTACTTCCTGTAGTCATGTCATCATACTGAGCTCAAGACATGGTTTATATTAATTTTAAAGTTATGAGTTGTAGATGAGTGATAAAATTATCGATGAAAGCTGGTATCAGTTCTGCACTTATCGAAGTAAAGCAACAATAAAGGACATGAAGTGATATTGGCACCTTCTTTCTCAAAATCGCATTTTAAAAGAAATTAGTTGTATGCAGCTTCACAATTATTGTAACGCAAAATATCAACTATCCATTTTAATTGTTAGGACACCACAAAGTTGATGTTCACAGACAACATATACGAAATATATATCTGTTGACGCAAATGATGCAGAACGGTGGCGAGTTTTAGTGAAAGACTTTTCAGATGTTCATCAAATATTCCAGCCTTGGCCCTTGATGTTTTCGCAGAAATATGTAGGGTCAAAGGTAATTAAAAAAATTCAAATTCAAATTTTAAAAAAAGATAGTTAGACCTTTTTAAAACATAATTAAGATAACTCATACGAAACGTAGAAGGCAAGTCTTTAAAAACATTAATTCTCGAAATCGCCATTAATTCCCAGATTTATGGAGTTTGAACTCCTCTCTGACCCATGTTTAAACGTGTTTGAATTCCCCTACATGAATACCGAATAGAGAGTCTACAAGAAACCACGACGGCGTCCATAAAAAAAAATAGTTTAGAATCTCGCTAATCCGTCTCTAGATCCATTCTGAGTATATTAATCGGTAATAACTATCCTCCAGCAAATGTACCATCGTAAAGACAGTGTTCAATGTCAATGAAATACACTCTTTTCTTTTATAAGAACCTTTTATATAAGAACGTTGAGGCTGAGATTGACCAAACTTTTAAGAACATGCTAAGAACATAGGTTGAGACTTAGCTAAGAACATTTTTATTCACTTGTTTCTTGCATCGAGCTCTAAATACAATATTCCAGTATCCTTTCAAAAAATTAACAAAATGTAACATTTCAAATATCTCAGTGAATAAGCAGTTCATATCAGCTCAAAATACTTGAATGCACATTTTTTATAGTAACAACATGAGTTTGGTCACGTTCGAATCTTTTTTGTGAAATTCTATACCATGTAACCTAAGAACATGGGGTAAGAACGTTTTCAGGCTGAAATCGCCCAGAAAATAAGAACATTCGGTCTTGGTTCAGCCTCAGCTCGAAAATTAGACGTTCTTATAAAAAAAAAGAGTGTATGGAAAATTCTCCTTCGTGGTTCACGTTCTCTAAAACGCGTAGAATTTCATCATTTCATGTTGTTGTGCAGCGGGACGGCAATAGATGTACCGAGGTGTATAACTTATGTTAAGTGAAATAAGTGACTTGGGTAAAGTGATTCTCAAGCTACTGGCTGGAAAGTCGTGGGTTCGATTCCCGTTGGGGAGCTCAGAATTTTTTCTGAGTATTTCGACTTGAGAACACTTCTTCGTGTGTAACTTACAGCTGCTCCTTTTTTGGCGACGTTAACGATAATAATAATAATAACTTTAATTTATACTGCAAAAAATTGTCTTGTTGCCCTTGTGATTTGCTTAATAAACTCTTTAACACATTGACTACTAAACCGGCCATAAACGGCCAAGAAGAGACCACAGACTTGTACCACTTGTGACGTCATCATAAAATAAAATAAGAGAAAAAGGAGAGCAAGAACGGCAAAAAAAAGGAAAAGAAAAGCCTAAAGTCAGGTGTGTTTTTCAATGTCGAAATTTTGATTTCTGCGCATGCCCAACGAAAATATTGAATTCGTTGCTTCTACGTAGAAGGTGATGTTAGTTTTAGACAGTTTGACATTAAACTGTTGAGATAATGGCCAGAAATAGGCATCTGGGATGTTAGATTGCCGTTTTTTGGAAAAAGTCCATTAGTCAATAGGTTAAGAGCGGCTGACTGTAATTATCGCGAATTCGCCGTCAAACGGAAATTTCGGATTTCTTTATATTTGGTCAGGAGAAACCCTTTGGTGAACTATTTTCGAAAATTGCAATCAAACTTTCCAAAGAGTTTTCGTTTTCAAGAAATTCGGCAAAATGCGAAATGCCGTGTTCGCGTGAAAGCCGCCATTAAATTTTGCCGAAAATTGGTGCATATTCAAATCGCTCGGGAAGAAAGACGGCTCAAGGTATCGAAATTATATTTTGCAGCTAAGTAGGGTATCCTTATTGCAACACGGAAATATAAAAATATCGCAAGAAGATGCATTTTCACATGTCGTTTTGAAAGCCCGAAGATTCCTATCTTCAGCACTTCGGTAAACACTTGAAACTTAGGAAACTTTGTAGGCAAAAATCTTGCCCTGGTACATCGAAATTCGAAATAACAGCTATACTAGCGAAAAGCCCTGTTATTGTACTGTAACATATCAAAAATCCAGCTTGGGTAATTCAAAAGCCACCCGTTGAGAGAGGTAAACGCATTGGGATTTTTCCATGTATTTACTACAAAAATTGAAATGGTCACGCAACACAAGAAAACACATTTCAAATAGATTTATTGATTATGTCTTATTTTGCTACAGTAGGATAAAGTTTTTGTTTGAATACAAAATCTGATGTTCTAATGAGTTCTGTATTGCTCTATATTCCTATAAAAATGAATTCTAGAGTAGGTGATAATTAAAAGGTCAAGTGTCATGTCATGTTTTCCACTCGCGCGAATGTCAACATGAAACAAAATGAAACCATTCCAACCGAAATTTCTTCTCAGAGTATATCTCAAAGCTTTCCATTTTTTTAACCAGATTCTACTGTTTCATTAAGTTACTAATTGTCTAGCGTAAAAATCACCTTTGGTTCTGTAAGGTTTTTGCGAAGTTGCAGTTTTAGATCCGTAGTGTCAACAACATGTCGTTTTAAATACGAACAGATGTAATGCTGTGTAATGACACTTACCGTTCCAAATTTGCAAAGAACGGTCACCTCATCAACCATTTCCATTAGTGTAAACGGGGTATCCAACCTTCTCGATCTCAGAATCTCTGTTCCGATTGAAGCGCACTCAAAACAATACAAATTTCACGCAGATCATTTTGCGGCTGTGTTACAGTACATGTAATCGGATTAGCTGTGTTACTATTTATGACCAGTGACGTAACACCGTCGGGTGATCCCAAGCCAGGCAGTATTAAATTTTGGAGTGCGTTCTGTAGCTAATGGTCATGGGTCGTGGGTGCAAGTCGTGGATCGTGGGTGTGGGTGTGGGTAACAAAAATCGTGAATTTAAAAAAATTTCCCAAAAAGTTGCCCGTAATTTCTCAAAAAGTTGCTCAAAAATAGTCAAAAAGTTGCTTTTTGTAACGAAAGTAGCTCAAAAGTTGCTCTCTTCCTTTATTTGGTCTGATGCAAAAATATGCAAATTGTACAACTGACAAAAGTAAGATTTCTAAGCATTTTTGTGCAATTCTGCGGCGTAACCAGCGTTGCTAAATAGCTTTGTCCTCAATTAAAACCAAAAAATGTATGTAATGAGTAAAGACTACGCATCAATATTAATATTAATAAATTAATTGTCTACTAAAACATTGTGAAATATGGAAGCAAGGCCAATTTAAGCACTAAAAGCTGCTCCGATTTCTCAGAATTGGTAGAAAACTAGAAATTGCTCAGAATACAAAAAGTTGCTCGAAACGAAAAAAGTTGCTCGAAATACGAGAAGTTGCCACAAAGTTGCGGAGCAACTTGTGGAAAGCCCTACTTCAGACTCTTTTTTTGGAGCGCAATGTTTGACCCAAAGACCTCCGACGATTTCCGAAGATGACCCGAACCTTCCGAAGATTTTCGAACATGTTCGGACGTGATCGGAAGGTCAGCAGATATTTCCGATAATCAACGGAAGATTGCCGAAGACTACCCTATGAATGCCAATTGTCAATGCCTCTTTCTCTTCCTGGGTCTGGAATTTTAACCAGTAAGAGTTATTTAGTCTTATTTAGCGGTGACTGTTCACCACTAACAATTTCCGCGTAAGTTGGGGACTCATTTCCAGCATTTCTGTCCGACTCCCCGTCCATTGTAACGAATTACCGATCAGAACAATCAGAAGATAAGCTAAGCTAAGATGAGATACTTTGAGACGTGATCGCGAATACCAGATAGCGAACGCGTGCCACGAGGGTAATAAAAAGGAAAGGGAAGGGAGTTCGGTGAGCGCGAAGCGCGAGGGCTACGCAGGCTACAAGGGTAACAATGGGGGTCATTTCTCCTGGGAAAACTTTGGAGTTTGTAATGATTGACATATCTGTAACAATGTTGTCATTGTGTTACAGATGTATCGCATATCGATGCCAGTAACACAGAGACTGTGAGCCCTTTAGACTTCTCAGATCCGATAAAAAGTGAAATAAAAACGAGAAATAAAAGTTCAGAAAATGTATTTCACTTGCACGATTTGAGTTGCACGATTTGAGAGAAAAGCGAGCTATGAGGCCCGGGGCGGGGTGCGGGGTACTTGACCTATAGGAGGAAAGAGAAAGGAGAAAAAAATACCAATAAGGGATTCCTTCCCGGGGATTCATTATCCAGCTGATTTTAGGATCATCTTCGGAAATTGTCCGAGGTCTTTGGGTCAAACATTGCGCTCCAAAATTAACGAAATTGATATTTTTCATGAATTTCCAACTTTATTTTTATTTTCAACTTATTATTTTTTATTATTTTTTATTATTTTTTATTGATTAATTTTTTTATTTACGATTTTTGTTACCCACACCCACGACCCACGACCATTAGCTGCAGTACGCACTCCAAAATTTAATACTGCCTGGCTTGGGATCACCCGACAGTGTTACGTCACTAGTCATAAATAGTAACACAGCTAATCCGATTACGTGTACTGTAACACAGTGTGTACATAGCAAAATGATCTGCGTGAAATTTGTATTGTTTTGAGTGCGCTTCAATCAGAACAGAGATTCTGAGATCGAGAAGGTTGGATACCCCGTTTACACTAATGGAAATGGTTCATGAGGTGACCGTTATTTGCAAATTTGGAACGGTAAGTGTCATTACACAGCATTACATCTGTTCGTATTTAAAACGACATGTTGTTGACACTACGGATCTAAAACTGCAACTTCGCAAAAACCTTACAGAACCAAAGGTGATTTTTACGCTAGACAATTAGTAACTTAATGAAACAGTAGAATCTGGTTAAAAAATGGAAAGCTTTGAGATATACTCTGAGAAGAAATTTCGGTTGGAATGGTTTCATTTTGTTTCATGTTGACATTCGCGCGAGTGGAAAACATGACACGACACTTGACCTTTTAATTATCTCCTACTCTAGAATTCATTTTTATAGGAATATAGAGCAATACAGAACTCATTAGAACATCAGATTTTGTATTCAAACAAAAACTTTATCCTACTGTAGCAAAATAAGACATAATCAATAAATCTATTTGAAATGTGTTTTCTTGTGTTGCGTGACCATTTCAATTTTTGTAGTAAATACATGGAAAAATCCCAATGCGTTTACCTCTCTCAACGGGTGGCTTTTGAATTACCCAAGCTGGATTTTTGATATGTTACAGTACAATAACAGGGCTTTTCGCTAGTATAGCTGTTATTTCGAATTTCGATGTACCAGGGCAAGATTTTTGCCTACAAAGTTTCCTAAGTTTCAAGTGTTTACCGAAGTGCTGAAGATAGGAATCTTCGGGCTTTCAAAACGACATGTGAAAGTGCATCTTCTTGCGATATTTTTATTTCCGTGTTGCAATAAGGATACCCTACTTAGCTGCAAAATATAATTTCGATACCTTGAGCCGTCTTTCTTCCCGAGCGATTTGAATATGCACCAATTTTCGGCAAAATTTAATGGCGGCTTTCACGCGAACACGGCATTTCGCATTTTGCCGAATTTCTTGAAAACGAAAACTCTTTGGAAAGTTTGATTGCAATTTCGAAAATAGTTCACCAAAGGGTTTCTCCTGACCAAATATAAAGAAATCCGAAATTTCCGTTTGACGGCGAATTCGCGATAATTACAGTCAGCCGCTCTTAATGAGCTATCCAGGTGGCACATTCCGTTACGTGCAGGAATTTTTAAGGTCTTTTAAACCACGGTAAAGGTGAAATGAGCTGGAAACTCTTGAAACAGTAGATCATGTAACAATAAAAAACAATAAAAAACAATGTAATTGTTTTCATTCAGATTGTTAATTGACAATGCAGAAATGACAACAGCAATTTGTCGTTTTTTTTATTTTCAAAACCAAAACTGCTCTCCAACATTTTCAATTTCGACTCATTTAATACTTTTCACCCCCAAACTACAATTATTAATTAAAATTATTATTAAAAAAGGTGATTGAACAAAACTTCCCTCGCAAAAGGTAATAACGACGTGGAATTTATAGAAACAGTTGACATCTGCAAACGTTTTTAAGAGGGTGAAGTCTCGAAATCTTTGAAAAGTACGATTGTACAGAACTTTCAGGTTAATTATTCTCATCGTAAAGCTTATCTTGATATTCATATACAATTTTGAATTAGTCAGTCATTCTCTTAAATGCTGTCAGGTTAATTTACCTTTGTCGCCGTTTTCGCTTTCCGTATCTTCCGCTGGTACAGTGCTGGTACTGATATAGTGATGAATTGGTTCTTGTAACAATCCCATCACACGACTCAATTGAAAAACATATGTTTGTTAAATGTATGATAGCAGTTTTAATTAAAATGACTGTGAAATTATATGTCCACTGCTAATGAAATGGCACTAATAATAATCACAATACTGAGCTGTTGTAAGACGAGCATGATAAGTTCTTCGCATGCATTACTTGTATGTGCGATTGAGAAGTCTTCATGGTTAAAACAATAAAAGCGCAAGGCCACAGGCTAACTGCTTTCATAGGTTTATCGAATCCGGTTGAAACACTCGCACTCGTTTTTTACACATATGTTTTTATTACGTGGAATATTTCATGCATTGCCGTCGTGTCTCGATCAGTTTTAAATGTTAGTGGATAAATGAGCTTTCATTTAAAAATTATATTCTCATTGTCATAAATCCCTTTATGGTTTTTGCGTTCCTCTGAAGACCACAAAACCGCACAATCCCTCATCACTTCTGTATTTCATTAAATTCCCCCTCCCGTTCCATCTTTCCTCCCCCTCCCCCTCTCAACACACTGTAGGCCTCCATTCAATCTTAGGTATGAACAATGGTGGGATTCCGCTAAACGCCAAAAAAGAAGCAGAATTGTACTTAAATATCTTGTTGAAACAAACCTCTCATCATCGTGGCATTACCTGTAAATTAGCTTGTGTTTTTACCTATAGCTAAGTGTATTGTCCACGTTAAATAAAGTCTATCTATCTATCTAACTTACCTTGTTAACTTGTTATCCGTTGTAGTTCTATGGCGCTTTCATCGTTTGGTGGAATTTCATATATTTCTTGTCTCTCCGCTTTCAGTCTGAAGTATAATGGCTGGGCAACATGCCCATATGGACTTTGATCGCTTGGCAATCGAAGGAGTGTTATATATATCGCCGGTTGATATTTGCCTTTAAAGAAGTTTTAAAGCTAACTTAACGGCGAAAATATCAGTTGTAGACATTTTGTTGCGGCTACGTGTTTAGTCTGTCGTTTGCCGCAGGCCGTCTTCGTCATTTGGGTATCGGCCCTTAAACATGAGTAAGGAAATATTATACATGTATCCAACACCGAAAACAACCCTTTTACATTAAAATGCAACAGGAATCCAGTGACATGCTAACCTTGGGAATGACCATAATTTTGGAAGACAGCTCGAAATGACCTTATTTTGGCGACCACAGTTTAAGCTTAGATTAATGTAAAGATGCTTAATTGTTTTGGGGTCAGCTGAAACGTGACAGATGAAACGCGTACTGAGACAAGACAAAGTTTGACTCAAGCTCTTCTGGTGATGCTCACTGCACTGATTTAGCTTTTAAATTGTTTCCAAGTATGTCAGGATAGCTTTCCAAAAATTAATCCAGCTAATCCAACTGTTTTCTTTCGTTGTAGCTCCTGTAGTGACAAATCTGCTCTTCCAGATGAGGGGACTGCAGCTGCTTATAATTATCCCACCGCCCCACGCCCCCCTTCCCCCCTCAATGAGAACCCCACTAGGGGAACAAAAAACATCAACGACGATCCGGTAAGTGCAAATTATAACCGACCAGTAGCGATAAGAGACGGCTGTATTCGCAGCCGTGTCTGTCTCGAGAGTTGAAGGAAAGGTGGTTAAAAAAGAGAGGTTATATTATTCCCTTGGGTCGGAGGCAAAAAGCGAGCGCGGCCAGTTTCGGAGAAAAACAAAAGCCATCGAGTGCGGAGGGAAGGGGGGGGGGGGGTTGAAATTCACGACAGAATTCAAATTATATGAACGGAAAGACAAATAAGGAGAAAAACGATGTGCACATTATTACAAAGATAACAAGTACAGTGAGTTGTAGTCGAAAGTTTGCTTTTTCAGGTGTTTATATAATAAAGCGTCACAAACATTCGAATTCACAACGGTCGATAGTGAAGCACAGCACCGCTATAACAGGCGTCACGTACGTCCTGTAAAACTTGTACCGAGCTCTTCATTTCAAAGCGGGCAAATGTTGTATCTATCCATGGACTACGATTTTGAATTTTTCTGCTTTGAATTTTATATATTCGATATCGTTCGTTACAAGCATTTAACATTATGTCGTGGCAACACACGATAAAAGTTGCCGAAACCATATATTATAGTACTATATTTTGTATTATATATTAGTATAATTTTCAGAGGTGAATATGGGATTTCAAGGCGTGGTTGCTAAGTTAAGCCACATTTCTTGTACCGGCAAGTAAAGATGGCGACTCGCTTTTGAATGAAATTTTCGTTTATTCTAAAGACATCACTCCAAGTACGGGATATTCAAAGCATTGGGAACCTAGGTAAATGACTACCAAGACGTTTGGACGTTTCAGAACGTTTCAGAACGATAACTACAGCTGCTTATGAAACCAGCAACGATCAAACAAAGGTACCTGATAAATAGTGTTCTTTTGTGTATTTTACTGCTTAATTTGATGTGTAAACGATGAAACTACGGTAATATGGCGAGTACTTGAGTCTGTTGTTTTCATGTTTTAGCTCGTAATTTTGTAGTTCTTGATATTCACCTCTGAAAATTATACTAAAACAATGATTCGCCTCAGGCTCAGTGAATATTGTGAATAATCACTTCGCCTTCGGCGAATAATTGTTAATTATAATGCATAAACTGACAAAACAAATAAGGACCTGTTTCAGCAAACTCTGACTACTTTAAATAATTTCCCTTCCATTGCAAAGCTACAATCCCCGACACAGTTCAGTTGTTGAGGCACACGAAAAACTTGAAACTATGACAATATTGATAACAACTACTAAATACTTGTCGTCACCCCCTTTCACCCTTTCATTGTTGGAAAATGGCCAAATGTACTCGTGTGTCCGTTCTAAGTGTTTTGTCAACATTGTACAGGGGTGGGGAGGGGCAAAATGTAGGAAAAACGAAATGTTCCCGCATGCAAATATGGCGACGCTTGCAGCTGAGTAGAAAAAAATAACTCGCTTTCAATAGGGTATGGTATACAATGTTGACACAAATTTATATATTGTATATTTTAAATTCAAACACGACCACACATGATAAATTATGGTATCCTTTTAGAATATAACCGGAATTGATTTAACTGTGTTTGGCTTCACTGTGTCAGTCTTAATAAAATAAAATAAAATGTCTGAAAGAAAGTTTTATGGCAAGGTTCTGTATTTGCATGTCACAATAGAAAATTAAACAGGTGCAAGGTAAAAATAGTTGAAATTGATTTAATAACGTTCAAGAATAGTTGATTCATTGGTTCATTCGTCAAAGGTGGTCTGACTATCAATACCAAATAAAAACGATAAAGCAATAGGGTCGCCGACTATCTATGATATAATCCACACGACATTAACAAGCAAAACAGCTTGACGCTTCAAATTCATAAGCTTCGGGGTTTTTATAATAAGAAGCTAGTTTTCCAACTGTGTTCTTCTTACAGACTGTATAAAGTATAACTAATCAATTCGAAACTACTGCACGAGTTTTTGTATAAGTGAATTTGCTTTTCAGAGTAATATCTCTGATAAGCTAGCTAGCAGCAAACCACCTATTTGATTTAAATACTATTAGTATAGGTAGCACGGTAGTGCAAAAATTAATCTAGATATCTTGACTTACGTTTCATTTAACAACACTGAGAAAGATTGTTCGTGCCACTTCACTGAAGGCTACGAAAAGGCACGGAAAAAAACCCCGGGATATTTAACTTAAATTTGCTTCCAAAATTTCACACTAAATCCTTTCAGTGTAAATCGCAGGTTCTTAGATAACGTGCGTACTAGAAGTGGTTCAGGGAACGTTCTGGATCGCCAAAATATGTGCATCTAATAAAGTTTCAACTAACGCCTAGCGCCCGCACTGCCAAGCATATATTCAAAATACAAAGTACTTAACTTTTTTGCAATCTTGTGTCTTATCTATACAACTATATTTACAACTAAGCTGAAAATTAAGAAATCTCCGCATAAACTAGGTAAAAAAGATAGTTTTAGTGTTCGTATTTTATGGCGATAAAATTATAGTCATGCATATTTTTTCTACATTTAACTTTTTGATAACATGAGAAGTGTTGTGCATTTATGGAGGAATTTAAAAATAACTATATATACCACATAATGCACCTACCTTCCTTCAGGTTTTAACACCAAAAACCGCTCCACCAGAAGAAACCAGTGTGATTTTCTGCTGAATACATTTTGACCTCTATGTTGTTGCTCATCGGCTTGACTCATGCTAATAATGACGTTTAAATTATGTAAGAACCCCAGCCAAGAATAACAGCGATGTGCATTTCTGCTACTGCCATTGTTATTATAATACGCATTCTGATTTGCAGAAAACCTTATTAGATTTCCATCCTTTTGCCAAACTTTGACGACAACAATAGCGCAGCTAGGCTTAACGCTGCACAGACTAGCTAAAATATATATTCATATTTCATTTTGATAGCGAAATATTTTATGATGTTTTTAATCAATTTTGAGCAATTAAACGGACGCAGTAGTTTGCCCTGAAGAGGTGAATGCGTTGCCTTTAATAAGGAAATCAATAAATTTCTTGTCAGAACATCTGGTAGCCAACCTCCAAGCGCGCGGGTCACAACAGATGGCTTTGTTGAAGTTGAGCAATATTTATGCTTTTTGGTCAGTTTAAAATATCTAAACTGCATTTGGATCTAACAAAAGTTCCAAATCTGATATCATTCTCAGTATACGGTAGAAAAGAAATATGCAGTAAAACTGAAGATAAGCCTGGGGCTATGTCGATGATTGAACAAGACTGCAGGAAAAGACGGAATGGATTATGCGGAAGCCATGGGGTACGTTTTCAATAAAATTCGCGTGGTTTTATTGTGGTAAACAATAAAACAAAATGGAGCCTGACGACTGGATGACAAGGGACGTCCTCTGATTTATAATTGTTCCAGAATCCAGTAATAGCTGTAATATAATTCAAGGAACACATTTGGACCGGAAAGAGGAAGGGATGTGTCGACGTTACGTTTAAAATCCCTGTGATGGTTTAATTAAAGCATTTGACTTCAATAGCAGTTATCACAGATGTCAACGGTTTGACATGCAAACGAGGCGAAAGGGTCAATCTGGTATTGTTTGCCGTTTGGCATGCAAACGAGGCGAAAGGGTCAATCTGGCATTGTATTGGCCCATTAGCCTCATTTGTAGGCTCGATTATCAGCCGCTGTTCGGGAAAATGAGCCAGAACGAAGACCGGACTCGAGAGAGCGGCGGAAATCGAGCCTAACTCGTTTGCATACTTTTTTAAAACAAAAGAATATTTGACTGCGGGCTCAACTGTAATAACTGCTATTGGTATGTGTAATTCACTGGGTAAACAGGTTCCAAACAATTACAAGTAGTATTTAATGAAGTATTTTCCATTCCATAGCATTATTCACAAAATGTTGACTATCGCTAAAAAAATTCCCAAAATATGTTGTGCCTTCGGTTATCAAAAGAGCAGGAGGGACAGTAATGATAACGGGAAGATGACTTATTCTCGTAAAAGAATTTATATAACGGGGCTCAGTTTTAAGGCTTCCTAAATAATATGGGTAGTAGTTTAAAATATCCAGAGTTTACTTTCAGTTGATATCCACTGAGAATGGTCTCCGAGATTTCGAGAAGATCAGATAAATACCTGTAGATCTTACAAAATATAATGCATTGATTATACTGTAGATTTTATTTTTTGTGATCATCAAGTGCCAGAACTAACAGGGAAGTAGGCTGGATGGTTAACGATAAAAGGGAAATACATTACGGGACAAACCTGAAAACCATTTGTTGTGGCAAAGCCATTGCTGCACTATTAACTACTATTCCACAAATCGAGATTGCATTTCCTTTATTTCTCACTGCGGTTTTAGATACTCTATGCAGGAGGCTCAGAAATCCAATTATTTCCCCTATAGTACACTCAACAAAATTGCCAATGTCGTTCCCAGAGTCCTCGTTACCCTTGTCCAGCGGTGGAGCGGCCAACAAGGAACCTCTGGGATAGAGTGATCCGCCTGACCTGCGCAGTAAATCCGGAAGTCCAAGAATCTTGGCGTCCGCTAGCTGAAACATGGAGTCGAACACATGCGCAGTAGAACCGGAAGTCTAAGTATCCTGTCATGGCGGATCGCTTTCCCCCAGAGGTCCTTGTTGGCCGCTCCACCGCTGGACAAGGGTAACGAGGACTCTGGGAACGAGATTGTAAAATTGCTCGATCTTGATTCAGGCCTTGGAACACCGCTAGTGTACAATTAGAATTTACAAATAAATTGTTGTTCTTGTTTTGTTATTTGTTGTTTTCAAGTGGTTATGTCCCTGGAATGAACCAGGTTTTTAAAGCTAAAAATATGGTTAAAAAAAGTGTTTTAGTAATAACTTACAGTTGTGATGATTAATATATGAATGAAAACTCACAATTTACCTGCTCCCAATTCACGTGTGGCTTCATAGCTCAGTTGGTAGAGCAACGCACTAGTAACGCGGAGGTCATGGGTTCAAATCCCGTTGAAGCCAGAATTTTTTCTGGCTTAAAAATTGCAATTGCTTAAATTGCATTCACAACTGCGATGATCATATATTCATTTCAACTAACAGTTTATTTGAGAATTTTCAGCCAATCGTTTTCGCTGGTGCCAGAGGAAAAAATAAATAAACATAGCAGATTCAAATATAAATGGACTTCCATCATAACTATCATTCTTTTTATTATTTATCTAAAGTATATATAATTCATTTCGTTTACTTATTTATTTCATTTTATCCTAAACTAAACTCTTATAGACATGTACAATACCAGTCAATACAAAAAAGGGAGTCCCTGATAGTCCAATAA
Source organism: Desmophyllum pertusum (assembly GCA_029204205.1). Classification (NCBI taxonomy): domain Eukaryota; kingdom Metazoa; phylum Cnidaria; class Anthozoa; order Scleractinia; family Caryophylliidae; genus Desmophyllum; species Desmophyllum pertusum. Next base: position 2,709,102 of record MU825399.1, read on the forward strand.
GAACTTCCTTGGAGTTTTATTTGTTTATTATTTACTTATTATTATATATTCTATTGTATTCTGTTTACTGCGAAGTTCCCGTCAATAACACTTATTCCAGTTGAAAGTGATTTACTTGCAAATAATTACATGTAAACAAAGTGACCCAAATGTGGCTTTCCATAAAAGACACCTCACTAAAGGCTCACCCGGATGTAATTATAGCTACTTAGAAACAACAAATGAAAGCAAGGTAACAGTCAAATAATAAGTTTTCCGATATTAAAAACAATTACACTCACATGCACAGTAAGATAAACTGATTGTTTTATATGAAACTAACAGTCACACATAACAGTCCAGCAAGGATCTAAGCTGGTCTTTAGTCTAATTCAAAATCAATGCAATCCATGAGTAAGAAGTCTAACTGTTTTAGCATAACCGAGCTGGGGATCTTTCAAATTTAGCTATCGAGTTTAAGGGGCTACAGTAGGTCGCGCGAGCTAAGGCTTTCCTGTTAGCCCATTTCAAGCCAAGGTTAAGTCTTCTAATTGATTAAAACCCTGCCATAATGTTTTGAAATGATAGAGAAAACATAACAGAAATTTAACGAGATCGTCAGAGATGCGGATTGATGGTCAAAGTTGGACAATATTAAAACGGTGATTGAAAACATTACAAATTAATTTCTGTCGGGTCGACAAAAATTAAGTTATAATGCGTCCCCAATATGCAGCATCATACTGAGGAAAAGGTGGTGTTTGTCTACGCACACTCGCTCTTGAAAACGATAGAAGGTGCTGCGTCTCAAATTGACTTACTAGTTTGCTGAGTTGCGGTTGGTGACTCGGTTATGCTAAAATAGACAACACATGCAGCAGTTTTACATTCATATCTTGAAGTGATTTTTCTTGAAATAAAGCTAATAAGATCGACGATTGATTTTGCATCGGCACTTAAGAATCCTAACAAAGCCTTTTCTAAACTCGTCGTTCATACCAGCATACAGAAGTGGGTTTACACAGCTATTAACATAAACCATAATACTTCCAAACGTAAGAAATGTGTCCAAATGAGGCCAACTGGAACCTGAACCAAACTCATACCACAACCACACGATCTGATTGGGCAGAAGGCAAATGGCGTAGAGAAGAACAACTGAGACCAACATCTTCACGATCTTTGTCGTTCGCTTCAGGCGCCTTTCTTCCTGTCGCGTGTTAGAAGGATTTTTCGCCGAGGAATCTTGGGGGCAGTTCTTTACCGATGTTTGAGTGGACGGAAACTCACTCTCTTCTGTTGGCTCGATGTACTTGTTGGAAGCATTCTTAGCTTTGTTGTACGCGCTTTCGGATATCCCACTAGCTTGACGGTTTCTCGCTAAGCGTGACGCTTGTTCGCGCAGCTTTAACGCGACCATCGAATACGCCAGACCGATAATCAAGAGCGGAAGAGCATACTGAAAGACAAACAATCCCATGGTGTAGAGCTTAACGGCAAGAGGTATAGGCCAGTCTTCTTTGCAGTGGCCGTCATTCATCTTCAGCGCCAGTATGTAGGGCAGCACAAGTAGCAGAGACATGAGCCATGTTGAGCTAATGATGATGGCGGTTTGAACTGTGGTGAAGCGTGGCTTCATTGGATATATCACAGCCCGGTACCTTACGAACGGAAAAATAGCATCTGTTATTGAATTTATATCAATTAATTTTTATAAACTAGATGGGTAGAAATGGGATTTTGGAACTTCTTTACGAGTTTTTAACACAAATTATTCTTGGGAGAAGCTTGAGTTAAAATATGTTTATTTATACCCTAGGTTTTCTGACGTCATGGAAAAATAAAAAAATCCAAGCTGGCGGATCGAAGATGGCGGCTGTTCGGAAATCATGACATAATTTGTACGTAGGGCGAAGGTATTCAGTCCAGCACATTATATATTTTTATTGTTCGCCATTCGTCCCCTTGGAGGAAGATAATAATAATAATAAAGTATATCGTCGCGGCTGATTTAGTTTTGGAACAAATTGAGCAATAACACACGTCGTCGGTTTTGATGTGATTGTTTAGATTATAAGACTGCTACATACAAAAAAAGTGAATACATCATTGTTTTGGAAGGTCGTTGAAAATCGTTCTAAGTGGCAAATAAAATAAAATATCAAAACCTACCGATCATAACTGATGGCTGCCAGAGTTGCCGCAGAGCAATTTGTGAAGAGCGTCATAGCGGGCCATAGCACTTTACACATGGCAGCACCAAGCGGCCACACAGGTTGCGTCACTATCAGCACGACATCAAACGGGATACACAACAACGCTACCATCAGGTCGGACATCGCCAGGTTCACCAGCAGAAAGTTACGTGTAGTGCGCATGCGTGGTGTTTGAGAAATCACCAGACACACGAGGGTGTTTCCGGTCGCACCACAAATGAAAATAATGGCAAAGAAAGTGTACTCTGTCACTTGAATCCCAGTCACACCTGTGTCGGTTGAATTTGACATCACGCCGGTAAAGTTGCGTTGGGAGTATCAGATGCTGATGTATTGTGATAAATGTAGGGAGTTTGTTCTTTTAGGACACTGTTTTAGGTAGAGAGAGAGCAGTATCTTCCACTTTCCAATACTGTCGTGCTCAATAGTTCGTCATTTGGTCTGACACAGAGTTTCAATAGGAGAGGTCCTTTGTCAAATCAGTGACGGGTTTCTGAAAATGTACAAGAAATGACAATTAGTTGTTTTTTTTCTATTTAAACCGAGAAAACGATTTGAACCTTTGGGAAACTGGATTCGTTACAAATCAAGCTTGTACACAATTCTCAGCCATTGATTACTGCATGTCTTACTTTTTGTATTATTGATGCACGCGACCATCGTTTTGTGAACTTTATTCTTCAAGAGAATGGTAGAGTTTGTGCTCTATGTAATTCTCCAGATTTTGAATAGTCGTTTTTATTCTCTCTTATTCTTCCCATACAGTACTCTTGGAAGTATATTAAAAATGTTATATTGTTAGTTTTACTGCCGGGTGCAATATTCCTTTATCGCTCCTAAAAAAAGGCGTAAAGAACATCCAGTTTTCAATTGAAAAAAATTTACAACTCATTAAAATAATCCTTTTAGCTAAATAATTTATGCGAGTTAATCCATACGCCAAGATGTTTGTCCCTTTTTAAAAGCGTATCTGAAAGTTATTGTAACTACAACAATGGACATTTCTCCATTGCCATGAATCAAAGTACAAGTCAGTCAATAGGTTTTATAGAGTTACATCAACTAACAGCTGGAAGATCTGCACCGAAAATATTAGTGATAGCTTGCTTATGGCACAATATGAAAAACTCCCCACTCATTACACTGACTAACTATTGTAAGTGAAAATTGTCCTCAAAAAGCACTTACACCCACCACATTTCTACTCACGGGATTGTGCGAAAGCTCATGTACGAATTTTGTAACGGACAACACCTCATGTTTGTTTGTTAGAGACAAAATGTTGCAATAATGTAAAATATATATTTATTATTTTCTTCTTTTCGTTTTTGAACAGATAGAAAATATTACCTACTTTCTTGTGAACGTTAAGGTGGTCCGTGAACTGTTATTCTTACAGTCAGTGGGTGTACATTTATATTTTAACTCCAAAAAAAAATGTTCTGTTCATTTAATTAAAGACACAACAGTTTTTCTCTATTACACAGTCGCTGCGATTTTTATGTGATGTGAAAAGCCTAAAAGACAGATTAAAACAAATGACAAGATCCTCCTTGTAACTGATTGATTTCTAAAACAATACAGCTTGATTTTCTCAAACAAACTTCACTGCTCGCATAGATGGCATGGTAATCCAGCCACCAGTCCCGCTACCTCAAAATACTCATTTTTCTCATACGTTTCTTTTAATTTTCAGAGTAACATTTCTTTCTCGTTAGCTGACTGTTGTCTTTATTTTCTTAATATTTCCGCTTTGGTTAATTTCGTCGACTCTTTCGTGCTCAATATAAGAGAAAAACTGCCATCCTCTAAAAGTATAGTGGATAATAGTATGTATCGTGCGTGCCAAAGTGCCATACAAAGGAACTAACTCTGAGTCATAACAAAAGCTGTATAAATAATATTAGTGTTCGAATTGATTCAATTCTCCCAAGCTATTCTCTAGACCCAAATTTGGTGTTTTCAACCATGTTTTTAGAACCTGGAAGCAACACAACTAAACAAACCAATCGCAGTTACTGCCCGGAAACCGTGACCATGTATGGAATTTTACTAGGAAAAATGTTTTCAGTACAGAACATCTTTCTATGTTTACTCTTTTCTACCATTTATTAATTCACATTTAGACGGTGAATAAATATCATTATTTGAAGCACTTGCCATAAAACTTATATTATCTACGTTTTGTGTTACCTTAACAGCTGACGTTGCCAGTGACGCGTCTCGCCTATATCTTCAGTAATGTTTTAAGACTAAGAAGTCGGCCGAACCTTCCAAGATCTATCTCTGAGAGCTTCAATCTTGTTGTAAATTAAAAAGTCCATTTCATTCTTATATGATGTACATATCATGTCAATCAAACGTGTCAAAATCAAAGAATTCATTGAGATTTCTATCAGGTTTCGCCATTATTGTTTTCTTTGGCAATATTAAAAGCGAGCGTGCACAGATAAAGTTGTGTTTCTTTCATTTAATTTTGGATGTATTTTTTCCGGATTTCTAATTGTTTTGGAAGATTAAAATGTATACCCATTGTGAGAAACACTTCAACACGTCTCGTATATAAATGAACATAGGAAAAGAAGAGACAAACAGTACGACTTTATCAAAAACAGAGTAATAAGAGAAGAATGAATAACACAAACATTTTTGGTTCCTTTTCATCTTTAAATGTGAAATAACCTCTTTCTTAGTAGTAAAAAAAATTATACTCGTGTAAAAAGTTATTGTCGTAAATAGGTAATGAGTAACGTCAGTATAGCTAAAACATTTATAAGAAAAGTTAAAGTTAACCACTAAGTTATATGTACATTCTAATAAGTGGTTAATGAGACAGGGATATTTTTGTACACTGTCATTTTTTTCTTTCATCGAATATAATCTAAATAATAAAAGAGAGACAAAAGAGAGACAAAAAAAGAGAGACATTTTGGACATATTTTTATTAACGGTTTTAAACTTAAACAAAAATAATGGAAACGACTTTGGGTAGGTTAAATCTCGGCCATATTGCTTCAATTCATGAACCTGCAGTCCAGAGAGGACTTGCTGAAAAACAAATGATAAACTTATGAAAATTTCCCATTTTTTCTCGAAATTTCAGGTAAAAATAAAACTACCTAATTCTTAAGATTTTAAAAGAGGTCAAGAGCTCCAATCCATTTTTTTAGTACTACACGTATGATTTGCTCATTTTGAGGTAAAAAGGCCTTTGACCCAGCGGAGATGAACAATCAAGCACAAAGCGGGTTGCGCCGAAGTTGACAAACACCTCCCAATCTCTTTCTCTCCTTCTTTCGAGTTGGCCAGAGCTATGTGGAATCTTCTTATGTTTGATTCAGTAAAAAGCATTTACCCACGTTATTGTAGGCTTCATTCGTGTTTTTCTTTTAGGAAAAGCGGTTATATATGGCTTTTCTATAATTTTTATACAGTATAATAAAAACTATACATAAAACATTTTTCACTTCAAAAGTTCGATTTTTGGAGGATTGGTTATCTTGATTTTACAACATAAACACGCTGTGAATATTTTTCGAACCAAAAGTTTTTAATTTTAGGAACCGTGAAGAGAAAAAGAAATCGAAAACGTTAGTGACACGAAAGCCGTTGAATTACGTTTAACGGGAACGAAAAGGAACTTTTGTTTTTGGAAACGTTTTCTTTCGGATTGTTTTGTCTCAATTGTGAGTGACGAGGAACTCAATTGCCGTTGCTTTTCAAACTGTTTACTTTTAAAATACCGTAAAAGCTTTATTATAATAAACCCCCGGAAGACTTATTTCTTTTTGAGACGTTTTGAGGAGAGACGTGTAAGAGAGGCGTGGGACTAGGGTATTTCGAAACATAAATTAGGATCAAAAATTGCTTTCAGTGACCCACAAGCGGTAATAGGGGATTATAAAAAGATTTTACGGTAGCAGGATAAACCTGTTTACTTAGTGTACCCTAATAACCCGAAAATGACAGGTTTAGTGGCCTGAGTTTGCTTTTCATTATCGATGAAATTATTGGAGAATTCGAAATTGGGATTTTACTCAAAGCAACGTATCTAAGGGTCTAATGAGGGCTGGTGCACGGAGGGCCTTGGTGGTCCATGAAATTACATTTTGTCGGTTCATGGTAAAATTTCCATCCATTGTATCCCTTGAAGCATAAGCCCTTTGATATCCTCTTTCGAATGGTTAAAGATAAAAATTACCCTAATTTGTCGGTTAAAAAGTGAGGGCGTCTGACTCGGCTTGGCTCTTAACCTCATTGAGAGCCTCTTAATTTTTATTTTGCTTTATCAGATTTGGAGCGTTGTTGGAAACATGGATAGGTGACATAATTAAACGTCGCGGTGCGAAATTGAATACAATAAAGTACAGCACAACACAACACAATACAAATTGTATCATACATCTTGTTAGCGAGGAAGTTTCGCGCGAAATTTGTTTTAGCCAGTAATATGGAAATTTCAGTCCCAGTTGATGGTTTGACACAATCCACTTGACTGCAGCTCGTGTTAGCATAAATGAACATCATTTTGCTGTGGGTTTTTTTTGTTGTTGTTAATTTTTTGGTCTTTATGCCTTTTTTAGTTATCATTACTTTTTGTCGATCCATGATTTTTTGATACAGAGTTTATTTCCTGGCGAGTCCTACTGTAGATAGGTAATATAAATTGAGTTATTTGATAGATATCAGATGTAGAACACCCACTCCAGCACTTAAGCTAAGCGGCTTTTTAAATGTAAATCAGCTATCGCCTTAATTTCATCAGTTGCACTTGTCTCAATTGAACTTGTGCGGATGTTAAACCGCCAAGAAGAAATTTAAGGCATAAAGAACAAAAAATTAACAAAAACAAAAAAAACCCACAGCAAAATGATGTTCATTTATGCTAACACGAGCAGCAGTCAAGTGGATTGTGTCAAACCGTCAACTGGGACTGAAATTTCCATATTACTGGCTAAAACAATTTCGCGCGACACTTCCTAGCTAACAAGATGTATGATACAATTTGTATTGTGTTGTGTTGTGCTGTACTTTATTGTATTCAATTTCGCACCGCGACGTTTAACTATGTCACATATCCATGTTTCCAACAACGCTCCCAATCTGATAAAGCAAAATAAAAATTAAGAGGCTCTCAATGAGGTTAAGAGCCAAGCCGAGTCAGACGCCCTCACTTTTTAACCTCTTTGTTGTTAAAGCCACTATTTCAATACAAAAAAACTAAATACACACAAAAAAATGAATAAAAAAAGCTTTTCACAAATTGGCCTGGGACGACAAAAGATAATATCGCGTTGGTTTTTTTTTTAAACAGAAATATTGTTTTGTCTTTCTACTGTCAGAACGTTTGCTAAAGGTTGAGCTTGATAAAAAAAATAATAGAACAAAAAGGTATACTCAGTTTTTATTTAAGGTATTGTAGTATATGGCATAATTTGTGGTTCTCAGCATCTAGAGCCAACAGAGCGTTACTGTTATTAACAAAATAGCCCCTTTTCCCTGCGAAACCAATTTCACAACAACACCTGTCGATGATACCTTATCACATTTTATACCACAATATTATATTAGCCTTACGCGATCATATTCTCATTCATATTTTAGTAGTTTGTTCGCATTTAAATTGACTGGCAATTATGAACCTTTTTGGAGTACATTTATTTTCATTGAAAAAGGTTGTTCCTTTCGTTATCGTTTATATTGTTTTGCGTAGCTTGTTTAGAAAATATTCCACTTAATTACTCTAGTTGATGAATGGCAATATAATTCGAAACTGACAGCTTGTTAAAAGCTTTGGGTTCTATTTTGTGTGTACCACCATTGAACGCGCTATAGTCACGAATTAAAACTGAAAGTCGTATTGTTGCGGTCTTAACTCGTCTGATAGCTAAACGTTCTAGTATCATCCCCATGAATACAAAGGATTCAAACGATGCTTCTTGGTTTAAGCATCCTGATTGTATAAAGTGTAACATTTTAACTTGGCTTTCCCTTAATAGTGGTCCCGTGATAAAAAAAAATGTCCAAGTCCGTACTCATTCAGTCGCTCCAATGTTTAGCTCACTTAACAAAGCAATACTTAATAGAAAAACATAAGCAACCCAAGCTAAAAGACAAGTAGTATACCTACCGCCAATCTTTAAGTGCTCATATTACTCGTAAATTCTATCGGTAAAATAAGTGTTATTGTTAGGGATCAAGTAGTAGCACAGGCGCAGTTGAAAAGCTTTCGAGCTGACAGGAGACTCTCTAAATGTAAACAGTGGCCTGCTCGGCTTGTTGATTTATTCCCGCGCGCAGAAGCCAATTTCATTGCATTATCTCTTAAAATTATGGAAATTGACACTACTCGCGTGTACTCTGAAATCACCATAGAAACAACACAGTATTTTAAAACCCGATCTTCTGGATCGCAACTGAGATAAGAACCACTTTAATTTTGACATTAATATTAATTTACGTCTGTACTTACAGTGCTAAAACGCTAGTAAAGACACTCCGATCTCGTCCAGGCATTCTACCTGCATATTTAATGTTTCTTTTAATTTGCTTAATAAAAAAAACTAGTGTCGCTTTAACACCCATCTTGCACGTTTAGAAAATAACTTAGGCAACTTGGCACGACCGAGCAGGCCAACAACGAGCATAAATATAATTGTGTTGTTATCTTCCATTTGGGTACAAAATAATATTCAATTGCATTTCATTTTGACGGTGCTGCAAAGTTGTTTCCGAGCGGTACGTTCTATGCACGATAGTTAACCAATCAAATTATGAAAAATGTTAAGTACAAAATGTTTTATCTACAAATTATATGGGTTGCGCAACATAATATATTGGTGTTGTTATCTGCCATTTGGGTACAGAATAATGTTCCAATTGCATTTGACAGTGCTGTAAAACTTCATTTGTTTCCGAGCGGTAATGCTCCATGCAGGATGGTTAACCAATCAAATTAAATTTAGAGAAATGTAAAGTACAAACGCTTTATCTACAAATGATGCGGGTCCCTTGGCTTCGGTTACATTTTTGCAGCGCATGCGCACATTGGTAGCGTAGCAGGTGAATAGATGATAGCATGTCGCATCTCTGATAACAATATGAATACAAACGGATTAAAGAGGTGTTACCTTAGCTTGTTGAACTAAGCACAACGCAAAGTTAAAAAGAGAAGTAATAATCCGCTTGAGAAGAAAATGCCAAACCGCAATCCATATCTTTGCCAACAAAACCATCCCATTCAGCTTTGTTATCTGGACTTATAAAATGGGTGGCTGCAATACGTACCTGTGATCGTATGGAATGATTACAGTATGTTCATTTCTGAAGATTGTTAAAAAATTGTGACCTTACGGCGTTCATTAAAAACTTAACCTTAGTGTTGGTTTTATACAGATCCGACAGGATAATATGTTTCATTGAAGTACATAAATTTACCGACAATCTCGCCGCGTTTGACTTTCGCAACTTAAATTTACAAAATTCAAATCTTATCGTGTCCATTAAAAAATAAGCGCTTGATGTCAAAGACCTGATGCCTTGTAAATTCGTCTGAAAATGGATTTTAAAAGATATCTATATGTATTTATCTACCACTTTTATAAATGTATTATTCGGCATTAACTCACCTATCAGTTCCAACCGGTAAAGCATGAATTGTTGAATTCTGACATAGAATTACAAGAAAGCTTGCCGACCTAATAGAAATTTGAATAATTTACATATTATCATGAAAGCAGGTGAGAGTAACCATAGACTTGTCGAGAAAAAAAAAACAATAAAATTCATAAAAGAACAGCAACTTTGCCTTGAACAATTCCAATCCAATTGTTGGCCAGTTTGACTTTCTTGTCTGATTTGTCTTGCTGTGTTTGTTTACGTATTTTATTAATTTCGTTTGAGACAAAACTTCTATTTCCCGGGTCGATTGTCGCTGTTTTATTACTAATTTTCGTACTACTGATCTCTTCGCAATTTCATCATTTCATACTGACCAAGATCGAAGCGAACGACACCCAACCAAAAATGCTTGTAGCACTTTTAACGAATATAATCATTTTAGAACGATCCTGTGTACTTAATTACGAGAACCAAGAACCATTACCTTAAACAAAACGGGTAATTTATTTTTAAAAAGTTAATTAGAAAGGAATGGGGCATACCCCACAGGAAGAGTATCAACATTTCGACAAAAGAAATATAAACAAACAAACCCGTTTTGTTACGTTGAAAATGAACAAACACAGCCTCCCCAAGACGTAATGAAAATAAGCACTTGTTATTTAATGTCTGTCTACATGCCTAGTGGCTTATAAGGTCGGCACCTAATTTCGCTTTTCATAGCACCCTGGATGGGATGCTAGTCCATCGCAGGTCAATATCCGCCAGCATTTTTGTCAGGTTGTCCTGACAATACGTCAATACCCAATCCTTTATAGAAGCCACTACTAGTACTGCGTATGTATATTTGCCATATCATACTTTTCTTTTAGTGCCATGCATTAGTCCTTTGTAGCCGCCATCAATCCCCCGAGAGGTTAAACTTACCACAATATTGAACTTCCGTTTGTGAATTATCCTCACTTTTCTCCACGTCTTGGCTGAGCATCGTAGATCACAAGAAAACAGTTGAGAAAATTCGCCTTACGATTTCTTTTTTTTGTAATTCAAGTTTTACGAGTAGCTTTCACAGAAATAAAAAGTAGCATTCATATTTGATGAATTCCTAATTTATTCATTTTCACTAACATTTGAGGATTATATATGTTGGCATTGGTAAAAAATGTACAGGTAAGAAGCCATCTAACAAATGGATATAAAGTCACGTTCCGTCAGATCTGAAAACGAAACCTAATAAGCGCACTTTATGACTTTTTGGCTGCTTCAGTAAATTAGCATTTTCAACAGGTTTTTGCTGTAATAACATACGATAACGAGATTTTTGCAGTATTTTAAGGAATTTGGCAAACATCGAAACGTGAGCTTCCCGTTTTCAAGTTTGTCCATCGTCACTTCTTAATTCCATTTTTCAGTCATCCTCCTTTCACCATTCCATCCTAATTTGACGAGTACTGTTCTATTTACAAATTTGTCCATACTGTACTCTATTCAATTCCGTTCATCAGTCATCCTCCCTTCACCATGGCCTTCCTAGTAATTAGACGAGTACTGTTCTAGCTATAAATTTGTCCATATTATAATGTAATTCCATCCTCGCCTTAGTCACCCTACTCCCTATCCGAGGCTCTACTAGTCAACGTTGATGTTGGGAGCACTTAAATGAAGTATACAATAGAATTTAATTATTGTTTTCATTTGTGTGAGGTCTCGCTATCACGTAGAATTGTAATATAACAAAATTACTGGCTGATACTTGGTGTCAAGAGTCAAATTTCTAACATTTTTTCAACCTCCAGGACTGTTAATAAAACCGTTGGCCGACAAACTGTGAAGGAATGTCTTGGTGTTCTTCAGCGACAAATGATCCAATAGAGAAAAATTTCACCATCAAACGACAAAATACTATGAGGAAAATTCCGGGGGATTGACCATGAAAAGACGAATCATTTTTTGTCTCCAATTAGCTCAGTGCTGAAAATAGATCAGTGAACGAACGGATGTCAAAACTGAACCAGGGACGATTCAGATACAAATTTAAACGCTTTGCGGTCTGTAGTTTGTCTGGTCTTAAGTCTGGTAAGTTACACGCGTACGTTTGACCCATGCAAAAACTCTTTGTTGCATATTATATATTAATCACCTTATATAAGCACATATTTGCTCTTTTCTCTTTAGTTTTCGCCGACACTTACTTAGTTTTATATTTTTTCACATGGGTTAAATTCCCTTTCAGTGAGTCCAATGTTTTGTTAAAAGGCTTCAGTCACAACTGCAGCACTCTTAAATTCCTCAAATTCTAAAAGTTCCTTACATTAAATGAAATAACTGATTATATTATCGAAGTTCTGATAAAATTGATTATCATCTCTAAAAGTATTACAATTTTTGGTCTAATATGTTCTGTATTTTTACCTACAAAAGGGCTATATTAACTACTTGCATTAACGTTGTCAGCGATACTGAAATACTGAAATATATATAAACTAGTATACCTACACGCTATTGGGTGCTGCCGTTGTTGTATTTTCATTATAAGGGATGTTTGTTGGAGGGTTTTTTGTATACAGTTGTTTCGAGAAAGGTTGTCGGAAAAAAGCGCACGCGACAGTCCCGAAAGGTAATCTGGGATATGATCAGCAAGGTACGTTCCTCAAGGAAATGTCACACAACCTCTCGTTCAAAGACGAACTAATACAAGACTAAAAGTAGATTGAATGTCCGCGAAAATAATTTCTTACAATTTTTAAACAAAGTAAGCTCGAATAAGCTTAAGCTTAAGTATTTAAAGAATCATAATAAAGCCACAAAAAGTTCGCATCTCGAAGCTACAAATGAACTACAACTCAGCACGTAAACACGACGCAATGGCTTGTCACTACACACAAAACAAAAATACAATTAATTTAGAGTCCGCAAATAGATAAGCTTAAAAAGAATCATAATAAAGCCACCAAACGTTCGCAGCTCGAAGCTTCACAAAATAAAAATACCATTAATTTAGAGTCCGCCAATAGATAAAGAAGCATAATAAAGCCACAAAGAGTTCAGCTTGAAGCTCAAAAGAACTCACGTAGGCTCCTGCGAAGGCTCTCGAAAAACTACACAATGTCTTGTCATCGTGCCCAGAGTCAACGATCTCTTCAGTCAGCGGTAGTCGTCGGCTGGTACTTTCGCTGCGCATGTATTTCGCCATGGATCGCGCATTTGCATTGCGCAAAAGTCTTTGATCTTTGCGCGGACCACACTGCTTTGCGTCGAAGAGAAAAGTTTTTTGAGTCGCCCGATAGAAGTCGATAATCGATTGATTAGAAGCTGTTCCGGCAGCAATTATACCAAATTTATATTGTAGAAATAGCGAACATTTAGACAGTCTCGATAAACAGAGAACTTGCATTATGTGCACAACCCATAAATATCTATTGGTAGAAATTACTTTGAATATCTTTTGGGTTGATCTTTCATGAGGTCTGCTTATTTGCTCTGGAATTCCTGTGGCATTCTATTACTGCTATGGGTGGACGTCATTAAAAAAATCATCATATACGCCTGTTCATAAATACGAATACCAATTCTCTATTCTTGGGATTAAACACACGCTATGTTAGGCGATTCAGTTTGTGTGTTGCTCATTAGTTACATTTTCCACTTGATACGAAAATGAGATATTGATAACACTCAGACGATTTTCAACTTGTGAACTATTGTAATGCCACATGATTAGTTACACTTGAACCCGGCAGAAATCCAATTTTGTGCTCCTATTCTACGGCTAGTTAGTCTGTGAAAAAAGTGTTGACGACAAATGGATACACTGCCCTGCTGACATAACAAACTGTTTCCATTTTGCCGTGCGTCAGATTAATTGACCCAGATAGATGTACGGATGACCAAAAAAGTGGCCATCAGGTGGGTCACTGATCTTACGTACCACATCAGTTTTGACGTCTTCTGTGAGCAGACCCACTTCAAAATGTTATAAAATAACAACGAATATAATCTGATATAATATAACAGCAATTTGTTTTCAGATTTAACCTTAGTTGAGAACGTTTTTAAAAAAAATTGTAGAATAATTCACGGTGCTACTAACCTCTATTCGATGTGAACATTTACCCAGGATTGCCTCCTTGAATTTCGCCGTCAAATTATTACAAACATTTCGTCGATTTTCGCTTCACAGTGAAATTCAAACTTGTCAAGGCTAATTTGTACGACTTTTTACCCACGATTCTCTCATTGACGAATTCCAGTTAACATTTCTCGCTGTTTCGTTCACGGTGCAAAAATAATTTGTTTCGATCGAGCCATAACACTCACTGCATTTATGTCATCCGTTTATTATAGATCATGATGAAGGAGCCAATCAAAAGGCACGTAGCACCTTGGTTATTAGATAATGTCAGAGTTATCTTTATTGAATTAGATCGAGCGACTACTCAGGCTACCACAAGCTAGGTCATTTATAGGCTTTCTAACTAAGTCTTGCATATAAAGAGAAAATATAAATAAAATAGGTTAAAAGGCCTTTTAACAACGCCTCTGCTTTTTTTGAATTATTGATAATTTTTTGACGAAATTTCGTTGTAAGTAAATATTGGTTTAAAAAATAATTTCGCATTCTCGAGGCAACACTTCTGATTCGGATTTAAAAACCTGTAGACCGCTAAACCACCGGCAATCAGCATCGAAGAGCCAATCAAATTCAAGGATTTAAGATTCCGAACCGCAGACTGTTACTTGAGAAAAGGTGCTTATCATAGTAAATTATATTACATTTTACTTATCTTACGTATTGCTTTCAAGTTACGTTCTTAAAACAGGAATCATCTCCATGTCTTTCACAGATACTGCTCTTGTCAAAACTTAAACATTGACAATGCCAGTTCCTTCCACTTTAGAATTAAAACACGAATTCAAATCTTGAACTGAGCTTTCCATAGGCGAGCTCAGTTTTAGGAGATTAGTTAGATACCAAATTCTATAAATGTCTAATGAACCACAAATGATGAATTTAAAGGATAGAAACACCCAAAAGAAAGCCGACAGTCAAAATTGAACGACATTAAAACGGATTGCAACAGTTATAACTCATGAGAATGAAGATGAATATCATATATTTGAACTGCAGGTGAAAAATTTAATACATGAAAGACCATCGCATTTATTACGCAACTTTTTCAGCAAGAAAATAAGAAAGCAGTTATAATTCGTATTTTGTCTGGCAGACAAATAATGTTTTGGTCAATTTGTGTGAGAATTTGGTTTATGATGCTGAATAATCCACTTTGTTTGATACGTTTGAATCGATGAAAAATTTAGCCCAAATTTTCATCTTCGCGGCCCTTCCTTGTTAATTTACTGTTTGATTTATTATTACCTCGTAAAATCATGTTGGGGTTTCCTTGGACTTTAAGGCATCGACTTAATTAATATGTCTTGACATACTTCCTTTAAGATTGGATTGGATGTACTAGTAACAGAACTGAGAAAGGATTTTTATTTCAGCCAGGGCCCTGAATTAGAACTACTGGGTCCTGCTGGTGGCTGGTGCTATAGTAAATGGTTATAAAATATATGATTTATGCATTTTTGTCGTTCCCCTTGGGGTAGTTTTTAGCAGAAATGAACAACAGGAAAATCTTAACATTTGGTTTTCAAGTGAAAGCAGAAATACTAGAATTTTGTAATAATATAATCTATCTCAAATATAGATAAACATGCTATGCTTTAAAGCATACTCATAATACAGTGATCATAAAACTTTCATGCCAAGTTGAGTGTTTTGCTGCGACTGAGTTACTCATCGAAAATGTACTGAATCTGATTGTTTCGCAGAAGAAAATTAAAAATCTTTCAATCATTCGCCGAAAATTCAGCCACCGGCCAGTTATCATAAGTGTTACAGTGTTACAGTCTTACAGACCGAGGTCAGTCTACGAGGCAAAACGTTGTGTCTTCTGTCTCTCTCACCTGCTCTGCAGTGACTCCATGAAATGGGATTTTTATTTCACAAGGGTATTTTTTTTAGAAAATGACGTTCTTTTCAGACTCAAATGTGCGTTTTAAATTAAGCCGGTGGCTCAAATTTAATGGCCCATTCATTTAAAGTTTCGATTAAAAATCTTGGCAAAAACTTCGCACTTCATCGTCATTGAATAGATTATCTCGCTTGTTGTGATTTAGCATTTCCTTTTCCACTGCAAAATGACTAATAAATGGCTTGGTTCAACGAAATAGTGAATGTTCCAGAATGATATATGTGAGCCAGACTTGTTTGGTAATACTATCTAAGATCATGATGCCCAAGCCATTGATTTGTGTTTTGTTTTTGCCAATTCTATAACTGTATACAATGCTTGGTTTTATTATAAGTATTGTTCTTTTACTCTTAGCATATAGCAGATAATGTGTAAAGGGCGCATAGATCGACACAACGAGGGAAAAATCAATGAGTGTTTTCCTTGGTTAGTACTGGCGAACTGAGCATGCTATCGGCCAATGAATAACCCTACCGTGCTAAATTTCGTCAGTTTTAAGAATAGAATAAAAATAAAGACCATTTGCTAAACTGAACAGCAGAAAATTCATTGTCTATCTAATATTAATACTATAGTGTATGTTGAGGCAAGCGTTTGACTAATATTCCCTGCCTTAAAATCACAGACAGTATTCTGTAAGGTAACACCAACGTACGAGATTCAACCGCTGCACCTAAATTACAACCACTGGAGACAGGTTCTAGGTTTTCTACACTGAGCCAATTTCCTCAATGCCATTGAAAACTCCACTAAGGTAAGTGAACAAAATTTAGAATGGAATCGAAAAGCTCCACAACAACTTACCAAGAAGTTTTCCGGCCGCTTGCAGAAGGTATGCATGAAATAAATTTCAGTTACGCAAATTTGAATAATAATCAGGCTGATAAAGCATTAACGCAACAGCCATGAAAAAGCAATAATTACACTAAAATCGCTTTCAAAGCCGATAATTGCTTTTAGAGATGTTTGTAATCAAAGGCGACAGGTTACATTGTCCGCTGTGATTTAAACCTTTCAAACCTGAAAAAAAAACATTGAAAAAAGGAAAGAAATTTCAACAGGAATTGAACGATTTAGAATAATATGGAAATTTTATGTAATGATTATTTCTTTTATGTACATGCCTAATTCCTTGTTAAAATTATGATTTCCTTCTTGAGCTCATTCCGTGTGCAAGTGTATTATTCTCACTATTTGATTATGTGGAAAACCCACACGTGAATTGATTCCCTTTGATTCATTTGACTAAAACTGGTCAATGTTGGAAAAAATAATGTACTCTAGCCTAAGCAACTCCGTGACTTTCAAGTACAGCTTGTCTTGTCAATTTTTTTTCTTCAGTTTACGACTCAAGAGGTTAGAAATTTTCATGGCTGGATTATTTTTGCTTCAAAGGGAACATATTCTGTCCCAATAATCACAATGTAGGAAAAGTACATTAAGGACACTAGATTTCATATTTTCCTATATTTTTTATTTCCGCTTGATGTAAATTAATAAAGGAACAAACATGACATCATGCAGTCATAAAGGAAGACACAAAAAAACTAAATTGCAACAAAACTGAGACTCGATCACGCATAAAGGGACACTTCAGAAACATATCTAAATCATTGGAAGCTGAACAATAATGGTTTGATTCTGTAGAATAGTACTCGACAAATGACAGGAACCCATTAGGAAGTGAGGATGACTAACGACAGCGAGGATGGAAATGGATTACAAGGCTGTCAGTTTTTCAAAATTTCACGTTTGGCTCGGAAATCTTTGAAATTTTGAGCAAATATGCCGGAACAGTGTCCCTTTAAGATGAAGAAACTGAGCAATATCTAACGTAAAGTAGAAACAAACAAAATTAACATGTTTTTTGTCGAACATGAAGTTCAATAAAACAATGAACTTTGCATTCAAGCAGCTGGAGAAATCTTGACGAGCATACAACAAGTTGTCCAATTTTTTCAAGTTCGCCGTTCGCAATCCGTGTTAATCTTCTCCATCCTCAACCATCCTTGTTCCTGTTTGGTATATTATCACCTATTGGGTGTTTTTCTATTTTAGTAAAGTATTATTTTGAGGCTTTCTTCAATTTGAAAGTGATTTTTCACTTCGAAAAAATGACTTAAAATATCGTCAAATGAAGAAATGAAGAAATGCTCTCAAGTCGAAATACTCAGAAAAACATTCTGAGCTCCCCAACGGGAATCGAACCCATGACCTTCCAGGTGCCCGTCGGACGCTCTAACCTTACTGCAAGGCTCAATAATGTCAAAGCGAAAGTGTTAAGTGGCCTTGCTCGCCATGAGTCCTCCATAGCTCAGTGGTTAGAGCGTCCGACGGGCACCTGGAAGGTCATGGGTTCGATTCCCGTTGGGGAGCTCAGAATGTTTTTCTGAGTATTTCGACTTGAGAGCATTTCTTCATTTCTTCATTTGACGATATTTTAAGTCATTTTTTCGAAGTGAAAAATCACTTTCAAATGAAGAAAGCCTCAAAATAATACTTTACTAAAATAGAAAAACACCCAATAGGTGATAATATACCAAACAGGAACAAGGATGGTTGACTGGGATGGAGAAGATTAACACGGATTGCGAACGGCGAACTTGAAAAAATTGGACAACTTGTTGTATGCTCGTCAAGATTTCTCCAGCTGCTTGAATGCAAAGTTCATTGTTTATTGAACTTCATGTTCGACAAAAAACATGTTAATTTTTGTTTGTTTCTACTTTACGTTAGATATTGCTCAGTTTCTTCATCTTAAAGGGACACTGTTCCGGCATATTTGCTCAAAATTTCAAAGATTTCCGAGCCAAACGTGAAATTTTGAAAAACTGACAGCCTTGTAATCCATTTCCATCCTCGCTGTCGTTAGTCATCCTCACTTCCTAATGGGTTCCTGTCATTTGTCGAGTACTATTCTACAGAATCAAACCATTATTGTTCAGCTTCCAATGATTTAGATATGTTTCTGAAGTGTCCCTTTATGCGTGATCGAGTCTCAGTTTTGTTGCAATTTAGTTTTTTTGTGTCTTCCTTTATGACTGCATGATGTCATGTTTGTTCCTTTATTAATTTACATCAAGCGGAAATAAAAAATATAGGAAAATATGAAATCTAGTGTCCTTAATGTACTTTTCCTACATTGTGATTATTGGGACAGAATATGTTCCCTTTGAAGCAAAAATAATCCAGCCATGAAAATTTCTAACCTCTTGAGTCGTAAACTGAAGAAAAAAATTGACAAGACAAGCTGTACTTGAAAGTCACGGAGTTGCTTAGGCTAGAGTACATTATTTTTTCAACATTGACCAGTTTTAGTCAAATGAATCAAAGGGAATCAATTCACGTGTGGGTTTTCCACATAATCAAATAGTGAGAATAATACACTTGCACACGGAATGAGCTCAAGAAGGAAATCATAATTTTAACAAGGAATTAGGCATGTACATAAAAAGAAATAATCATTACATAAATTTCCATATTATTCTAAATCGTTCAATTCCTGTTGAAGGTCATGGGTTCGATTCCCGTTGGGGAGCTCATAATTTTTTTTCTGAGTATTTCGACTTGAGAGCACTTCTTCATTTCTTCACTTTATCCAAGTCACCCATTCCACTTAATATATTATCGTGACATAGCTCCTTTAAACTAAGGTGATAAGAAGTATGCAATTTAATTTAACCAGTAATTATAAAAAAATGTTTGTCTCTGTTCATATAATTTCACTCTGATTTTAAAAAAATGCTTCTAACCAAATAGTCAAATAAGTTTTATTTCTTCAATTGGAAATTGATGCCTTAAGAAATAATTTGCCTTTTACAGGCAGTTTTGATTTTAAAAACGCTGTATAGCAAATTATGCCTGCTTCTCACATTTTCGTTAATCAGTTATTTCAAAATGGAAGTCTGTCACAGGATTGTTTAAGTTTAAGTGCCACAGGCCAAATTTCGTGACAGGGCGAAGAAACAGGACTTGTGTCCCAATTGCCATCCACTCCCTAAACGGACAACACACTCATAGAATTAAAGGCCTGACTACGATACCGGGAACTTCGTGCCATACTCTTTTCGAACAGTGTCGTGGTGAGCTTTTATTTTTATATCGCCTCGATCCGATGCCCTTTGTACATAAACAGTTCAGAAGGAGGCACTCTTTCACTGACCATAAGAGACTAGAACAATTTTGACACATTTCTAAAGGAACAAACTGGAAATGTGAAGAGTTAAAAAAATACTTTTTAACTATTAGTTAGAGAACGCATTGCATGTTATGATTTTGACATATTTAAAGTGATTCTGAAGTGGCCGAATAGCTTTTTAGAATCTTATCTGTCTTAATAAACGGATTAGCAGCTCTAAACTTTAAAATAATAATTAACCGTATTAACTGTTAATTTGATATTTAATCCCATGCTACACCACATCGCCCACATGCAATGCGGTGACTTAGCCCATGTCATTAAAGACCACTGCCTAAAATAGCAAAACCCATCCCCTTTATCAATCTATCTTTGTCAATATTGACGAGATTAATAATTATTTTTGAGACTGAGAAGTATTTTACTTGGTTTGCTGGTTTCCAAATTAGGAAATTATTTTTCTACTCGAAAAGCCTGTAAATCACTTGCCATCAGCTGGTGACTGATTTGCATACTAACTTATGACTACAGCCGGGTGGTTTAATAAGCCTATAAACCATGATGTTACACGTTCTATTGTCAAAATAGAAAAGATACATATTGAAATCGCAAGCTGAACCGCGATTCGAACCGAATCAAAATGGCCGACTAGACCCCTGGCCGCTGTTTGTTATAAAAGCCAGAAGGGAATTTCACAAACAGAGCTTACTCCGAGCATTGTCATATACTTGCTCTAGCTAATAACTATTTTGTCGGCCATTGAAATTAAGGTTGCGTTTCTACTTATAGAAAACAGTTTTTACAATGTTTAATATCAACAGTTCGGCGAAAATAATTCGTGAGCGGTTCATCTTAGCGATCCGTATTGCAAAATTCGGACCACTCGGGGAACAAATCGAAATGCTCCTTTTTCATAATGAACCATGATAGAGCATGCGAGTCCCAAATAACGACTGGGAATCGAAGGTTGAAAACAGACGACTAACAATAAATATGAGCATAGTTAATAGAGGGAAATGGTTATGAAGCCCGGCAAACATCAAAGGAGCAATCAAAGATGGCAAGATTTATGTTGGAAGGTCCATGATCGTTCACGATCTTTTGTTTTGAGCTCATACACTATGCATGAATTACGTTAACCGAAACGTTTCTATTGGTTAGTTGCTTGAACACACGTAAACACCTATTGTATTTTGTCAGGTTTTGTGCACGGTCAAGGCCAAAAAAGCGAACAAACATATATAACAAAGAGCTTTTCTGGGCTTCCTAACCATTTCGCTTTATTAACTATGATATGAATAGAGAAGAAAGCCTCGTCAGCCTTAGCTGGTTTTCGTAAGGTTCCTCTTTTCAGATCGAGGGAGGAAAACCGGAGTACCCATAGAAAACCCGTCGGAACAATGTGAGAGAACCAACTTGATCATGATCATGATTCCCGGGCAGAATCGAACTCGGGCCACATTGTTCCTCGTAAACAAGCACTATATATGTGTGAGAAAACTAACTGAAGTAATCAAAGAGGCCTGTGGACATCTCGTCACACCTTCACGAACATATTACCGCAAGCAACGTTCCTATCCAGGGGTTCAATAAAAGCGCGCCAAATCGTGTCTGATCGGTGACACATGAAAATAGCAAACACATACATGCTGAGGTCAAATTGTTTTTAGGTGAATCTGTTTCAACCAGAAGCCAACATAACACTCTTACAATAACATGAAACAATTTGAATTCACTCAGGAAATTACCAATGAATGAATATTAATTAATTGTTTCATGTCGTTATAAGAGTGTTATCTTCTTAACCTTGGTTGAAAACTGGCCTGGAAAACAATTTGACCTACGACATACACACCACGCTGGGGCAAAGAGAAGGAATATGATATTAAATATGATATGATAATTCGTATGTTTAACATTTTCGGACGTTAGAAACAGATGAGTATCCAATCAATTATACATTAAACCAGACTTTTACTGCTTTTAGAATCCTCCCAAAAGCGACGTATTTGTTCTTGCCGCCCGTGTTTATGCAAGAGAAAAGAGATGCAGGAGACGTACATTTGAGACAAAAATAAAACCTCCTATCAAAATCACGCTTAACAAAGTTCCTTGCAAGTACAAAACTGAGATATTCCGAATCGATCCAGTAGCTTCGTATCAAGAAATGGTCTATTGTACCGGATCAAATTCGTCGAAACAAAAGCCTTTTGTTGTTTGTCGCGCTGAGGGGATTGTGCTGAGAGTCGGCGATGTGGGCGTGCCTGAGTTCAATCGAAGATTGTTTAGTTGTCTTTCTAGTCTAGCCTTGCCGCAAAACTACCGCACAACTAATGTAGCGAACGCGTGTCTATAAACTGAACTGGCGGTCTTGTTGGCGCGCCATGTAAAAATTCGTAAGCGACGTAGCCGCGAGAGTCTGGGACGGGAGGAGTGAAAGATTTTCTCTTGCGGCTTGCACCGCTCGTTGTCGCGGCTTCGCCGCACATACAATACCGCCAGCTACGCAGGCTAAAAAACGACGGGAATGGGACTGCAAACGTTTAAAGTTGCAATTAAAGAAGATTACATTTAAAAAAGATGCTAATTCATTATACTGTGATAATGTATCTCTTATAACTGGAATCAACACCAGGATCCAATAGAAACGAGAAAAACACAGTCAGGATTGAGTGAATATTGAAAATGTCATTATATTATCATCATTCGCCCAAGTTTTTAACTTCGATTTCAGCGTTTTGTTGTAAATCCGCTTACTTTCTAACAGGCAGAAATTTAAAAAAAAACATAAGGAAAAACTCTCATTTTGTATAACGTAATTGAAAGACTTTCACTAGCGCAACCAAAATTAAATGTCATAAATATTGGTCGCCTTGAGTCGCCGCTCACTGGTTGAAGAGGATTTTAGGAAATGCAACTGAGATTTCGTAAACAGACGAAACTATATCGTTTATATTGCGATTAATAATAGTATTTGTAGTTAAGACAGCTTACCTTCTTTCGACAGCGAAATCTTTGCGCATAGATCTTCGCTTTCCTGTGTTAGCCGACTCGATGTTGCTCTGATACAATTCCGCCACCAAATATACCCTCAGGCTAACCGTAATTGCTTTTACGTGATCGGCTCACGAGAGTAGAGCTGGGAATTAACACATAGGGGCCGGGTGTTTAAGTTGTAAACAGACTAGACACAACGAAGCCAAAATATTCAAGCCCACTATTACCGCCTTGCTGATCAATTGCAGCCAAATAATTGATACGCAGTGGTAAAAGATAATTGCAATAGCAGTATACAATCTGCTTTCAATTATTCCATTTTCAAATGTTATTAATATTTTTAATATATCGTACGCGATTGAAAACAGCCAGTTTCATTTTTGCTCATCTTTTTTATTATTTCCATTTTTAGCAATCTCACAGAGAAGCAATCTTGTACCTAGAGTCAACGGTCTCCTCGGTCAGTGGTTGTCGTCGCCAAGTTAGACTGGGGGAATGGAATTTTTTTCTTTTTCTTTTTGAATTTTTTGATTGGCTGTTCGTGTTCTGGTATTCAAAATTCCAGAAGCAGAAGGTAATAACAATTCCAAAATGATGACGGATTTTATTGATTGAATATATCTTTTCTAATTTCAATCAGGATCACGGATTAAGACAGATTCCGCTCAACGTTCGAGCAATAAGTGCAAAAAATTAAGTTACCAAAAAATACTCATAGCACGGTAACATTTTGAATACAATTATCGATAAATTAGCTCCCAAGCTGACCCCGCTAGAGAAGTCATTACATATTTTAATTAAAAAGACGCTTCATGACAGTTCAAAACAAAATGGCGTGCATTTCTATAATTTTTTACGTGGTTTGACATTAATTTTCTCTAGAATTCTTGAGAATTTAATTCACGGGGTGAATTAAAGTGATATGTTTCAAATAGTATTCAAAATGTTACCTTGCTATGAGTAGTTTTTTAGTAATTAATTTTTGCACTTATTGATCGAACGTTGAGCGGAATCCGTCTTAAATAACACTCTTTCAATTCCATCATGGGGAAACTGGTTTTGTTACATTTTCCGCCGAAAGTAACGACCCCCCCCCCCCCCCCCCCCCCGAAAATGACGTCAAAACTTTGTGGCTGCTAATAAATCCAGAAAGTAGCGAGCCCCCCCGAAAGTAGCGATACATTATACATATATACATATTTTGTTCCAATCAATAGTCAATATACAAGTATAAATATCTTTGTACAGTGTCATAAGGCACTTTACTACAAGGAAAGCTATCGCTTATGCCACAAAAATTTCGTCTCATTTTTCAACAGCAATTGTTTTTTACGAATTTCGGTCTTTTATTTCGGAAAAAGAGCTCGCAGCAGCTTCAGTTATTTAACGGTTTTTGATCCCCGAAAGTAACGACCCCCCAAAAATAGCGCCCCCCCCCCCCCCCCCGAAAGTAGCGAGCCCCAAAGGCTGCTAATTCCGAAAGTAACGAGGGTCGTTACTTTCGGAACTTTACGGTATTCCCTTTACAAGCACGTTGCTACATGTAAATTAAATGTGCTTTGTATATACCACACATGTGTATAGTGCTTTTCGCGCGCTCTGATTGGCTACTCAAGCTCTGAATATCCTTTGCTATTCACCTCCGAGCAAAAGCAAAATGGCTTCCCAGAGTTTTTGCCCAATTTGTCACAAATAAAATAACTTTTGGGCTGTGTGGACTTGTGTGGTTTATTCACCTCAGTGCCGGTAAAAATTGGTGGATAATTGCTAATGATTTTAATTTATTTTTCGAATGCAAGGTTTGCGTTGTAACCAGTGCGAAGCGTTTAGAATAATCCATCACTGGCATTATTTAGGAGGTGGCCGTCGGTGTTAACTGATTTATTGGTTCAATAAACCACTTAGGATGCTATAGGAGCAAAGTCACTGCCTTCTGCTCGTGAGTCGCAATCTCTTCTCGAGTTTGTTCTAGTCGACGTGCTCAGCTTGATTCTCTCAGGAAAATATTAAAGGAGCTACGTCACGGATGGCGCATCTTGAAAAAAATGGCCAATTTTTTTAAGTTCGCCATTCGCAATCTGTCTTAATCTTCTCCATCCTCAACCATCCTTTCCTGTTTGGTTTATTATCACCTCTTTGATGTTTTTCTACCTTAGTAAACTGTTATTTTAAGACTCCTTTCTTCAATTTGAAGGTGATTTTCAGGGGCACCCAACGAACATTTTTTGGAAAATGCATTATTTTACCCAGATAAATGAAAATAAATGATATAAAAGCATTTCCAGGTGTTCTTCTGCGTTGCTGGGAAAATATATCTGTTCCTCTTTGCCAGCATGACACACGGGAAATTCCCAGCCAGCTCGATAAAAATTGTCTGTTTCCCAGCCAACAATAATAATAATATTAAAATAATAATAAGTAACAAAAGGGGCATGGAACTAATTAAACATCGATGGAAAACCTTTCGAATATTGTTTTGTATAATGTACTGCCGTCTCAAACAGTTTGAATATTCGGGAAATTTTATATTCCCTTTCTCAGGAAATAATGACCGTGTAATCATTACTATTTCCCAGCCTAAAAAATAGACCGAAATATTTTGCCAGCCAGCAAGAATTCGGCTGGGGAACAGATAAAGTGAGGAACAGATTCGTTGGGTGCCCCTGGATTTTGCACTTCGCAAAAATGACCTAAATTATCGTGACATAGAGTTCGACAAGGCAGCTTTGCAAATTGTCAGGAGAAATCTCTCAGTACCCCGGCCACTTATTTTCCAAAAAACAGTTGCCGAGAGTAAATAAATTCATCATCATGGCGGCTCCACGATCGAACACGGCAATAGTCTACTTGGGATTGAAATTGAAAGGGATAAATTTTGTCGAAAAATAATGTGAACAAATTATAGTTCCCCCGTTCTGTTCCCGTTTGAAGTATACTTTGTTATGTTTTTTGGTTCCTATAAAGCAATATGGGGGAAAAAATTCTAATAATTATCCTGCGAAATTGAAACTCGCCGTGCTGCTTAAAATAAAATACCAAAAAAGTATGGAGAAACTACATCGAAATCTTACGTCAACTTTTAAACTCCCTATTGGTTCAGATCAAGATGTAACGTTTTTGAAGTACAATTTGGGACAATCTTGTCATATCAAGGCACAGAGAAACCTCCATTAAGGGACACCCTCGGGACAAGGAGAAGTGCCCCCTTAATGGAGGTTTCACTGTACAAAGATTATATGAGCGTTAATTTGCTGTGACAAAACTTTGTGTCCCCTTAATGGAGGTGTCCAAAGTAGAGGTTTCCATTTTAGTCCTACGTCGAGCTGCAGGTTGAAGTTTGATTTTGTGTTGAGGCAAAATCAGATATCGATGATGTAGACTTTTTGATTGAAGTTTAAAAAAGAATTCAAACTGCTTTTATAAAGACTATTATTTCTACTCTATGGACATGGGCTATCCGGATATGAGGTGTAAACCAACTTCACACACAAAATAATCTCATCAATTATTCGTTGCTGTTTCAGTACAAACAAAACACAACTGATCTAAACTTTTTATATTTATTTATTATTTATTATATAAATCCGTGTTTGAGACTAAAACTACTGTGGCTCTGTTCAAAGTCCTAACTTAGTTCTTTAAAGGATTTTACCCCTTTCCTCTGATTCAATAAATAGTGATTACCTTTTAATAGAACAATATATCCTCTTTTGTCCAAAAGTATCTTAATTTAGTCTTGCCCAACTAGCAGGGCTCTAAAATTGTTATACAAAACTTTATACTACAAATATATGACCTCGGTGTATTTTCATTGTTAAACTAAGGTTTAACGCGTTATTACTTATAGTTAGGATAGGTTGTGGTGTTATACAATTTTTGTTGATTAAACAATGAAGGAATGGAAAAATCAACTTTTAAATGATTTTCATTTAGTGAAATTATCTTTTTTGTCAATTAATAAGAAAACATTCTTCGTGGAAGTTCTAAGTGGGGGTAGAATGATAGGTCAACGGAGGCTAAGCCAAATTCACATGTACGTTTTCTTCTCCCCTGAAAAACTAGCATAAAACAGACCAAGAGAGGATGATCTAAGAGAAGCATTCCCCATAATTGGGTCTCTTCCATTGATAATATTTTGAAATCTATTTTTAACTTTCAGTCAGTTCGATTTCTAAGCCTCGATCAGAAGGAAATAAAAATAACGTTTACAGCATGGGGCACGGGGAATCCTTCTCTTAGATCATCCTCTCTTGAGAAAACTAAATTACTTTAATAAAAAGATAAAAAGAATGGTTTCCATTCAACTGAGGAGCTACCAGCCACATTGGAAGAAAACCTCCGACGAAAGCTGTGCATACGCATCTCAATGCCTTTCCCTTTAAGTTCAACTGGAAAACTAGGCGAATATCGTCTGCAAATTTTTAAAGAGACCTTTAAACATAGAAAGTCTTTAACCTTTGCTTTTACTCTTAAAATGAATTTCTCTACCCCTTTAGAGAGTTAAATTTGTTAGAAAATTAGTATAATTATATATTATTAATATATATTTCTATGTTTTAATGACTTCATAACAAACGAATTTGCAAAAACACGCCCTTGAACCTCGGGATAAAATCAAACATACATCACATTTGAAAGTTATAAAACTCTACATCAAACGCATTTCTTGCGTTACTATACAATGGCACCTTGTTTAGCAAAGTACTTAGTGATGACAGAAGTTGCTAACATTTCAGATTGAATATTTTGTTTCGGGGTAATGACGAGAAAATAATCTCTTTCTTATCGACTTTTCAATTTTTAATGACCAGAAACAAAACAAAACCACACGCGCAAATCATTTTTGTCCGGTAAGTACAAAAAAGTAGAACGAGGTGTACGTATTTAAAGATGGTGTCCGTATAAATCAATACAAAACCAAGCACAAGAACCGAATTAAAATAAGCAATCAGATTTAGGGAGAAAACGTGACAGGAGCAAATCAAATCGTGATTGGTTGATTGGCTAAGAGAGGACATGCATTCTGTCTTGGGCAGACAAATGAAAATGAGAAACCTACACAAAGTACAGTGAGTTTGCGTTTTGGAAAAAGTCGCCGATCTGTCTGTTACTGAGTACTTTGCTAAAGCCTGGATTCTTCCAGGCAACACTATCAACACTATTTACACAAAACCTTTACACGAATCTCTATAAATACGCTGATCTGTGTGGAATGTCGTCGTTTCTACGGCCGGCATCTCAGTCAGCATCCAGTCTCCGTAATATTTTTTCTCCGGAGCTCGAAACTCTGGGCAACCCTTGACGGAATACCTCTCATATCTGAGACACTCCGGACAGTCACACTCTACGTCACTCCTTACCAGCACTCTCTCCACGCTGTTATTTACCTTCACGGGCGAGAAATCGCTGGCAGAGTTACTTCCAGAGGCAGAATCCAGTTCCGAAATTTCGCCACAGGTACAACGCGGAACATGATCCGCATCGCAAAGAAATTCTGTCCTTCGAGTTCTTTTTCTATGTGACGATCTTCTTCGATCGCCTTTTGTTTTTTGGTTATGAAAGCTCTTTAAAGGTTCAGCCTCGTCATCAAGAGGAGACGAAGTTCCCGTGGATCTTAGCGTGGACTCTGACGTACTTGAGCTGCCGCTGGACGGTGGAGGAAGGTGTTTGTGATGACGGCGTAATTTGGTGAACACGATAAACAGAAGAACAGCAATAACGAGCACGGCGAACACAAATACTCCAAGGAAAGTTATTTCAGCTTTTCCTAACGTTTTTCTTTGGACCACTGCGACCGGTTCGGCATCAGCTGAGAAGAAAACGTAAATATAAATATTAATAAAAAGAAAATCAAATGAATTCAGATCATCATAGAAGGATCAAATTAATATTACTGCAAAACGGAAATGAGATGCACATTCACTTAACAAACGGTGTAAACCAAATGAAAATTATTTTCCTAGTATCGTCAATCAGAAAACATAGGACAAGCTTGATAATCAATGCATAGTTTGCAAAACTAACGCAAAAATCACAATATATCCATTATGTCAGTCGTGAAGAATATACAGCAAAAGCGTTCGACAGTCCGTGCTGTAGAAAATATATTAGAAAAATATTTTAGACACGGATGCAAAAGTGCTTTACCAAACCATTCACACGAAGAATTATTCAATTGATAGATGTTTGTTGAGTTGTAGGATTTTGATGACATACATGTACACGTACGACATTCCATACAAACCAATACAAGACAATAAAAATCACTCCCTTCACTCCCTTCACCGCTCTCCTTAGAAATAAATACATGGACATGTAGGGTAAACGACTAAAATAAAGTAAAGAAAATCATCAAATAGGAGACATTGTCTTCATGTACCACCAATTCCCAAAACTCCATGAAAAGAAATGTATAGCAATCGGTAAGGAGGATTAACTTCAAGCTTAATAGAGCTACGTCACGGATGGCGCATCTTGAAAAAAATGGCAATTTTTTTCATGTTCGTCGTTTGCAATCCGTCTTAATCTTCGCCATCCTCAACCATCCTTGTTCCTGTTTAGTTTATTATTACCTCCATGGTGTTTGTCTACCTCAGTAAACTGATATTTTGAGGCTTTCTTCAATTTGAAGGTGATTTTGCACTTCGCAAAAATGACTCAAAATATCGTGACATAGCTCCTTTAAGAACTCCTAGATCTAGTGACTGCATGGTGGCGTTAGGAGGACCTAAAACGACCTAGAGGAGGAAAATGGAAGTAGAGAGACGACAGGCAGGATGGAACGACTGGAGCACTGCGAGAGCAGTAGCCAAGGGCAGGGTGGCATTGAAGCAGAATGTTGTGGCCTAAAGCCTGGTTTTCACTAGCGACGCAAGCACAAACGCAAGCAACATACGCAGACGCAGTAACGCGTTTATCAGCAGTGCCTTTTGTTTACGACAAATCAACACTAGTGAAAACCAGGCTTTACTGGCGCGATAAGAAATGATGATGGTGATGATGATGGTTAAGAACTCCAACTTACTTTCTGTCCTGTAAGAAGCTGTGAATCCCCTCCGTGTACCATTTCTCCAGTGTCCATTGTGTTTGTAAAACAAGTACATGTTGTTCCCAGTGGAAACTATTGCCTCTTTGTACTTATCGTCCTTTATGATGACGATTTTGGGCGCGCTGGAATCGTTTCCGTCCCGGATGATGATCGAGTCGCCATTCATTTTAAGGCATCAAACCACAGACGCACCCTACTCCCTGCCGGTAGGGTAATCACCCAGATACAGCTGGAGGACCCCGGACGGGCAAACAGCTGCGGTGATGACGTAATCATCCCGTTTGGCTCTGTTAGTCGACATCCACAGGAACATGCGGATCCTGAAACTGTTCATGTAAAAAAAAAAAACAGTTAGAGCAGTCTTTTCCTTCAATTGTTACAATTTACTTACTTTTACTTTCCTTGCCGCCCGCCTCGACTAGCACTTTTCTATTTGCGGGCGGCAGAAATCATGTAATTAATTTTTAAAAGAAATGATAATTGAAGTTGAAGTTGAATTTACAATGAATGTGGGAATCGGTATGATGTCACACCCGGCTTATGTTGGTTTTTGATCTCTTCAACCATACCAGCTACAAAGTCTTCAGTGTCTATGTAAAGAACATAAATGTAATCGAAAGAGCGTCTATTGGACTGGTAACAGTAGTTTACTCAAACAACAAACGAGCAGAAGATGAAAGGGAAAGACGTTTAGAATAAGGCACTGCCTAATTGCTTGTGCAGTCATAAAAAGCATTCTCACTTACTCCACACCTACACAGGCCTACAGCTCACCTCCAGCTAACGTAACAATGCACAGTCAGTGGAACAAGTAGCCTTACAAAGTCTGCGATTTTCGGCGGGGTTGTTGCTGCTTAGCAACATGACTTATCCTTATGGCAACAAGCTTATTGGTCAATTTTCGTTGTGTTCATGCCATTTATGATTGGATTAAATGAATGGGAAAAACACTTCGCGTATATTCCTAGAATTTCCAAGAAAAGGCTACTTGTTCCGACTGAACACGTGTTATCACAAAATGATTCAGATACATGACAAAGCAATATCTATTTTTATACCTGGACAGGGGTTGAGCGCGCAGGACCTGGACATGAGTGATTTTCCTGCGCATGTCGATGCCTTGTCTTTGGAGGTGCTCACACTCGTACAAAATCTATACCGGTGCTGTTTTCCTTGACCACATGAACTAGAACACAGGCCCCAAGGCGACCACGCACTCCAGCCGTCATGAATCGAGGTACCTGCCATGACAGAAACAAAATGACGTTGAGTTTGCTAAACGCTTATCACAGCAAATTTGGAAGGAAAGGAAATTATTTAATGGGAGTTTCAATTAATGTACGAACTTTTAGTATTTCTAAGGTTTCCATTAGAGTTTCTAACAGTTCAATTAGTGTAGTTTATCATTCCACACTGATCGTTTCCTTGAATAAACGTTTTTAAATAATTTCTTCTAGCCATGGTATTCCGTTTGGATAATTTAACTCGTCAAACCTGTTGCTTTGCATGGGCCCCATCAGGAATTGAATTACGATACGGAGTGGCACTTGAAAGTAAACTTTGAGAGGCTCTGGAAGTTTCGTATTTCTTGTTTATAATGAGCTATGTTCGTGTTGTTTTCATAAAGTAGGGCACGTATTGATCTCTGCTACTATTAGAAGTGGCCTCGTGGTTAACCACACCAAACATAACAGGGGAACTGAAAGCGGGCAATATTTGTAATTCATCATCAGGCGTCAAATCGTCTATCTTGAAGAATACGTGCCACGTTTTGTAGCTCAGGAACGTTTTACATGAGAAAATGCAATGCTCAAGTCTGTCAAATATTTAATATTTCCTTCTTAACTGATTCTTTTGTTTTCAGTATGTCCCAATATCTTAATCGTCTCTATGGAAAGTGAATATCACGTTTTTCAGGCGTCTGACCAACATATATAATCCGCTGAAACGGCTACATTGTATTTCTGTTTAAATTAAGTTGTTTTTCTTACATGAATTAATGTTTTGCTGTTAACTATAGTATGTTCAAAACTATGGAACCCGTCGGATAAATAATTATTGCGTGGAAAATTTCAATCCTAATTATGTTAACCGCACGCATTGCATTAGGTTTTAGTTGTGTTACTTAATGTTTTACTAAATATATATTTTGTTATTCAAAACAACACGCAATATAAGACAACTCAAAATGCCTTGGGAGGGACTGAATAAAAACTGTGTTAAACTCAAAACACTCCGAAAATGAATTCAAAACGGCTAATGCAAAAAAAAAAACCCTAAAGCAGCTGGCTTTGCTTCTCCTGTTTTACCCAAGAATTATTCCGACCACGTGGTTAATACAACGGCGAAGATTGTCAAGAGGAAATAAACCAACTTTTCTCAATAACAATGAACTAGTTTCTGTAATTAACGATTCCTGTAAACAGGAAAGGAAATAGAAATTAGTACACGTTTGCAATTTTTTTGTCAGAATCTTTACGACAACGCTGCAACTCTGAAAGACTTGAAAGTCCCGCCTTTACTTCGTCAAACAGATAGTATGCTCACTAATGCTAAAACAAGATGGCCGCTCGGGAAAATGTTTATCATCTGTGCAGATACTTAAAATACAATTTATATACATTGAACACTTTCCAAACTAATGCGCTGAGTGAAAGCATTCTGCTTAATACACTGGGACCATATTTGTGTATTTAAAATCTCGTCGTAGTCCCTTTGAGCCACTAACGCTTTATAAAGCGCCGCTGGTGAGACATTAAAAGGGATTAAAAGATAACCTTATTTTCCCTTCGCCGGGACTGCTTTAGATTCGCCTTATAAACTGATTAAACCGTAGATTGAGCCATAGGTATATTTGTAATCCTTCACAGATCTCACCGACAATATTAATCATATAGAAATCTCACGATCAGCTAAAAGCTTTTGGTCCATCAGAGAAAAACACTTTATGGCTCACATTATTGTGGCTTCTTAGCAAAGTGCTAATTTATCAAATATTCGAAACTCATTTATATTTTACTGCCAACAGCTAAAAAGAATGTACAAATATGGTTGAAATATAAGGATTGTCAGCGATTGCGTAAAAAAAGTTCACCTTGTTTCTGCTTGAGTGGAAAATTTATCATTAAAATAAAAGTATAAAAAAGGTTGTCTGAATATTATTTCAACGAAGCAGTGATTTTCAAATCGAACTGTGTATTTAATGAAAACAAAAGGAGGAAAATATTGGCACCTGATGTAGGCGCCATCATGTCTCGTCTTAAGTATCCTTAACGATTTTTTTAACTCCAAAAATAGCTTTAACAAATTCCTTTTTCCGGAACCCTCTACCTCGCATAAGAGGATTGAAAGCTTTTATAAAAGTCTCTTGCCCAATCTGGATTACAAAACTTAATTAACCCTTAGAGAATTTTCTTTTAAATCACGCAACCCGTGATCATTGAAATCCGATGGCGTGACTGTAGTCGCGACATTTTACAAATGACCAAAACTCACTTTTCAATGATACAATTTTTTTATTTTTTTTATTTTTTTATTTAAACAATATTTTTTCTCAACATTTGCTCGAAGAGCAGATGCTCATCTAGAGAGCTTACGTTGTTTCACAATTACAATAACACACGATCAGATAAAGACAAATATAACAAAATAACTGCTTTTATTTTGTCAAAAATTTCAGTTTTCTGCAGTTTTTAGACACCGACGCAGCCCACAATTTAAAATAGAGGCAGAATGTAACGCTTGGCTGGGGAAAAAATGGGATAAAATTGTTCCTGTCCAGTAAAATCATCTCAAAAATTAAACAAGAAATCAGATTGGAGCCTTATCTTTATAGGCTTAGCAATGTAGATCGAAGACTTAATTACAAAAATTCCACATTTCGTGCCATTTAGTCGACCAATCGTATATGGTGGGTTCAGCAAAATTACCCAAGAAGAGAGAATTGGTGGATGTCCAATGGGGACGAGATCCATTATTTGACGAAATGCAATCGCTTATTATCCCATACTAGGACTAAACTCCTGCAGAGTCCCTTTTCGTTAAACACCAAATTGGTCGATTTTAGTTCTGAAGACTGAAGTTCTGAAGACAATACCGCGTTAACATTCTCGACCCTTGGGTCTTTATAAACTCGTGATATTTTGGATTGTTACAGAACTAGATTAGCCAAACAGTAATATTGCCATTTCTCACTTTGTTGCGATGCGTTTTCTGCATTGTTGTACTTTACAACCGTTTTGCTGTATTGATATTTTTAATTTCCTGTGTGTGTCCATGCTGAAATCTCCTATCTTGACCAACTAAGTTCAGTTTTTCTCTCCAAATTGACGAGGGTTGCCAAAAGACGCCAAAACTCCTAAAGGTCACTTTTACTCATTCTTGGGCATGGGAAATTCAAACAATTTTATGACTGAACATTGCATTTCACTGATTAAATACTTCTGATTAGTACGACGTCCATGCCTACCTCAACCTTTTTACTCCTAAGAATGAAAGCCAAGTTCAAAATTGACAAAATTCCAAATGTCATTTTAAAAAATGTTGCAGCAAATACCACTTCATGGAAGGACTACTCGATAGCTTTCATTTGAATGGTTCTCATCCACAGACTTATAAAGTTAGCACCACCTTATATAGCATACATTTAGCATACATTCACTCCTAAGAATGAAAGCCAAGTTCAAAATTGACAAAAATTCCAAATTTCATTTAAAAAAATGTTGCAATAAATACCACTTCATGGAAGGACAACTCGATAGCTTTCATTAGAATGGTTCTCATCCACATACTTAAAGTTAGCACCACCTTATATAGCATACATTTAGCATACATTCACTCCTAAGAATGAAAGCCAAGTTCAAAATTGACAAAAATTCCAAATTTCATTTCAAAAAATGTTGCAACAAATACCACTTCATGGAAGGACTACTCGATAGCTTTCATTTGAATGGTTCTCATCCACAGACTTAAAGTTAGCACCACCTTATATAGCATACATTTAGCATACATTCACTCCTAAGAATGACAGCCAAGTTCAAAATTGACAAAAATTCCAAATTTCATTTAAAAAATGTTGCAACAAATACCACTTCATGATAGCTTTCATTTGAAAGGTTCTCATCCACAGACTTAAAGTTAACACCACCTTATACCGAAAATAAAGCTCAATCGCTTTCATTTGAACGTTTCATCTACAGACGTATAAGTTACAACCACCTTGTGCAGCATAAAACAGAACCGTATGAAAGCACTGCTCAGTAGGATACTTTTGCTTTGTCACACCTACATACGTTTTCAACTACATGCTCAAACGTTAGAACCACAGTAAATGAATCGGCTGAATTATGTCTGAACATCGAATTTCACTAGCATCATGTTAGATAGAACTGATTTTAGTAGCTTCGTAACGAATATTGTTTGCACAGAATGCAGATAAAAAATTGTGGCATGCTTGCTTTCCAAAAATGTTAACTCATTTGATATTTATCACATGCAACCTTATATGGCCACTGTTCTTTCTAAGTTCTTTATCAAGTTCATCAGGATTACTGATTCTCACATCTGGTCTTCTCGCTTCATTTTTTTTTCGCACAATCTTCGTGTATTATACCTCGAAGTTATGAAACACCATGGCAAGCCCTTCCCGTTTATGCACAGAGAAGCATAATATGTAACTGAGGGAAGCTTTTTTATGGGGGTTCAAATAAGTATTTTCAAGTTATCCTTATATAGTTGAATAATTTTAGCTTCGTACACATAATCCTATTAACGAAAAGCTAACCACACCCAAGACACCATAATGGTCAAGTTATGCTCTCTTTTGACCAAGTCAATAGTTACATGCATACTGACTGTCAACTAAGCTTTTGACACCTCAGAGTTGTTTGCCAACGTGTGAAAAATAGGCAAGAAACAAAATTCTTATCTTTATTTAAACTTCCTGTACGGTATAAATTCTTCCAATTTGTCGTGTTGAAAGCTACGTTCTAAAAATAGTTCAAGAGATCACGAGACTAGATATAAAAGCCACGTTGGACACCAGGTTTAGTTTTTACCACAGCATGTAGCAAGCAGAAGTGTCAATATTTATTGAGATTGCACTACTAGACACGTAATCTTTTCTCGTTTTTTTTTCCCTTGCACAAAAAATACGAGATGTTCTGGAAATAAGCAGCTAAGATCAAAACACGATGGTGAGTTACGTTTCAGCGGGAAACCCTAACACGATGTTGCGGCCAATTATAGGTCGTGTTATAAACTGATAAGATTTACTGCCATTATTAACTTTGTTACAGTTGGCTAAAAGCCTTTCTTTTGGCCACCAATTTAATCCGAACTTTTACTGTTTTTTTTTTTATAACTAAGGAATTTGAACTTCCGTGCTTATGCAAGAGTATTAATTCAGTAGCTAGACACAATTCACTAAGACACTTAAAGATTTACGCATTCAGCTCGTTTATACAGCAGCTTTCCAATATTACTGCGCTACAGACACGAACGACTCCAGAATATTACATTAGTTGTGATAAATGCAAGTTAATATAAATTGTGTAGCTGCAATTACAAGCAATAACAGATAAGGTTTTTACGCCTTTTTCTTGTAAGCTTTGCTCGGTCGTGCGTCAGTTCCGGAAATAAATTTGACAGAAATAAATCGCCTCCCTTCAGCTGTCTGCATCCCGCAAACACAGATAAATACCCTATCATAAACACTTGTTGTTTTAGCCCTATTTTTTTGGTCTGGAAACAGTAGGTGACCTTCACAATTGTGGACGCCTTATTTCAGACAGACAATGAGCAAAATTAGATCAGGATTTACTTAAATAACAGATCAACATAGTTAGAAATGCTCTCGTGCGCTTCACAGTCAACAAAATGGCCTTTCTACAAATAAAATTACCAACGTGAAACAGTAAATAACGAAAACAGGATATAGCAATATCAGCGAGTATACGCAAACGCTTCCCATCCACCTCTTCAAAGGAAATGTTTCTCATTGCTAAAACAGAGTAACTAAAAAACAGCCAACCGCAACACAATGGCACTTGAACAAGGGCAGTTTTCTCTAAGTGGATTAAATTTCACAAAGGAAAGGGAAAATTCTCAAGCATTTGACGTACATCGTGAGGCAACTGAATAAAGAAAAGAACCTCCAGATCGTAGTCCTTAAAGGGCACTTTGAGAACTGATGACAAAATTGTCAGATGTATTTGGATTTGATTGTTCTACTTGTCACGTCCTGAGCATGACGTGGATCAAAGATCGATTTTAATCTCGACATTCTTGGCCGGATTACGCTCACGAATCCGACTGATAAATGCCCGGAAAGACAACAATAAAATTCATGCCAAGTTTAACCCTACACGAATTTCCTGTTGACTGAAAAACGAAAATAGATGACAAACTGAACACCTCATTTCTTATTTCTGCCTTTCCTCCTTAACTGTTTCACGTATAACGGCAAAACCGCTGATAATATCGCCAAAATGCCCCAAGGTGACTACAGATCATCATGATGAAAACATGAACCGAACCGCTTAGCACGCTTTGACCAATTTATGTTTTTGAGCCGACGTTGCAAAAAAAAAAAAAATGAATGAATGACGCACCATGACACACCAGCGACTGAAGCAAAGTACCTTGCTATTCAAGTGTTTTGTTTTTTCGTCCGGTCGCGCAATTAAACTAGTTTTTCAATGTTTGAGTGAGAAGGTTCATTAATTGTTCTGTCCAATCTGCTTTCCTATTTTTAACTTAGTTTACTTTTCAACCACGTTGTTTGCTTGGCAATGATGGAGAAGCTGCTGTTTTTACGGTCATTGCGGGAGGCATAATTGAATGTTGAGTCAATATTTGGGTGATCTATTGTTCCGAACTTCTGCTGTGTTTTATTTTTGCCAAAAGTAACCATGGGCACTTCATTGAATAGCCCGGCCAGGTTGATTTGTCTTTTGTGAAGAAAAACAAAGCAGAGACTGAATATCCACCATTAATACTTGTCAAGGGACCTGCTACGTCACTTGAAAGCTTTTCTTTTCTATGGAGATGAATCAAATCAATTATCAGCTAACATTCGTTTGGAGCTTTTAAATTTCCATTATGAAGCGAAAAAATTAACAGCTTTTTGGAGCCGTGTCATATAATGGTGCTAATTGGCGCTTAATAGCTCATCTACGCCTCTCTTCGATTTCTTTCCTTCCCGTGCAATTCTCGCGTCATTTGTTTGCAATTAACAACACTGAACATCAAACTCAAACTGGTTTCGCTGTACTCAAACTTGCCATATGAAAGAACTCGGGAAAATTAATATGTTTTGATATTCTGTCAGTGAAAATGTAAATAATTGTATTGGATAGCTCCGAAAACCGTTTTACAAATGTAACATTCTCGTTTCTGATCGATCCTTTGATCCGATGGTTAACACTTCAAACTCATTTGCGGCAAAAAGCACCTCGTAAACTTATCACCAAGAAATGTGGCTGGAACTCAAATGCTTAACATTTTCACAGTTCGTATCGCACAAAACGTCTTCCACGCTGACATGGTGGTAATGACTTTCTCACGCCTTTCTCCTAATTTTGATAACTGTTTTTTTTTTTTTTCAAGATTAAAACCGAATTGAATAAAACCAAAGGAAAATTCGAGGCACTGGCTTAAAACACAGTCCATACTTAGAGAAAAACAAATTTTGGAGCAAAAATAAACCATTATTATCGCTATATTTACCAACAGAAAAGACGCTTTTGACAACATTCCATACAATCGCCGGGGTCAGGGTTCGCATTCAATAATTGCAATTTTATGGCTGATAAAATCACCGTTTTACGTACCTGGGGGATGCGAGGGTAGACACAGCGAAGCGACTGTAACTGTACTCTTGGTGAGACTTGATGTAGTGACATAATGAAAGCAATATTCGTCGACGTAATTCTTGAACAGCGAACACTGGAAGAACGCAACAGTATGTCCCTGCTCCACGGGTTTATGCGCGATGGGTTTCTCGGAATATCTATCGCCCATCATTATAGCATCTTGAGTTCTTCCAAACTTGCAATGTGGTTGCGCGAATGTAATTGCAAACGTGTTTTTGCATGGAAGTATCGTCTTGACGAGAGAGGACAAAGTGTGTTGACCCCAATAAACGTGGATAGCTTCACTTTTAGCTAGTGTCAAATTTACGAATCCAGTCTGGTACTCAAAATGGTAGATTCCCTGCGTGTCGAACATATCACATGTGAATCCCATTCGAATCCACGACCTTTTAGGCATTCTATGCTTGCCATTGGACAGTTTGCGAATGTACTTTCGAGTCAAAAAGATCTTCTCGTGGCCTTTGATGTAGTAGAGATTAACTTCGTCGCGGTATGTCTTGGGCAAACACTTGCGATTGTGCCGAATCCAGATAGACCCAAAGCGGGTTAAGGCGGTGTGGTTTGTGGGTGAGTCGATGTAGATTTCTCCCCACTGTATCGGCAGTGTCTGGGAGATAAACGCTTCGAAGGTACTGTTCGAAATACGATACTTAAATGTGTACAAGACTGGGTGGTCAAAGATTTCGCAAGGTAAAATCACAGAAATTTCGCGGCGAACCAGCAATACATTTTCTGTATGGAGTCTCTTTCCAGTGTTGTTATCAAACACAAGGACACTGAGTGTTCGAGCGGACGAAAATCCCGAAAAATTGCTGGGGAAATGGAAGTTCAACGTGACATTACCACCGAGAACGTCCAGTGACACGGAAGATAAATCCACGGCAAGACCTTCGAGTGGTCTCTTTCCAAAATCTTTAATACCTGAGATACAAACAAAAAACAAATTTATAAATATCCTAAGAATCCAAGCTTTGCATTTTCTCGTAACTTTCGTTCTTACAAGATTACCGTTATCTAACAGGTCTGTTATGTATTTACGTTGCGGTCGGAAAATAGATATTAATTTACATTAACTACAGTTTAAACGCTCTTTTGTCAACTATTACAAAATAGAGAATTAGATGCATCCACGACAATTAAACTGACGATGCCGACGCTGTTATTCAAGATCACTTGAACTCGAAAGAAATGCTTGCACTGTGTTAGCTACATGTATGTTTGAGTTACTGGAACGCTTTGCAACGTTATGTTATGCGCGACTAGATCGCCACGTACGAAATCTGCTCGCCTAGCTAGTTGAACTGTTGAAAGCGGATATGCTTACCATCGGCTCGCGATGAAAGAATGCCGGAGGCAATCAACAGACTGCATAGAAGCACTGAGCATATTTCCATCGCTCTTTCCTCTTCATGGAATGTCTGTTGTCCTGAAATTGACAGGAATGGAATGAGCTGACAGCATGCGGACTCCACTTATATCTTCCTGTGATATGTGCCCGCTCACCGTCGGAGTCAACGCTTTGCTTAAACCATTTACGGTAAGACATATAATTAATTGTCCACAATAATTTATTATATATTGTTACATTGTGCTGTAATATTCAATTAGCATGCTTGCCTGTTGTGTCCTTTGAAAGCCAAACAATGACAGACTACCGGGCCAATAAGCGAGTGCTAATTTGTTCCATAGAAGCTCCACTGCTTAACAGATGTCCAACAACTTTGACGCACGAAAATGAAAACGAAGGGAGCGAGTTATCGCAATGTTAAGTGTCTTGAAATCATTGTAATCACATTGTCCCGGGCGCGCGGGAGGTCGCAAAGCAATCCTTCAATAGCTTTTTACTCCGATTTACCTCCCGCCGGCTAATAATGTTTACTTAACGGATTTAACCTCTTTCGTCTGGGTTTGTAGAAAAGATTAGTGAGTTGTTGTGTTGGCCACAAAAAAAACCTCCAGTGCTGCTGATATCGCCTTTACGCGACCAAAACTCCCTCCCAATCTTAACATTTACATACATTATGATATCGCTTTTCCAATCCGTATGCAAATTTCGCCTTAATTCTAGCAAGTCGTTTTTCACACATCTGGCAGCGCCGGGTGAGAATTGCTTCGGCAATAGACAGGCGCCTGACAAGAAGAGAGCGATTTTTGAGGTCCAATACGAGATATTTGTTGCCAAGGGCACGCGGACTGCCCCAAATAAACGGAAGTCTACAACCCGTTTTGGCAATCGTTCGGCGCTGACAAATTTCCTAATTGAATATTCTGTTTTTACAGTAATTACGTTGTGACAATACATTTCCCTCCCTGAATACGCCCCCAATGTTTGGTTTTCTAATAAGACACGTGTAGGGATGTATTGAAGATGTCAATCTAAATCCTTGATGGCTGGCTGCTAACCGTGACATTCGACGTCAACATAGCCATTACAGTTTTGTCTCAACAAATGGAAGGCTTCCAAAAACATCCGTGAAAATTATCAATAAATGTCTCCTCCCTCCCTTGACGGCTGCTGAACACACACAACCCAAAGCTAATTTCGCACTTAGTTTCTCCTATCATCGGCTTACGCGATTTCTTGATTAAAATGCGTCTTTGCCTCCACTTAAAATCGTTGCAATAATTAAAATGTTTGAATGGATTACGAAAATTTTGGAGGGTAAATTTTATGCAAACTACACCACCGCTTGATGCGGCGAGTGAGATAAACAACTTTGAGGCGGAGCTGAACTTTCTTTCTTAATTCTCTCACTCGCCAAAACACAGCGAATCATCGCGGACTAAAAGTATAAATACGATCGGGTTGCCAGCCAGTGTCGAAACAGGTCACGGAGTTTCGAAGTGCGCGCGATCGATCGGCGTTAGCAACAAACTTGAGACATGCATGACATAATTTCTACCTAACTTGCTGGTGTTGAGCTTTCTAGGAATCGCCGAACAATACGGACTGAAAAATAAAGAATGGTAAATAGTTTAACGGCTTAGCGTCAACCGAATTTGAACAGCTTCGCGAAAGCACGCAAGGGCTCTTGAAGATAAACAGCATTTTGCGTGTGCGCTACACATCGCAATTTCGCTTCGTGCGTTTGTGAAAAATAAAAATATTTAAGTACACAAACGCACTTTCTTCGCTCTGCATCTAAATTGAGTTTACAAATTAGAAAATTTAACGCCAGCCTACCTGACCAAACACAGCAAGACTTCGCAGTAATCGCCTAATCCGCAAATGATTGTTCGCTGTGTTTACCCTGGCTGTTTCTTCGCTC
The DNA here is from genome assembly GCA_029204205.1 of Desmophyllum pertusum. NCBI lineage: Eukaryota > Metazoa > Cnidaria > Anthozoa > Scleractinia > Caryophylliidae > Desmophyllum > Desmophyllum pertusum. The sequence goes on from MU825399.1 coordinate 2,751,280, forward strand.
TCGGTCCAGCGTCGCTCCAGCGGCGTCTACGCAGGTGAAACTCTCGCTAAACTGCTTTCGCGTTTCATGTCGCGAACGGCTCGACAGGAATACGGTCTCAGTTTATTGGCGGGTATTGCACACTGAAGCTCTTAATGGCCAAAGACTTAGAACCGTGCGCACTTGCTCTGGCGTTTACGTCTGTTACCGGAAACATACCGCACGCCACTGATCAGAGGTGTATCTTTCATGGCTTATATCTCCCAGTAGATAAGAGTGCACGTGGTCAGGTTTATCATTCACGGGACTGATTTACATCAAAATATACCATGTCTACTTTTGACAACGGACGGTCATGCTAAAGTGCATTCGGTTTGACAGTTCTATTGTATTTTGATGAGGTGGGCGGTGAAGTTTAGAAACTCGTCCAATAACACAAAAGCGAATCTTGTTATGATGGACAACGTATCAACAATGTTTCACCCAGGGGCGTTTTAAGGAAACAAGTTTAAGGATCTTCATTAGAAATTGTTCCAAAATTTCCCACAAGTACAATTTATTTCTGACTTCCCTTGGTGATTATAGTGATGCTTTACATAGCTCTTGAATAAAATTTGAAATGTTCGTTTCGAAGGTTGTAGCAGCCGTTTTTCGCCTCGATCTTTCTTTTTCTAGATTTTTGTTTTAATAGAAGCCTGTTTCAATTAGCTCTCTAGCGACCGTGTTTACGTTTGCCATTTATTTTCATCAAAATAATAATCAAAGCTGTAATATCTAAAAAAAAATACATAAACATATTCACAAAAAAGTGAAGTGGAACTCGCGTACAAATTAATGGCACACTGAGAACTCGTAGCGAATCTAAATGCTTTTTCTTTCATTAATTGGAGTAAATGAAATCATTTTTGCGGATAAAACTAGGTTTTCCTTGTTTTAAATAAAAGCGCTATACTTTATTTAACCGTGTGAGTGCGATTTGCGTAGAAATACTAACTGACGCGAAGCAATCATGCTAAAATCTACACCATGGCTGAATTTTTTCAGGAATGGAAATCGCGATGTGAATGCGGGGCTTTGAAGAGCGACTTCCATTTTCTTTTGTAGCAAAGTTGTTTTCTAGAACCATTTGCGTCAGCAGAATCTGTCAATTTGTGCCTCCTAGAATAGCCGCAATTAGTAAGTGAAGTGCCAAGATGTGTCCATCAAATTCTCATTTTGTATGTATGACAAACGGGAATGAAACAGGCAACGCGCCATAAAGTCTGTGTACAGTTCTACTCTTCTGTTTGGTTGAAGAACTCGTTTCCGAGACACGCTGCGTTAATGTCAGAATCGAAGCCCGACATATTTCGTTTTTGTCTCCCGTGCTTTCACAACCACCTGACGCGAGTGACATGGCCTGACATGTGCCATGAATTTTACAAAGACACTTGAAGCTTAAATATTTAACACGGGGACCACAAACTGAGTAATATAGCACAAATAGCAACGGAAAAGCCAAGGTCGCATGCAAAACCAGTGATATATAACTCAATTAATCAGCAGTGGGCTCACCCTGGCTGTCATAATGTTGTAAATATTCTCATGTTGAATAAATTATTTTGGTGCAGTTTGTGTGTCGTTCACGGTGTTTGCAAGGGACGTGTTTCGATTCAAGGAACAACCGCGCGCTTCCACGAGGTAGAGCATTGTTGGCAACGAAGTAAAAATCACCGATGCAGATACAAAGAGTTTAGAAAACAAGGCAGCTATATTTGCTTTGGGATTCGACGTAAAGCAAACACGAATGTAAACAGTTTAAAGACACGCAAAGTAAATATTGCGTGGGTTATCAGGCCAACAGAAAAATAAAATGAAACTCAAATTTACCTTAATGTCAATGCGATCCCTGAAACTAGTAACGACTGGCGTATTTTGTAGTTGTTGCCCCAGAGAACTCATAAATGGACTAAACTCTAATTCTCGCCGCTAACGAGTATAAATCGTGGCTTGGGATAATTCGCAACTGGATAAACAAAACACCAGCTAAACACGATACTAAATCAATATTTTCAGACGTAAGAAGGCACACATTGGCTTGAGCGTCTTATCCACAAAGCATGCTTAATAGCGGATGCTTCCATTAAGTTAGAGAAAAAAAAATTAAAAAAACAGGTCAAGTCGCTGTAATCCGAAAGGATCTCGTTGTTATTTGAATGTAGGTGAATGCTGAGCGGGTCCTATTAAAGTAGTTTCAATTCCATTTCCGGATTACTTAGTTCAACTGTACTGTATAAGGAAAACTTTTGAGAAATAATCTATGCCGATTATGTTCGCTTCTCGTTTTCGCAAAATTCCTTGGAAACAAACACAGCATTTTAGAAAACGGATTGTTCAAAATTTTAACAATTTGTTTCAATTTGCATTAAAAAGACAGCTGCGTGACTCGAACCCGAAATGTTTTTAATGACTTTAATGAGTGCTCGCTTTGCTGGCTTATCCCACTTTGAAAAGTATTCAAAGGGACATCAGTGGTCCGGCGAGTGAAATCGGGACGGTTTACAATTTCTTATTTTAATTCGCATCAGTCTTAGGCAGCTAAACCCTAACCAGTCTATTCAAGATTCAGAGGTGCTTCCAGGTTAATCCCTCGGCTTAACTTTGGAGATTCATGTGAAATGTTCTAGATTAGACCATACATCACCATAAAAGCATATCTCGCTGTTCTCTCGGAAAACAATTCGTTTACAAAGAAGTGCGCCCATTCTCGTCACGGAATTGTCTTTCCTGTGATTTCTTTCACATATTAAAACGTTGCCTGAAATATAAATGACATGTTTCCATGGTACGTACCCTCTACACCGTAAAGGAAAGTGTCGACTTTGGCTGGCAAATTATGTGAAAGAAAAATTAATGAATCATGGACTCGAACTATTTCGTTTATATTTCTCCCGTTTGTGAGATGGTTGATCGCTGTCCAAACTAACTGATTTAATATCTTCAATCGAAAATTCGTACAATATTTGAATATATCCACTGAAAAGACCTTCATTCGACCTTTCTAGGCAATGATGTAATTTTTCTGATTCACTTGAGCATTGGTTCAATTTTATAGCGGCGAAATTGTCTGAATATATTTGTTAATTTATACCATTTGTACTGTTGTTTACTTCACCCTTGCAGGATACATCTTTTTTTTTTCATCTCAGTTTTAATTTGGTCTTCTGCAGTAAAATTATGCCAACTGCTGATTATGTCTAGACTGGATGTAAACTAGAATTCATGCGCCATATACTGACACAATAAAACGCACATATAAGTTTCTGTTTAATATAAACATCAATGACACTAAATTCGAAAATAGGATTTCCAATCAAGTTCCAATTTCTAAGAGCTTCCAGTGAGTTAAGTGCATTTTGCAGATTTTGTCACGTCCCTAAACAGCATCAAAAACATGAGCATAAACATGCCTTGGTTGCCCTTGGTTGTCTTATCTGGAACTGGTGAGCAAATGCTTCCTTTCTCATCCACAAAATGTCATCAACCTGCGAATTGCTTGCTCGTTTCCAGGCTCTCGTCGAGAAAACAAAAGCTATCGCTGCCAGAAGGATTGCAGATTATAGATTTTAAGGGCGTCGGCGTTAAGAGAAAAAGAATGTTTATTTTGGAACATGCTCAGATGTACGTTACAGCCTGTTGCTGCTTCCTTGACAGATTCTTTATTGATATCGTATAAAGCCCAGGCCACCAAACGAGGACGAGAGTTGCCGAGAGTTCAAACTCTTTCTCTCGTTTGACCTGAAACTCTCATGCGTTCTCATCGACTCTCATGTCTCTCATCGAATTTGAACCTACTCAAATGTTTCGCCGCGAGAGTCGTCTTGAGTTTTTCCTCGTTTGGCCCAAACTGGTGATAGTCGCTGAGATTTGAAGAAAACTCTCGTAAGCCGACTAACTCTTGGCAAACCTCGTTCTCGTTTGGCCCGCCCATTTTGTTGAATAAAATATGGAACACACGTGGTACAAATCTTCAAATTAATAAGAGGGGCATAATGGGGTTAGCTTTGACGGTTGACAGTTAAAAAAACATTTTGACGATAGACGGTTAAATTAATTAAGTTGGCCGCGGTTATTGACAAACAAGTTTTGACGCCATTTTAAATTGAATGCCTTATTATGATTTGATAGCTTTTCGTCTCATTCAAGGTTATTAATTTCACATTCTGAACTTATTGTGCCAATTTTTGATAATAAACGTCCAATTTTGTTCGACAAATAAATCACTCACGACAAAAGAAATACAGGTTGGGATTCGATTAGGTAGCTATCAAAATTAGTCTAAAATTACCTTAATGTTCGTAGCGATGTAGTCTTTATATTGAATACTTGAAGACTACAAAGTGAGTGTCTTTTGTCAGTGAAATTGGGCAATGAATCACAAAAGTCTTTAAATAGGAGCTGTTAAAATAATACTGAGATCTGAGACTGATTTTAACGACTAATAATAACTCTTTCCTTTGATGGTTGACAGTAAAATATACTGGCTTTGTTTCGCGGTTTCAGAGGGCTAAATGTTAGGCCATTTTACGAGTACGTTGAGACGTCGCCGAAAATTACTTGAAAGTTACCCAAATGCTACTGTCTATTCGTCTTCTCTTGCTTCTACATAATTTAAAAAGTTTTTCCTGACAACAAATTAAAAACAAGACATTCAATTTCACCAAAAAATCTAACTGTTTTAATTTTCGATTTTCTAATTCTTCATGACATTCCTGACATGATAGTCCTAGGCCTGGATACCGAATAGTCAGAACACTAGCTCTTTTCTTCTTCTTTTTTAGACTGGATTTGCTGCTGTGAGGTATGACTCGCTTGCTGTTCGTGGCATGATAATGTTATGGGTGTGCTGGTGAAGGTTTACTTCTAGACTAGTCTCAGTGTTGCCGGAGAGGCCATCCTGAAGGTGCACAGAAATGGCTGGCTTGTTTCAGTATCAGTTGGTTAAGGTTAACCAAATGATTACGGAACGGCAAGTGGGCGTTTTTAGATGGAAATCCCTTCCGCCACTGACTAAACTGACGTAAATCCTGCTGCTGACATTTTCGTGTGATCAGTTATCGATTGGGAAGATGGCTTGTGAGATCATGTGGGAAGATGGCTTGGAAAGTCGAGTGCGCGTCGGGCTAATTCAGCTCAGTAAACTATTCAGTATTTCTATGACTATGTCTTTTCTTTTTCTAACGTTCAGGTGCTTGAACCGAGATTCGTTGATTTTGTTGAAGTGTCCCGATAAAACACTTTTCTCTGGCAACCATTTTTGGTCAAAACGGTTGAAACTGAACTGTTAGCCCATGTTCAATTACCTTGGCGATCGACCATTTTCGGTTGGTTGTGTTGGTTGCGTTTTGTAGTTAATTTTCTTCTGGGAAAACCATGCACAGTTGTTGATTTGATTTCAGTGATCAACCTGGTTCAACTGGAACAGATTTAGGGATCCAGTGCTCCGAACTAAAACATGAATACAATGCTTCAAAGTGTGATGCCGGCTCAGAAAACCGGCCAAACCAACCAAAAAGAAGTTCTTGCAACTGAGAACACGAAAAAAATGAAAACAACAACAACCAACACAAACAAATGAACTGATCATTATTCCAATACAACTCGACCTCATTTACAACAAACCATTAGCTTACTTACAATGTGACATATCACGTGACGGTCCCTTTTGTGCTACCAATCATCGAGTAAAATCAGGACTACCAGTTGCATGCGTTGGATCCAACTGATGTAGGCAGCTTGCAAAATATCTGCACAAAAAATAATATTAATAAAATTAACTAATCGGACTCTATATATTGTGTGGGAGGCGCGTTGGCCTGATGGACCAGGCCGTACAAATAGGGAAGTAACCTGACAAAATACTAGGAAACTACTGGATACGCATCCAGAGGGAATAGCAATATTCCTAGCCGCTTCATGCTGCCGCGAAACCGGGATAAACTCCGGCAGGATGTTTTAAGTCATTTTTGTGAAGTGCAAAATCACCTTCAAATTGAAGAAAGCTGGCCTCAAAATAATAGTTTACTAAGGTAGAGAAACACCAAAGAGGTGATAATAAACCAAACAGGAACAAGGATGGCTGAGGATGGAGAAGATTAAGACGGACTGTGAATGGCAAACTTGAAAAAATTGGCCATTTTTTCAAGATTCGCCATCCGTGACGTAGCTCCTTTAAATTGGGCCACAAGGCTCGTCGTGAAGATTTTTCCTATCTTATATATTGAGTAAAGTATATCATAAAAACGCTAATGAATGCGATAATAAAATAGTCCAACTAAACTCGCTGTGACTCGGCTCCTTAACTAACAATTCCTGCACTGAGCACGCGACATGAAGTCCTACTTCACATTTAGATGAACAATTTAGGCCAATACTTACGCCGGAAGCCTGATCTTCTACCAGTAATTCCACATCGACCTCTCTACGAAGTGCCGAGAGAAAAAAATGCAACAACAAAGCAAGCTTCTTACATATGACAAACGCACCGTGATGTCAAAAAATAAATCGCGACAACTTTTTTTCCTGCCTCGTGGTCATCACAGGTACAAATTAAGTGCCACGAAATGACAAATCAAAAGGAACAATTAAAATTAGCTTCGCGCTCAAACAAATCGATCTTGTAGAAATCAATCAGCGATTCGATAAAGTAGAAAAATAATTAACAAAGATGTTTATTAAAACCAAACGTATTTACCTAACCAGGGGCTACCTGCCTTTGTGCAAATAAACACAATTGACACCAGAACCTACAGACACGTTATGAAGATCCAAAGAAAATTAATTTCACCCAGTAAATGTGGCGCGAACGACAGCAGGTATCTAAAGCTATCTAATAATGACAAACACGTTTTCAGGAAGGTTTAATTAAGGTGGTATTAATATGCAAGAAATATGAAAGTTTTGGATGCATAAAGGTGGCTTTATATAGAGTCTTTCTATATTTAAGAATGGCAATGTTAATTGTATTTTAAAAATATAGTTTCGTCTTTAATCTCTTCCCGCCTTGCATGTTGTACTTGAGATTTACGAAATTGACAAGAAATGCATTTTTTTTTAAGATCTTATGACAGACGAAAACGTGCAAGATCTTTGACAGGCGAAATCTTCGAGAGGATACAAGGCTGCCGGACTCGTGCCGGATCAGTCGTAGGAGTGATGGACTGGTTGTTCCTTCCTCGTCATAAGTGGCATTTTGATATCCTGATTTCACTCAGTCATTGAAGAGATCAGTTTCTGGCCGCTGAACCATCGAAAAAGATAAAGGAAGAAACAATAGAGACTTTTAAACATTTAACCGCACAGGATAATGATACGAAATAAGTTAGCTTCAGTTTCGTATTGTCCGAATAGAATTACATTCGCCTGTTAAATCAAGATGAGAAACAAACAAATATCCTCTTTCGAAGACTCGTTGCTGTTTTCCGGCATCCAAACTGGGCACTACAGAGTCACTTGGCAGCCGTGTTCCGACGGTGTGTTGTCTCTTCAAACTTAACTGACCCTTTCACTCCCAGAGTCAAACCTTGAGTCAATAAATGTGGTTGTACCTTTTGAGTCTGTGGATGAAACCCTAGTGTGTGACCATTCAAATGAAAGCTACTGAGCAGTACTTTCATGTGGTACTGTTTATTATGCTGTACAAGGTGGTTCTAACTTTTAAGTCTGTGGATGAAACCCTAGTGTGTGACGATTCAAATGAAAGCTATTGAGCAGTACCTTCTAGTATTGTTGTTTTTTCGATTTAGCGAAATTAAATTCAAGATTTTTACTCAGTCTTAAACTTAGTACTCTTGGGAGTGAATGGGTTCATTTAGACGCTAAACGAGTCTTATTTCTTTCTCCACTGTCAAGGAAAAAGTCCAGACGATGCCGTTCTCTTGTAGCCGACTTGCAGTTTGATGCTAAAACTTGAGCGATTTCAATAAACAGAGAAACTTTGCAATATTACATCCTTATTTGGTTGTGAAGAAAAAAGTTACTCTCGATTGCAAGAAGGGCAATGATCGACAATTCAAATTTTAACGGGTGAAAACCAAGCTGTCTATAAGACTGTTTCGGACCAAATCAATGTTCACTGTTTTCGCCTGTTAGATAAAGTGCGTTGTCAACGCGATCTGCAAGCCCTTGAATACTACTAGTCCATATGGGAAGGACGACTGCTTTCGAATACAACTTGCATTATCTTGGCTACACTGGCTTGTTCGCAAGAAAAATGCGCGCAGGAACGTTGAGTTAGGAAGCTGCTCAATTAACAACAGTACTGAACTGTTTCTTGTGACTTGATTTTTTTTTTTTTTTAAGACGATGGTTTAATACTCTTTTTTGTTTCTTGGTACTGTTATTTTTCTCGTGAACTGAATCGCTGTGAGATGGTTAAATTTCCAAGGAAACTCAAAACAACTGCCCCACGCGACAGCTTTGTTTATTTTGCTCAGCGTGTTGCATGCTCAAGCCGCTAGCTGAATAAACACTTTTAACGAAAGCAATGTAATATCTCACAAAATGATCCCTAAACCGGTGAACAAACAACTAGTTTGTTCCTTGCCCCGAAAAATTGTTGTTTATTAGAGTTGGAATGTCATACCGCAGTCCGCAAGAAAACCGGACTGATAATATAACTGATTCTTTTTATATTCAGATTATGTTTTAACCGTCGTATTGTCTTCGACGCACGAGCTTTTGTCGATTATAAACTAAAAATACGGAGGTTAACAGACCCCTGAGTTCATATCACTTTTTGTTCGAACAACTCTGATGGATAGACATAAAACAACTAATTTTCACTTCGCTTACGTGATGCAACGGCGTGTTGTCGATCACTCAGCGAGGAAAGTTATTCACAGCAACAAAAATTCAAGGTAATTTTTGTGATCCATTATTTGCATGCATAAAAGAAAACGACATAACCTGCCCACGCACCTGTTAATGTAAGCGTCTTCGATTCATGGTAAAGTGGTCCTGATACAAGAAATATATAATGAAGACAAATGTTTCAGCCTGGCCATGACATACCGTGACTAATTTCCAACTTGTCGCACTAACGTCGCGGGTTCATGGCATCTGTTATCCCGAGAACAATTTGCTAATGCAAGTTGTCGAGTAACGAAAAGTCTGCTGGGGAACGCATTCATAAAAGTGTCAAAGTAGTTAGCGCTTTCATTGAATATAGATATCAAGATCTCCAGCAAGTCGCCATCTCGAACAAAAAGCGTCCTCTAGCAATTCAAAGCACTGGTAAACAATACAAATCCTTCCTTTGAAGAAGTTGATTGGATTTTGCTTGTTAATATCAGAGTGAGAAATTTTAATATACTCCTGTAAAGCTCTAATTAATATTCTAAAAGTTTAAATTATCATAGATGGATGCCAACTATATTTTTAATTTGGCTTTTTTTTATTCTCGTTTGTTAAATATCGTTGGCTTTTTCCTGCATTGAATCCTAGTTATTTGATACAAAATTACTATGTCAATTTATGTCAGAGCCATTTTACTCAAACTGCCCCTCGAGCACTGGTTTTGTGATTTGGTGAGATCATAGCACGAGACGTTCCCTGTTTTCTTGTCAATTTATAAAAAGACAACCAGTTGACGTGCATACAAATAGAAAAATTAACAACTCAAGCTGCTGTTCAAATTTCGACCTAAAATTATCATAATCACCGTAGGCGAACCATACTCTGTCCTAGCTTCAGATGTGGATGGAAAGACCTCCGGAAACATTGTTCAACAAAATGTTTTTTTTTGTCGTGGCGTGATGTTTGTTTGTTTTGTTTTTTTGTCGCGACGTGTTGCTTACCATTTTTTTTTTCGCCTTTATTTGGCAAAAGCGCTCACCACGAGTTTGCTTCGAAATTAAGGTAATTCCTTAGTATTGCACTGCGCATCCTTTCTGCGCATAATTTCACACGTAATTAACGCGCGCACACTAAAAAATGGCGGCTTTTTCGTTGTGGCTATGCTCGCCAGAGAGGTAAATGATCGTTTTCTCGCAAATGAGCGTGGTGACCTATCATTTTTTCGCATATTTTAAGTCTAGTAATCATCTTCTTTCAATGCAAGGAGTATAGACTAATTCCTCGTGCTGAATAATCAATAATCACTGGAAACGTGAAAAAATACGTGTTTTTGGTTGATTTTGTAAGGAATTATATATGAGGTATTTTTTAGTCGATTATATCTCTTTCGCGGTAATGGTGACCACCTATTCTTTTTATTCTATATTTTGAAATATTACATCGCAATGTTCAACTAGGGAAAGTTTCAGAAACTTTCTAATGCAATTTTGTTTCGATGGAATCACCTTAAAGAGTAGTTCCATCCCATAATCGTTCTCACTGGTGCAAAGTTGACAATTTTTTCGCTCATCCTTTAGTATCCTTTAGTTAATAGACTATGAATTCAGGGTTCAAAAGCAATGAATTGGAAATGAGGCCCCAATGAGGCACGAGGAACGCGCTCCGGCTACCTATTGAGATATGCTAAACATTTCTGAAGCTCTAGCATCGCTTTACCGCATACTTCAAATTATCGTTGCCATTTTTATTCACCAACTTTGTGTAATTAAACGCTTTAATTAATCAGTATAGGGCACGCATGCCAAAGGCAAAAATTTGTTTTTCACATCAAGTGTTTCTTGGCCATAACGAAGTGAATGTTACTGAAGACACCGTGCATTACTCATCTAATGCCGTGTACATAAAACAATAATGCGTAATTTCTAAATCCACAGAAGATCACAGAAATCGTCTACAACCTTTATTTAAACGATTCTCTCCGCCAAGTGCTATGCCTTTGGCCAAGTCGGAAGAGTATTGGAGTGGAAGGCGGTAATTTCCTTTCTAAAGTATGATTCAGTTTTGCCTCCGTTAAATTGTTATATCGAATGATGATCGCAGAACACCATGATTATTAGTCTTTAAGGTGTGAAAAATACATCAGGTAATAGATTTTGCAACTGAAGGCGCCAGAAAAATGAATAAAACAATGTGATAACAACTTTTTAACGGAATAATTTCATTACATTTTTTTTTAATCGGATCCCGCTACGTCATATTCTTACGTTCATGAAATTTTTTTTTATTGTCGAGAACTTTTTTCTCAAAACTACCCCTAAAAATGTATAACTATAGCATTTCATTCACTTCAAAGCTTTTTAACTTAATGCACAATAGAAATGAAATTGTTTCCTGGGGCTGTTTATCTCTCCATTTCCTAAGATACGGCGGCTTGTTTATATAATTATGAGCCAACCTTTCTAATAAAATCAACAAATATTCTGGCTTTCAAACTATTTTAGCGACCACCACTTCAAGATAATATCGAGATAATTTCATGGTTTTATCGCTCACTTGCCCTCGAACATTATCAGTGACCTCAATGATTTCAAACCGCATATGAAAATGACTTTAAATCATTACGCATCTAGAGAGGAAAAACGTTTAACACGCGTAGATACGTGACATATCTCAAAACAACGGTGCCAATCCTCTTTGAGTTCACATCATTTGGATATGCTTCCCTTTCAGCGATAGCCGATTAACTATGCAGTATGGAAATTCGTACATCGATTAAACTGTCTCGGGAACTGTAGTTGTACAAAAGGAAATAACTTGACACGAACCAACACTCGCAAGACATCCACAAGACTGGCATTTGACACAAATGTTAGTTTGCCTTTAAAGAATAGAGTGAACATCAAATAAACATTTTGAAAACTATATGAGCACCTGTGCTTGATTGAGGTGATGGAAACTTGATCCCATCACCCAGAGAAACCGTCATTCTATAGAATTGGAGTATCACAAAAGTTATTCTTATTTCGATTCAGTTTTTAATTATTCTCTCCTTTCTTTTAAAATTCACGATATTCCATTCCTTAATACTTCCTACATTATAAACCTATAGCTATATATCAAAAGATATATTTTACGCAGAAAGTCATTTAAAAAAAGCGCACAACTTTCCTCTGACAGGTATCTTTTATCTTTTTATCCAGCTTGTATTCAGTGCAGAATTCATTCGATTTTAAACTGTTATTTGAGTTTTGTAATGCTCTTATACTGGCGGAATATTAATCTTCTTGATTGCACTCAGAACTGAAGAGAAAATTCAAGGAAATGAGTAATTTCAACGGGGACGTTTGAAAAGTGAGTTTACCAAAGGCCGGTGAAAAATATTATTGATTTGCTTTTTCAATATGCCTATCAGAAAAAGGCAATTTGGCCCCTGTTTGAGGGAGTAATGGTCTTAAACGTACCTTAGATAACTGGAGAGCAATATCTGAGTCGAAGCGCCGTCTTGCCTGAGTGTCAGAAACGTTTAGTCTCCGTCGACGTTTCATCCGACTAAAAATGCATAAATTTCACGTTGATGTAGATTTTCAAGTCATACATACACTTTGGCCTTTTAACGCATTATCAAGAAAATTGCTTTCGCTTGTCAGTTGTGTTATAACGTGCGACAGGTGGACTGTGTATTATGCGAATAAAAGTCATTATGAACGCGACAAAAAGCAACAAAATACTACATATATATTGATATTCATGTATGTGTATGCACGAATTGAATCTAACGCACTTGGCTAGACAAACTTCAAGTGAATGAGTAATATTTAGCCTGCATTTAAAACATGTGAATTGCTGTGCGAGGTTATACTGCAGGCTTTTCTGCTCGGCGCAGCGGGGATCCTTTCAGAGAGCGAATTAGCAACTTGTTTGAAGTTTTAACTAACTCCGGATAAAAACAAAACCGAACGTTTCAAAAAAACCTTTTTATGGGCATCTTATGCAAATCTTTCCAATTACCTGAAGCAAAGGCAACGTCTTGTTTTGTGTTTGGTTCGAACCTTGTTTCGCATTGGTTTAAATATCTGATTGTTATTGTGAAGGATTAATATAAAAGCAAGCCAACCTAAAATTGTAAGTGGGTGTTACCACATCATGGCTACGCTATAAAACCCTAAACTTGATCCAGACGAGAAACCCCTTTGGATTACTTCGCTTGGTTTGCTATCACTTACCATCAATTGGCCATTTTCGCAGTAGTTTTACGAAAGCTAAGCTGTTGGTGATGAAACTTTTAAACTCGATTGACAAGTTTCTTCCTGTCAAAGTAACTGAGCAATTAACAGAGTTTCTTTAATCAAATTCTTGCCTGGAAAGCAATTACTGCCTTTTTGTCAAATAGAAATTACAGTTTGAAATTTGCTAAATTAAACTGGATATTTAAGGGAGAGAAAAAAACAGTCGTCAAACATTAAAGCCGCTTAAAAATGATTATTGTAGTTAATTTTACATATGAATATCTGTACCTTTTATTAATAAAGACGATTACAAATTTTGAAAAGTAACCAAGTCTGTGTGGTTGAATAAATATGAACCACTAAATTAAAATCACTTTGTGGTACTTTTATTGCTTTTAATCCAGCGACCATAAATGACAGTCAACCACAAACGTGCTCTAATGAATTCATTCCATGTCATCAGTTCGTATTGAACAGGTATTGATGATGAGAGCATCACTACAGAGAAGCGCGTGAAAACTTTGCCTTTTAGCGTTTGGATTTTCCTTTACCAAAATTGGTCTTAATATTATTTTCCTTTATTTATTTTATTGCTGTTTTTGCAAAGCTTTTCTGCAAAAACAAAGTGTTTCTTCAGGGGTACCCAACGACGGTTTTCTCCCAAATGCTTTAAAACACTACTTTATTAGGCTGTCTGGTGTGCTTTTAAAGATCTATAAATGAATTATAAGCTGCGCTATAATATATATATATGTTTGGTCATTCTAGGGGAACTTTAGACTTCACGAATTTATTAGGGCTTTTTAGTCATTTCCCGAAAACCTCAGCTCTACCTTGCTGATTTTTCCTTTCCGAAAATCCTAGCTGACCATTTTTTCCTTTCCGAAAATCCTAGCTGACCTTTTTTTGTACCCAAAACGAAATTTTTATCTCTCCGAAAATAATAGGCATTAATTTTCCCATATTAAGAAAGTTCGAGATGATATTTCCCTAAAGAAAACTCCAAACTTTAATCCGAATATCTGAGGCGATTATAGGCCTTCCGAACATATATTTCACCGAAACGATCCGTTGGGTGCCCCTGTTTCTTGTGGTTCGGATCACGTCAAAGGTGAATGAATAGTCACGAGTCACTCGCGCTTTTGATTCGCACAGTAAGCACAATGCATGTGCTCGTGAACATAATAATAATAAAGTCAGTATCACTTGTGAAGCGCGATGTATACCATAACTTTACAAAGTTCTAAAGTAATTAAAACTCTATAGCTTAACAAAGTTCTAAAAAACGTAATGTAAAATTTAATTAAAATTATATGACTATTGGAAAGTCTTCCTAAATTTAAAAAAAAGGTTTCACTTTTAATTTCGGGTTGATATCAAGTGATATTTTGCATAGAAAACTATACGAAATTAACACAGGTTCGTCAACTAACACGACCTTTGTTGCCTTCCTTGGTGAGTGTAAATTTCGGGGAGTACAATTGAAGATAGACGTGAATCCTGAAAACTTCAAGGCAAAAAAAACACTTGAATATCATAAGAGATTGGCCGAATGTGATTTTAATTTGTTTTTCGCAGAATTGCATTTGTTACGTGCAATTAGCAATTTAGTTTCACGTTTCGAGTACAGTGGTTACTATTTTTCTTAGACTCTAACGTCACAATTTCAAATGAGCTTGGTAAATTAAACATTCACAAAGAGCAGCTCTGAATTAAAAGCGAAAACTGTAGAAATTAATGAAAATCTATTGTTTGCATTCAGGCATTCAGCTCTACCGAGGGCAGATTTTCAAGGCAACCGTTTCTACACTTTGTGTAGGCAACCGGCAACCATGTGACTTCGAGTAGGAGCAAGAGAGGATGATCTAAGAGAAGCATTCCCCCATACATGGGTATCTTCCAATGCCTAACTTTTGAAGATATATTTCTAACTTTTAGTCCATGCTGAGCTATTTTAAGCTTGCTACCTGAAAGGTCAGTTCGAGACAAGTTATCACCCGGCCTTCTCTGAGATCATCCTCTCTTGGTAGGAGTTATTTTTCGAAGTCTGACAATTTGCAGTCTTTACAAGTGGGTTTGTCTATTCCAAATTACACTTAGTACACAATACAGTCATTCCTTAATTTATGAATGTTCGGCCGATATTCGTAATCCTCAGTTCTATTACGTTCGAAACTCTTCGGGAAAAGTCGGTAATCTTCGCGGTGATCAGTGCAAGCCCTCGTGAGTCTTGATCAAACTGGGGTGAATCAAAAAAGTAGGGCAAATAAGACGAAGTGTCGTGTAAAAGTGGGATTTTATGCTACTAACAATGTTCGCAATTTAGCGAAATCGTCAGAATTATGCAGGATTTTTACCCGGGGGGGGGGGGGGGGGACTCCCATATAAAAGTGACGGGGGTGATCGCAGTACCTTTTAGGGGTTAAAATTTGTGTTTTGGTACCGCTTAGGGTGTTAAAATCTAAAATGACCGCTATTATAATTATTCTGGTTAAGGTATTAAGCTGGAAAAATAGGATATGAACTAGTTTTGCTTTAGAATTGGTACCTCTTAGGGGTGAAAATGAATTGGAGCCACGCCCACAAAACGAAATTCTGGTACCTTTTAGGGGTTCTTTTCAAAATTTCCGGCGATCACCCCCGTCACTTTTATATGGGAGTCCCCCCCAGGGAATTTTCACTGAAATTATGCAAGTAATAGCCCAAATCTACAAAATCGTTCTATAGTTTACTTTACTTTACCGTTTCATTAAAAAGCGTTGAAGGTTGCTCTGAGTAAAGAAGGAATGAAAAGACTCTGAACGATTTATTATCCGGCCCCGGTGTCTTTATTGGACGCCATCCTTGATTCAGTCAAAAGTTAGAAGCGGGACCTTCAGAAAACATGTGGAAGTTGTATGAATGGCCCTCGCCAAGCCAATTTTCTTTATACGCAAGATGGCGGTCATTTGCGTTTTGCAATTGTTCACTGAACTGTTTATTGTCTCGGGTTAATCAAAAATTTAGAATTTGACGTTAACCAACGGTTTACTGTTTGGGGTTGATAATAACGATTTAAAAATAAATATAAAATATATTTTCTAAGATCGAAAATTATTGCGGTCTTAATATCAAATTTTATCACAAGCATTTCTTAGTACTTTGAAAGAAATTTCCATTATATTCCCACGAAATAATTGTTGCTTTGCTTTTAGCTTCTTCTGGCCGTATAATTTCATTTTTCAAAGTGATTAGTGTGATATCTAGAATTTCGCAAGCCTTCGTGACCTTTCTTATTAAACATCATATGTTAAAATTAAGACTCGATAAAATTCGAAACTCACTCTGGAAGATTGCATCAACGTGTTCGCAAGTTATAGCTACAGAATGCATGATGCTGAATATCAAGCGTCAGTACTGACCACATACCCAATGCTACAGTCTCTTCCATGACCCCCTCCCTCCGCCCCCCTCATTTATCGCGGGTCCCACCCGACAACACCTTAACCTTAATCGCCTACCAGACGATGAGTCAGGCTAAGATATACGCTCTTTGCAACACAACCCATGCAGGGGAAAGGACGCCCAGGCCACCAATATGTCATGGAAGGATGGAATACTGAGCTACAACAGATTGAGAACTTGGCACAGGATCGAAATCAGCAGAGGAAGCTTGTTGGTCGAGCCGACCAATGACGATGATGATGACGACTATCTTGTGTTTGTGAGACGTACTTGTCCTATAAACGTTTATGTGGTCGTCCGCATCAGTTGAAACGTGTTCGCCAACTTTTAAAGCGACGACTATCTTGTGTTTGTGAGACGTACTTGTCCCATTAACGTTTATGTGGTCGTCCGCATCGGTTGAAACGTGTTCACCAACTTTTAAGAACGAATGTCGCTAAGGATGGAGCCAAATTGGAAATGGTCAAATAAAGTTTCCTTCATACTTTGTGTGTAGTTAGTCCTTGGGGTGGAAACATTCATGATGATATTTGTTTCACTTCCTGCACTAACCTAGACTTGGGATCAGGGGGGGAAGTTCATGCCCCAAAATGTATTTTTTGAGGTATTTTTAACCCTGAAAACTGAGATTTTGTTAACTAATTATCGCAAAATGCAAAAGACTGGTTAAAATTCTGCTGACATCCTGGTATAATATCATCCTTCCGCTCCACAAAACTGGCACCGGATTTTCAGTTTGCCCCCTGGGGGCCCCCTGGCCCCCTGTCCTTTGTAAGGGGGGGAACCGCCTTTTTAAAAAACTGAAAATGAGACATCTTTGGCTAAAATAAAATCAAACTGGTATTCATATTTTTATCAAATTTGAAGTTGCAAATGAATATTTCGTCCTTTGTGAATCTTTTGGTACTGAAAAGTCCGCGGGCACTCAATTAGTTTTTGCAGAACAAACAATTTACAATTCATACCCACGACAAAATGTTAATTTTCCGTCATTTTCAATGCCCACTTTCTGGAAGGTAAATAATGCTATTTGTAGCAACTTACCACTACACTGTTTCTCTATCATCGATAATTTGAAAATATTTCACTTTTACAGCTTACATGTAAGCAACTTCAGAAAAAAAAATGTTTTGAATAGCACATCAACTGGTGAAACTGTTAATTTATGCAAATAATAACACTCAAGTTTCCGGCCAAAAAAATATAAAACTGAGTTGTGTAGTCAATTAAACCACATAAATAAAACTTATAATAAACAATTGATGTAATGCATACCATTTATTAAGTAGTAACTTCAAGAACCACTGATCTCAGAGGCAACGAGGAATCACGCCGAATATTATAATTCGTCGGTGCTTTCGTTATGTGCCACCGTGTTGAAACTATAGTTCTCATCCGTCGGAACAGCCCCAAATGGTTTCCTTTTCACTGGAAATATATTATCTGGAATTGGCTGCAGCTGCTAACTATCCACAAAATATTACAAACAGATCCACGATGGCGGATGCTCCACCGATATGATCGTTGCTGTCGCCGCCATGTTGGATCACTTCTTGTCAGGCCGTGATGAATGCTTTAAAGGCAACCTCCTTGTTCTTTTAGAAATGTCCGATCTCTTGAGCTCCACAATTCTCAGCTACAAATCCTGAGTTATAAATTCTTACTGAGCTATATAAATCCTTTTGAATTGTAAACTCCAAGCCGGGACACTTTAATTTGGTATGTTTATATTTTATGGTGTCCGCTGACCGAAAAAGATAAACATACAATCGTCCCGGCGACCCGTCCCGGCTTATTTAGAGTTTACAACCAAACAGTGATACTTCAAAAGGATTTATATAGCTCAGTAAGAATTTATAACTCAGGATTTGTAGCTGAGAATTGTGAACCTCAAGAGATCGGACATTTCTAAAAGAACAAGGAGGTTGCCTTTTCAAGCATTCTTAAAAAAAGCATTCATCACGGCCTGACAAGAAGTGATGCAACATGGTGGCGACAACATCGATCGGTGGAGCTTGTAATATTTTGTGGGTAGTTAGCAGCTGCAGCCAATTCCAGATAATATATTTCCAGTGAAAAGGAAACCATTTGGGGCTGTTCCGACGGATGAGAACTATAGTTTCAACACGGTGGCACATAACGAAAGCACCGACGAATTATAATATTCGGCGTGATTCCTCGTTGCCTCTGAGATCAGTGGTTCTTGAAGTTACTACTTAATAAATGGTATGCATTACATCAATTGTTTATTATAAGTTTTATTTATGTGGTTTAATTGACTACACAACTCAGTTTTATATTTTTTTGGCCGGAAACTTGAGTGTTATTATTTGCATAAATTAACAGTTTTACCAGTTGATGTGCTATTCAAAACATTTTTTTTTCCTGAAGTTGCTTACATGTAAGCTGTAAAAGTGAAATATTTTCAAATTATCGATGATAGAGAAACAGTGTAGTGGTAAGTTGCTACAAATAGCATTATTTACCTTCCAGAAAGTGGGCATTGAAAATGACGGAAAATTAACATTTTGTCGTGGGTATGAATTGTAAATTGTTTGTTCTGCAAAAAATAATCGAGTGCCCGCGGACTTTTCAGTACCAAAAGATTCACAAAGGACGAAATATTCATTTGCAACTTCAAATTTGATAAAAATATGAATACCAGTTTGATTTTATTTTAGCCAAAGATGTCTCATTTTCAGTTTTTTAAAAAGGCGGTTCCCCCCCTTACAAAGGACAGGGGGCCAGGGGGCCCCCAGGGGGCAAACTGAAAATCCGGTGCCAGTTTTGTGGAGCGGAAGGATGATATTATACCAGGATGTCAGCAGAATTTTAACCAGTCTTTTGCATTTTGAGATAATTAGTTAACAAAATCTCAGTTTTGAGGGTTAAAAATACCTCAAAAAATACATTTTTGGGCATGAACTTCCCCCCCTGATCCCAAGTCTAGGTTAGTGCAGGAAGTGAAACAAATATCATCACGAATGTTTCCACCCCAAAGACTAACTACACACAAAGTATGAAGGAAACTTTATTTTGACCATTTCCAATTTGGCTCCATCCTTAGCGACATTCGTTCTTAAAGCGCTCGCTCATAGTTTATTAGCTGCGATATTTAACATTTCTCGAGAAAAGGAGCACAGAGCATTGTTCAGTACTTGGCTTCAAATGAACGGTGGCGCGCGACGTGACTGGCAGACTTGTGTGTAAAAGGTAGTTGAAGTGTTTTCAATTAGTCATCCTGTTTGATCAAATAAATTTATGACGGTAGAAAGATACCTCTGCTGTTCAAAGCTTTTACAAAATTGAGGGATTGTTATAACCGGAAAAAAATATTACCGGGAAACCGGATCGGATCGGATAGCAAACGTGCCGCTTCGAGCAATTTGTCAACAATTCTTTTTTATATAATACATAAAAAGGTCAATAAAAAGCATTTTCATTTTATCGATAAATAAACCTGAATGACTTTTTCTTACTTCTCAAAGACAATTCGATTCAAACATAAAGCAATTTATGTCCATTAACAATTATATAGCAAGAAAAAGGCTATCGTATTTTAACAATAAGGCCCCGTCCACACTAATGCGTTTTCGTTTGAAAACGCATACTTTTCGATCCGTTTTCGCCTATCGTCCACACTATACAACGATCGGAAACGATGATCGTTTTCATCAAAAACACATGCATTTGGAAACGGTTTCCAGAGTGGAGACATTTGAAAACGGAGCCGTATCGTGTTAGTGTGGACGGCGAACGCTGACGTCATTCACACCACAAATTGTTGTAGCGTTCTCGAACATATTCGAGCGTTTTTGTGTGGACGGGGAAAACGCTGTGAAAACGATAGTTTGGACGCGGAGCTTTTGATGCGTTTTCGGTGAAAACTGAACGTTTCGAAAACGCATGAGTGAAACCGTTAAAAATGTTTGCCAGACGTATTTACCCGTCAGTTGATACTCGTATCATTATTATTTTTAATTCGGATTGAAAACCAAAGTGCCCCTCAGAGTGCAACATTCTTAAGATATGATTTACTACTGACGGAATAATATGAGTCCGGAGAAGTTTAGCTGACTAAATCCATCCGCTCGGAGCAGTCAGAGCGCGAGCCTCCGCGGGCTGTGCGCCGTTCGATTTAAGCCTCTAGCCTTGAAAACTTTTGGTGGCTCCTTTGGAACCTATAAAGATCGAGACTCGTGGGTTATTTGCAAAGACAATGTTTTGGACACGGAACGCCATACACGCTTACCGTATTTTTTTCCTCAGTAGACCCTATAGGTCTATAGCCAGGTTTTATAAAGGAGCTGCTGATGTCACGATAATTTAAGTCATTTTTACGAAGTGCAAAATCACCTTCAAATTGAAGAAAGCCTCAAAATAACAGTTCACTAACGTAGAAAAACACCAAATAGGTGATAATAAACCAAACAGGAAATAGGATGGTTGAGGATGGAGAATGTTAAGACGGATTGCGAATGACGAACTTGAAAAAATTGGGAAAATGTTTTCAAGATGTGCCATCCATGACGTAGCTCCTTTAAATCCGCGCGTACTTTTTAACGTGCAGCCACTTTCAAAGCTATATGATTGTGGGCGCAACATGTTTCATGCATTTCTTTTACACTACTGAACTTCACAGTCAAAAGTACATAGACTTTTGTTTCAAAAATCTGAAATATTTTTAGCATTTCTATATGGCATAATAATCAAAGAATCGAAATCCGTGCGTATGAGTAACCGAGAATAGCACGGAAATAAACTTTTACCTTCAAATATTGCTGTTTTTGGTTTAACTTTGGGAGATCAAGCTGTGGGGGCGCGACAAAGAAAAATAATGATAGCAAAAGTTTGGCATGAGGAAACTGAATTAATATCACGATTAAATCGTCTGTTAGGTTATTCTCTAACATTAGAACAGAAGTAAAAAAGACTAGTAGTGCAAATTCGATAAAAATTCAAAAAAAACCCGCTAGTTTTACAAACTGATTATGTCAAATCAAGTGCTGTGAGCACAACCAACAAACGTCTACAATAACATGTCACGTGATGACACAAAACCTGTCACTCAGTAAACAGAACATTTATGGGGCGCCGTTTGTAAAAAATATTATTTAGCTTAATTTTGTCATTTGTTTCCATTATTTAATAAATAATGCTTCGTGATATCATATCATTGAAGAGGCCATAAATTATTTCATATAAAATCCTATTATTTCAAATCATGGCTTTATTATTTGATATAATAAATCCTGATTTCAAATCATACGTTTATGATTTGAAATCACAACTTGCTGATTTAAATATAACTTTTATATTTGAAATCATTGCTTTACGATTTCAAATCAGTCATTAATTAATTATTTAAGATTTAAGTCAATAAGTAACGAGAGAGCGTACTACGCGTAGCCGCGTAGCCGCGTACCCATGTAGCCACGTGGCTGCGTGGCTGCAGAGCCGCGTCTCCGCAGTCACGTGGCCGCAAAGCCACGTAACCCCGTAACCACGTAGCCGCGGAAGGGACTGGCTACGCGGAAGAGACGGGCTACGCGGAAGAGACTTGCTACGCGGATGAGACTGGCTACGCGGAAGAGAATGGCTACGCGGAAGCCGAGAGACTGGCAACGCGGAAGAGACTGGCTACGCGGAAGAGACTGGCTACGGGGAAGATGTGGCTAGGCAAAGGAGACTAGCTAGGCGGAGGAGTCCCTTGCTACTCATTTTGTAGTCATTTGGTAGTCACTTGGTAATCATTTGGTAGTCAATTTGTAGTCATTTGGTAGTCACTTTGTAGTCATTTGGTTGTCAGTTTAAATAAACTGTCTATCTGTCTGTCATTTGGTAGTCACTTGGTAGTCATTTGGTAGTCATTTGGTAGTCACTTATTAGTTATTTGGTAGTCACTTGGTAGTCATTGTTGGTCACTTGGTAGTCACTTGGTAGTCACTTCGTAGTCACTTGGTACTCATTTGCTAGTCACTTGGTAGTCATTTGGTAGTCCGTTTAAATAAACTGTCTGTCTGTCATTTGGTAGTCATTTGTATTTGTAGTCACTTCGTAGTCACTTGGTAGTCATTTGTTAGTCACTTGGTAGTCATTTGGTAGTCACTTGGTGGTCATTTGGTAGTCATTTGGTAGTCATTTGGTGGTCACTTGCTAGTCATTTTGTAGTCATTTGGTAGTCATCTGGTGGTCATCTGGTAGTGATTTGGTAGTGACTTGGTAGTCACTTGGTAGTCAGGGTTTTTCACTTGGTAGTCACTCCGTATTCACTTGGTACTCATTTTCTAGTCACTTGGTGGTCATTTGGTAGTCAGTTTAAATAAACTGTCTGTCTGTCTATCTGTCTGCCATTTGGTAGTCACTTGGTAGTTATTTAGTAGTCACTTGGTAGTCACTTGGTAGTCAGTTGGTAGTCACTTGGTAGTCACTTGGTAGTCACTTGGTAGTCACTTCGTAGTCACGTGGTAGTCACTTTGGCAGTCATTTGGTATTCACTTGGTAGTGATTTGGTAGTCACTTGGTAGTCACTTGGTAGTCATTTGGTAGTCACTTGGTAGTCAATTGGTAGTCATTTGTTAGTCACTTGGTAGTCATTTGGTAGTCACTTGCCAGTCACTTGGTAGTCATTTGGTAGTCATTTTGTAGTCACTTGGTAGTCACTTGGTAGTCATTTGGTAGTCATTTGGTAGTAACTTGGTAGTCATTTGGTAGTCACTTGGTGGTCATTTGGTAGTCATTTGGTGGTCACTTGCTAGTCATTTTGTAGTCATTTGGTAGTCACTTGGTAGTCACTTGGTAGTCACTTGGTAGTCATTATATTGTTGGTCACTTGGTAGTCACTTGGTACTCATTTGCTAGTCACTTGGTAGTCATTTGGTAGTCCGTTTAAATAAACTGTCTGTCTGTCTGTCATTTGGAAGTCACTTGACCGCGCGCTGCGGAAAACACTGTTCTCAAACTCATTAATAATTCATCAAGTTAAAACAAAGGAAATCATAACCGTGTCGGAGGTTTGGAAACCCGGTCTTAATTAGCATAGATTTTTACGATTTTATTTCTCCGTTTACTCCTTAGTTTTTGTTTCGATTGAGAAGATATATCAAACACTCGAGACAGTGTTTCATCGGCTATCCAAACACCTCGAATTTCGTCAAAAATACTCCGCTGCGCGTCGTATTTTCAACTCCATTCTCGGTGTTTGGATATCCTGATGAAACACTGTCTCTCGTGTTTGATATATTACTTGAAAGCCTATGTTTTACTTTTAGGAAAGATATTGGTAGTCTTTACACTAGATCTCAAGTAAACTTAACAAACTCTCAAGTAAAGTAAGATTTTCTTACTTAGCTCTTCACACATAAGTAATGCAGATACTTAAGTTGAAACTCAAGTCGACTTCGACATTGCGCGGCGTCGGTGCGTCTCAAACATCGTTGTAGCTAGGTAGTTGTTGTAAATAATTAAATGTCGCTCGACGGCCTACAAGAACCGCTAGCTAGTTTTACAGTTTGTAGCATATTTCTTATGTTCTTATAATTATCGGCAGTATTTTATGTCCACGGGAATCGGATACCGCGTTATAAAAATTATTTATAGGCAGCGACTTGGAATGTTCCTCGAATGGTGTGAAAACGTTTCACTCTACTTAGCCCGTAGCCCCGTACTACGGACGAATAAACCGGTCAATAGATAGATCCTCGAGATTCAGCCCAGTTCATTATAAGAAATATAACAGAAAATACTCGCGAAAGCTGAATGCGCTTCTTCTCTTACAATTTCCAAATTTCGACAAAGAATTTGTCGACTGAGTGAGACAAGAAAGAAAACCTCTGGGCCCAGGGTACATGTATGCCGGCGCAGTTCTAAAATAAAATACATAGCAACGACTGCTAAAAGAGTTCTCAGTCTATTCATTACAGAACTGAGACAGACGATAAGAAAGTGAATTTTACAATTTTTAACGCAAGATTTAGCGGCGAACATGTATATTCGTGTGTCATAAATATGTGGCTTGATTGGCATGTTGATGCGATAAGTAGACTTGAGTTTCGATAAGGATGGTTTTGCAGTACCTCAAGTCTTACTTGAATCCTTTCAATTTGCCGACTTTAATGAGATGCTAAGTCAAGTGCGTTCAGTTTTTACTTAGGCCTTCACACACAATTTTTTTGCTAAGTAAAACTTAGGAGCTCTTAAGTCTTACTTAAGTGCCTAGTGTAAAGAGGCCCATTATGTCGTATAATAAACAATTTATTCAGCGGAAAGTTGTGTAATACAGCCGTATTACACAACTTTCCGCTGAATAACTTCTTTGTAATACAGTCGAAGCTCCTGTGAGCGGACACCCTCGTGAAGAAGAAAAAGTGTCCGCGACTCGAGCTGGTCGCTTACAGGAATTGGAATATGTAAATACAGAACTTGTATGAGCTACAGCTCAAACGGGGTTTTGTCAAGGCGGCCGTAAGTAGAGCTGACCGCTTACGAGAGTGTCCGCTCACAGAGCTTTGATTGTAACTGCAAAAGCGGATAATCAATGAAAATAAGTAAGTACTACACAATAGTCATCTGTTTACAAGGTACCTGTTTACAAGGATGAATTCCTGTCCTCTCTGAGTGCTCACCCTCAGTAGGTCTAGTAATTTTCCCACAATCACCCAAAATAATTATTCTCAGCTGGTAAAGTTTATTACAAAGTGCGAAGGCGATTATTACAAAGTGCAACAGTTTATTTTATTGCGAAGTGCGACAGCTTGTTTTATTGCAAAGTGCGACAAGCGTTATTGCAAATTGCCTCAAGCGTTATTACAAAGTGCCTCAAGCGTTATTACAAAGTGCCTCAAGCGTTATTACAAAGTGCCTCAAGCGTTATTACAAAGTGCCTCAAACGTTATTACAAAGTGCGACAAGCGTTATTGCAAAGTGCCTCAAGCGTTATATTACAAAGTGCATGTGTTATTATAAAGCATGTCAGGTATTTGAAAGTGCGATGAGATTATTACAAAGTGCGATGAGATTATTACAAAGTGCGATGAGATTATTACAAAGTGCGATGAGATTATTACAAAGTGCGATGAGATTATTACAAAGTGCGATGAGATTATTACAAAGTGCGATGAGATTATTACAAAGTGCGACGATTATTACAAAGTGCAACAGAACAGTGGTGATCATGTATTTTCGTGTGCTGCTTTTTGTTTTACATTATTTTACAAAATGACTTTGGAAGTGGGATTTTTTATGTGACCGTGGCCTGGCCACAATCTTCAACTTAATTCTTCTCACTGATGATTTTAATAAATTTTAGTTGGGAATTATATTGTTAAGTGGACTCATCAATTAGCTATAGCAGAATTTAACTACACGTCCTTTTTTTCTCATCTAGATCACGAAGAGGCACTTTCTAACCCAAACTGCACTCATCGCCTGTTAGAAAACATTATAATTAAAAGGCGGTGTAACTGTGCTGAGAATGGTTTGTGTCGGTTTTGTTACTTTGCCGAGTAAATTAAGCCCCGTACAAACAACGTTGATCGTAGCTTGCGTAGCTGGCGGTCTTGTTGGCGCGCGAAGCTCGCGCAAAGGCAAAATTCGTAAGCGGCGAAGCCGCGACAGTGAGCGGCACAGCCGCGAGAGTCTGGGGCAGGAGGGTCTTTCAGACCCTCCAGACTTTCGCGGCTCCACCGCTCGCAATAGCGGCTTTGCCGCTTACGAATTTTGTCTTCGCGAGCCAACAAGACCATCAGCTACGCGGGCTACGTTGATCACTTCATACAAACCAAAAGGTTGAAGGAAAATATATATTTTTTTTTATTAACCGCGCGGCCTATACTAGGGCCGCCCCGGTTAGTAAAATAGCTTCAGTTTTTTTAACCGGGTGGCCTAGGGCCGACCCGGTTATTGTTTTGGGTTCAGTTTTTTTTTTCTACGTGATTCATCCCGTACCCCAAGTCGGCCAAAGCGCTAGGAGGAGAACTAGGGGAGAGTATAAATATATATTCGCCTTGTGGAAGTTTTTCTCGGCAAGGAACGAATACCGGGCTCGAGAGAGAGCGGCGGAAATCGAGCCTATGTGAAAGTTGGACTGGTCCAAATAAATAATAATTTAGGACCGCGTAAACACATCGGAGCGGCAGCTTCTTTTGGCGTTACATTTCGCCAAAACGATTCCGCAACGTCGGTGAGTTTGACTCGTCAAAATATTAAATCATTGTACTCACTACTGGATAACACGCTAGGAGCGCCATTAGATCAAATTTTATATCAAGCTACTTTACATTTCGCAATGGTCATCGTTTGCCTAAATGACATTTTATGAATATTCTGCTGTTTGTTTTGTGTGAAATACATTTCTTTTCAGTAAAGGAAAACAGAAACTTGTTGAGACGCGCAGATTTATATTTGGACTATTACGTACGTCATAGGGTCACGTCGAATCGTGACTTGAAGAGATCGTCTGCGTGCGTACATCTCATCAGAACCCTCATCAAATAAAGTTGATTATTATTACACAAATACCATTATGTGAATAGTTTGTAAAGTTTGCTTTTGTCTATATAATGCAAATATACATTCTTGGAAGTCAATTCGTAGCCAACGGAGAGAGTACCCCATGCCGTTAGATGCTGTGCCATGCAGGAGGAAGCATATATTGTAGTCTTAAATCGCATTTTCACGACGGTAATTGTAAATCCCCATTATAAGAAGTCTGATAAAGGTTTAGTTTGAATTTAGACAGCAACTTTGTCGCTTATACTTGTGATGCCAAAGGAGTGGATATTCCTAAAGTAAACCAGTTACGCTCATAAGTATAAATCTATTATTCCAAATAATCATCCATTCTAAATTTCACAAGATATCACCAGATTATGTGTACGCATTCTTGATTTAAGCAATAAATTAACAAGCAGAAGCTTACCGGGTAAGTACAAATTAAAATTGCATTGTATCAGAAACAAATTAAAACCGGGAGGTAGATGAAATCAAAAGGACGGCCCATGCAGGAAGACATGGCAGAGGACTGGAAGGAAAGAGCAGGGCTGGGATTTAAACTCATAGCGGAAAGAGGCAGAAAAAAGTACTGCCAACTGAAGCAGACCTGTCTGGAGAACTGAAGTGGATCAAAGACCCTATTTCATTTCTACGAGGAGAGAAAAGACTAATTATCAGGTATAATAGTGACGGGGAGGCTCCAAGACCTTTTGGGGGTTTGAAATTTGCGATCTGGGGACTTTTTGGGGGTTAGAAATGTTGTGGTAAGCGTAACCTAGGATTCTCATTTTTATGTTAATTTCATTTCAAACGTAAACTACATGCAAATGACAAGTAGACTTCAGAGAAAAAGTGAACTTTTTGGGGGTTACGTTCTGGGCCGTTGGACTTTTTGGGGTCTGGTTTTAGCCTAATAGGACTTTTTGGGGGTCTAACAATTTGGCCTCATTCGGACATCCCCGTCACTATTATACCTGAGTACCCCCCTTGGGCTAATAATGAGAAAAGAATCGCCATCATTTTCAACAGCATAAAAACTCTGTGTTTCACTGAGTTGATTATTGATTGGCAATGGATTCAAGATGTGATTTTTGTAAGCTGCCGTCTTCTTTCCTGTAACTGATAAGGTTTAGTCGCTTATAATTAACCTTGTCGTCCTTCCCTTTCAAGACACCAGCCAGTTCCAGGCGTTTGAAGTTAGTTGGAGAGCCGCGGGACTGAATAGCGAGTGGAAGTTAACTGAAATGCCGGGCGATTCGCGCCACTCACCCGACTAACCTACATGTATAGATAATTTGTAAGATTAAATTCGCCAATATTAGGAGAAATGCTAGACTACGTTTATTTTTATTTCCAGCGGTATAAGATTTCCTTGTTCTGTCTGTTATACGAATATAATCGTATAAAGTGAAGTATATGCCTAGAATTTTAAATTGGTTTATTTTAAATATTACCGAAGTATTCCTTCGGCTTTATTTCTGATTCCAAACATCCGGCAAATGTTTCAAGATCTTTCAAGTTCATGATAAGACGTTTATCCAGTTTAAGAACTGCGGTTTGATAATCTGCAAAATATTCAGTTTCAGCTCTCAACCAATAAAAAATCAGCGTGAAGTTGGATTATTACAAATGGATTAGAAATAATTGGTCTATCCGCAGTATGTCTAGTCTCCTACGCAGCCGTTATTTGTGTCGTCACGCAACGCTTCTCCCCACTAACGGCTGCTCAAACCTGGATCACATTCCTTTCCTTTTGTTTTAACCGCAGTAGCTTTGACACCTATCGGCAAAAACATGACTGTTACCGTTTGCCGAAAACTTGCTAGATCGATCCAATTCTTGAACTAGGATGTCTGTTGTAATTATAATGAAGTTTTTTCGACATTATTCTTTCATATCATACATTTTTCTTCAGTAAAACCGTGTTTTATTTTGATGTCTGGTGTGCGTAAAATTAAAAAGGCGGCATACTAGCGTGCGTTTGACGTTTCCGACGCTGAGGTCATGATAAGACACAATCTATGATTGGTGTATTTTGGCGCGAACGAGTTCCGAAAATGGCACTGCAACTGTGATTGGCTTAAATCTGCAAAGGAATGTAGTCCAGGTTTGGGCTAGCAAGCTCTCTGGGGGTTTTTGAAAAAAAACAAGATCCCCTGAAGGGATTACAAGCGGCCGATTTCCTCGGGGGGGGGGGGGGAGGGGTGGGGGGCTCTTTCTTGTGTACGCTATATAGGAATGTCCCGCTGGACAGGATTTGGTTTTTGAGCATTTTTGTCTTCCACAGGGTAACCCATACGTTCAGAATAGGATAACGTTGATTGTTATGTAAGTCGTGAAAATTAAAAAATAACAAGCTTACACACAAGCCAAGTAAAACGTATATTTTATTCACCTGTTTACAAGCGAGCGCTGTGTTTTGACAATTCTGTTTCGATCGCTTCGAGTAAACTTGCGGTCACTGGACTCTAAGGCCTATAAAGAGTCAACACACGAACCTGCGTGACGAAAAACGTGACTGCCTGATGTAATATTGCATCATGCTAAGGAAGACGGAGAAATTCTCTTGTGGTTAATTTTCATGTTCAACGAGGGAAAAAATGTGTTTTCGCTCAACGTGAAAATAAATTGTGAATGACATATATGCTGTGGAATTGTGTTAAGAAAAACTATTATGTTTTTGGGACCGGGTTTTATAGTTCGTTTACTGGTTGAGGTGCATGTATTAAACAGAACAGAAATTCTCTAGTGGCTATTTATTTGCATGTCTCCTGGCTTCGTTTACAATGTAATGGGAAAACCCCTCTTGATCAAAAGGTCAGTCATGCGTTTTTCCTCGTAAATAAATTGACATACTGTAATTGTATGAAGAAAAACTGTTATTTTCCATTGTCTAATTCAATATTTCGAATGTTTCTTTAAAGAGTACTGACACGACACGAAAATCGAAATTTTCTCTAAAAGTAGGAAGAAATTATCCAGAAAGCTTGTGGAAGAGAAATTCTCTAGTGGCTAATTTTAGACAATGCAATGCAATGTCAACTGGGGAAAGTGCAGTGACTACGAAAAAAACAAGTAGTCACGCCAGTCTCGCTAAAGTCCGCAGTTTGCGTGAAACCGGAAGCCGATTCCCCGCTGGGATCGAATAACGCGCACAGGTCACACCGCCAAATTTAGCACATTTTGCAACAACACTGCTGTTCACTGCTGTGGGACATTTGTCTTTGCTTTTTTCAATGCGATTCCTGTAATAAACTCAATACATGTACGCACTTACACGACACTACAGAAAGCCTGTGGAAGAGAAATTCTCTACTGGCTAATTTTAGACCGAGAGTGCGATAACATCATGTCAACCGTGTAGAGGTCTGGGGCTAGTGACCATGAAAAAAACCCGTCCATTTCTAGAAGCGGCTTGATGCCCATATATGGGCATCGGCCGCCAAGAGAGCTTGCTCGCAGGTAGTCTCCTACACAGCCGTTATTTGTGTCGTCACGCAACGTTGCGTGACGACACAATAACGGCTGCGTAGGAGACTACTGTAGCTCGCAGGCTAGGTTTGAGCAGCCGTTAGTGGGAGAAGCGTTGCGTGACGACACAAATAACGGCTGCGTAGGAGACCTGACAGTATGTCTGTCTCACATTATTCTATTGAGTCGCCTGAAACCTATATCGATGACACAGACAACATCCCGTTTGAACAAGCGGCCAGCTCCAGTTGCGGACACATTTTCTGCTTCCCAAACCGAGTGTTCGTTTGCGGGTGTTCGACTGCTGTACTGATAACTCCTTTTCTCGGCACAATCGCCTTCTTCCATCTCATCGCTAAAGGGTTAACGTTCAGAATATCAAATGCTTAAAGCTTTAACGCGCAACCAAGGGTTGACCTCACTTTAGTCCCAAGTTATACCCCGTGGGGGGGGGGGGGGCTACTCCATTATGGCCTATACGGGGACGTGCCGCTGGACAGGGTATGGTTTTTGGCCTCTCTTCCCTGAACAGGGTATATAATTTTATCCTAAACAGGGTATGGTTGCACGATTGTGGGTCAAGTGGGTCAAGTACCCCCCCTCCCACCTCCCCCTCTGGAGTTATACACTGATAAACTGCTCCTTGATGATTTTTGTACATTTTGCGTGATTCTCGTGGGGAGAATTTGGTGCTATATCCGGCAAGACTTCTTTGCTGAGATAATGGGTCCTTCATCCTCTTCTCTGACTGTCTGCATGAATTATAAAGGAGTAAAACAGAAATTTTAAGAAATGGAGACTGAAAAAACCTCTTCGCACTTTCACTGAAGAGATTAAATTCACAATTTCAATAACACTAAAAAGTTTTCAAAAGTCGTATTTTCAAAAATCAGCTGGGGAGCTGGGAACGAGCCCGAAGCGCGAGCTTCGCGGTATAAATAAAACCGAAATTAGGCAAAGCGCAGGCCGGTTTAACTCTCAAAAGGCCTTTTTATTGTTGGTTTCCATAAGTTTTCACAAGAATCGAATTATATCTGTGGTAGCGCTCTAAATGCTCCAATGACAACTCTAATGACATTGGTTGACAGAACCAAATTAGTTGTCACGGGGCCGCTAGCAACCAATCAGCCAATCAACGCTCAGTTGTCTCGCTCATGCGAGCAGCAAAACAATCCGATCTCTGGTTGCATTCAAAATGCCGCCAGGAAAGGAAAGAAAGAAAGTTCGCCCTTCCACCGCTTCAGGGGCATTAGAATCTCACGAGTTTGTTGATTTATTTGATGAACTAAGACCGTCCACTGCGCCAGGAAAAAATCTACTGGGACTCGATCCTACTTACGTTACTTCGCGACATCATGTGCCCGGTGTCCCGATCACGTCGAAGTTTAGAGGAAGGCAAGTTTTTGGTGGCATCCCGGAGAATGATTTTAAAGGAACACAAGGGAGAAGGGCTACTTTGGGTGGTTTGGAAGATGTGGAGGAGCATGAAAAACCGAAAAGGCCGACCACTGCTGTTGGAGTTTCCAAACAGATCAAGGTAAGCCCGTAGAAGTTCGAAGCTTGCACAAAGCTTCGATTGTTGAAATTCGATCTTTCCCGCCATATAAAGAATCGAGTGCTATTATACAGAGAAAAAAATTAGCGTTTATATGTAGAGTGTAGGTATGTGATTGTGGATATTTAAATAATTCACGCAGTCTGTTTTTATTATTAATTAAGCTCTTACATCCTTGCATGCATGGTGGCTCGTTCTTCACGTTTTCAAGAAAACAACCTTGCACATTGCAGATTGTCAACGCGCGCTATTCCTTCGAAAAATAAATGTAGCTTTTATTGTAGGTAACATGTACCGGTAAATGGGGAGATTCTTTTAGCGATGTACTGTTTTATGATCATGTTTATAGTTAAGACTAAATTACTGTTTTCAACTTCACCATGGTTTTGAAGTAAGTTGTCCTAATGTGTGTGACTAATTAGCAGGTGTAAATAATGTCAATGAAGTCTTTTAAAAGAAAACGTAGATAAAAGGCTTTGACTGATGTTTTCTTCCAAAAGAAAAAGAAAATAATAGTTTCACTTGAAAATGTTGTTTTATTGTGGATCTTGTAGTGGATCAGCAATAGCTGTTATTACAGTTGAGCCCGCAGTCAAATATTCTGTCAAATATTCTTTAAAATGTTTTTTAAAAAGTATGCAAACAAGTTACATTGTAGGCTCGATTTCCGCCGCTCTCTCGAGTCCGGTCTTCGTTCTGGCTCATTTTCCTGAACAGCGGCTGGTAATTGAGCCTACAAATGAGCCTAATGGGCCGATACAATGCCAGATTGACCCTTTTGCCTCGTTTGCATGTCAAACCGCTGCCACTTTAATAACTGCTATTATGTTGGTGCACATCTTCTGAGCTACCGGTAATCATTACCAAGGCCTGCCACCAATACATCCGGCACTTGGGGACGCAGTGGCCTTTCTAATGGTTAGCGGATTGGTCTTTGTGTGGTGTTCTCACATTGCCTCTCTTTACCCAGGAGTATAAATGGGTATTGCCAAATTGTCTGGGCAACCTGACAAAAATGCTGGGGGTTACCTGCAATGGAAGCATCCCATCCACGGGACTAGGGATACTCCAGTCCTAGTCGTTTCTTGTAATGGATACCGGAGTTAAGTTGCCGGCTTGACAAGCCTCCTGGCTTGTGAACAGACTCTTAGGCTTCGTTCACATTGTACCGGTACAGGTTGGATCCGTGCAGGTACAGTTTGGATCCATGAAAATTTTACACTTGTTCACACTGTCCCGGTATTGTATTTTCATTTGTTCACACTGTACCGGTCCATAATCATTTTTACCATGTTACTCATGCACATAATGGCCGAATCTTTAAACATGGCGTCCCGGTACGAAAACGGAGCCGTTCAACCTGTTTGAACACATTGTGCCGGTTACAACGAAAACGGAACCATTCAACTTGTTCACATTGTGCCGGTACAACTTTAGACCGTTACGGATCCAAAACTGTACCTGCTCCTGGAGCAGGTACAAAACTTGCATGGATAGGCAGTCCGAAACCTGTCTGGATAGCAGTTATAGTGTGAATGGAAGGCCTATCCATGCAAATTTTGTACCGGATCCAAAGTGGATCTGGTACAATGTGAACGTACATATTGTAGCGTTATCTAGCATACATTGTACATGTATTACAAGCCAGGGACATGAAAACTGGGATAAATCACTCAATTAATGTTGGTTTACACTAGTGACAGCGTTAAAACTGGAGGCAAGAGTCCATACAAACATTCCAGCCCAGTCAAAATGTGCCGGCAGCCGGCGATTTTGCTGCCTACAACGAAATATCTGCCGCCTACTTCACACTAAAGTCAGGAATGTAGATAATAGCCGGGAGCCGGTAAAGTCTTTAAAATGGATACCTCTTTCTCCTGAATGTTTTTAGCCAAATATTTTGTAACTTTTCTGACCGTTTATACCTCTGTTATCGTCTTACCGTAAGTAACACGACTGTAAACACACATTAGCACGCCATTTTGAACGACGATCGTGTTTGCTCAAGGCTCATTGACCAGCGGTGTCTCTACGTCGTGTATGCGAAGTAATGTACTCCAAGCTGCGTGAACGGGCTGAGTTTACCCCCAAAATGCGCCAGATGCAACCATTTGAAGCCAATATTTTCAATGTTCCTGTTTTGCTTATTAACTGAATTGTGGTATTTATTCTTGTAT
Source organism: Desmophyllum pertusum (assembly GCA_029204205.1). NCBI lineage: Eukaryota > Metazoa > Cnidaria > Anthozoa > Scleractinia > Caryophylliidae > Desmophyllum > Desmophyllum pertusum. Next base: position 2,785,458 of record MU825399.1, read on the forward strand.
GTAAGGAACATAAAAGACACAAAAGACTAGTAAGTTTTTCACAGCTTTATTAACAGAAAAACATTGATTCTTGCTTACTGAGAACAGTCCAAAATGGCAATGAGTTAGTTAACCCCTGAAAATTGAGGAAAACGCATTTGCGAGAGTCTAGATTTCAAAATTTTCTGAGACCCCCCTAGCAGGCAACACGACTTCAAAGGCCTTTGGCCTTTTCTGCCTACTACTCAACCCATCTTGCCTACTACTCAGAAACATTTTGACTGGGCTGACATTCCAACTCTGATTCTAATCCGTCATTGTCGGCAGAACACAAAACTTACAAAGTCACGAACTAGCATGAAGAAAGAACTAATCCAGCATTGTATACTATTTTAATTAACATTTCTTGGACTTCTTGAATGAATAAACACTTGCTTCAATGAAATGTTCCATTTTACATGTATGGGTTCTCCTGAGATTTTTAGAATATTTCTTAGAGTTTGACAAATCTATTTTGAACTTTGCCAGTCATAATAATTATTATTTTTGTTGGCCTCATTCCAAGATTTCTGCAGATTATTCACAAATTCGGGTATTTCGCTTTTATGTAAAATGAGAGTGGTTTGGCTTCTGTTATGACTATAAAAACAATATTTTTTTCTTAGTACCTCTAAACGTTTTCGTAGGTCCAAGTTGTTTTGCTAAATCACTTTGATCGCTATTGTTTACAAAATGCTACCGGCCGGTTATACACCATGCCACTCTCCGCGAGAACAAAATTATTTTCTTTCTGCATGATCTCTGTCACCTCCGATGATACAGTCTCACTTCGTTCTCAATACAGGTAAAACATTACTGGTCAAACTTGTAATGTATTCGACTTAATAAGTCGGATAAAAGAGTCAAGAAAAGCTACAGGTTTAACTATGAAAATCAAGATTAAACTGAGTGTAGTGAACATCCAGGACATGCGTGCTCTACTGTATAACTTTAGCCGTGCTCTATAAGAAAATAATGCACGGTCAGATTCCATGCCATTTATATGACAGCTATTTTTTAATTACATGTACACCCCTGGGTGGAGAAAGGCACTGTGACAGTAAAGTGTCTTTCTCAAAACCTGAGACTCTGTATCCAGAGTGTAATGTATATTAGCATAACCCAGTGACCGACTATTAGGCAAACTTGCAATCTGATTGGCTACGCAAGGGCAGTCTAATTTTCGATAGACTGCCCTGGGAGCGCCCACAAGTAAAATTGCCAAAATCACAAACCAAAACTAGAAATAAACCACTTTCACTGAACGTTTTTGTTGAATACATGTAGATCGGTCTATGGGTTATACTAAAATAATTAGACGGCTCGCTCTCGGTTTCTATCGGCTTTTGGTAGTTGACTCGGGGCTTTGTCCCTCGCCAACTATCAGCCGATAGAAACCTCGAGCTTGCCATCTAATTGTTAATTAGACTAGTCTTTTAATTAGTTTTCTTTTCATATTTACATGTAGCCAATATTTACAATCATGTATATTTCGTCTTTCTTCATCGCTTAGCTTGAGGACAGAATTACTTTGGATCACTTGAATAAAATGAGACAAGCTTTTGAGGTAAATATTACTGTAAGGTTACAGTAATCCCAATATGTGTAGTCTGACCAAATCAAAACCCTGTAAATGCAGAATTTCAAGGTCAAGAAATTCAAAATATTTTTCTTTCTAAGACTGGAAAGTTTAATTTTTTTTTCTGGGGACACACCATAGAAAAACATTTTGTTACAGCATGCATGTCAGTTTTTTAAACAACAGTATAGTGCATACAGTTGCATGTTAATGTTGGGCACACAGTGATCATTAAGTAAATTGATTGACCAGAAAAAAACATATTCTAACTTGTTCTTTCATTTGTCTACTGCATACACTTCATATAGACCAGGCATAACTTAGCATTTGAATACATGCATGTCTAAGATTGCTGGATAGAAACAAGATGGGATCTGTTGTTGGTGTTCTTTGCAATCTTGGCTTTTCAGAAGTCTACACTTTCGTGTACATCGTTCAGTAATGCGAAAATTGAGGGTAATTTTCCACTGGCTGAGTGAAACGAAAAAAGTGGAAAATGTTTTTCTCACACACCGCTGGAGCCTGGGTATAGGTCATGTGACTGGTGAGGCAGGCAGTTGTTTTTGTTGCGTCCGCCATTACTGACCTTCCACCCACCCACCCACCCACCCACCACCAAAGAATTTCAGTAGTATTTTGTTGTATTTTTTAATTTCGGCGTTATACATGGTAACTAATGTACAAAGCTTATAATTTGAAGCTTCCAGTTTTAGCGTGATATGTGTATAGTTTTGATTTTACAATAAAGGTCAGGCTTGCGGCGGTCGCTTGACATGGCTACCAGTGGTGTGTGAGAAAGAACAATAATAATATTGTTAATAAAATTTAATTTAATAATTTTGTACAATGTAAGTGGCTGATTTAATCAAGCTTTGATGTGTGTACCTTTCACAGGAAGCTGACTCAGATGGTAATGGAACTCTTGATCTGATGGAATTCAAAGATGTCATCACAAATCTGTTTCATTTTAAATTCAAGGTATGTTATTAACAGTCAAAATAAATGTTACATAATATTTTAAGAAAGACAACTGTACAACACTTTTAAATTTTGAAAACATGTTTCGGATGTACAACATCCATCGTCAGTTATAAAGTAAACTGAAATGCACACAATATAATGTATATATATAAGCTTATGAAGTGTAGAAAAAAATGTGAATACTAATACTATGTAATAACAGCGTGAAAAAGAATAATACAACAAACAAATTAAAACAATAACTATAGTGAAGGGAAACAATTAAACTACAAGGTCAAGGTTAAATTAACATGCTTAATTTGCTTTATTAAGCGAAGGTTGTTCCCACCCTACAATGTATGTGAATGGCTTCCTTGATCTTTACTTGGAAAGGTGTAGAGCCGAGTCAAGTATTGAAAAGCATTCTTCAGAACAAAGGTGGCAGCAATTAGTGGACTCTTCTAGATGTTTAAATATATGTGAGTTTTAGTCCTTAGACAAGTGCTCACGAGTACGTGTTGAAAGATGTCTGTTGGTTTCACCAACATAACTGGCGTTACAGCCAGTGCAAGAAAATTTATAACCAACATGTGATCGTAGCACCTTGTGGACGGAATCCTTAGCACTGAAAAAAACTTCTGATCTTAAAGGGTGTAAAAACTAATTTAACATCTAAATCCTTACAAACCTTAAATCTTGCGTTGTGCGAAGCTCGAAAATGGACCAACAAAAGGTTATTTGAAATAATGAGGTGAAACATACCTATATGTATGACGGGTAACGGGAGATGTGGACGAAGCAAAATACTTTTCAAGATACATTGTATTGTCTGACAACATTACATACCAGATGTGAAGGAAATAAATTCCTAGCCAAGGTAGTAGTAAGCTCTTTGATATTATTGTGGAAACCTACTCATGTGTTATTGATTTTGGTACTGATTAGATGATTTAAATTAAATTAACTTGATTAGCTCACATTCATAGAAACTCTGCCGTCATTGCGGAAATAACTCATGCACACGTTTAAAGAAATACCGTATATTTTTTATTCATGAAGCCAATTGGGAAAATTGTAACTTTCTAAAAGCTATTACAACAAATATTTAGAAAGGGCCAATGGGCATCTCGCAAAAGCCAAGGTGCCAGATATTGCCTGCACATGAACACAGTTATGACATGAAAAGGAAGTCATGAATATATCCAAGACCAAGCAGTGACAGCAGTGATAACACTTGGTTTTGAAAATTGGCTGCAGTTTATATATTATCAGTTGCTTCTGATGATCGATGTGATATGAAACGGAAATATGGGTGGCCACGCGCGGTATTAAACAATGATTTCTGACACAACAAGCCTTATTATTTATTTATTATTCTTATTTATTTTATTTTTTGTTTTGTTTGTGAGTCCAGAGTCTAGAGTCTAGAGTCCAGGTCCATTCCTGGTTTTATACTATGCCTTTCAGGCTAGCACACAATGGCTCCAACTTGCCCAAAGGGTATCCTAGAAAATATGTTTACTTTGCAGGTGCCCTGTTGTCTACCCATCCCTTCTTGGTATCAGTTTCTTATGATTTAAAATTTAAAGTTATTGTTAGTCAATTTTTTTTTTGAGGCAGGTGTTTTCTGTGTTTAGATAATTTAATGTAAATTACAAACTTAAGTCAAACAGAAATTAATGTCAACTTGAAGTTGTTTCGTTAGATTGACAAACTGTCCAACTTAAGTAATACAAAGTTTGTTTTTATGTAGTAAATTTAATTTATTTTACATGTACATGTTGTTATGGATATCATTTGCAAGCAACTGGTTAATTAATTAATCTGACTGTGTGATTCTGAATTTGATCCCATGAACACAGAATGAAGACCAGGTGACCGCTCTTTTCATGAAAATTGATTCTTCATCAGATGGGGAATAAACTGGGTAAGCTTATACACCTGTACATGTACTCCTGATATATTTAGTGCTTGATTAATATTCTTGGCTAGACAACATACAATATTTGTTCTTACTTATTCCAATTTGTGGCAATTGTTTAAGATAATTTAGTTTTGACAGAGTTTTGCGAATTAATTAGATGTGATCTACATTTTGACATCTGCTGGGTTTTTTTGTCAACTGTTATATTTGTAATAACAAAAAGTGAATTAACAGTTATGTAAATTTAAACATTGGAGACTGCAGTTTAAAAACTGCACTTAAAAAGGTTGGGAGGATTGAATAACATGTTAAATAGTCACAGCGTAGAGGTAAAATTGTCTTCAAACTTATACTGTAATAATATTTTTATTTTTGGTCTGCTTATTGACGAGAAAGCAAAAGTCGTGGTACACATCTGCAATAATTTTTTAACATTAACTTGTTTAGTGTACTGTAAAAATAAGAAATTTAGTTCATTTGCAGGGTTAGCTTTAATGTACTTGTACAGTGTTGTATCATTGTACGAGACAAGTACAGCTGTAGCAGTGATACAGTACATGTTCAGTAGTCTGGTACTGTATATTTTAAGGGAGATTTTTAAGGGCAGTGTTACATGTAATCCCTTGTGTCATCACCACTTACTGCACATTAACTTTGAGAAATAACAAGTGTATCAGTTTGTTGTGAATTTAAGACATTGTTTAATTAAATCTGATGTAACTATTAGAAATGTCTGTCAGTGAATTTCATAAGCGTAGTAAAGGGCATCTCACCGGGTAGCTGGCTAGAATTACATGCCGCCCCACATGCAAAAGCCTTAATAATTAAGGCTTTTACCCATAATAGTTTAATGGATGAATTTAAATTTTAGGAGGAGATCTGGAGCGAGATGAATTATGCGGCATGTGGGGCGTTCATGTGAGGCGTTCATGTGAGGTGAGGGAAAAATAGCCCCACGTGTCGTACATTGATCTCAAGTGCCAGATCTCCTCTGCTAAAATTTACTGTTACTTTTTTTCTAATCGATGTTTTCTAACCTGATAAATAGCAACTGGGTACAAGTCTGGTGTATGACCAAGCTCTCAGATCACAGTGTTGCATTAATTTAGAATAAATGTACGATAATACTAGTAAGAAGGGTAATGTTTTGAACTTAGGAAGTGAAAGGAGCACATGCATTCTTCCTTATGGATAGAACATTTTTTCTCTCTGTCAGGATGAATTTTGCACTTTTATGCAACTTGAATATGCCGAGAAGGAGGATTCATACTTACGATCAAAAGAGGTGTGTAAACAATAGGACTGTGACCCTTGTAATTTTTTTTTACTTTGGAAGTCATGAAATTTCTTGTTTAGTATTAGAAAATTGAATACAATTTGTGATTAATTAGGTATTAGTAGGAGTGATGTTTTTTAATTTCTCAAAATTGCATGAGCCTTTAGGCAAGTTAAATTTTTTAAAAACTTTCAAAACATCACAAGTACCATTCTCGTCTCCAGAGGCAGGGCTCGACGTTGCGACCTGTGGGGTCGCCAATGCGACTGGATTTGATCCATTGGCGACTAACTTTTCACCCTTGGTAGCCAGTTTGGCCCCTAAAATATTTTAATTTAGAATTTTTTTTTACTTTCTTAGCGCTCAAATGAATTAAATGAATATTTAATACCGAAGAATATACTTTCTCATTTTCAAGTATGAAGCGACCGAAAGTATTCTTCTGTCAGATTGTTTGTTTGAAACCCGATCTACGAATCTCGTCACGCAATCTTTCCTAAAGCGACATGTGTTTCTAAAATTAGATTTTTGCAAAAACTACACATTTTACTCTATGAAAGTGTATATTATAGGTTTTTCGATTCAAGAATAATCGCATATTATTTTAAATTTGTAGCTTTCTATGAGATGAACAAGATATAGTAATTTGATTCAATAGAGGCGGTACATTATGATGTAGTGACTGCGTGTGTGCGATTTAATATTGTCGAGAAAACCACGGCAGCTTTGTTTTGTTTTTCATTAGCAACTGTAGTTCTCAAAGAATATGCGAAACAAATGAAATAGTTGTCGCTTACGGTATTCATAATACTGAAAACAACCGGCCGTATTAAACCAGTCCTGAAACAAATCGGATTTCGCCGTGTCTGGCCGTGGCCGTAGGACTCGATCGAGTACATCTTTGTATATTCATCTTATCAGTGTTACGTTATCAGTAAGTTTATATCTGTGATATCAATAGGACATAGATCGATTGATATAGAGTTAACTTTTCTCTTTCAATTTCATTAAATGTATTTCGAATGAAAATAGCCCGCTATTAAAAATTGGCAAGTTTGTTTATCAGATATCGCTGGCTGTCAAGCGTCAGTGAAGCGTGAAGGCCGATTTTAATACACGCTATAATTTTTCGGCCCAGTCCGACTTTATCAAAATGTGTTAGACTGTAGCAGATTTATAAATGGGGTCTTAAAGAAACTACTCTGTCGATAAAACAAATTTGTAGCGCGTTACCAGTGATTGAACAAATCGGACGGCGTATCGTACTGCACGTAGCATTTTCGATGCGACCAGTGAAACATGTTTCATCAAACGTTTGGCAACATGTACGAAAATTACAAAGACCGGTTTTGGAAAACATCGGTTGACACGTCATTTAAACATTTTCGAAGGGTCAGATCTATAAAAATTCCCAAAGCATGCAAATTAAAATTTACAGTTTCACACGCCGGGCCATGGGAAATCTACAAAACCTGTGCAGTCGCTATGGGTCCGTGCACGGTTCGGCCAATCCAATTTTTCATTTTTCTCAAAAAATAGAAAAAGCAAATTTTATTCAACTAGACAGTATCTAGTCATTTTAAAATTAACAGAAAAAATATTAAATTAGAAAAAGGTCACCAAAAATGCAACATTTTTTCATTTTTCTAATATGAAATTGATTACAAAAATTAGAAAATCTTATTTATGGTTGTAAATCGATTTTTATCGATTTTTTTGTTTTTTAATTTATTGAGCCAAGTCATAAAAAATGAAAAAATGGAATATACTTAGTGTAATTTTCCATTTTTTCATTTTTCCATTTTTTGACTAAAATTAGAAAAATGAAAAAATGAAATATACTTTGCATAATTTTCCATTTTTCCATTTTTGACTAAAATTAGAAAAATGACATTTGATACTTGGCGTAATTTTCTAATTTTCCATTTTTTTACTTAAATTAGAAAAATGGAAATTACGCGTAGCTCTGTAATTTTTTCATTTTTTGACGGCAAAATGGAGAAACTCCATCTGATTAATACGGTGTAAGTGTCACGGCAGAACAACGCAAGCTCACGGCAGAACAACGAACGTTTGTCACGGCGGAAGTGAAATACCACGGCGGAAGTTCACTGACTATAATATTGTTACGGCTGCTTGCTAGCTTATTGTTAGCTTTAAAACAAGACACGGGGAATGGTAAAACGGGGACCGGGGAATGCAAACGGGGAATCTTTAAAACGGGGAATCTCTTCTCCTAATGTAATAGCTTCTTGGAAGCTGTGCAGTACTCTCTGACGAAATTCGACCAAGAAAAATATTACATCGGTGATCAAAACAAAGCAAAGCATCGTACAGGCCTGAAACCAACATGACCTCGCTAGAGGGAACAGCCTGAACACAGTCGAAGGCTTGAAATTCTTCCTCATAATACAACATATATTTCAAATATTGCCCGTTAGTAGTATATATAAGGGAGGTACTGACACACTTCCCCACCCCCCGGCGGGCCCCCCAGCCATTGCTCAGCCACATTGCTGAGCAATAGCCTCAAGCGAAACGGCCCCGGCGTACATGTCTTCTTGCTGCCCGGGCCCCAGGGCCGGTCCACACCCTTGCCGGCCCTCACCCCAACCCCAGTCCCTGCCCTGCTGCCCGAACACCCATTTAGAGAAACGTGGGCCATGGGGAAAATCAGCCCGGCAACATGGTGACTATGGATGACCTCATAGAGGAAATGCCCGTAGTGTATCAAGAGTTCGAGCCCCCAGCCCTACCCACCCCAGTCCCCAGCAGTGAGCCCCTATCCACTCGAAGGGGGTAATCCACATGTGATATTACCGAAGCAATCCAAGCTAAAATCCATGAGCGCGTTGCCATGAGATGAAAAGCAATAAATGCACGGGCTCCCCATGTATGTGCATGGCGCGGGAGCGAATCGTCCGTGCATATGCATGCACATGGTGCCTCATGCATCGACCTGGAGTGTGCCTGGGGCGGCAAATGTGGGTATACGGGCCCACTACTGGCGGAGCTTATCTCGGTTTCTGTAGCATGAAGCGACTAGGAGTATTGCTACTCCCCCTGGATGGGATACTAGTCCATCGCAGGACACCCCCCAGCATTTTGTCGCCGGTACCCATTTATACTCCTGGGTGAAGAGAGGCACTATGAGAGTAAAGTGTCTTGCCCAAGAATACAACACAGTCACCCTGGCTAGGGCTCGAACCCGGACCGCTCGGTCCGGAGTCAGCGCACTAACCATTAGGCCACCGCGTCTCCCAGTACACGTATCAGGCCTTTCTATAATTGGGTGTTGGTGTATCCAAGCAGGGGGTAGGGCCGGGCGCGGCCTTGCCAGGAGCAGTCTTGCCACGGATGACCGCCACAAGCTCTAAGGCGTAGTGTCTTCGCGCTCCCTTTGTAGTCTCAATAAGCTTTTGGGCGACGCAATGGGCCCCACAAGGCTGACACAGCTGAGTAGCAGATTTTACTCCAACAACACAAAGCCGGCACGGTACAGGCGGATTATGGCCTTTAATTGCCGACGAACTTGTTCAAGAGCTTGCCGCTGCTATCAACTTCTCGAGCAAGAGCTAGTCAGATGGGTCAGCGGGAACAACGTGGTTAGCCACTAGCTAGGGCCATTAGCCGCCCGGACTTGAAAGAGAGCAAGCCAGCAGCAGAGGACAACTCTTGTTGAATGATGTAGTCTTCTTTCAGGTCTTTGTGTAGAAACTCTTGAGGAAGTTATTGACGAGAGTCTCTGTTACCCGACTAGCGAGAGCAGCTTGGTACCTCTTATAGTACTTTTTCACCACCTCGCTCAAGCGTTGGACATCGCCGTGAGTTAAGCGGACGCCAATGAAATAGTTCGCTTTGCCTGTGGCAACCAGGATAGCCAACTTTTCTCTGGGAACATCCGGCGCCATTCATGTGGTAGCCTGCGAATACAGTCGCCTTCAATTCCATCGCGCTGCAAGCAGAGCGCGATGGAAGGCGGCTGTATTCGCAAACTATTCCGGTGGCCGCTAGCTGTAGCCGTTCCGGCGGTGGTAGCGGGAACCGTGGCTGCCGCGCCCGCCGTTCCAGCAGGGTTCACCGATATAATATTTTTCTTGGTCGAATTTCGTCAGAGAGTACTGCACAGCTTCCAAGAAGCTATTACATTAGGGGAAGAGATTCCTCGTTTTAAAGATTCCCCGTTCACATTCCCCGGTCCCCGTTTTACCATTCCCCGTGTCTTGTTTTAAAGCTAACAATAAGCTAGCAAGCAGCCGTAACAATATTATAGTCAGTGAACTTCCGCCGTGGTATTTCACTTCCGCCGTGACAAACGTTCGTTGTTCTGCCGTGACACTTACACAGTATTAATCAGATGGAGTTTCTCCATTTTGCCGTCAAAAAATGAAAAATTACATAGAGCTACGCGTAATTTCCATTTTTCTAATTTAAGTAAAAAAATGGAAAATTAGAAAATTACGCCAAGTATCAAATTTCATTTTTCCATTTTTCTAATTTTAGTCAAAAATGGAAAAATGGAAAAAATGGAAAATTATGCTCAGTATATTTCATTTTTCCATTTTTCTAATTTAACTCCAAAAATGGAAAAATAGAAAAATGGAAAATTACACCAAGAATATTCCATTTTTCATTTTTATGACTTGGCTCTAAATAATAGAAAACGGAAAATTGACAAAAACTGCTTTTTAACCATAAAAATATTTTTCGAATTTTTTGATTCAACTCCATATTAGAAAAATGAAAAAATATTGCATTTTTGGTGACCTTTTTTCTAATTTAATATTTTTTCTGTTAATTTTAAAATGACTAGATACTGTCTAGTTGAATAAAATTTGCTTTTTCTATTTTTTGAGAAAAAATGAAAAATTGGATTGGCCGAACCGTGCACGGACCGCTATGCATCACTGAACATGAAAAGCCTGTCTACAACACGTAACGCGTAAACGTAGAAAAGTCAGTCATGTACTATATATTTTTCGATGCTGGTTAATGAAAAATAATGAAACAAAGGTTGCATCTTTGAGGTTTTCTTTTATAGATACAAAAATTGTATTTATGTATTCCCATTCCCCTAGCGAAACGCGGCAAAGCTAACAACTGATACTCACGATAGCATCGAAAAAGAAGGCGGAGTTGATTTTACAGCTAAAAAAGCATATGTGAGCAGTGGCAGAGCTAGGGAAGGGCTGTAATGCCTATAATGTAGAAAAATAAACGGCCCGAAGGGCCGCCGAAAATTTTTGGCGACTAGAATACTTGTGCTGGCGACCAAGTATGAAAACTTAGGGCCAGCTGGCCCCAAGGTTTTTTCCTGAAAGTCGAGCCCTGAGAGGCCACAATTGTTTTGGTCAGCACCAAGAATCAGGACCTCTGGCCAGTTCCGACACCGGAAGTCCAAAAATCTCGGACAAATCTGATAAATCTGATTGGCTGAGAATATAGAACGAGTACTCTGCGCATGTTCAACAAATTGGTTCCGGCCAGAGGTCCCGATTCTTTGTGCTGACCAAAAGGATCGTGGCCTCTGGGGACGAGAATGCACAAGTACCTACATGTATACACAATGGAAACAACAGTAAAACGAAATAATTCACTGGATAATCAGTGAATATAAATCACACGGTCATGTAATTTTTAAAAATACATTCAACAAATCTTCCCCATGATCGCAAACCTGTACATGTGTAGTTTGCGTGTGTCTCTAAAGTACATGTAATATCACAACTCTTTGGTAAAAATAAAACCATTTACATTCCAATTGAAAGTAAAACTCATTCGGCTAATTATTTAAAACAAATTAATAAATTAATTTTTAGACAATGTTCAAGAAAACTGTAGTCTAAAAGGAATTTATATGTAATAAAACCAATAGTCACACTAGTTAATTACTACATCTTAAACTCAGTCTTTGTGAACTGTGGTCAACTTATACATGTTGTGATACTACAATGTAGCCTCTGCCTAGTCGTGGTTAGAAAGTCTCGTGTGATCCCCAATTCAGCCGTAAACCAGGTCTACTAAAGTTAGAATTTGTTTATATTTTTATTATCAGCCCATCAAGTACTTGTTTTCAAATTTTTCACACTTAGCGTATGCACCATTGCCATTGGGATTAATAATAATATTGTACACACTCAGTCAGAATTGAGAAGTATTGTTGAGTGTACTCAATACAATGTACATGTATTTACTAAAATCCATTCATGGAAATCATGGAAAATCACAATACACTCACAGAAAAACTTATTATAATTATATATTGCTTTTATAATAATAAAAGCAATAGATAATTATTATAATAAGTCTTTATTATTATTATTATTATTATTATTATTACAAGTGGAACCGGAATAAAAGCAATATATAATTTAATTGTCATAATGGAAAAATGGTAAATATGATACCACCTACTGCCCTTATTTTAGTTTTAGTGGGGTTTAGAAATTGTGAAAATCATGCAAATTTGTTAGTAAAATTGTTTGCGGGTATATTTTCCGCGATATTCGGATATCGGCCCTCAGTCTTTTCTGTATGGACCTCGTTGCACTCGATCTGTACTGTCAAGATTCTCCCAGTACGGCTCTCGCGCTTGGTTAATAATAAGATATATGTATTATCGTAGATACAAAACCAATTGACAGTGTTCTTTGTATAGCACAAACCAACAATTATGCACCCTCAGACAACAACCCTGAGTTTAAATTGTGTATATCAAAAACCCCAGTAATGCAATTTGTTAAAAAAAATTCATAGTCAGAGAAATATGTAAATAGCTCAGAATAGTGGATTCAAAAGCCTCATATGAAGGTAAATGAGAGCTTACATGTACATGTACAGTTTATATCAATGAATCAATGGTTCACATGAAGCGACTCGGCAACTTACATGCGCCTATCAGTATCAGTGAATATGAATTATGATGATGTCAAAAATTCCTGGAACAAAAAATATACTAAAGAACACCAGTGATTAAGTCACTCAAAATGTTAAACTCTGAAAATATGGTAGCAGTATTAGAAGGAACAGTAACTCAACACTGTTAAATTATCATGTTGTGACTAATTTATTTTTGAATTTAATGTCAGTTAGCACTGTCATTAAGTACCATGCTCTAAAACAAAATGAAGACAAAAGGAAATAAATATCAAACAAAAATAAATTTAAATAAAAATGTACATGATTTGAAAAATAAATTTGGAATATCCTGAATTTTAACAGGTCACAAATTGACATAAGAGTCACACTGGTGTGAATCAGACCAAAAGTATGTATTTTCCAACAAAGGCTTGACTTTTCATACCATGCTCAATTACACATGCATGTACATGTATATTTATAAGGGGCAAAATACACTTTAACAGCTTGTGCTAACATTTAACATTTTAAACATTCAATTAAAATCACACTGTTTAGGATCAATGAAATCTAAATACAGCAGACAACCACCACATTTCAAAAATCTTTCTTCAAATATTTATTTGGTCCTTTTTTCTGGCCACAATTTTTTTAGTGTCATGATTAACTGCAACACCATCAATCAAGTGTCACCCTCTGAATTAGTAAAACAAACAATTTTATATATTATATAGGTTATAAATTATATTCAAACCAAATATCAATTTATTATTCTCCTGACATCACAAGTGTATTACAATGGTGTTGAAGTACAAATCTGAAGAGAAAACAAAGCAGAGAATGTAATTAACCATAGACCAGTATACTGGTACCCAGTATTAACCCACCTCAGAAGAGAACATAGAATTAATTATTATGCTCTAGATCAAGGATAATTAATGAAAGGGATTTTCAACTTTTAAATAGATAACTATTTACTATGCTTTATTCTTTTGTATATACAGTGGAACCCTGCCATACGACCACCCTGTTAATCCGACCACCCCATTATTACGACCAACGACCACCTTTTCGAGTCCCCAGTCGTTATTTTCTTTATAAAATTACCCCGTTAATACGACCAGTCAAAATACCTGGTGAGACTGCTGAATGAAAACAGACACAATCTGACAAACAATAACGCATTTTAGTGAATGTTGTGCGGCAAAGTTTGTAGTGGTAGACCAGTACACCGGTACAACGGTAACTGAAAAGAACCCCAATATACATGTACATTGTACATGTAGCCACCCCAGAAGACAACATATGCTCTAGATCTAGGATAAATGTTTCAAGGGGTTTTAAACTTTCAACTACAGCTGTAGATATCTATTTACTATGCTTTCATTCTTTTATACATGTACATGTACACCTAAAAAAGTTTTGAAAACACCCCCATCCCCCAAAACGAAGCCCACCAAAAACGCCTTTTGGGCAAAAAACAGATATACGCCCACAGCTTATTAAAATAACCTTACATGACACTCCCCTAAATTATGAATATAGCTCTGAAAACTTCAAAGTGAATTTGATACATGTAGTTGTATGTGAAACCAAAATGAAGCAAATTTTAAAATATATAATAATTTGAAAAGAGCAAATAAAAATAGATAAGATGTTATATGGCTGAGCCAGGGGGGGGGGGGGGGGGGGGGCAGTACTCCCATATGTAAGCTATATAATAGGGATGGATAAAAAACTATATGGAAAAAAATATATCAATGGTCTGTTAAAACTGATTGGAATTACTTGTTACTTTAAGCTTCCTAGTGTGTCCTTGGTTTAACATATGCCCAAATTTTAACCAATACTTCATGTATTAACATTATGATACTGTAACACGCCAATCAAAACATTATATATACATGTATAAAAAAATTGCAAGCTCCCTATGATTTATGCTCTTCATTCTCACCTGTAAAATCCACACTGTCTATAATCAAGTCTATTATATAAGACACTTCATGACCTCAATCTATGAAAAAAATTGAACCAGAAAAAAATTATTAATACTACAATGTGCATGGGAAATTCCTTAGGCCCAGTTCAGATGCCGTACTTGACATGAGCCGAATCAAATTCAAATTTAGGCCGACCCAAATTAATTTAGATCAGCTGAATTGATTCAGACGCCGAGCTTAATTCGGCCGAACTTAAATTAATAGGGGAAAATTGCTGTTATATTGAAAAATACATTATAATAATTTATGCATTTGTTTCGGCTCATGTGAAGTTTGGCGTCTGAATCAAAGCCGGTCCACAGCCATTTTTCTCGGCTGAGCCAGGTGGAAAGAACGGCTGAGCCGATAACAATATTGATTCAGCCGTTCCGAATTGATTCAGACGCCGTACCTCACATGAACTTAATTCATCAAATTCAATTGGCTCATGTGAAGTACGGCGTCTGAACTGGGCCTTAGTATTCATAGCCTCCCAGTTCATCCAAATAACCTGATTAAATGGACAGCTAGATTTCGACTTCCAACCTTCATTTTACTGAAAGCAGCGCTTATGAGAGCTTCTACTGTAGTGCAAATTCTTTTATTCTCCATGTACAATCTAAATGTATACTGCTCCATCGTGTCTGTATTTTATTATTTAAAGGCAAGTTGTGTGAAGGGTTACAAAAAGTACAAATTATATTTATGCTAACTATGGCTCACAAACTAGGCACATGCAAAAACGGAATCTTAGCTGGAGGAACTAACAACTAAAATAAAAGCAGCTAAAATAGTTGTCAAGCCAGGGCAAACCCAGCAACAAAACCTAGCTCAAAAATATCTAGCCTGCGAGCAGGCTCTCATACGCGCGATGAGCGCGGAGCACGATCCTTAGTATTGCGTGACGTTCGAGCGCGGAGCGCGAGGGAGTGGGACGAGAAATGAGAGCCTGCACGCGAGGCCCAGTTTCTCGAATGTCCTGCGTTCGTCCACGAACGCAGCATTCTGATTGGTCCAAAATGACAGATCCAATTATTGTGACAAAAACCAGGGCAACCAAGGGCAACGGAAAAAATAGTCGGTTCAATTATTGTTTTGTTCAAGAGTGTTTCGCAAGCTTTTGATCAATTCTGAACCTGCGTTTATACAGCTCAAGAGCAGTCAATTGTATTATTGAAGAGAGAGATGTTTTCGCTTTAATGCCGACCGACTGGTTACGGGCAAAGCTAAACTGACCTGAACTGTTCTCGCTCGAAACACTGTAGGGTTGACGGTTCGTAACTTGTGCCTTCGCCGCTCCCGGAGGGCGCCGTGAACTTAAACGAGATTGAGAGCTTGCTCGCAGGCTAGAAGATCACTGGTCATCACTCGCAGTCTATGTTTTTAAATAGTCTATGTTCTGTGATCGTGCATTTCACATATGTTTATTTTACATAACTGAAAACGCGTATTTAAAAAGCTTATTACACGGACGTTTAATAGTGAACTATACTTTGGAAACCCTACTTCGCCGTAGTTCTTGATGGTTCCGGCGCTTGTAATTGGAAAAGCATTATTATTTTGTCCTCTCGCTCTGTTTGTTCGTGACACTTTCCTGTTGGAAAGAATTTGATCCTGTTGATCTGATGTCGCCGACAGAAGTTTGCATTTGGCTCTGGTTTCGCTCAGTAATACTACCATTTTCCACCTTCGCTATATCACACCTAGTTGAGTTTTCATCATCACAAGTTCCTGATTTTGTGACAAACGGGTTTATACAATCACACTCTGACAAACTCTCTCGCACATCGCCGGCCAACACATCATGCATCACGGCTGCCGTTGCGGAAACAAAGACTCCGCACTTAAAACAATCGCTCGCTGTGTTTACCGTTTTCTTGCCGCGCTACCATGCAGCGTATGGCTATCTTGTACCTTCACTGCTCACGCCAAAACCCAAATAAGAGAGCATTGCTTTTGCCACGACGTCTAGGAAAACATCTGGTCCGAAAATACTTTTTCTCGTATCCATGTGTAATGTTTGTTTACATTTTCCTCCAATTCTATTGGTTGGTTATTTGACAAATGAAGCGTAATGAGTTGTCACCAAGTTGACACCTCGCTAGGGGCGGCATTCGAGAAACCGGGCCTTGCGTGCAGGCTCTCATTTCTCGTCCCACTCCCTCGCGCTCGAACGTCACGCAATACTAAGGATCACGACCGCGCGTATGAGAGCCTGCTCGCAGGCTAAAAAATATCCAGCAACAAAAATACACAGAGTCAAAAATAATTTTGATCACAATGTGAGGCAAAAAAAAAAATTTTGAAGCTACAACTAGCATGACATTAAACAAATGGTCCTGCAAAAATAAACTTAAACAACTCCGAACTGACAAATTAAAATAATTTTGAACCCAGTGACAAAACGATTTAGAACGGTCAAGCGACAAAAAATATTGAACCCAGCTTGGGCGACACAGCTCCCAGCAACTCTGTACGATTGAGCAACTAATATAATTTTCAAGGCAGCATCACTGAGAGCAGACAAAAATACGACTGTCGTGTAATGCTATTGCATGCAGTTAGTTTCCTGAGTAAAACTAAATTTAATCATTTCCCACAGTATCTACAGTATCAAAACGAAATCAAACATCGTAGCCATAAGCTTATATAAGTTAAGGTAAATATATCGGAGAAATTAATTAAAACAAACGCACTTGACTTGTTTTAAAGACAATTGTATTCGAGCTCATGCATGCATTGAGCGAGCGATTTATTATGACATGAAAACGAAGCTACATGCACATGTAAATTCGAGATAGAGCGAAGCGATATTTTCGCGATCTCCATTTTATTATTTACACCTGTTTCTGAACTTAAGCTTACCTTAATGCTCCTTAATGCAGATTCCCTCGAGTTTATAGCCTGTGTACATCCGCCTCCTCCCTCAAAAAATGAGCCGGCGATCGGCGCGGCGGGAGGGTGAGTTGAAAACCGAGCCTGCTACGATCACTGTATTTTTTTTCATTTCTGCCCCGGAAACCGCAGGAACCTGGAAAAACAAATTGAAATAATTTCACAATAAGCGGCGCAATGTCGCTCGTTTATATGCCAATGAAAAAAACCGCCGCGGAAGAAAACCTAATCTTCCTTTGGTAAGAAATTACTGTCGGATATGTGGCTGTTGTTTTAAAATACCGTATGGTGAATCAGTCCGCCAAATCTTGACACAAGCCTTATTTCAACTGTCGAAACAGAAGGGCCTATTAACAGGGCTCGAAATTGCGACCGATATGGTCGCAAATGCGACTAACATTTCATCCTTTGCGACTAAAAGTTCTGGTTTAGTCGCCACTTTGCGACTACGTTTCTCTACGATTTAGATTATAAATTAAAAGATTAAAGTTTAAAAACAATTTCTCTTGGCTTTCAATGCAGTCATATTGCTCCATCTCTTTGTCTTGCTGTAAAAAATCACCTCTCGACTTCTGAAAACTTGGAAATGGCTGGCCGCGTTGAATCGCCCTATAATATATGAGTATGTCATGTATGCCCATGGATGGTGTCTCTGGTAATGTGGCTATCCACCATGTTGATTCCTTTGTATTTGCGATCGTATTTGCGATTGTGTTTGGCTCACGTTAGCTACAAAATTGGAAAGTCTTAGCCCTTTCACCACCACGCATTTTGGAGCAAAAGTGGCTGGGACACCGGCACCTTTTGAAAATGGCGGCTTTTTTCCCAAAAATTGCGTATCGTTATTTCAAATGAAGGTAGTGCACATGTTAGACATCATGTTTAACTAAAAATAACATAACTTAAGAAAAAATTTCACAAACAATGAATGTACATGTACATGTACTAAAACAATAGGATTTATTTCATTCAAAAAACTGATAAAAAGCAGTGAAAATGCTGCTCTACTCTTACATGTACCACATTTGGTTAAGATCATCTAAATGCATCCATGTCGCACTCAAGTAAATATATTGTCCTCAACGTTTCGCCAAAGGTAACAATAATAATAATTCTTATTATCGAATAATTCTTATTAGTTAGTCTCATGCAGGGCTGTCATTAAGTTTTGAGTCACCTGTTGCTTTGATCTTCACACCCGTAACAAACTTGAATTATACCAACAACAGGCAAGTTCACCCGTAACATCAAGGTCCCATCAAGCACACTCAGCCATAACAGGTATTACGGGTTACGGCCCTTAATGACAGCCCTGTCATGTATTAAAAACATCAGCTGAAATCGCTAACTATTGCTGAAATATGTGTCACCGATGCAATGTTTGGAAGCTAGCAGATTGCGTTTCATTTAATAATTATTGTAAACAGCACTCTCAAAAAAGATTATTTCCACAGTTTGAACATAAGCTTGTCCCAAAAGTAAAATGTTATGAATGGCGTATTTATTTTGGCAGATGCATTATACATGTACGTCTGAGACGCATGCATTACAAAGTAATAAATTGATCATTGATAATAATAATATTATTATTAATGTAAATAAGATGTGTTACAGTTGATTTCTTTTATAAAATACAAATTTGATCTCTGACATTGTACATGTAGTTTCAGTGAATAAACCGTTTTATTATTTTTCTGACAGCGCGAGCGGGCGGAACTCTCGAATCCTGCAATCTGATTGGTTCCGAGAGCGGGCAAGATTTTCCAATCTTGCCCACGGTCAAAATATCAAATGACTTTGCCGCCAGGCCTGCACTGCCCAAGCGAAGAAGTTTTAATTTCAGCAACGTGCGAAGGTCGATGCAAAGAAGCTTTAACTGAATTTTTCACATTATATTGCTCTCTTATCGTTGTCAAATGAATGGAGAACTACGCAGTGGAATTAAAGAGCTTCAATTTCTTCAAAAAGGCGAGTGTTTCATTTGATTTTAACCGACATAATTTGAGTTTGTTGTTGTTTTGGAAATTACTTTCACCCTCTCTAGACTTGCGATTCTAAATTACAAATGTCCGTGTTTAGACTCAATTCCTTAGTTTTAGTCATTTGCTTTTCGTTTCTCTTTTTTACCGAAACAGCCCTTCATTAACTTTCATTCAAGAAAGAACTTAGTGATTACCGGTAACCCAGAAAATAATTCTCGGCTCGTATAAATCACGGTTGTGTCGGTACGTTGAAACCAGTGAATGCATGAATACAGTTTGTCAAGGTTTCGCATAAAATGAAAATTGTAAATGGCCATCGAATGGCAAGAATTAGATTAACATGGAAATGAAATTGTAGAAGACTGAGGAAACAGTTTTGCTCGGAAAATGCTTTCATGATACTACACAAGAGTATGGAAAATTTTTCTAAAATTTTGCCGGTTACGCCGGACTTTGAATGGCTTTAGCTTCTCATTTCAGCTGCTTTTAGCGGTGAAATTCCGTTTGGGTCTCCATCGTCTGTTCTTCACATCTACCTTTCTGTAATTCTGGTGTAAAAATTAATCGTCTGAGTTTCTTTTTATTTGGATTAAGTTTTATTTCTTCGGTAGTTTGAGTTTTATAGCGACCTTGCGATCAGCTATAAAAGGAATATGCGCGCGCGTGAAAAACAGATTTTGCAAAACGGCAAGATTTCAAGATTTCTAGCATTACCAAACCAAGTAGGAAAAAAATAAATACGTTATTTGCCGGCCTTGGTCGGTCCGTATTGAGAAAAACTGTGCCCTCGGACTTGAGTACGGCCTCGTGCCGTACTCAAGACCTCTGGCACAGTTTTTCTCAATACGGACCTCCCGGCCGGCAAATAACATATATGTGTGGCTTGTGATTGCCAAAAATCTGATGTACTTTATAAAGTCCTAGCTAAGCAAAACAACAAACGCAAACAAATTTGATGCATTTCTCAACGCATTTTGCAGCACCTGAACTACAGTGTACGGTACACAGTGTAACCCCAATTTCTCTAGCCCCTGATTTCTACAAAACCCTGATAACTCGAACCATGGACTTGTTTTCACTGTAATTTTACTCCTGTACACTGAGTTCGCTGAACAGTCAAATTATAAACTTCAATACGGTCAACTTTGTCAATGCGCTGAATTGTCCAGTTAAAACTGAATGTGAACAGTAAAACTACTTCTAAATAATAATATACTGAAACCTCTGCACACCAAAAGTATAAAACAAAAAGCATTGGTGTTCTGGCTTCATAACAAAAAACAGTATAAAAGTAAAGTTATGGTCTCTTGACCATGCACTACGCCCTACAGTTTAATACGTGTTTTCTGAATTTTCTCGGACATTTCAAGCAACGGTGATAACAACAAACCAAAATAATGAAACACAGGTAGATCAACTACTGTACATAAGTTGTCCGTACGCATTTGAAATTCTGAAAATTTGCTCGACGAAAAACGGCTTGCAATATTCAGTACAAATAAGTTCAAAAGGCTATAAAATCGTTCACCTGTAATTGTCATACTGGAAAAAATGTTTCGCCTAATCCAGCCGTTGAATTGTGAAGACACAACATATTTGATACCCGTTTCAAGCCATTTCAAAGTAATGTTTTGATAATTGAAGGACGCCAGCAATTTTCAATGTAAAAAATACGCCATACAGGCATAAATAACCTGAATGGTTTCCATATTTTCACTTACCGAGCTCAACTTTCGGACTGGTATTCCTGCTCGTTCTTTCTCAACTTATACAGCAAAGTTTGAATTCCTTCTTGTTTCGCGTTTCGTTTCTAAACTGAAACAATGCAAAACAGCCGTGAAGTTAACGATCAATACGTCAACAAAGGTGTAAAAATTTCTACCTGCCTAGCGGCAGTGTTCCCACTAGTTTTGGAAAACAGGAGTCCCAAGGACCCCCAGTTCCAGTAATTGGGGGTCCTTTCTATTTTTTAAGGGTCCCCTAAGGAGAAAGGCATTTTAAGTGATATACACATCATGTAATATTGTATGAAGTATGACCGCTGACCATCAATGAGCCGAGAGTTGTTTGCTCGTTCGCGTGATTATCATTGTGATTCTTGCTTCATTTTCGAGTTTGCAGCCAAATTTTCATAGTTTCAAGCTTGGAGAGGTAATGAAAAGGTAAAGGAAACTAGTGAAACTTTAACAAATTGTTTCTTATGTGTGTTTTGTATCTTGAAAAATCTTATTTATCTCAAGAGTAGACCAAACTATGAAAACACTCGAAATTTTGAGCGCTGATTTATGTGCGTCCCTGGGACGTACTGTGGCTAAAAAACTGTGCGTCCTTTTTATTTTTTGTGCGTCGGATACGCACAGTTGTGCGTTAATGGGAACACTGTAGCGGGAGAAAATTTAAATAAGCTTAAGCGTAATCAAATTCAACGGAAAATGAAGCTTACCGCTAGCGGCGCTGATAAGCTAAATTACGCTTCGCCAAATATAGATATATAAAATGAAACTCAAGAACACTTAGCTTTCTCTTGGCCAACAGGCGACTACTTGAATCTGCACTTTGTCAGCTACACGATGGACTTTCTTCGCTCTTAAGCAGCAAAAAGATGCTAGAAAGCGAAGGAAAATTTCTTCAGTCGACAAAACACTTTCTTTAGACCAAGAACTAGCGAAAAAATCCGGCGAAAATACGCCACTGAGCTGACGCGACAGACGCGGACCGGCAATGGCGGCAAAACACAGCCTCATTTTCATGTTTTCTCGTTACCAGGCTCCACGGCGCTGCTAAATTATATGCCTGAGGGCTATGACGCGAATTTAATTTTGCAAAACAGACAACGGCAGTGGAAAGAGGATGCTCTAAAACCTCTCATAAATTTCTCCTTTTGGTTTTAAATTGAAAAGTGGCTGAACAGGAGATTGAAAGGAGCCAATCCGAACCGTTTTGTGTGCGGTTCTTCCCTAATATTTAAAAGAAAAAATAATAATCGCCCTTTTGATAAACCTTACATCAATATCTACAACTGACAGGAATAAGGCGCTGTTTTATTGAGCATAATGTACTTTTAAAGCAATTTAAAATATTCGAAGCAATCTGGTCACGTGACTGATGACGTCACGTACGAAACGTGTTCAAAAATGTGTTCTTCACATAAACATCTATCCACATGTAGATTTTGGTTGCTATACACCTTACGCTTTATGAGATATCGCAGAACAAAATTTCCACATATTTTTGCACCCGTGTATAGCCCCCTTAAATTTAAAATGCCAGATGTCACCTGGCCATTTTAAAATGCCCCATTTCAATATCTTGCTATCTAGATTGATTGCTTTTCAATTGATAGCGGCCTGTTCTCACAGTAAACAAAAACGCATTTTCGGGCGTGGTCACGTGACTAATGACGTCATCACACTAAGTTTGATATGAGAGTTATTTTATGGTAAGTGTTATTACCTTGTGGTGTTTCACCCTTCTGGGCCTCAAATTGACAAAGTTATTTGTCATTGAAAAATTTCCAGTTGCAAAGGACTCTGGGAAGGTTCTTATTATAATTATATATTGCTTTTATAATTATTAGAAAGTCATGAAAAAGTGCACTGTGCCTCATGCATTTTGTAATGAATGAATATATTTTTCCACAGACTGCTTTTACTCTGCCTGCCATCATTGCCATGAGTGAAAACTCCAACTCATCACAGAGGGAACATGTTATAAGACTGACTAATACGGCAGACAACAACTTCCTTGTTGTTAGCAAGGTGTGAAATAAATAATTAAATCAATGAAAATTTTGCCATGTCATTATTTTAGCAAAGTTTCAGAACTTAAGCTACATTTTACATGAAGTTCATTGGATATATTATAATAAACTGCCAATATAACACGCGCTCTGATTGGTTTAAACAGCGTGCACGCGCGTGCTTTATGAGAGTACAAAGCACAGGAGCTCACAAATGCTCACGATATCCGCCGAGTTTGTTTTGAAAATAAAGCCAAATTTTTGAAGAAAATCATAGATTTTTATCATAAAACAAATAAAAAAGCCTCAACTGTCCTTTGTTCTGTTATAAAGCACTCAGGAAGCGGGGACGCACTCAAGAAGTAGGGAGAAACACGAGCCGATTCCCCCTACACTTATTTCGTGCTCGCGCCGCTTCCTGCATGCTTTATAACAGAACAAAGCACAGTTGAGGCTTTTTTATTTGTTAAATAAAAAAATATTATATTAAATAATAAAATAACATATATTGATTTTAGTTTAGTTTAGTTTATTTATTTGCCACACGAAATAGACAAAATAATTACAATAATAATAGAAAAGGAAATAGACTAATACAGGAAGTGGCGAGGGGGCCTATGAAGAAACCATAAGGCTTATAATATTAGGCCCCCTTGTTACAGTATTTGTTTACACATTACTTCGGAAACATGGGATGGACATAACACGTTTTACAGGTCTAATGGATTTTAGTAATGTCTCTGTTGTACTACATTAATATATAATTTTTTTGCAGGATGGTCTTGTCTCATTTTGGTCCCAAAATATGGAGTTTAAAAGGATGAAACATGCAGTTCATGTAAGTAATCCTTAAATTTATGATGTTGTGTTAGTACTGCTTCATGCAAGATTTCTACATTGGATTTTTGGAATACATGTATATGATTGTATAATCTTCTCTTTGCTATGGGATGCACAGTGGTCTAATGGGTAGGGTATTGGATTTTCCAGATCAAAGGTTCAGGTTCGAGACCCAGCCAGGGTGGGTCACTGTGTTGTGCAAGACATGAACTTTAAGGTGGCTCGTAACAATTTACAGCCCTTGTGCTTTGATGGATAAATACTACCACCCTCGAAGGGGATTCAGAGCCACCTTAAATTTTCGAAAATTTAAGGTGGCTCTGAATCCTCTCCGATGAATGTTTTTAAACTTTGCAAAAAGTTGTATTTGAGTTATTAGCACTTAAAGCTAAAATTAAGGGTGTTTTTGACAGGCTTTACTGTTGCTATGGTAACCTATTATGTCACGGAGATTATCATAACTTGTTCACTAATGATTGGGCATTTGTTTGATACCTTTATTTTGACATCAACTGATATACATGTAGGGTGGTAGTATCGATCCATCAAAGCGCAAGGGCTGTAAACCGTTTTATTACAGAAGTACTGAGATTTACTCACGAAAAAAGGATTGCGTATAAATGATACATAAAATCCATTAGCCAATAGGAAACGTGAACGATGAAAACTCACTAGTGAAAAAACGTCGTTCATCCAATCACAAATGCGAACGACGAAAACTCACTAGTGAAAAAAAGTCGTATTGGATTTTCCCGCCATTAGTTGACAGTTGTTTGTCGCTGTAAATTTAAACAAGGTTTCAAGATTCGTTCCGACGGGAATTGGGAGAACTTTTTAAATGTCAAGAAAATAATTCAAGATACAAAGCCGAAAAACTCCCAACAGGGAATGTAAGTAATGGACCAAATATCAAGAACCGAAGCGGCCGAAAGCCTGGCATCGACTTTGAAAAACAAACACAACATTCGTCCGACTGCCATTTATTGAAGTGTTGTCTCCAAAACTTTCGTGGCGGATTGAGCTCGCTTCTGGAAAGCGGCGAAGGGAAATTTGCCGTCAACTAACTTCAGGTAATGTGGGGGAAGGTAATTAATATCGATTATGGATCGATTTTATATAGAAATCCACGGAAAGTCGACAAAACTTCAACTTTGATTCATTCATTCAGCTACGAGCTCGGCTGCATGCAAAGCATAACTGACTGGTCAGCAAGTGATTTTTGTGCCGTGGATGTAAACAAAATCATGTTCATTCCTCGTTTACTGACTGGAGTACATTTTAATTGCATTTCTTGAATTGATCAGCTGACTATTTACTCTGTAGAATATTTTTGGTGTCGAATTAAACTTGCCGAATTATTTGCAGTTGAGCTGAGTTAGATTGTGAAACTTTGCTTTCGCCCCGGCGACGGCGATTTTGAAAAAATATATTTTTTCACTCAACATTGTAATATCTCAGTACTCATGTAATAAACAAATTACTTCATGGTTAGTTCGCTTGTACGATTTTTATTCACTCGTTGTGAAGAATAACAAACTCACTCGCTCGCTGCGCTCGCTCGTTCGTTTGTTATTCTTCACAACTCGTGAATAAAAATCGTACGCGCTCACCAACCATGAAGTAATCTCTATTTCAGCCACCTTAAATACTTTTGCCACATCTTTTCTACAATTTTGTATATTTTTAGATTTTATAGGATTCTTGAAGAGCACAAAAATTGCATTATTTATTTCTTCATGTATTCAAAGTGATAATAAAGTTCAGTTTGCAATGCTATGATGTTTGTTAATTTTAAAAACAATTTTATTTTGATACATTTATAAATACATGTATGTGTAAATGTAAATGTCATCTTGTAAACCTTTTTTAGTTTGAGAGCTCAGCGAAGAAGACAAAGTGGATCACAGATTTTGTACTTATGCCTCATTTCAACAAATTTATTATTTCAACAGGGTAAGTTGAAATAATATTATTGTTATCAGTCGAGATTAAAATACAAATATTATATGATTGAATAATTTATTATATATCAATAACTATATTTTGCTGAACACTTCAACAAAGCAAATCATTCGCTGGCTGTGTTCAAATCAAGACTTGTAGAACATTAAAACAAGAAACAGCATGCAAGAAACAGTATGAAATATAATACTATTATTGAATAATTTTCACAGAGTAATAACTGAGATTGTACGAATCACATCCATGCCCTGAACAATACATTTTAAAATGACTTTTAGTATGAATATTATTAATAACATCATCAAAATATTTTTTTTATAATTTTATAAATTAATATAAATTAATTTTATTTATAATAATTTTTGGAATGCTGTTTATAAATTATATTTGATTAATTATTTTAATTTCAATATTGTTCAAATACTGTAATATTGTACTTCTAGGGATAGGGAAATTCAGTTCTTTGAATTATCAACATTTGAACCATACTGCCAAATCACTGGCTTAGAGACGACTCCTTTAAGAGTTGATTATTGGTAAGTGAATGGAATGGAATCATTTCTCATCTCCCCACCCCACCTCACCACAGAAAATCATTGTCCAAAGATTAATTAAAATTAAATGCAAATAGGCCATTGGTCAGAAGTTTTATAACATCAAAGCATTATGAGAGAGATATTATTCTATCAGTGACACAAGCTACTCTTAAAAAAAATTCCCAGTTCCCCCAACAGGAGTCGAACCTATGACCTTCCGCACACCGGTCGGACGCTCTACCACTGAGCTACAGGAGACTCGTGGGAGCTAAGGCCATATAACTAGGTTAAGTGTGACAAACATCCCGCATACTGCTAGGACTAGATTTGTCGATGAATGAAAATTTGTGGAAAGAAATGATGGTATATCAAAGCATTATGTTTTTTCATCTCTTATTACTTGAGCCAGTAGGTTTGCTCTCTGTTTTTTTTATTTTTATTTTTGTGTCGCGATTCTGCATGCATGCACTTTGAACAAACAATACACTTGGGCTCCATTAATAATAATAATATTTAATATTTGCAATGGGCAGGTTCCACACCTAAATGTTGACCTGCGCATAACAGTACTACAAATTAAAATTACATGTTACTATCTATAAAAACTTACAATATATACCCTAAATGACAACAACAATACATATTATGGTAAGACCAAAATGCTTGCAGTCCCCAACCCCCCCCCCCCCCCCCCCCTCACCCCCGGCCCCATATCTGTACCTTACCCTGTTCCTAGGTTTTAATTTTAGAACATCTTTCTTTACAGTTCAACTGGCCAAGATGAGTGTATTATTCTTTATGGGGACAGCCAGGTAATTATCATGTTATGTTATATCACATTTTATGAAATAAACAAAATACATTGTACTACGCATGCTATGATTGGCTCAAAACCATTTACCATAACTCTATGGAAACAAAAAATTGCTTTGTGCTTTTATTTCATAAAAGCAATAGAAACCGTTCTCCCTGTGTTTCCATAGAGTTATGGGATAATTAAATTTGGGAGAACTTGAAATTGCTGTGGAAACACTCGCCTGCAGCTCATGTTTCCACAGCATTTCTCATTCTCCCAAACTTCATTTGTGTTACCATAACTCTGAGGAAACACGGATTTCAATGTTTTCTATGTTATATATATTATTATTTATATTAGACATCAGCATATTATATTAAATTATTGATAATATATGATTAAATTGAAATTTAATGATTACTTATTAATAATTATTTATTATTAATAATAATTTTAACATTGAATATGAGTGGTTTTTTGTTTTGTTTTTAGGGATGTGTTAATATATTTATTATGAATTCAGTGGGAGAAACATTAAGGTATATTTTCTATTCAACATTTTATTATAATAATATATTAATAAGTAATTTAATGATATAAATTCAAAATTCAAATATTCAACATTTTATTAATAATATACATGTATTAAGTAATTTAATGATATATAAATGTTTTTTTTTTAAGTGTAAATTAAATTTAGCTACATGTAGTAGCTACTGTACAGTAGTGGGTTTGTGAACTCAACAATCTCATTTTGGATTATTTTACAGAAATTGGAAGAAAATGCCAAAGGTTGAAGGAATAGCTAGTGTTAATATAGATAGGTAGGTACAGTGGTCACAGGTAAATTAAAAGAATAATATTATTACACTTTATAGTATCTGTGCAGCTGTTGTGTTGTGAGCAAAATGTTACATGTCAATTCATAACTTAAATTGTGATGTATCCTAAATATTTTTTTTACTAACAAAATGTTTATTTGAATTTTGAATCACAATTACCTACATCTCGTACAGGACTTAACATATATTTATACATAACTCCCATTACAATACCATCCTACATTGTGATATTGCTAATTGACACCATGTAAATTTATGTCTTGTGATATATCCTTTATGCAGCTATGTCCAAAAAAGGTTTTTGACTGATTCAGTTGTTTTTTCTTTTTTGACAAAAAAAGGTTAATAAAAAAATAAGAGGAATTAATTTGTAAATCATATTGTGTCCAGGATATGTTTGATTTGTATAACTTATAAAGTAGTGAAGTGGTATTAAAAAAGACCTGCCAAGTTCCTGGTCTCCAAATTTCCAGTTTGTACAGGTTGGCACGGCTCACCCACATTCATTTGGGAATGTAATAATTATAATACAAAATTATTGACATTTGTAGCTTTACAAAGTCCTTGTTTAAATAATCAGCCCACAATCTTTGAATTCTGTCTCTTTGCAGTGTCGTAAATTCTGATAATGGAAGATTTTCCTGTATCAGGTAGAGACATAATGGTAGTTTATTATAATTAACTGTAAGTTTGTTATACAAAATAGTTTTGTTCTTGGAAAAAAAATTAAAGAGTAGAACAGTAAATTGCCTACTTTTCATATCATCAGTCTAAATTATGGTTGCACGGTGAAAAAGTTTTTCTGATCACTGAAAGCTTGGAATTTTTTTCTTCATGGGTGGCAACTGTGTACTCAGTGTCTGATTTGTAAAACACTGTGACTGATATATTAAATATTGTTAGCTGACAGCTAATGCTAGTATAGTGAAAAGGCTGCAATGTGTTTCAAAATTGTTGTAACATTTTATCATTATAAAACTTTAAATGTAAATTTAAAGAAAATATAATGTAAAAAGATCATTTTATTTTCACTCGACATAATTTTTTTTCAACTTTTCTTTTCTCTAAATTACAGTGAAATTAAGCCATGTCAATGCTAGAAATGTTGCTGGAATTTTGTGATGAGATAAATCTGTGTAGAATAAATTTAACCACAAGCTTGAAACCTATTTTAACTCCTTCCTAAAGGTGGAAGGTCCATGAAGATTGGGTCTCTCAGCTGAAGTATTATGACTCTTTGAGAGCAGTCATTTCTTGTTCCAATCACCCAGAAACTGCCTTGGTTATTGGTAAGTTGAATTAAGCTCAAGAGATTTAATGATTTTTTTACTTTACTGATTGCAAGACAGTTATTTTAGTAGGCGTTGTATTGCGAATTAGTATGTAATATAAAATATAAGGGTTTGTATGGGAATATTATGAACGATTTACAATTTTAATATTGCTGTTGTCAGGTCAAACAATGGGCAGTACACATGTGGAATCCCAGCTACGGGATCCCACTGGTGTTTCAAGGAAAGTACAAAATTCCACTGTTCGTGATATGCAACCAAGACGGCGAATGGACAGTGACCAGACCGTGTTCAAAGTCTACAAAGGTGTCAAGACTTTTGACTTTTGCAAAGAAAAGAATGTGATTGTGACAGGAGGTGAGGTTATTGTTTTATTGCTCTAGTTAAAATGCTTTCCAAAGTGCGCTCAGCAAATATAGATTATAAGTAAAGGTACAGTCGGTATTAAAGTACTTAAAGGAATCCCCCACTCTTTGTACAAATAGACCAATTTCGATGTATTAAAATTCTAACTTGGCTCCGAGGCTAAGGGGTCGGACTAAAACAAAGAAATTGAAAAGAAATCACATCGAGGTTGAAAGATGAATAAGTAATTTATTTTGTTTTATTCCCCTAAGCCTCTGAGCCAAATATCAAAATTGGCCTACTGACAATAAATTGATGGAAAATAGTCTAAACAGAAAAATGTAAATTTTAAATTATTTCAGTGTTAACGAAAAACTGGCTGGAAATATTTTTGGGTTTGAATTACTGCCGCCATTTTAGATTTTATGAAGTTTCATGGCTGCTCCTTTTGTTGCACAACAAATTAAAAGAGCTATGATTGTTTTCTGATAATAGTCAGTGGCAAGTACATGTATGTGATGTCATATGATCCAAAATGGCAGTGCGCTCGAAATTTAAACTCCTCAATGGCTGATATTTGTATCAAATTTTAATGCATCCTTTTGTTTTGACAATTTATTTCAATAAACATTTGTATAGCTGTGAAAGTGTTTGTAATAAATTGTTGAAACTTTGGAATGCATCGTTTGAAGTTACTTTCTTCAACTCAACAAAATTCACCAAAGTAACATTTTTTTCCCTTAAAGGAATGGATAGACTTGTAAGGATGTGGAACCCTTATGTCCCAAGGTATGTACTGTAAACTGTAGTTATAGATATTTTTAGTTCAGTATGTGACCAAGCTCACAATTTCTTTATTTTTCGTTTTAGGAAGGTACATGTAGACTTATTTTTAGTTAAGTAGTTTACTGTAAACACTATTTCAAAGTAATTGGTACTTAATTTTTCATTGTAATTGGCACTAAAAGCTGTTATTCATTATTGGCCATTATTGGCTATTAGTA
The DNA here is from genome assembly GCA_029204205.1 of Desmophyllum pertusum. NCBI lineage: Eukaryota > Metazoa > Cnidaria > Anthozoa > Scleractinia > Caryophylliidae > Desmophyllum > Desmophyllum pertusum. The sequence continues at coordinate 2,816,285 of MU825399.1, forward strand.
AAAATCCACAAGTGTACTAATGCAAATGAGACAATCTGATTGGCTGAGCTACTCGTATACTATCAGCCATTAGTGTGCAGTGGCTGGAGGTCGTCTGCAACATTGCGGTTTCTTCTCGTTTCTCCGAAGTTTTGGAGGAGGATTTGGAGTTAATACTAGACGATTGTTATGATTTTTACTAAAACAATACAGCCTCATCAACTATCACATCATAGAAATTGAGAGCGAATAATCTAATTGTTAATTAGAGCCAATCAGAGATGGCCAATTTTCAAGATGCAGGGCTCCACTAATGTTATCCACTTGAAAGTCTGTTATAACTAATGAGATGCTTGTTATTCAACAACACAATAACCATGGATAACAGGGATCATGTTATTGACTAATGTTAGTCAAATTGACCAATAACATCTTGGAATCAAGAATAACTAGTAAGTTTCTTTATTAGGAGTTTGAGATTCTTACTAGATGACAAAAAGACTAAGAAGAAAACATGATCCTTCGTACATTTTATTTTTGTTTAAGTATTAGTCTTAATGTATATATTATTTGTAATTAGTATTTTCAATTATGTATTTTCAGTTTATAGTATTTTCAATTATGTAATTGTTTAAGTCTATTATTGGTAAGGCCTGATGTTTTTACCGTGTCTATTAAAAAATAAAGTTACTACTACTGCTACATCTTGACAATTCAACATCACACTTATGTCCGGGATTGAACGCAGCTAATTTTTTGCTATGCTCTTCCGAAATCTGCAAAAATTGCCAAAATTCACAAATACTATTATGTTACCCGCATGTGACCCACATGCTACCCCCATGTTACCGCATGTTGCCCCCATGTTACCCGCATGTTACCCCCATGTTACCTGCATGTTACCCCATGTTACCTGCGCGTGTTACCCCCATATTACCCGCATGTTACCCCCATGTTACCCACATGTTACCCCCATGTTACCCCCATGTCAACAACAACAACAACAATTTTATTTTGCATTTTATAAAAATTAGGTTACATTTTTTGGATATATTATTTTAATAGTAGTTCGTAATAGTATTTGAGTAATTAGCTAATTATAGTAAATGCCTAGAGGTTAAATGAACTGGAGGGTTTTCTAGTTAACCTCTAGCCTGTTTATGTTAAATACGATTATGTAGCTGTTCTATACATTACTTAAAAAAAAAAAAGGAAAAAAATAAAAAAAAAAACAGAGAAGAGAAAAACAAAAACAAAAACAAGGAGAACAAACAAGAAGTACATAGAAGTAAGGGTCATATAATAAGATTACAGTAGTCATTTACTTATACTGTTCTGTCAGTAGATAATGTTTAATTTTTATAGTCACCTGCATGTTACCCAGATGTTACCCCCATGTTACCAGCATGTTACCTGCATGTTATCCCCATGTTACCCCCACATTACCCCCATGTTACCCGCATGTTACCCCCATGTTACCCACATGTTACCCCCATGTTACCCGCATGTTACCCATGTTACCCCATGTTACCCCATGTTACCCGCATGTTACCCCCATGTTACCCCCATGTTACCCCCATATTACCCACATGTTACCCCCATGTTACCACCATGTTACCCGCATGTTACCTCCATGTTACCCACATGTTACCCCCATGTTACCCCCATGTTACCCGCATGTTACCTGTTACCCCATGTTACCCACATGTTACCCCCATGTTACCTGCAACAGGGGCATGTTACCCCCATGTTACCTGCATGTTACCCCCATGTTACCTGCATGTTACCCCCATGTTACCTGCATGTTACCCACATGTTACCCCCACGTTACCTGCATGTTACCCCCATGTTACCCACATGTTACCCCATGTTACCTGCAACAGGGGCATGTTACCCCCATGTTACCTGCATGTTACCCCCATGTTACCTGCATGTTACCCCCCTGTTACCTACATGTTACCCCCATGTTACCTGCATGTTACCCACATGTTACCCCCACGTTACCTGCATGTTACCCCCATGTTACCCACATGTTACCCCCATGTTACCTGCATGTTACCGCCCTGTTACCCACATGTTACCCACATGTTACCCCCATGTTACCCACATGTTACCCCCATGTTACTTGCATGTTACCCCCTGTTACTCACATGTTACCCTTATGTTACCTGCATGTTACCCCATGTTACCCAATGGGGATAACATGCGGATAACATGGGGATAACATGATTGCATTTGCGAATTTTCACAATTTTCGCAGATTTCGGAAGAGCATAGCAAAAATTTGTTACCTGCATGTTACCCCCATGTTACCTGCATGTTACCCCCCTGTTACCTACATGTTACCCCCATGTTACCTGCATGTTACCCACATGTTACCCCCACGTTACCTGCATGTTACCCCCATGTTACCCACATGTTACCCCCATGTTACCTGCATGTTACCGCCCTGTTACCCACATGTTACCCACATGTTACCCCCACGTTACCTGCATGTTACCCCATGTTACCACATGTTACCCCCATGTTACCTGCATGTTACCGCCCTGTTACCCACATGTTACCCACATGTTACCCGCATGTTACCCACATGTTACCCCATGTTACCTGCATGTTACCGCCCTGTTACCCACATGTTACCCACATGTTACCCCCATGTTACCTGCATGTTACCCCCATGTTACCCACATGTTACCCCATGTTACCTGCATGTTACCGCCCTGTTACCCACATGTTACCCACATGTTACCCGCATGTTACCACATGTTACCCCCATGTTACCTGCATGTTACCCCATGTTACCCACATGTTACCCCCATGTTACCTGCATGTTACCGCCTGTTACCCACATGTTACCACATGTTACCCGCATGTTACCCACATGTTACCCCCATGTTACCTGCATGTTACCCCCCTGTTACCCACATGTTACTCACATGTTACCTGCATGTTACCCCATGTTACCTGCATGTTACCCCCATGTTACCTGCATGTTACCCCATGTTACCCCCATGTTACCTGCATGTTACCCCCCTGTTACCCACATGTTACCCACATGTTACCCCCATGTTACCTGCATGTTACCCCCATGTTACCCACATGTTACCCCCATGTTACCTGCATGTTACCGCCCTGTTACCCACATGTTACCCACATGTTTACCCCATGTTACCCACATGTTACCCACATGTTACCCCCATGTTACCCGCATGTTACCCCATGTTACCCCCATGTTACCTGCATGTTACCCCCCTGTTACCCACATGTTACTCACATGTTACCCCCATGTTACCTGCATGTTACCCCCATGTTACCTGCATGTTACCCCCATGTTACCCACATGTTACCCCCATGTTACCTGCATGTTACCGCCCTGTTACCCACATGTTACCCACATGTTACCCCCATGTTACCCCCATGTTACCCCATGTTACCTGCATGTTACCCCCTGTTACCCACATGTTACTCACATGTTACCCCCATGTTACCTGCATGTTACCCCCATGTTACCTGCATGTTACCCCCATATTACTCACATGTTACCTTTATGTTACCTGCATGTTACCCCATGTTACCCAATGGGGATAACATGCGGATAACATGGGGATAACATGATTGCATTTGCGAATTTTGGCAATTTTCACAGATTTCGGAAGAGCATAGCAAAAATTTGTAAATTTTGTAATTTTCGTAGCTGCGTTCAATCCTGGACATAAGTGTGATGTTGAATTGTTGAGATGTAGTAGTAGTAACTTTATTTAGACACGGTAAAAACATCAGGCCTTAGCAATAATAATTGAAAATACTAAATACAAATAATATATACATTAAGACTAATATTTAAACAAAAATAAAATATACGAAGGATCATGTTTTCTTCTTAGTCTATTTGTCATCTAGGAAGAATCTCAAACTCCTGAAGAAGCTTACTAGTTATTCTTGATTCCAAGATGTTATTGGTCAATTCGACTAACATTAGTCAATAACATGAACCCTGTTATCCATGGTTATTTTGTTTTTGAATAACAAGCATCTCATTGGTTATAACAGACTTTCAAGTAGATAACATTAGTGGAGCCCTGCATCTTGAAAATTGGCCATCTCTGATTGGCTCTAATAGCCAATAATGAATAACAGCTTTTAGTGCCAATTACAATGAAAAAGTACCAATTACTTTGAAAAAGTGTTTGTAGTACATGTATGTGACAGAAGAATTGGAGAAGAATTTTGTGTAAACGAGCGTGTAGTCATTTATTTTGAAGTAAACTGGAATTTGTTTCATGTAGGAATCTAGGTTTGGATTGAGGCTTTTTGTTGTATTCATCCAGGATATTTATTGTTTCTTTCAGTAAACCGACGGGTCTTCTGAGAGGACATACAGCACCAATATTTCATTTATTTATTTGTCCTGAGGACGACAGAATATTCAGTGTATCTACAGACAAAACAGTCAAGGTATGGTGAAAAAATAGAATATTCAAATAGCTTTTTTCAGTACTTGCAATACAATATATACACATCCTCGTTCCCAGAGCTCCTAGTTTTTTTCTTTGCGCCGGAAACGAGTAGCCCTTATGGCAAGGAAAACATCGAATTTTTTCATTGTCTGATAAAAAATGAATGCGCAACACGGATTAATGAATGGATGTCCGGAATTTTTGGACATCCGGTAACGGCTGAGACCAGAGCCTTCGTTTTGCCAACCATGTGACCAAAAGAAACGGAGGATCTGGGAACGAGAATGGTGCATACATGTACTGTATGTCGCTAGTGACAAACAACCTTGTTGCAGTGTTGCAGTACAGTCATGCAAAGGATAACGTTTAATACTTTTGTAAGAAAATAAATAAATATATAATTATTATTGTTGTTAAGATACTCTTAGGACAGCTTTGAACTATACTAGGTTAACAAATTCTTATTCAACTTATAAACAGGTGTGGGACCTTCATGATCACACATGTCTCCTAACTGTCCGTCCTAAGGCTCATAAGATCAGAGGAGATCTCGCAGGTAATAGAAACAGTGCCCATATTACTGTGTTGTCCTTCTTACAGTCAGCTGGGGGAAAAAGTTAGTACCAGTTGATGGCGACATTCCGTCTCCGAGAATTGACTGAGCCCGCGGTTTTTGTCCTCGAAGTTGCTAAGCAACATGACGTGTCCTCATTGCGGCGTCACCATTTTTGGAATTACTCGTGACTTACACTATTTTATGATTGGGTATAGTAAGAATTGGAAACTTTTCGAGTGCTTCAATCATGGTGATTTTCCAAAATGGCACTTGTTCTCCCAACTGATATAACGAGTTAGGAGAAATGAATTGCCTTTCAGCATGTTGGAACCAAAGTACCGTCAATAAAACCAGATGTTCATAAAGCGTGATTCAACTGTAATATCTATACTCTAATTATTGCCAGGCGGCATTTCTTTTAAATTTGGTGCCACATCAAGACAATATGCCATCATTGGGTCGTCATGCAATGTCACTGAGAATTGAGAGAAGCATTATGTTACAACCCAACTAACAGCTGCGAAGGAGACCCTTAAATTCCCTAGTTTCTCCCTAATTTCTCCTTAAAATATAAAAACATTGTTGAGCAAATAGGTGGTGAAAATAACGAAAATATGTCAATTACATGCTAAGCATTGGTATTTCACTCTGTTCATTGTCAGCCATTCATTACAACTCGTCCAGTAGAGGCCTTGCTGTTGCTACATCTGAGCAAATAGCTCTTCTGCCACTTAGGAACAGGTGAGTGATGAAGACATCTCTCTTCACGCACTCAATACTTCCCCAAGAGATGTTGGCGGAAATTCAACCCAAAAATTACATATCGATGATGTAGCTCTACAGAGATGCATGCAGTGTTTCGAGTTGGCTGTTGCGTGGTTGGAGTTGGTTGTCTCTGTAGAGCTACGTCATCAGTGTGGCATTCTTCGGGGTTGAATCTCAGACATCTCTCGAACGGGGGATTAATAGAGCATGCAAAGTTTGATCTTTGTCTGTTTGATAGACGTTTAAATCAAACTATTTTTTGTCAGGAGCGCATATGTCTGCCATGTATATTTCCCACGTGGATGAATCTATTATCATAATACAATCGCTTGTGATTGGTTATTGGAAACCAATTCATGTGAAAGGCTTAACTAAAAATAACCCAACTAGTGAAAATGCCGTTTCACAGACGAAGTATGGAAGGTGGACGCTTATGTAGTTAAGATGTCTGTATTTGTATTGCAGGAATTCATCAAAAGATATGATAACCACACACAAGGAACCAGTTATGTGTGTGAGGTACAACAAGAGCTTTAAGCATGTTGTCACAGCCTCGGAAAACTCAGTAAGTTGAAACGTAAAACCATCACTGGCAAATCAAATCATTTTCTGTTATAGTTTCTTGACCTATTTCTCTGTTTACTGACTCCTTAGTTTTAGTTTCAATTGAGAAGATATATCAAACATGAGAGACAGTGTTTCATCACATTTCCAAACACATCGTATTTACTAGTAAAAGGTGTTTAGAAATGTGATGAAACACGACCTCTAATGTTTGATGTCTTTCATACAGCTGTTTCGAGAAAGGTTGTCCTACAGTAGCGAAAAGCATACGCGAAAGGTATTATGGGTACCGAAAGGTATTATGGGTAGTGGTAGTTCACCGTTGCTTGATCAAAGTTCACGGTGTTTCAGTGCGATGGCAATAGAAACCATGAATATATCTTTGGGTGTACTATAACTAAAATAAAACAACAAGTTCTCACACACCACTGGTAGCCATGTCAAGCCGACCGCCGCAAGCCTGACCTTTATTGTAAAATCAAAAACTATACACATATCACGCTAAAACTGGGAAGCTGCCAAAATTACAAGCTTTGTACATTAGTTACATTGCATAACGCCGAAATTAAAAAATACAACAAAATACTACTGAAATTCTTTGGTGGGTGGGTGGGAAGGTCAGTAATGGCGGATGCAACAAAAACAACTGCCCGCCTCACCGGTCACATGACCTATACCCAGGCCCCAGCGGTGTGTGAGAAAAACATTTTCCACTTTTTTCGTTTCACTCAGCCAGTGGAAAATTACCCTTCTCACACACCACTGGTAGCCATGTCAAGCCGACCGCCGCAACGAACAAAGCATAGAGCGGCAAAAAACCTATAGCAGAGTCACACTCAAAAACAGGAAAAGAACCTTAACGCATACATTATGTATAACTGAGTGGCTTTCATCAAATGTCAGTGTCATCTTAACGCTAAAAAGGACAATAAGGATGGAGACTGCTCTACCATCCGAAAAAGTTACAACTGAATGGAAAACTATCTTGTTATCATGGTCTCGTTGGGACACAGTTCTTGTCCATACTCATCTTAACACTAATACAATAAACATAATTTTGAACAAGTTAGCATTTATAGCCTAAGAGACCATTCAGTTTTCACCCTTGAATTGTCTTAGTAACTACTTCTGGACTTCTCACTACGCCATCTCCCCTGCTTTTGTAAGAGTCGATCAGGTAAGCCAAGGGCTGCTGCTGCAGATGCTCCTCCAGCTCTGAGACTGCGGATACCATACAAACTAGGATCCAACCCTTCTTACTGCAGCTCTTGCTTTATCAGCTCATGTGCCCGACTATAAGACATTGGCTCCTTTCTGATCTCCATCCTCTTCCTGGTATTTACTATTCAGAATCCGACGGAAGAGCCTTGATTTCCTATCATGTCTTCCCATTCTCAAGAATTTCTCAACTACGGCAACAGGATGAGGAGATGAATTGTGCGTGCTATGAAGACCCAAGAACAGTCCAGGAACTGGTCATTCTTTCTCTGCACAAGAAAAATAGCAAGATGCAAACTGCAAGCTGAAGATTGTCAACAGCCAATCTGCTCCGATCATCACAATGAAGGAATCCAAAGAATCCCAATGCAAATAATGCAGGCAACTTGAACCTTGTTCATGCTGACTGATAACCTTCTTGACCTGACTCACTTCCAAAATTTCATCCATGCTTGATATTCCCGAACATAAGAACTTACTGTCACTGGTGTTCTATCCTGGAATAGAGACTTCACAAGCTGTTTCAGATTGGGATGGTTCAAAATCTCATCAACCAAACAGATAGGTTCACATCCTTCGGAACAGAGTCAGGCATTGCACTTACATCATAATTAAGCCATGAGTGAACAATTGATTATAACACATCACTTATGCAATTTCATCAACAAACGATAATGCATTGCCCTAACAGCAGACAAAAAATTACAACATGTTGTGAGTATAAACACATTCCATCATCTGCATGATCTGCTACCGCATACGTGTAGTATGGCAACATGGCAACAAGTGGTCTCATGGAATACCCTTATCTTGAAGCATAAATAACTCCTTTGGCCAATACAGCTGGGGATAAACTGCCATGACAGCGAAAAACACACTGATATGCCAAAAACGGCAATAACAAGGTTTCATAATAACTGGAACAATGATTTGCCAAAACAGCCACATGTATGCCCAGGTCTATCTGCCATCACAGCAGACAAAAAATTACAACAGTCATGTTGTGATTATATATACACTTTCCATCATCTGCTACCGCATAGCCAACATGGCAACATGTGGTCTCGAGGAATACCTTTATCTCAGTAGCGTAAATATCCCCTTTGGCCAAAACGGCTGGGGGTAAACTGCCATGACAGCAAAACACACACTATGCCAAAACGGCAATAACAACATTTCATCATAACAAGAACAATGGTTTGCCATAACAGCTATATGTACAACTGTACGCCCAGGCCTATCTGCCAGTACAGCAGACAAAAAGTTACAACATGTTGTGAGTATATACACATTCCATCACCTGCTACCACATAGCCAACACGGCAACAAGTGGTCTCGTGGAATAGCCTTATCTCAGTAGCATAAATAAACCCTTGGCCAACACGGTTGAGGGAAAACTGCCATAAATAACCCCTTCTGCCAAACTGGCCGGGGGCAAACTGCCATAAATATCCCCTTTCGCCAAAACAGCTGGGGGTAAACTGCCATAAATATCCCCTTTCGCCAAAACGGCTGGGGGTAAACTGTCATGACGGCAAAACACACACTATGCCAAAACGGTAATAACGTTTCATCATAACAGGAACAATGATTTTCCATAACAGCTACATGCATGCCCAGGCCTTTCTGCCATCACAGTGACATAACAATCGCTTTGTAGTCTGTACATGTAACAGCAAACACATCTATCCATGACAGCCATGAGCAATGACACGTCACACAGGATACTAACAGCAATTGTCATTGAGCCAGTAACAAAGGCTCTCCAAGATCCATTTGTACCCACTGGGGGGCAAGTAAGGTACCATCTCCACCTCCAGCCGACATGTGCTTCAGTACACGTGGGATGAGACATGGAGGAGGGAAAAAGCCAGTTGTTCTCCTTTGACCAAGAGTTCAATTCTCTACGCAGTTGTAAATCGACACCGCCTCCTGATGTAACTCTTTGTTGTGGCTTCCAACGGATAAAACAATTTCTGTGTTTTTATTGTCATTTTGATGGAGCACCTCCTTCCCTCTGACTTCTTCACAATGAGACTCCAGCACTAGCTTAGTAGCCTTCACCTCCCTGAATGTTGAACTTTTCACACCTTCAACTTCCACAGTTGGTAACTTTAATATTCAAGGCACATTTCCACATTTCCACACTTCCACAGTTGGTACATGTAACTTAATTATTCCAGACATATTTCCACATTTCCACACTTCCACAGTTGGTAAATTACGTATTCAAGACTTATTTCCACATTTCCACCCTTCCACTATTGGTAACTTACATTGTAAGTATTCAAGACACATTTCCACTGTTGGTAACTTAAGTATTCAAGACACATTTCCAAATTTCCACAGATTCAAGACACATTTTTGGTAACTATCTTAATTATTCAAGACATATTTCCACATTTCCAAATCTCTGCATTTCCAGTTGGTAACTTAAGTATTCAAGACATATTTCCACACTTCCATAGTTGATAACTCGAGTATTCAACACACATTTCCACATTTCCAAAACAGCACAGTACATTTATATTCATGCATAAATTTGCTCTGCAGTGCCTTAATTATGAATAATTTTGCTTTTGGTTCATTCCCAGATGACGCGTTCTGTGTACTTCTACCAGTACGTAAATATTCTGAAGCCTTTACTTCTTCGGTGTTTGACAAGTGTCTTTGAATCTTACATGTAGTGAAGAGGACCTGTGGACAAACCAAAAACTGAAAGAATCTAAGCCTCTTCCTGATGCAGGCTCTTTTTCCACTTTCTGAAAGAATTTGGAAATTTTTGCAGTAGACTGAATGCCACAAGGTCGCTTGGACGCCATCTTGTACATGTATGAGACTGACGCACAGTATTAACGGTAACTGCTGACATAATTCATGCGACTTAATGTCCCAGGCGTTCCTATCTTAGACACCAGTCTCCCCATTGTTCTGCGTTCGTTCGTGAATTCATGACCAGTTTCGCCACAAAAAATCAACTTAACATTATTTCTTTCATTACAATTTTCTTTAGTACAACTCAAATTCGTTATTAATGAAGCCCAATGTGAAGTAAGCGGCAGATTTTCCATTGTAGGCGGAAAAATCGCCGGCTGCCGGCACAGAACGATCAAAACTCAACACAATCAAATTTACCAGAATAGAATAACGATTCCTCGCGATCGGTAGGCACAAAATCACTGTTGCTGACTTCCTGAAGATTGTGCTGTGTTTCGGGCCTATTCGGAACCTTTGCTCGCATTAACTGATGCTCGGCACTCACGCGCAAAATGGCCACACGCAACGAAAACAAACTTGATGCGAGTCACGTGGGAGATTGTTGGACGACTTTCCCGCCTGAAAATGGCTGCTGGATTTTTCGAGAGCAACACGCCTCGATCTTTCTCCCCACTGGGGAAACTTTTTGTTCTTCCATTTTGCTGCCGTTGACTTTCGTTTGTCTTCTCGCAATAGTTTACTTTCTTTAATTGCTATTGTGATGTGCTTCTCATCACCGGAGTCGCTTGCAAACCGGCTCCGCCGTGTATTAACATTCTACAGTGTCCCAGCCATATGTATCCGCTAAACAGATATGTTCGTTACGATCTAAGAGCAAAGCCTCACCTTCATTATTTATTTCCTCGTCGTCGTTGTGCTGATTTTATTTAGTCCCGCACGTTCAGCTTGCATTGTACTGTTTCTTATTACCTTCAAACTTGAACTCGGGCTCCGACTCGATCGGCTTTTCATTTTTCGAACGTTTAGCGGCATCCAGATCGTTCTGGATTGTCCTCAATTCCTTGGGGTACTTGCTTTTGTTAATGCAGTACTTCACTCGCCCAACTGGGGGTTCTTCTGCTGCAGGCATTTGCTCGCGCTCACGTGTTGCCTCAGCTCAGTCGAACTCTAATAAATCGTGTCCCGATGATTCGACTCCAAGATCGATCGCCAGGGCTGTTATTACACGGTTCCAAACGCCGAAGAGCTTGTAAACTAGTCCTTGAACGTCTACTTTCCTTCGGCATGGTATTACAAAATTGAAAAAACCTAAACTGTGTTATGTAAAACAAGTTATATCCGACAGAAAACAATAAAAGGTCAGTAATGGCGGACGCAACAAAAACAACTGCCCGCCTCACCGGTCACATGACCTATACCCAGGCCCCAGCGGTGTGTGAGAAAAACATTTTCCACTTTTTTCGTTTCACTCAGCCAGTGGAAAATTACCCGTAGATTTGACTCGTATTTTGTAAAGGGCATTTATTAAAATGTATTGATTATATCCCAGACTACCTTTCGGCATTGTCACATTATGCTTTTACGCTTCTTTTGGACAACCTTTTTCGAAACAGCTGTATATTTCGTCTAAACTTGAAATAACTACTTGGATCATTTCTTGACTTCACTCTATATCATTATCTGCATTTATTATGAATTATTTCATATATGTGTGCCTGACCCGATTTTAAGACCAGATTCACCTATAAGAGTGTTACCTAGCCCCTTTAAAGACACACCTATTTTACCTGTTTGCAGGTTATAAAAGTGTGGGATTTGGAGACAGGACGTTCAGTGTTTGAATTCTCACAAGCTCATGGAGATCATGCAGTTACTTGTATGAGCTTTGACTCTACGGAAAGAAGGTGAGGAAATATCTTTCGGCATACAATCTAACCTGGGTGCATGGAAGGGCTGATACTCCAGTTACACATAATCTGAATCCCTGTCTATAAAACGTAGCTTAGTTTAATCATTTTCCCTCAGGGTTAAGCCTTAATTGTTGCCAGGATTTTTCACAACCTCGAACATCGATTACAAGCTCAATATTGGGTCAATGAATATTTGGACACCAAAAAGATCGTTGTGAGATCTTCACATTGGAAGCATAAAATCATACCCCCTCCTATATCAGACTTCAATTTTTTCAACTTTTGCCTGTTACACTTTTAAGGTCAAGTGAATATCTGATAACAACCCACACATCAAGAGCTGAAAATTAAGCTATTGTTTAGGGGTATACCCAATATATACAAGGAATGTTTTTCATTTTCTCATTTTGGACACTCTTCAATCCAATCTGTGACTTCCTGTATGTCTGTTGTGGTGATTTACGACATACCCCAAACAATACGTTCCAAATGGTATATTAAAGGGTTAATAGATGTATTGTTTAAGCTTCTAGGGCCCAGTTGTTCAAAAAATGGATAATGCTGTCCACCAGATAAGTCACTATCCAGTGGATTATTGAGCATAGTTTGTTTTGTTAACACCAGTGGATAGCATTATCCACCCTTTGAACAAAGGGTGGGGGCTAAAACTCCAAGCTTTTCATTGTCAAATGGTATTACTTTGCTGTCATTTCACAGATTAATCACAGGTGGAAGAGATGGCAGGCTGAGAATATGGAACTACAACAATGGACACTGTCTCAGAACACTTGAAAAAAGTAAGACATGCACTGTTGAAACCTGGTGGATTGATGTACAGTAGGAAGAACTATTAAGAGAATTTCAGCTCTTCCCAAGTTCTTCTTCATATACAGTAACTGATGACGTAATACGAGAGAGTGTGTTTCATGTGATTTCCAAACACTCAGAAGATAGTTGAAAATGCAACGTGCAGTGGAGTATTTTTGACGAAATTCGACCTGTTTGGAAATCAGATGAAACACTTTCTCGAATGTTTGATATATCTTCTCAATCGAAACAAAAGCCAAGGAGTAAACAGAGAAATAAACAACTTATCCAAAGAAACCTCCTCCACGGTTATGATTTTCTTTGTTAATATAACTTGTTGGATTATTAATGAGATAATTGAGAATAATAAGTCAGACATTGCAGAAAAGAAACTCGATCTCCACTTAACACTAAAGCACTCCGTGCAATTGCCACACGATAACATTTTTGATTAATTAACGTTCACATCTTTAGGTTGGTTTACCCATCTCTTGACCAATCAAAACCCGAGTTAGTCATGTGACCACTTTGATTTCTCCACCTCCCAGCTGATAAATTGCACGTGCAATTGTTGACTCGTTGGTTGGCTTTGAAGTTTGGGAAACCAACAGAAACATGTCATAAGTTTAACAAAACAATAATACTATAAACAGAAATAGTTTGATTACATAATTGGTAACTATTGCAGCGCTGTATCCTGGTAGCAACTTTTACTCAATTGCATTGTAATTCTGCTGTAATTCTTCCTTTGGTTTACAGAGAGCGACATTGACGAAGTTGCAGATTTAACCTACCTTGTCTTAAATAAAAACAGGTATAATAGCTTAATAGACAATAGTCGCTTTTGTTGAGTAGAGAACATGCATGGGAAAATTGTTATTCAGTCAGTAACACAAGTTATCGAAAAAACTCTTTCCAAGTTCTCCCAAAAAGAACCTAACACCGGTCGGATGCTCTACCAATGAGATATGAGAGACTCGTGGGAGGTAAGCCATCTAACTAGGAATTTGAGTTAGAGTGTCCGCCTTTGGTGTCAGAAGCCATCTTGACTTGTCTGTAAATGAATCATTCGTTTGCTGCTAGAAATCAAAGTATATCTTCGGGAAACTTACATATACTATTCAAAGGGCTACAATTTGTCCACAAACTGTTCGTCCTGTAACTGATTTTTTCCTCTTCGCTTTCTTGTAAGGGCACTCACTCGCTCTTCGTGCCAACTGGCCCATACATAAGGCAGCATAGCTACCTGTGCAAAAATAACTAATAAATAACTGTTATTTATTTTAATTTACAGATATATCATCTCTGTTGGCTGGGACCGAAGAATCAATTTATTTTCTGTGAGTAGTTCTCTTTGAAATCAAAATACAAGTCATAATGCCCGGTTATTCAAAGCACGATTATGCTAATCCAGGATAAAGGTGAATTTTGATTTCAGTTTTGTAACTCAGTTTTCAATGAGGTTTTCTGGTTAGATTTTTTGTCCTTCAGTGTTGACTTTGACTTATCTCAAACTCTTCAACACATTAGCAGAGAAGAACTCTTTTATGCACGAGAAATTAACACTTCGATTAATTTTCGTTAATCAACGTTCGAACAACCAGTCCCATATTTCTTCCTACTGTGTTTGTTTTCCATTGTCTATGGTACATGTATGTGTTAATAGTGTTGTTATTGTCTGTTCTAACAGGATGATAATGAAGATTTCCATCATGTTCAACACCCATATGCTTACTGGAAAGACGATCTGGTAAGAAGACAAACACCACTTGTCAAATAAAAGTGTAATGATTGAATTGAGGTCATGGTGTTCAGTTATGAATTGCAACGTGTTGGCCAAAAAGTAGTCTCCATTGCAGCCGTTATTTGGGATCACCACGCAACAATTCTCTTGGAGAAGTGTCAAGTGACGACCCAAATAACGCTGCAAGGGAGACTAGCCAAAAGGGCATTGACGCAACATGTTGAGTGTGTTGCTGATTAGTGTCGAACCATTAACGGACAACTCTCTATAACGGCCACAATTTTTAGTCGCGGCCGCCGATCCACAATTGAAACTGACTCAAGCCTCCTACAATGGCCTGTTAATTATATCCACAGGGTGGCCTTTGTAGACTTCATGCCATCAAGAGCCGGCGATTTTCTTACAAATGTTCTAAAAACCTAAGATAGCATGTATTCCAAGATTCTTAGTATCATGTATTTTGTAGGATATCATATACACGACATTCATGTAAAGATTTTTTTCATTTTATGCTGTACTGATGATTCTTACAATCACTAAGCCTATTGCAAATAGCGAGTGACATAATAGCGCATTAAACCAATCAGAACTTGAAAGAGGAATCCCACCAATGGAAAGCTTTATTAAAATGTTTCAATTGTGCATGTTTTATTTTATAATTATAGGTCAACGGACACAAGGAGGACATTTTATCGATAGCAGTTAGTCCACCAAACCTTCTGGCGACATCAAGTTATGATGGCGAGGTCAGTACAGTTTTTACTTAGTTTTTGTCTTTTGTTTCCTTTCTCCAATGAGAAATGAAAGGCTCGCAACATGAGTTACAAACAACGCAAGACGGAAGTGTTGAGTAGGTAAGAAATTTTGTTCCTCCCCTCACCTCCCCGTTTCATCGTTCTTTTCATTGTTAAAGGAGCTACGTCACGGTTGCCGCATCTTGAAAAAATTGGCCAATTTTCAAGTTTGCCATTCGTAATCCGTCTTAATCTTCTCCATCCTCAACCATCCTTGTTCCTGTTTGGTTTATTATTACCTTTTCGGTGTTTTTATACCTCGGTAAACTATTATTTTGAGGCTTTCTTCAGTTTGAAGGTGATTTTGCACTTCACAAAAATGACTTAAAATATCGTGACATAGCTCCTTTAAGCTTCTAGCAACCTTACTCTCACAGGATTGTATTGATAATGGCAGGAGAGAGGGGAGCCTCTCAAACAGTTTGTTACTGGTTTTTACTGAGTTGAAGTCCAAACTCACTGTAAATGGATATATTTTTTTACAACCTCCCCAACAACTTCTGTCTTGGGTTGTAGGTATCGCAGTGTTAAAAACTCACCACTTTTTGGTGATGCAAGACAAACTACCCTTATAGTCAACAACTAGAAATTATTGACATTTTGATTGGCTGGATTTCCCGAGCATTTTGTTGCTCGGTGGTCTCTGCGCCATTTTCATTATTTAGCATTAATCTGAACAATAATTATACCTTGTCTGTTTCTTTATAGATTATCATCTGGAATCAGATTTCAGGGCACATTTTCTGTCACATATTTTCACCCTCCGCTACCAGGGAAAATGGAAAAAAATGTTGCTTCGCGAGACTGTAAGTTCATAATTAATTTATTGATTATAAAAGATCATGTTGTGTCAAACAATTTTAGACATGTGTTTCGAAAAAATATAACACAAAGTTCGTTCTGGAATTTTTTAAAGAATAATCAGGTCTAAACTTGTCTGCTCTTTTCAAATTTATCTCTGAGAGAATTCCTTATATGTGTGGCTCAAAGTTATGTTTGTACAACAGGAAATAACTGAAAGGTTTCCTTTCCCTCTGTGTCGTCTAGTGGATGGTGGAAATGCTATAAATAAGATTTTATTCTTGAAAGCAAGAGCCATGAAGAAAGATGCTGCCACTCTGGTGGCCAGCGGACCACAAGGTACTGTATGTATGTAGTAACTCAAGTCGATGTCTGCTCCCTTTATTTGGAGAAATGAGCAGTTCTCTCTGTCAGAATGCCATCTCCGATAATTAACTGAGCCCGCAGCTTTCACTCGTTTACTTTTCTCGATGTGCTCGCAGTTTGCTATTTCATTTCTTCCCCACAAGCTGATAGAACAGCGTGACAAACTGAGACTGATTTTTTTTCCTTTTTGTTGAATAGAAACAGGATTGGTTTAACGCTTGGATTTTCCTTTGCCAAAAATTGGTCTATTTTTTTCTGTATTTATTTTAATGCTAGTTTCGCAGAGCTTTTCTGCAAAAACAAAGTGTAAGTCCTGACTTCTTGTTGCGGTTGGATCATGTCAATGTTTTAAAAAGTGTTCACGCTTTTTTTGATTCACACAGTAAGTCTAGGAAACAAATGCTTGTTTTGTTGAAAGGCACTATGCAGAGTTATGATGAAGGTAGCTCATCGCAGTGAAATATTAAGCAGTTGTAAAGAGAAACCTGAAAAAAATTCAGGCTTCAATGGGATTCGAACCCATGACCTTATGATGACAGTACAGCTATCATGCCCACTGGGAACTTGTTACTGCAGAGTGCCACGCCAGCTTGCCGCTGGCATGAAGGTGTGCCATGTTCCTTTGCAGCCTTTATAAAGAAAACCTCTTGTTCAAGGAGACAAACTTTGTACCTCGTACTTAATCCATGAATGTATGTGCACTGTGAAGTTTTTTTCATGGAAATGTTTCATAAAATAGTTGACTTCATCCGAACTAGCCCATATCTTTTGTCCAGAGCTAACAGCTTGGATTGAGGGATGAGGGGATGTCCTAAATTTCAGGCAACATCAAAACACGTCTACGCAAAGTTGTTGTTTCTGAAAATTGTTGCCGTTGTCTTGCAGGACTGGTTCACTTCTGGAATATATACACTGGTGGAACTCTTTATGCTACATTTTGTCCGGTATGACATTTTTACTGCCCTTATCTTTTTTTGGCGGTGCAGTGACCTAATGCTTAGTATGTTGGTCTCCGGTCCGGGTTTGTGGTGGTTGTGGTCACTGTATTCACTGTTGTGTTCTTGGACAAGACACTACTTTTGCAGTGCCTCTCTCCACCCAGGAGTCAGTATAAATGGGTAGTGGCAAATAGTTTGGGAAACCTGACAATTCTGGGGGACGATGGACTTGCATCCCATCCAGGGGTGTAGCAATATTCCTTTTCACTTCATTCTACAGAAACTGGAAGTAATAGCCGGCGTGGTAGGCCATCTAAGCTTGAAGAAAGACTTCCCCATTTGTTAACTTTTCTTATTTATGCTGTTTTAAAAACAGATTAACAAGTAAACAATCAAGCAAGGAAAATTCGGAAACAACCATCGATTGGTCAAGTTTTAATCTGATTTCATGGTGAATCTTTTTTTCATTATAGTCCAGGAATGGTGTAACTACCATGGCGTCAGTTACCAAGGATACCAAACTCATCACTGCTGATTCAGCAGGTGTGTTGATTGTTGATTGTTGTTGTTGTTGTTGTTGTTGCTGTTCATGTTGATTTCTCTTGTAATACAATAGACGCCTGTTAGAGTGGTTTTCAATTGAGTGTCAGTTTAGCGTTTTGTATTGAGAATATGAAACTGTTTGACTGGACTTATTCCATGGCAAGCTCTCTCTTGGCATTTCAAGAAAGCACAAAGGACTTGCATGTGATGCTGTTTTCCAAACGTTTTGTAGAAATGATATACATGTTGTTGCTTAGTAATACTTCTTATTAGTTGAAATGCACTATATCTATTAATGGGAAAAAACCGACAGTTACCTTGAGGTCATGGTACTTAACTGCAAAGTGAAGTTAACAATATAATTATAAGCTCTACACAGTTAATTAAAACTTGAAGATACTAGACAGGAGTTGCCTCTAACAACTTTTTTTTATGTAACGTTTCATTCAGGGTTTATTTCCATCTGGGATGTAGGAGATTATTGCATGAAGACAAAAACCACCCAACCACCAGAACGTGAGTATATAACGTAATGACAAAGAGGTTATTCAGCGGAAAGTTGTGTAATACGGCTGGATATTTTTACGAGTCAGTTTTTATTTTTTTGAGTCTTTAGGCGAGAAAAAATAAACATTGACGAGTAAAAATGCCCAGCCGTATTACACAACTTTCCGCTGAATAAATTGTTTATTATACGACATAATATATTTCCTAAAATATAGGCTTTCAACAGTGTTTTCCGTAGCGCGCGGTCTGGGGTACTAAGACCCGTGTTATACCGTCTCATATTTGCCCTCGTTTTGGTGCGTCTTCGCACTCTAAAATGCTATGTCGTATAATAATGCCATTTATGAAATGCGTGGAATAAGATATCGTTGGTTGCAACTTTAGAACCGTGCACATGGCACAAAAATATGACCTAAGTGAGTATCAAACGTAAAGCCCGAGCTTTACGAGAATGAGAGGCGCAGAGAATTGAGGGACAAGAGTTTTCTTCAATTCTCATCGACTATCAGCAAGCATGGGCCAAACAAGAGAAAACTCTTGACGACTATCAAGAACAATATTTGAGCGAAGATTTCATTCTCTTTTGTTCTTTCCACCACAGTTCACATATATGAATTATTTCATATATTTGTCATCGTCTTGAGATATTTATCTCAACCTTCTCAGCTAAACAGTGATATCTTTGTTTCTCTTTGTTAGGTTTGTTCTTCTGGCGTGCTCATGTACAAAGCATTACTAGGTGAGATAACACAGCTTGCTTCATCAACTGTTGTACTGAAGGATTCTACAATTTTCGACACAAATAATAGCTCAATGTTTTTGGTGCCCCGTCCTCTTTTCAATATTGTTTGAGCCACATTAAAAAAGGGGGGGGGGGTCAGGGTAAAAGGTGTTTCGAGGTGATTCTAGTCACTGACTCTCATTGTAGGAGTAAATCTGTAAAGAATTATGCGGGATTGTTACCTTGATTCATGAAAATTTCTTATTTGGTGATTTTTTCAGCCTTGAACCAGTAGATATATGGAATTGTGAAATCCTTATGACGACATCGTTGGACTGTACTGTCAGACTTTGGACCATGGAAGGACACTTTGTTGGTGCGTCAGACTCGTCTCTTTTTAGGTTTTATTTTTACTCAAAGAAAGCCCGTAAAATAGAATGTGTGGTTCTAGAATATATCCATACCTCCCCCACAGAAGGTTTTTTGGTTTGAACCCCCCCCTCCACCCAGGAATTTCCAGTTTAGCTCCATACTTTCCTTTAAAAAGTTTGGCTTTTGAGACTCCCCTCCCCCTCGGAATTTCCAATGACCTTCCTTGGGGTGGGTATGGATATTTTCTGGAACCGCACAATCTTGTTTCAGTTTTAAGCCCGGGCCAAATGGGGATGAGAGTTGCTGAAAAACAACTCTCATCGACTATCATCACCTCGGACCAGATGAGAGCGAGAGTCAGTGACGACTCTACAAACAAATTGACCAGGTTCAAATTTGATGAGAGCGCTTGAGAGTTTAAAAAAATAAGCAAGAGCAAGAGTTACGGGCGGTCCTTCTTTCCCTTAGGTCGTTGAGCAAGAAGCAAAATAAAGTGAGTGGAAAAAATGGTCGAGCTCACTTCTCGCTCGATGGACTAAGGGAAAGAGGGACTTCTCGTAGACTAAGCGAGAGTTTGAACTCTCAGCAACTCTCATCCTTGTTTGGCCCGGGTTTTATTATTTGTCAACCCGTGAACTTGCCACGATGAGAACATGATGCGCCTTGTTACCGTGCAAGCTGATCAGATGTCACATATGAACGAAATCAATCCCTGAGAATACTAACATACTCTCTAGATTTCACCTAACTTGTATCATGTTAGCAAATTATTGTTGATAACATCAACAGTAGACTCCCGCTATCTCGAACTCTCAAGGGGAACGAAAAACAGTTCGAGATAGCGAGGAGTTCGAGATAGCTGATAGTAAATGACTGAAAAACAAGGGCAAGGGGAATGGATTTGAGTTCGAGATAGCGGGGTTTTCTAGATAACCGAGTTTAAGATAGCGGGAGTCTACTGTAATACATAACTACCCTGGGTGTCTGAGGGGGTTTTTCTTCGCAAGAGGAGCAGCGAAAGGTGAAAGCGCGATGAATTGCTGTCATGGCTTCAGCTCATGCAAAGGAAAAAACCCTCTGGCACCCAGTGTAGTAGGTAACTGCATTTTCAATCTGTTTTCTCATTAGGAACTCTTGGTCAACCCAAAATATGGGACATAACGAACCCTGCATCTTATCAACATCCCATGGCCCCATATGATGTGTTAGTGGATCCACATACACTGCCTAACATTCCTAAGAAAGTTGACAAAGAACGAACAACAACAGATGACACTAAAGCTACTGATGAGGTTAGTTATGGGAATAATGAGTAAAATGAATGTGGCATAGATAGATATCGACATGGCTCAAGATAGGATGATCTAAGAGAAGGATTCCCCATGTCGCATGATAATTTTTTGAAATCTATTTATAGATTTACACCATGCTGTGAAAGTTGTTTTTATTTCCTTCCGATCGATGCTCCTACATCACGTTACTCGAACCGACCAAAAGGTGAAATAGCTCAGCTATGGACTGAAAGTTAAAAATAGATTTCAAAAAAATTATCATTAGAGGAGACCCATGTATGGGAGAATGCTTCTCTGAGATCATTCAGTTTTTTTCCTGTTTAATATGTGACTTTGGGAGTTTCTCATTTGAACCGCATGGGCTTGGATTTGGGTGATGCTTGTGAACCTTTAGCAGATGGTTTCATTGGTTTATAACGTTTCCTAAGCTATTTGAACGTTCTATGAAACCGTTTAAGAGGCCCTGACTGGAAATATGGAGAATCGCTGGCCAGGCTGGGAAAATCAAAAATCCTGATAATTGGCCTGAATGACACTTATGGGGAACTATCTTCGAAAATAATACTTAAAGTTTCTGGAAATTTATACTTTTCGAGAAAATCGAGAAAAACGAAAATACGGGTTTTGGCTCATTAATTATGCAAAAATCACACTGAAAATTGGCCAAGTTCAGTACACTTGTATTCAAACATTTCGCATTATCAGAAAAGAAAATTGATTTCGCATAATAACATACCTCTTCTACTTTCTAGCAATTGGAAATGTTTTGTTTCTGGAGCGACTAGGAAGGTTGCAGGGTTCTTTAAAGTAACAACATTTCCAGCACTTTATGAGAAGGGAAAAATTGCTTAATTTCAAAGGTAAAAAACGCATCTTGGTATGTCCGATATGAAATCCAAATTACCATCGTGATACAGTTTGGACTTAGTACTTTCATAATATGAAATAAAAAATCTGGGCAATCAAGGCACACGCTGGCAAAATCGAAAGCTTGTGACGCTCTAAACCGTCAAATTAGCATAATGGAAATTTCTAAACTGAAGTATTCGGATTGATCTGGTGTGTGAAGGTTCCATTTTGACGCTGTGATGTGAAGGAAACATACAAGAAATCATTTAAAAGATGATATTAATCAACAGATTGTCACACCCTTGTTTTGGCTGACTTTACTTACCTGCGATTGCGTGACCGGAGTCACATCAATATAGTTTTGACACATGCCGCGTTACTGAAATGTTTGAAAAATAAGAAATGGGGACAACATAGCCCGCTTAATGCAATGCATATATGTTATTGAAATGTTTAGTTGTTTGCCATGATATCTAATCGTGAAGGGCAACTTTTTTGCCATTTCAAAATAAATACCGTATTTCCTTGATTAATCGCCCTGAGCCTTCCCTCGAATTTGCGCCATCTTGCATGGTGTCATGAAATCTGAAATAACAACCAACCTCTCAGGTCCACTCCAATTTTAAAACAATAGCACAGAATGGATCAAAACTTGGCTGGGCGAGGTAATATAATCTTCAAAAAAGAAGTCAATTAAGATAAGTACCAATTCAAGTCCAGACAAGTTGTTCCAAAAGATCTGTTTTATGTAGACAGTTGGATGCCAGACATTTGCTTCACTCTCTCTTGGTGTCTGAGTTATCCATTCCACACCGAAGCGAAACAAAAACACAACCCAGGATTATCAATATAATAATAGTGTGAAAAACATCTTGCATTTGCAACATATATATATAAGGTCGATTGAAAGGGAGACACTAATTGATAGGCACACCCCTGGAGGCACACTGTAAATATGCTGCACTGATCTCTATCTAGAATCAAATCTAGAAGGCGGCGGAATGATCACTGCTATTAATACTAGCAACCACTTCCTTGGTAGCGCCACGTGATGCTACGCCGTGCTTATTCGATATAATATTGGCCGGGAGAGTAGCATGGTTGAACAAGTTCTTACGCTATACAAAATGAATTGCGTCAAGCACAAGAAATCCCTACAGGTAGCTTCATTTTTCTCCCGGATATCTGAGCGAAGTAAACAAGTATAACGTATTAAACAACAGCAACAAATGTTGCCAAGAGAACCTCCATAAAAGCAATTAAAAACAATGTTTTAAGTCCAAATGGAGACTATCAAGGCTGCTTCAAACAGTAGTTGGATTTGTCTAACTGCGTACAATACAATTTCGAAAATTGGTATAGTCTGGTGTATTTAAACCCCTTTTTTACGAGTAATGAATGTAACATCCCTTGCATCTCTGTTGTGGAAGATCTCCGGGGAAGATCTGGTAGAAATCTACTCTTGCAGTATACAATATCATCTATTACTGTCAGATTGTCAGTTGACAACAGACTGCAACTAATCCCCTCGTAATCTGACTCATCCCCAGTCGTCTCCCTTGTTAGTTGACGCGCGTGACAAGCTCCCCTTGCCACGCGCGTTTCCTCATTATTGTCATGCGCGGCTCTAAACAAGAGAGACAACTGGGGACGAGTCAGCCCTGTATTCCATGAACCAAGACAAAACTCACAAAAATTACCATGCCTTTTTTCATTTCCCCCCAAAATACACAGTAACATGAAAGATTAACGAAAATACTGTACAATATCCATGGAGTTACTTTGTGCACAATGTACAAATTGGCAAGTATACGCGCGAGCCTCCTGTATGGCCGGTGCAGAAAGGGGAGGGTGGAGGAAGCGCAGCGCACAGCGTGTGGACAAAAGGGAAAGGAGCTCCGTTTCCCTCCTTCCCCTCGCGCTCCGGGCATTGTGCAAATCCCAAATACCTCCTCTCCCTCCCCTTTCTGCGCCGGCTAAGCAGGCTATATTCACTATATTCACACTCACCCTAGTGTCTTTGCTCTAAGATTGCGCGCGTACGCCAGTCGCCAAGCAACTCTTCACGGACTGTATAGCAAAATCGTGAACAGTATTACTTTTTGATCTAAAAAAATCCCCCAAAATATCAAAATCGTACATTCCATACCCATAAGAAATCCTTTGCTATCCCCGCCAAACACCCCTACCGGCTAAGTACAACGAACGTTTACGTTTGTGATATTGCATAATATATATATCTAGCTTGATTTATGAAAAGGTACCTTGATTCTCAATTTCGGGGTTTTGGTTTTTGCCGTTCAAAAACTCTCCAATGTTGGTGATATAAAAACATAATGTCAACTTTTTTTCTCTTTCTCCTTCTTCTTCCTTTTCTTCTATCTTTCTGGTCGGTGACAGTTACAGGCGAATCGGACTTATCCTTGTCATCTTTGAGCAGACTTTTTGAGAAACAAAGTGTTGAGATATTTTCATTGAGTACGTTTTGTTAAATTTGGGTAGATATAAGACTGAGTTAACATCAGACTCGTTTCTTATGTTAGACTGAAAAGATGGACCTGGCTCAGCTGTTTAGAATACCGTAAATATCCGATTTAGCACCCAGTGGTGGTACGGGTAAGTGGTGCTCAATTAATTTTTGGAACTCAAGGGAGACAGCTCGCTTATTTCTGCTTTGACCTAAACATCTTTTAGTAAGAAAGAAAATGAAAAACAACAGGAACTGACAGTAAGAAAGTCTATGGCCAATAGCTGGCCACTTAAAGGGGCACTGTCACAAGGACGCATGCGCCAGTCTCGCGAGTCGAACTTGAAAAGGTTGGGCTAACTTTTTCAAGTTTGAGTTGCCAAATCCAAAATGGCGTCGACTAGTGGCGGCGGCGGCACGGTGGAAAGCGTAGTAATTCTGGGCGAAAAAGAATATTATATACCCCGACAAGAGCCAAGAGAGAGTGGACAAAACCCCATAAACGCATTTATCTTGAAGATAACAATTTCAAAATATGGCTTGAAGCGAAATTCGTTGCAGGTTACGAAGGAATTATACGGTGATACGATACTGTCTTCGCGACACATTTGTTGTTGAGGAGACGAGTGATCGAAACAGATGTGACCTCAGCTGTGACCTCTCACGCGAAAACGTACAACACGGCTTTCCGTTTGAAAGGCTAAAATCCGTTCACTACCCGAACGGTTAGCAAGCCGAACGGCTGCTACTACCCGTTCGAAAAAAATGTTCGAATAACTGCCGCTACCCGTTCGAAAAAATTCTTCAGCTGTTCCAACGGCTGCTGCTACCCGTTCAGAAAAAATCTTCACCCGTTCGAAGCTAAGCCAGGTAATCCGTTGATTAAAAATATTGAGCCGTTCCAACGGCAACGGTTATCCGTTGAAAACTTATGTACGAATGGATAAATCTAAGCTTGGCTGTCAAAAGTGCGTTGCGTTACGGCCGTTGCAGAAATATTTTGTATGCAAATCATGTTTCGGAAATACGTATGCGAACAGCGCACGCTGTTACAGTAGTATTATGACTTTATCTGTTTTACATAATCGTGATTAGAAACAAAATACATGCAAATATTTTCACTAACCGTCATTATGGAATGGCGGCCAAATAATTTATGGTCGACAGGAAGTGAGCAGTTTTCGCGCATGCGAATCCGTGACAGTGCCCCTTTAACTTTCAGGACAGGAGCGCTTATTGGTCTAGGCATTCATGCGCAATATGGACGGTTATTGGAATATGTATAGGAAATCGTATGAACGCGAGTGCAATTCGTGATTTATGGGCACGAGTGATGTTTTGAAAGTTCTCAAAATTGCACGAGCCTTTAGGCGAGTGCAATTTGAGAACTTTAAAAACATCACGAGTGACCATAAATTACGAATTGCACGAGCAGTTCATACGATTTTTTGTTTATAATATTCTCAACAAAATGTTGCTGCGGCCATCACGCTACTCTGCCCACGAAACGCTTCACTAGTTTCCAAAGTGCTCACATGTTTTATTTGAACGCGCAGGCAAACCAAGCGTGAACTTTTTGAAAGAACTGAAAGAATTACAGTACTATAGTTTAGAAAATATTTAACCATTAACTAGAAAGCTTATTTCAATGCCATTAAGCGGCAAAAACGTCTCTACTTGTCCGGTACCGTTTATCACAATTCCGTATTGCACTCTATAACCTATTTATGCATTCGTCATTGACCAATCAGAAGCTGCATATTTTGTTGAGTATATTATAAGGGTGTTTATTGTTAAATAAATAAACGGATTCAACAGGGGAGGGAGCTTATGAGAAAGATGGTGCTTAATATTGAAAGGAGGGCGCTAAATCTCAAGTCATTACTTTACAAGGCAATTTTCTCTACATTTCTGGATTCTCAGTTTTTAAGCGAAAAATAACTGTGCTTTATTTACCCGCTTAATTGTCGTCACAGTAAAACTCTCTTGTGGTCGAAAAAAATTCAAATGGTGTGTCAACAAAATGTATTGCAATGGCCGGACAAATATGGGCAGCTAACCTGAAAATTAAAGTCACTGACATACAGAGTTCAAAGTCAATAAAATTCACAGAGTTCACAGACTAAACTTCTTTTTTACTTTCACTACGCTGTGACATACTTAAAACTTGTAACAGCTAATTTCACTGAACGACACACCCAGGGGGTACTGGGTTACACTAAAACAATTAGACGGCTCGATCTCGGTTTCTAGTCGACTTTGATAGTTGGCTCGGAGCTTCGCCCCTCACTATCAGCCGTTATAGTTCACCACTAAATTTTCTTTGATTCTGATTGGCTTAAATCGAACACGTGACGTGATAGTGTTCATCCGCGGAGAGACACTGTCAGGTAATAGTGCCCGTCGGGCAAAAAACCCCGGATCGATAGTGCCCGCCTGAGCGAAAAACAACCGTTCTGTGCAGTTTTGAGCTAAACAGTTGAAAGAATAAATTTAAAAAATAGCAAGAATTTACTCTCTATCAATTCTTTCATAACATATGGGCATGCACGAAGTTTGGAACGAAATATTTAATGGCAAATTCCTGTAAATATACAACAAATGCGAATGAAAGAGCACTAAACAATTTACGGAAAGATCGGTAAACCGACACAAATTCGTCCAAAAAATGACAGCCTGTTTACACCACAAGTTTAAGCTTAGCCTATTCAGTATTGTTACCTTGTATTTCCAAGAGGCTTGTCAATTCCAGCTTGAATCAGCACAATAAATATCGGTTACGAAGCTTAAATACGGCAGTTCGTCAAGCGTTTGCCCGCAGTAAAACCTTCGACTCCGTTCAGTTGTCCGTTTGACTTGTAAAATGAATATAATGTTCAGCTCCACAATTATTTCAGATCTTCTTACATATATGCGCACCCATACGGCTGGGTATTTTTCTCCATGACAATTTCATCCAATTTAGCAGCCCTAATTTTTTATCTGTAAACAGGGAATGAGAAAACCCTAGTCAGGTAAGTTGCAGACAATATTCACGTGACTCCCGTCACGCAATTGTCAGCCAACGTATCGACGATTTGACATTTATTTACATTCCGATTACATAATTGGCCGCGGTTCAGTTTCATACCATTAAAGTATAACCTACAAACAGCGAAGGTTGATTAATATCATCTTTTAAATTATTGCTTGTGTTTCCTTCACATCACAGCGTCAAAATGGAACCTTCACACACCAGATCAATCCGAATTCTTCAGTTTAGAAATTTGCATTATGCTAATTTGACGGTTTAGAGCGTCGCAAACTTTCGCTTTTGCCAGCGCGTGCCTTGATTGCCCAGATTTTTTATTTCATATTATGAAAGCACTAAGGCCAAACTGTATCACGATGGTAATTTGGATTTCATATCAGACATACCAAGATGCGTTTTTTACCTTTGAAATTAAGCAATTTTTCCCTTCTCATAAAGAGCTGGAAATGTCGTTACTTTAAAGAACCCTGCAACCTTCCTAGTCGCTCCAGAAACAAAACATTTCCAATTGCTAGAAAGTAGAAGAGGTATGTTGTTATGCAAAATAAATTTTCTTTTCTGATAATGCGAAATGTTTGAATACAAGTGTACTGAACTTGGCCAATTTTCAGTGTGATTTTTGCATAATTAATGAGCCAAAACCCGTATTTTCGTTTTTCTCGATTTTCTCGAAAAGTATAAATTTCCAGAAACTTTAAGTATTATTTTCGAAGATAGTTCCCCATAAGTGTCATTCAGGCCAATTATCAGGATTTTTGATTTTCCCAGCCTGGCCAGCGATTCTCCATATTTCTAGTCAGGGCCTCTTAATGCCTAAAGAAGCCGTTTACTATCCGTCCGTTTTTAACGGATAAGCGTTAGCATATGTTTGCCCGTGTAAGGACCCGTTTTACGTCATAGGCCAAAGAGCCTTTTGGGTTCTCTTTACAGGCTCTCTTGTTTGGGTTTCGTGCAAGTGGAAAATCTGCTATACAGTATTTTCAACTGCTTGTGAAATTTATATTTTATTGGACTACCTAAAATTCCTAATGCATAGCACTTTATATACATGTGAACTCTTCTGATATTTCTAATGCTTTTTATATCTATTTCTTTATATATTGAGTTCAAAACCTGGTCTGTGTTGTTGAACCAGAATTC
This sequence comes from Desmophyllum pertusum, assembly GCA_029204205.1. Lineage (NCBI taxonomy): Eukaryota > Metazoa > Cnidaria > Anthozoa > Scleractinia > Caryophylliidae > Desmophyllum > Desmophyllum pertusum. Next base: position 2,844,824 of record MU825399.1, read on the forward strand.
TAAGAGATTCTGTAATCTTCTCACTGATATTACTTAAGCGGCTATACAGGGATAGTGTGGTTAATTTACAATTTGGATGCTGTAATGCTTCACAGAGACTGGCAACACCGGTATCGGTGATCCGATTATAACTCAGATGTAGTGTGGTTACTTTACAGTTTGAATGCTGTAATGCTACACTTAGACTGACAACACCGGTATCAGTGATCTGATTATCAGTCAAATATAATGTGGTTACTTTACAGTTTGAATGCTGTAATGCTTCACATAGACTGACAACACCGGTATCAGTGATCTGATTACGACACAGATATAGTGTGGTCACTTTACAGTTTGAATGCTGTAATGCTTCACTTAGACTGGCAGCACCAGTATCGGTGATCTGATTATTTGTCAGATCTAGTGTTGTTACTTTACAGTTTGAATGCTCTAGTGCATCCCAGACTCATATATAGTGTGGTTACTTTACAGTTTGAATGCTGTAATGCTTCACATAGTCTGGCAACACTGCTATCAGTTATCTGATTGCGACTTAGATATAGTATGGTCACTTTACAGTTGTTTCAGTGCTGTAATGGCTGACTGGGCGGCCTTGTTTCCTTGTTTTACGTTATTGGCCAAAGAGCCCTTTGATTTGATTTTCCTTTGGTTCGTTGGATACGATTTTTTAACATGTTTCCAGTGCATAATTTTTGTGGTAATCGCTCAACCCCAAGCATATGACTGTTGTAAAGAGAATACCAATTTAATTATCTGTTTTGTTGATTTCAGTTGGACGCCCAACCTGTCCCGTATGTCTCAAGTTTTCAAGGAAAGGATTCACTTGTGTGAGTAATCATTGCAAATGGCTGTAATGGCGGCGTAGCCAAATGGTTTAGGGTGCTGAATTTTAAATCTGGAGATCCTCCATCGTGACACTAGCTGGAGTTGTTCTCGGTAGTCCCGAGTTCAACTCCTTGGTCATGCTTTGTAATACAGTAAAACCCGCGTATACGAAACTGTGGATTAAGAACCTGTAGGCTGAAATTTGGCAAATTAAATCCCCAATATGTAAGAACCACTACAGCCTGACAAATGAAGCAGGTTCTTATTTGGAAAAATTAGTAAAACTCAGAAAACGCGCAGGCTTAGACCAAAATGTGCTTTGGAGGTCCATAATCACAATGTACAGTTACCTGATTGCCTCATCTACTGATTAAATACATTAATTAATAATACATGCACTACATCCATATTATATTACTTTACCAGCAGCAAGCAGTATTTACCCTGTCAAAAATAACAGCCTATTTAAGAACCGAAACAACCTGATTTCTCACTAGCCCGGTATCCAATATATATAAGAACCATTTCAGCCTACCTTGGAAAAATAGGGGTTCTTACACGCGGGTTTTTACTTTAGCCAGCGCTTCTTTTTAAAACAGTTCCCAGGAGCTACCTGAATTTCCGTGGCAATGATTCGAACTAAGAGGTTTGGAGTATAATGACCTGAAGAATACAAAATGAGAAAACGCGTATCGTATTTAGCGCCATGTATTGGTAGTTTTTATCTGATGTCATCAAAATTCTAAAATCTAAACTGTTAATCCCCTATTTGTGTCCCAAAGAAGGACACCAACATGGCGGCTGCATACTAAGTACTGAATTTTTTCGTAATAACTCGTTTATGAACAAGAACACACACATCCAAATATTTGTTATATCAAAACGATCAATCTAGATGACAGATATGTTCCTTAATTAGCTAACAAATATGTGCAAAGTGAGTGACCCAAATTCAACTACATTATCTCCTGTAACCATGTAGAGACTACATGAGATAAAAACGCTACAAAGCTATAATTTGGACGGAACGTTTCTTTCTGCCTGCTCTATAACCTGTTAATTGTTTGACGTTGTTCATGCAAGCAAACAGTTTTTGTAACATTGATGCATGCAAAGTACCCATTCAAGAGGGCTGTGGTAAACTGGCAACCGAATTTTACATATGTGAAGCTTTAGTTACTAACTCGTTCGAGAATGTCTATCCGTTTGAGAGTTAGTAACATGTGTGTTTTATGGTCTTAGGTTATTTTAGCCATTATTCCCAATGTTTTCTTCTTTGTTTTGTATCGTTTAAATTTTGATTGCGATGTGGATTATTTCCAAAAATTTGGTTTTGATTTTTTGTCTTAAATTTTTTAGGATCGATGAGCATGATATTGCTGAAGAGTTAAAGAAGTCGCCATGGAGAGAGGGATGTGGAAAGAGGTGAGAAAATTCCCATTAAAAAGATAATTAATAGCTTTATCAAATGATTTCAACTGCGACTATAAATGAAACATTATTAAACTCAATTAAAATTATATTTGTCAGCTAACTCTGATCTGGCATGAAGGTGGGCCTTTTCTTGCTTGAATAAGGAGGGAGGAGATTACTGCTTAGTTTGTTGCCTTTTGCTATGTTTCAACACCTTACCTATGAAAATGAGGTCGACTTGCATGTTCATTTGCCTGCAAATCAAACTCGTTTACACATGAGTTTTTGAACCAGGACTTGTTACTTACGTCCACGTAATCTATTGCTAACTTCTCTTTATTTTTAACTCGTGAATGCGAAAGCAGTGAACGGGTTATAGCATTTGGTGGACAAATTTCACTTACTCGATGGGCTGTAAACTTTAATCGCGCTATTAATTTGTGCATATTAAGTTATTCATTCACTAAAAGTCACATACATGTACGTCACGAGAGTAAATGAAATTATCAACTCAGGAAGACGCCTTGACTAAAACTATCTTATCCCAAGGAGAGGATGATCTAAGAGAAGCACTCCCCCACACATGGGTCTCTTCCAATGATACTTTTTTAAACAAGAAGTTCCGCTATAAAAGGGATAGCACCTCCCACATTTCACACCTTTCGGGTGCGAAATGCAAATTTGTACTCTTGCAGTCGTGGCACGTTGTTGAGTCAAGCGTCCTGCAAACTAAACATGCTTCAAAATCTCATGAAACCAAAATATATCATCAACAAAAATAAGTAAAGATATAACTTGCTAATGTTTAACAGAACATTCTTAGAAAAAATAAGACAAATTTTATCAATAACGGTCGTACAAAAAAAGCGCAGGTTGTTTGTCAGCTGTTTACGCTTTGATGGTTGATTGACAGCTAGGTGTGAGAATGGCCAGGCCAGGCCCCTTTTATACCGGAACTTCTTGTTTAAATCTATTTTTAACTTTCAGTCCATAGCTGAGCTATTTTAAGAGCGCTACCTGATTGGTCAGTTCGAGTAACGTGATGTAGGAGCCTCGATCAGAAGGGTATAAAAATAACTTTCACAGCATGGCGCGAAACTATTAATAGATTTGAAAAGAATATCATGGGACACGGGGAATCATTCTCTTAGGTCATCCTCTCTTGCTCAAGTATAATCATTATTAGAACGATTCGCTTCACTGTGTAATGTATCCATTTCATTTTGTTTCCTTTTCACTGTAGATTACGTCACGAGAGGCTGAAGAAAGCTCCTAAAGATGTAGGCGGACCAAACGCCTATCAAACGCTGACATGCTTTGAGCTGGAAGACACGCCTCCTCTCCCCAATCCTCCCTCGTCCTCATCCATCGATGATCCGTTTGATATTAGAATATAAATAATTATTTTCAATTAGTGCCAGCAACGATGCTAAACAGCATTATGCTCAGAAAACGTGGTGTTTATATCTCCAAAAGCATGGATAATTGCTAGAGAAAATGGTGTAAAAATAATATGGAAAATCGCGTCCGCACAAATTTGTTCAACTTGAAAATTCGCATCCCGTGTATGGTCTAAAGCTATCCAACGATGGAAACTAATATCAGTTATATTTTATTTATTTTAAAAATAGACAGGAAAGTCTCTAGTGACCTCTGCCCTGTGAAGAGGTTGAAGCACCGAGTACGTGTTAAGTGGAAACGGGTTAACGCTAGCACTTCTATTTGACTGAAATGGCGGATGCTCTCTCTTCAATTCGTATCAAGTTTTAGCGGTCCGCTATTAATTGTATATAATAAAATATTTCTCTTGAATAATAAATTATCTCAGTTCTTCGTCTTTACCAAAAAATTAACCTTTCTTTTTTAATATCGAGTAAATTACAATAATTAAACGACAGGGTACGTATGTAAAGTTCCTACCTAAAAGATATACAGAGCTAGCCGAGTCTCAATATACAGCGCTTGCGTAAGTTTCGTGGTTAAACAATATATAAAAAGGTTCTCAGTGGCTAGCCTCAAATCTGACAGGGCTACTTGAGGTATCCGAGTGTCAATATACAGTTGTGTGAATTTCGTGGTTTTAACAATATGTATAAGGAGGGTTCTTATGGCTAGCCCCAAATCTGACAGGGCTACTTGAAAAAGAGTGTGATGTATATATATAGTTATGGACGTAAGTTTTTGGAAATCTGTCAAGTGAGCCGAATAATCTAGAATTATTTATTTAATACAAGCAGTATTTGTATTTCTTTATTAGCAGTCGAAATATTTAATATTAAGATCAGTCTTTGTGACATTTTCAATAAGAGAAATAGCGTGTTTTGTAATACTAAACACGAAGTAAGTTGTAAATAGATAAATAAGAGTGTGTGTGAATATCCAAGTCAAATTTGTAAAATGCAAAAGTGAGAATAAATGGTCTTTCCAAGAATTGTTGCAAGTCTTGCTTGGTTGCTCCATTGCACGGTCGGTTGGTTGGTTGTTTGTTTGTTTGTTTGTTGTTTGTTTTCGTAGTGTTGTATTTAGGGTTAGTGGCCAGTTGCAATAGGGAGCCACTGCCGGCAACCGGATGACCAATGTATGTCATTGTTTTTAACGCGCTTTTTACCTCCACCAATGAGTTGGAAAGCTCTCGTTTTAGCATTTACAACTTGACTTTACGGACGAAAAGTCGATATAATACGCGCCAAAGAAGAGAACATTCCACTTCCGGTTGCCGTCCGCGGGTGCATGCATGTCTCGGATGTCCCGCAATGTTCACAGCCACTCTATTTTCTCAGATCGTTGTAGCCGCGAGCGAACTGGAACTTAGCGCGAGCGAGTGGTAGGGAGTGGGCCGCCCCATCGCCTCGCGCTTCGCGCTGTTTTTAAAATAGCGCCACCAAAATGGAGAGGCTGTGATGCCTATGAACAGTCTACACTTTACTGTGGTACTGTTTCTTTTTTTAATAGTTTTGCAAATTATTCGGTTGTTTTGATCTGGGCAACGCTAAAGAAAGTGTGATAAAACCAGTTGTGTGAGTATCTGTTGCCAGCTGCATGAATACCAAGTAATAATTCCAATCCTCTGAAAACGTCAAATTTGGGGCTCTGCAGAGGAACAGACTGTAGCTGAATTTTTGTGAAATGAGATGGAAGTGAAGACTAAATCAAGGAATAAATATTGGTGTCCCAGCTGAAACTGATTCTAATTTCAGAAATAAGTGCTTCGCATATAGTTTTAAATCTTCATTTCGTCTTCTCTTTCGTAAACACCAGTAAAAATCAGTAAAAGTTTATGCGACCTTCCACTATGCACTAAGAACTTGACCCACTACCTGGCCACTACCAGAATAACCCGTTACGGTTTAACAGACCGTTACGAGTGTTGGCGTGACGGTAACAAATTATATAATCCATATATGGGCATAAGAACTCCGCTGGAAATTTTTGCGTTTATTGATCCGTGGGCACTTTAATTATCATGGTGACGAAAACTCTATCTTCGGAATACTCGGTTACGAACTAGCATATTTGCCATAGATTTCCGTTCTTTGGTCGAATCGAGCACATTTTATCGATACTTTCACTCGAAAATCCATTTGCTGGGAAGGCACTGAACTTCGCTTATCGAACTCACGCGGTTTTCCGGGAGTTATGGCAGTGAAATGAACCGTCGAAATTGATGGTGTAGATATTGGAAGCTCGTTCACGTCTTTATTTAATTCGACAATTTCTCGCTCTAATTGCTGCCTTGGCCCCCTGGTTCAGTGGAAAAGCATTACACACAGTGTGGATGAGTGAGTGTAAATGGCTCGTCTTTAATGGTGAAGACTCTTGGCTACACCGGCAGATTTTATCGATCCATGCACATGCATGTTTGCGACAGATTTTATCGATCGATATAAAGCTTGAGCTTGCACTCGTGAGATTGGATTTGTGGCAGACGAGTATTGCACGGTCAACAGGGTTTAAATATATCAGTGATTAGCCCAAGATGTATTCGTTTAACGCCGAACTCAATCACTCTCCAAAGTTGAGCCCTTCTTCGAGCGAGTCTTCGATCGGAGCGTCGCCTTCGCCCACTGCAAAGTCGGCTCCAGTTGGCGAGAAAACGATGGCTGAACTACAGCAAGAAAATGCTCGGCTAAGAAAGGAAATTGATGCTAAAGAAACAAAGCTGAACTCTAGTATGAGAAGTATTAAAATGTTTTGGAGCCCAGAATTGAAGAAAGAAAGAGCGGCGAGGAAATCCGAAGAAGAAAAATATGTGCGGTTAAGAGAGCAGTACAGTGTTGTTTCTGAAGAATCGCAGGTAAGATAGTGTTATTATTTAATTTTCTTGTGGGATTCCTGCTTGATAACTAAATTGATTGCTTGTGATAGGATAAAGTGTCCAGAGAAGCGAACGTGTGCCTTTATGTTATAAACGGAAGTGATGAGGGGTGAGATGAAGTGAAACTAAAGCCCTGCATGGTTGATTATAATAATGAAATGCGTCCTGTAATTAATAGATGTAAGCTTATATTATCATGTCGCCGTGTTTGGATCGGATATTGCTCCCGAAAACTGATTGATTTATTGGCACTCGAATTCTTTAAAGGGAGTTTATGGAATAGTGCCGAAATGACAGAGAATACAGTGTATAGTTGTGCATTATTTCTACATTCAATTGGAAAACAATAAAAGTCTTTGCAAACACAGTCTGTAAGGTAATTGTTTCAGTCCTGCGACAGCTGTATGCATCAAGCGTGTCGGATATTGTTGTTCTCAGAGAAGAGCATTATGTTTAGAACAATAGAAAGGTCATTATACTTGTAGTATATTATTCCGGCGCTTTCTTTCGAAATAATGGCCATAGATGGCTTGCAGGGTTTCTGTCCAATTCGCTTTGTCTGAGAAACTGACCCGTTATGTTGCAAATGAACTCAGGCACACGATTCTTCAAATTTAATTACCAGTAATATATCGAGGTGCTAACGTTTCAATTAATTGTTTAATACATGGGATGAGCAATACTAGAAGAAGGAAATACACAACAATGACCTTTTGTCTCCAAATTCATCATTTATTTACTTGGACAAGAGTGTTTTACAGTTGTACTTGCAATTGCATGGATCTAAAACACTCCTTAACAAGGTATCAAGTTTCAAGCAAACAGAAGAAGTTTAATTCATGCACAAGTACATGTAATAACTTACAATAATATTATTGTTAAACTTATTACTTGCAAAGCATTGCAGGGCTTGAAATAATTTCTGGGGAGTCACCGGTCATGTTGTCCGGTCAAACATATGTTAACATATTTTTGCTCACAGACACGGACCGTTTTTGATCGGTCAAATATTGAAACAAAAGGCTTCTGACAGGGTGTGCGAGTGTAGGACCGCACAATTCTGGACAATTCGGTCAAACCCGCACAATAACGCACAATTCTTAAAAATCCGCAAAATCCCGCACAATGCTGAAAGATTTGCTTAAAATTTTACTTACATGTAATACAGGTATTCCTATTGATTACCAAGATTTCTAGAAATTTTTTAGGCTATTTTCAGGCTATTTCCCTTCCAAAAGAATGAGAATTTCATTGAAAACAGGTCGAGCGGATATAAAAACAACCAGGCGGCCTGTGCCATAGCTGGCAAACGAGAGAATGCTCGCGCATTTGATGTTCATTGTTGTATAAACTTTTGTGTTTATATTATGCACGCCGCAGGGATAACACTGTGAAAATGCCACAGCAAATAAAACACAGATAAACTTGCGAAGAAGTAAAATACGTTCTGTACGTCCCGCAGTCTAAAGTTTTTCCTTGTCTCAGAGTCTTGATCTCAGTCTCGCAATCGCAATCTACAAAGTCAAAGAAAAACACTTGTCTCACAAAGTCTTGAATTTAGCAATTTAGTCACAGGAACAAATTTGCAAGTTAAATTTTTTGAAGTCAAAATAAGAAGAATTTGCCACGAAAGACGAATAAAGACAGTATGCAATACATACATAGGAGCCGGTAGTCTAAAGTGTCAGGTATCTCCTTGCCCCAACCCCCCTGAGCACAGGTCACCAAAGCGTATTATGAGAGTTTGTATGGAGCTGAAATTCGATCGAAAATAATTTTCACTTTTCCTTCGAAAAGTTGTAAATAATGTGAAATAAAGTTTAAAAACCTCACCTGTTGTCTTTTCCGGTGTTTTTATCGCTTCTGGAAGCTGCTATGGGCGAATTTCGACCTTGGGTCGAATCTGCCATTGTAGTGTACTAATAGAAGGGAAAGGTCGGAAAGCAATTTGAACATTTCCCCAACCGTTTTTCGAGGTTCGGTTAGAAATACTCGCTAAAAATATATTTCTTCCCCAGCCGGCGCTTTCAAATCACACTAAATCTCAAGAAGGATGATGTACGTACCTTTCTGTGTGATTCAATCGCCAATAGACCGATCTCTCGAAGCACAGTTTTACGTTGAAAACAGCTAAATTTTTTCAACGGCAGCCATTGCATGGGGACGAGGCTATGTTCCAGCAAGTGGGTCAAAAACCAACGGCCGAGCGCCAAAGTATACTCCACAAGGGGTGATACGCGTAACCTCTGTGTCGCTCAATACCAAACGCACTCCCTCCCGGGTAAGTCGGCAAGCTGGCGGCCAGCGTTCAAACTTTGGCGGGAAATTCAGGTGCCAAAGTGTACTTACCCGGGAGGGAGTGCGTTTGGTATTGAGCGACACAGAGGTTACGCGTATCACCCCTTGTGGAGTATACTTTGGCGCTCGGCCGTTGGTTTTTGACCCACTTGCTGGAACATAGCCTCGTCCCCATGCAATGGCTGCCGTTGAAAAAATTTAGCTGTTTTCAACGTAAAACTGTGCTTCGAGAGATCGGTCTATTGGCGATTGAATCACACAGAAAGGTACGTACATCATCCTTCTTGAGATTTAGTGTGATTTGAAAGCGCCGGCTGGGGAAGAAATATATTTTTAGCGAGCATTTCTAACCGAACCTCGAAAAACGGTTGGGGAAATGTTCAAAATAAATTATTGCTTTCCGACCTTTCCCTTCTATTAGTACACTACAGTGGCAGAATCGACCGAAGGTCGAAATTCGCCCATAGCAGCTTCCAGAAGCGATAAAAACACCGGAAAAGACAACAGGTGAGGTTTTTAAACTTTATTTCACATTATTTACAACTTTTCGAAGGAAAAGTGAAAATTATTTTCGATCGAATTTCAGCTCCATACAAACTCTCATAATACGCTTTGGTGACCTGTGCCCTGAGGGGCCAGGTGAGAGACACTCACGCCGAGCATTATATTGTCATCCTGTGACCCTGACCCCTCCAGGTGGGGTGGGGGGGGGGGGGTTGGGACGTCTGCCACTTCAGACTAAGGAGCCAATGGTCTACAAATTAAATATAATTTGCTTTGGATGCTGCAACATTATAATTTTTTTTTTTCATTTGAATTTTTTTTTCATTTTCTGCATGTTACAATGTGGTTTACAAACAAGCAGACAAAATACATTGTACAAATCACACACATGCACACGCACACGCTCCCACACTCACACAGGCAATCTTATAAACACGACCTGTCCTAGTGATAAAACCTCGGAAAGAAGGCATGCTAAATTTTGACATTTCCTTGAGTAAAGGTAAAATTTGCCCAACAACATTATATGATTGATCAAGATAAAATCGTCTTTAATACATGTATCAAACTTCCCAAAAACCAAATCTGAATCCTTCAAGGTTCCAATGTAAATATTATTGTCTCGTAGCCAGGACAGGACATGTTTCCAAAAATCTGAGGATATCTTACAGGAAAAGAGTAAATTACATGTATAATATTTGTCTGTTTACGAAAAAGGTTTCCATCCTTTGTTCCCAATCATTTGAATAATTCAAATGATTGGGAAAAAAAATAGTTATGTTTCCTTTTTCATGTAGCAAAGAACAGAAACAATTCGAGATCTGCAAGAACGATTGCGACAACAAGCGCAGACAGAACGTCTCTCAAATGGTCGACCTTCCCTCTCGTCGTCTTCGCTGTCCAGTGTACATTCACAAGATGGACTTCAGCGAGAGTTAGAAATCTTAAGAGGTGAAAAAGATCGACAGGACAATGAAACATTTATACTCCAAAGATCATTGGAGGAACTAAGTTCCAGGCTCGAAGCTCAACAGCAAGCTATACATGCTAAGGATGAAACTATAGCTCAGCTTATGGAAATGATACAAAGTAATAAAGGAGTTGAATCTAAACAACTTGAGATGCATAAAGAACAACATACCACTGACAAAAAGAAGCTGATTGAGGCTCTGAATCAACTCGCCAGATTACGAGAAAGTGTTGACGAAAGGGACAGAACCATTACATCCTTGCAAGAGGTATTTAGTATGTGTTGACTTTGTTTTAATTTTATTACAGTGAGTCAACTCTCTCTTAATGGACACCTCTATAAGACGGACACCTACAGTGTATGTAAGACAGACACCTGGTGTTGGTCCCTGTGTGCCGTTTTTCAGTCATTTTACTGTATCAAAACTGTCTATAAGCCGGACACCTCTCTAAGATGGACAGTTGGTATCGGTCCCGATGTTGTCCGTCTTAGAGAGAGTTGACTGTATTGGAAAAAAATATAAGTATTGATTTACATGTAGGAAATTGACAATTAATTTTGTCACTTGATGATAAACAAGCCAGGATAGAGTTACTTTATATTGCTGGCTCAGTTATTAAATATTATTATATGGCTAGAGCTTGTAAAAATACAGTGTAGTACTCTGAGCCGGATTTTCCTGTAATGCCCACGGGCATCAAGGCTGCTGCCTAAGAGAAATTTCAGGGAGCCCTACGGGCTCCCAAATGAAAAGTTAGGAGCCCGAGTCGCATTTTTAGGAGCCAAAAATTTTTTTTCCGGAACTTCACCCCTTCAATTTAGGTCCAGGCACAAAACATTGCCCATTTGTCCCTATCCTGTAATGTTTGATCTTGTACCTTATTGATTTCCATTTGTGGGCTTTCATAAACCATGTTAAAAGCATAACAATTTACTCAAAATGACAATACATACATGTATGTCATAATTTAATACAACATTACTTTTTTATAACTAGGAACAAGTTTAAATTGTTGCAGGTGGACTGTTCTTTGACTCTTTCATTTCAAACAGTTCTCTTAAGTTTCAAAGGGGCAACCAAATCGAATAGCCTCCCTGAATCGTGGATGGTTTTCATAGTAATGTGCATTTTCAAATAATTCAATTGCCATTAGAATACGAAGAACAGTGGAGTATTCCGTGGTACCCACAAGGGACAGAGAAATGGCATTAAACAAGCAGTTTCCATCTCCAACAACTTTTCGAGCTATCAGGTTTGTAGGAGCATCACATGGAATTAAGGACTGTGCTAGGAGGTCTTGCTGCAGCTCCCTGGATCTCCGGAAGGACTGGTTTAGTTTAATTTCTTGAGAATATTTTATCTTTAAGTTGGAACATAAATCCGGTGGAAACGAGCAGCAAAGAATGCAACAAACACTTGCAATTATAAAACAATGCAGCTTTATTTAAAGCAAGAAGTAAAACACACAAACCCATGACCAAGTTTCAATCCTCTGACATTTCTGAAGCAAACTTTGCAGTTAAAAAAATATTGCAGTGTTGATCTATCATCAAGCACGTCCTTGAGGTCAGTCGATTGTGTTGAACTGCTTCCCATCCACATCAAACATTTTACTTCGCAACTCACGACCACATTTACTAACATTCCAACATGTTCGACGTCTTCAAAGCGAACAACACTAGAGCAACATCCCATAATTTTGCTTTTCCATATTTGGAAGATTCATCTTTGACCCAGTCCCCAACTGCTTACGGTAACATAACATCGCAAATATCGAAAATGTTTTGTATTTCACGATAAACTACAGGATGTTTTGATGCTTTAAATGTGGAAAATGATTGTATTTGGCTTCTCGGCGAATCGATGGATGGTTCCATATTAACTTACAGCCCAAGGAATGGAACCAAACTTGCAGGGGAAAGTTCAAACTGCGGCCATTACTGTGGAAATGTTAGGCGCCCGTGCGGGCTCCCTGCACAGAAATTTAGTCACCCGAGCTAGTAACCTAGGCGCCCCAGGCGACCGGGCGCCCGTTAGGCAGCAGCCTTGGGCATTATGAGTGATGTTAATGCCCGGCTGGCCAAGGGCGGGCAACAGCGCAGCAAAATAAATGTTAGGGAGAGCCATAATAAATTTCTTATTAACTCTCACTTGCTCGGGACTGGGAGAATATTGCTCTCATCTTTTCTTGTATGGACCTCACTTCTCTCAGTCCATACAGTACCAGAAAGACCTCAGGCGATAATCTCCCAGTACAGCCCTCATGCTTGGTTAATAAGAAGTAATGATGCCTACAGTACATGTACAGTTGAATCCCGATAACTCGAACCTTCAAGGGGAATCGAAAAAGGTTCAAGTTATCGGGAGGTTCGAGTTATTGAGGGTAAAATTAGTAAGAAAATGACCTGAAGGGGAATCGAAAATGGTTTGAGTTAGCGGGAGGTTCGAGCTATCGGGATTCAGCTGTACCTGTAAAGTTTTGTTTTTACCGTTACATGTACATGTACATACATGTAAAACAGATTATTAGAGATTTTCACTTGACGCTGTACATTTAACAATCATTCCACGAAATTGAGTCGTACATTAACTCATAGCCAACAAGGCGTAGCCGAGTTGGCTATGAGTTCATGTACGACGAGATTGAGTGGAATAATTGTTTTATAATATACTCACCACAGGATATTGCAATTAAAAATTACTGGGGAAAGAACGGAAGGAAAAAACAGAGGAAAAATGGGATATTTATCGTAATTAGCGGGATTCCCAAATAAGGTAGTAATGGTACATTGCCTCATATGCCTTGGGTAGGGAACCAATCAGATTGTCCAAAATTACGATATCCTGTGGTGAGTATATTATAAAAACATATAGTTTATGGTCTGTACCCTTCCTGAGCCTGAACATGATCCAAAGAACTGTCTAAATTCATGTAGCTTGCCTATGATAATAGACAAGTAAGATTCACTAGGAAAAATAACAATAATGTGGACATGATGAGTTTTCTTTTTCTTTTTATAGGAAGTTGACAATGTTAAAGTCAACAATGTTAATGATGAATTACAGCAATCTGCAAACCTTCTGGCTAAGGTAAACACATTGTTTATTTATCCTTCTGTTGCTAAAACGATAATACCGCAAAAATTTGATTTAGCGCCTGGGATACATGTACTTATTAAATTTTGGTAGCTCAAGGGGAGGGTGCTTATTGCATGAAGACAGGGCACTTATTGCATGAAGACAGGGCACTTATTCGAGACAGAGAGCTAATACTTAATCACTGTTTACCTCGTCACGTAGAAGTACCCAAACTACAAACCGTAATTTACATAACATATGGTACTCTAACCAGGCGTACTTAGATGTTTGCTTTAGTCAGAACTAATTTTGCCATATTATTCAGTTTTTCCTAATTTTGCATTTTTAATAAATACTTCCTTTTGTTATATAGTTTAAGGTTTGTTCACCTTACTATTTTTTATGCAAATGGTTGACTAATATTAATTCAGAGATAAGCTTAATGAATCCTTTATAAAATATTGAGGAGCATAACACTGTTTCTTTAGGATAGCCACATTGCTGCATTGGAGACGCAAATTAACCAGCTTGAAGGAGAGGTGGGTACAAATAACAGCTGATAATTAACAAATGTACAGTTATAACAATAACTGTTAATTACATTGTTTTCTTATTATAGAGTGGATTATAGTGTTAATCTATTTATATCTTAAATGGTTAAGAACAATATTATCCAGATATGAAAGCTTTTAGCACTAAGTAAAAGCTTTAAGTGCTTTCTTTTTATCTAACTGACTACATGTTTAATCTACATGTAGCATAAGTTTCTCTCTGTGGAAATACAAACTATATCTCAATATTGAGTTCCAGAACAATATATTTTTGAAGTAGTTCATCGTGTTTTACTTTCAGATGGAAAATCTTAAAAAATCGGCAACAGAAGATGACAAGAAAAGGCAGGAGGATTTGAAACAAGCTGAAGTGTATGAGAGTCACTCGAAATTCATGAAATCCAAGGTAAGCTTGGAGTGGAGACCAGTTTCTAAAACAATATTTACATGCAGCCTGCATTGTGAAACACTTATAGGTTTTATAGTGTACCACTTGTTAGGTCCAATACACGTAAGTCCATTAAGTTTAAGTATCAACTTGGATTTGTTGAGGTAGAATTACAGTGTTACAGATAAGAGAGGGGTCTCTAGGATCACGATCGCGCTCCGCGCTCATCGCGTGAATGAGAGCCTGCTCGCAGGCTAAGGGGTATCAGGTCAAAAACCCAACAAGGTCTGACAAATTAATAGAAAACTTGGTGATCTGGTGAGGTCCATGTCTATTGACCCGTTGCAATTCCCCATTGACAATTGCCTTTGAATCTTATCTGGAACCCACATGCAATTTTAGATTTAAACAGCTGACATTTTGAGCATTAGCCATTTGTCAGAGGAAATTGGGATTGTGGGTTGTTTGAGTATAGCTTGTATTGTTGGGAGCAAGAAGTTATAATAGTATCTCTGAAACTTTCACCTCTCATTGTAAATAAAAATTGTCTTTGCTTTCTTTCCGGAATTGTTCCAAGGTTGAACTAAAAAAAATGTACGTTTCGGGCAGTTTCACTGCCCAACCTCGTCCCCAGGGCCATCTCCGCTTTCAAGATGGCGGGTGGGTGTGAAGAAGACCCTGGCAAAGAGCAGGTCACATGTCTCCATAAATATTGGAGATTTTGATTGTTTCAAAATGGAGGCGGGCTCGTGATTGGCTAGTTTTGTGGTCACGTGACCTGCTCTTTGCCAGGGTCTTCTTCGCACCCACCCGCCATCTTGAAAGCGGAGATGGCCATGGGGACGAGGTTGTTTCACTGTCCTTCTTCAGGAAACAAAAAGGACAGTGAAACTACCCGAAACATAGAACTTTTAAGAGTTTAACCTCGGAACAATCCCGGAAAGAAAGCAAACTAATTTTTTAAAAAGTTACAACATTGACAGAAATACTGTTCAGAGTATGGTAAATATGAAAAAATGAATAAGTGAAAGTATGCTTATATCCAGGTGTTTTCATTACATGTTTGTCTTTAGATTGAATCGCTCAAGGTGGATCTTGGTAAGAGAGATGCAGCACTAACTGCATCAGACACCAAACTTGAAACTTTGAAAGCTCATCAGGCGAACCAACAGGAACATATTGCTGTGCTTCAAACCTCTTTATCAGCCAAAGAACATCATATTAAGAATCTACAGAGTGAGGTGAGCTTGTGTCACATGTACATGGTGTTATAACATTTTGATCATATAACGTATGCTGTTATTGGCTGTGTAGTCTTATGTACAGTGTACTTATTGACTGAGTGGGAGGGCCGGACGGGAAAATATTTGGCTCGAGATCCGTGCGTCCTGACTGAGAGCCAAATATTTTCCCGTCCGGCCCAACCTAACTCAGTCAATAAGCATTTTATTATATGACCACTAAGCTTTTTGAAGGTTTATTTTTTGGGTGGATGCACTGATGCAGACGCGACGGCCTTACAGTGTAGTTCACGCGCATTTTTAAGAGCCAATGGTAACACATCATTTTTTTTTAGAAGCCAGTGCATTTGAACCACGAGGTGTTTACAAAGTATTCAAACTTCTGTTAAAATTGCAACCAAAACATCCACTTTTACCGAAGTTCCAAGGAGATTTGAATCATCCAAATATCTCATACATAAGTGTAGCAAGCAAACTTTTACAATGGGGACGTTTTTGGAGTAGCACGGCAAAGGATTTATACGACGCCTTTGGTTAATCCTGCTCGTCTCAGTGAAAACTGAATTGAATGGTTTGAATTGGAGACTTAATTATAAACCAAAGCCCACAAAATGCAATAAGTCATAACTGTGTTTATTATATGTAGACTCTTTTTAGATGGGCTGAGACTACCTCCTGAATTGGTCTCAACCCGCCTACATTTTTCTGCATGCGTGCAAAAATCAAGCTGGCCGTGCCCAAAACTATCGGCCCGCATGCCAAAAATTAGGAGTGCCGGACCCAAAATGAATGTCGTGTAAATAGGGCTAAAGTCTCCCTTTCTGGCTCAATCCTTTTCCTTCACATTTACTTACATTGTATAGTGTATTATTATTTTACCGATGAACAAAGATATCTCATTTAATTTTAAATCCATGATGTTCCTATCCACCTACACTGGACAGGAATGCATTAGTCACAGTAAAACACTTACACTTTTGTGGACCACTTTTGTGGGACCACTTTTGTGGGACCACTTTTGCTGATCGTGCATGTCAACACTCTTTGCCACCTACCAAAATCAATTCTTTTACTTGAGGTATGTTGTAGCAAGCCATAAATCACTGGGGGGCCAAGCGAGCGGTGCAGGGTTAAAAAAAGTTCAAAATGAAATTTACACCGACGAAAACGCTATGGTTGCTCTATGCATACGCTGAAAATTACGCTTTAAACAGCTTTACAAACATGCTGTCATGTTCATTCTACAAAAACTAAGTGGAAATCCTGTACCGTTCTCTTGTAGCAATCCCTTTTCTGCCTCAGATATTGAACATCATTTGCCGACATGTTTTGAACTCGAGCGCTCTCGACCCAGTCTCGCTCTGCATCAAACATCGCACATTGCTTTTTTTACCCCTAAACATCAATTATTGTTTTTGCTTTTTGGCAGCTGGGATCTCTACGTGGTCGGTTAGATGAAAGAGAGGATCTGTTGAAACAGAAGGAGAAGAGACTGCTGTCAGTGTCTTCAGAACACTCGGAGAATTCATACGCCGTGGAAAACCTGCAAAGTGTACTGAATACTAAAGAGAGACAGATTACCAGTCTCAAACAAAAGGTAAGCTGGAGTTAATTACTAGGCTTCCTTGTAGATATACAGTAATGACTTCTTCTATTTGAGTGGTTTTCGATAAACTGTTTTAAAGGAGCTATGTCACGATATATTTTAGTCATTTTTCAGATGTACAAAATTATCTTCAACTCGAAGAAAACCGTACTGAATAACAGTTTAGTAGGATAGAAAAACACCAAAGAGGTAATAATAAACCAAAAAGGAACAAGGATGGTTAAGATTGGGGAAGATTGAGACGGACTGTGAACGATGAACTTGAAAAATTTAGGTTGAATTTTTTAAGTTGCGCCATCCGTGACGTAGCTCCTTTAAACCAAAAGCTGGCCAATCACAACGAGTGGAATAACACTGTGAATCAATCAGAACTCAAAGCAACACATGCATCCGTCGCCAAACGCGGGAAAACGCGTGAAAGGCAAGTCACGATTGGTTGAGTTGACTTGCAATTGCTTTGATCAAGATCAATTATTTTCGCGAGTCGAAGCATGTTTTTCACTGTTTGGCCCAACGCAAGTATTACGCAAGTTTGCGACTGCTTGCGACTCCGTTTGTCCAGCCCATACATGTACCTCCCCCGTCCCGCTCCGGGCTGACAAATGGGAGCTAATTTCTCGTTTTTGCTGATTGACTATCACCGGAAACAAAGTCAGGATTCTTTGAGGTAAAAAACAGGAGGGCTAATGCTCGACCCCCGGGACTTCGAACGAAAGCAAACTGTTACCAGGGGGGATGGGCACTGCTGGAATTGACTGACGCAGTAATCAGCGTGCAAAGAAAGTCGTGTTCAATAGCCCGGGGCTAGTGGATTTTTCTGTCGGGCTAGTGGATTCTATCTTTCGCTTGCCTGACGGGCAAGTAAAGTTTTTAGAGGGCATTTAGTTTGTGGAAAAAGTAAGGAAATTTAAATTACAGAAGTAATGTAAGCGCTTACAAAATGCAAGAGATCTTTTTTTTTGTCGGAGCATTTTTATCGCAGCTTTTGTGATAAATTTACCAGTCGGCGGTCGCCCGGCAGGAAAACCTGCTTTTTCAGTTCTAAATTTGCCATAAAATCAGTCACACAATAAATTAAAGTTAAACAAACAATTTCTCTGGTCTTGTTTTGCTTTCATCACTGACGATAAATATCGGCCAAACGCGTCAACAAAGTCTTTTGACTCAGCAGACAGCCATTTTGTAAAACCATAAAATACGTCATGTATGCCAATAGATTGTGTCTCTGGTGATAGGCACAAGTCAGCCTGCTGAATTTCTACATCAACCGCCAAATATTTTTCTTAGGGACAAACCTGCAAACCAGTTTGTAACTTTGGAGGTAAATTAAACCAAAAACACATTACAGAGAGCCAAACTGAAGGCCTTCTGGCGGCAAATAATTATTTTGGTGGTAAATAGCACAATCAAGCGCTGTTGCTGACAACTTTCCTTGTTGACGTTTTGTGTGTTTGAATAGTATCTTACCAAATTATGGGATTAATGAACTAATTATAAATAATTAATTAATTCAATGAATTATTAATTAATTAATTAATTGAATAATCATGCGAGTGAGAATTTTTTGGGGCTAGTGAGAATGACTTCCGGGCTAGTACATCCTAGTTACAGCTTGCCCGAAGGGCAAGCTGGAAAATTGATTTTCTTTGCACTCTGAGTAATGTGTTGCCATTCTCTTTTTCTTCATGAAGTGCGAATGTCTTGAGAGAGATCTACAAGAGAAAGACTCGTCTATTTCAAGCATCAAAGCTCAACTGTCATCTGTGAAGTCCGAGCATGCTGGTTCATCCGGTACAATCTCCAATCTGGAGGCAACCATCAGAGACAAGGACAGGCATATAGAAATACTACAGGGTCAGAGACAGCGGAGTGGAGCGGAGAATGAGGAGGAGGTCAACCGGGTCAAACGAGCTCACGAAAAGCTTGAAGCGAGGGTGGCATCTCTGAGAGTGCAACTTTCTGATAAGGATGTATGTGTTTACGTTTGAAAGTACTGAACTCAGTTCAATCTTGTCACTCCTGATAAGTGATGATGCCATACTGTAAAGTCCCGGTTTCAGTCAACTTTCTCTAAGACGGACACCATCATGACCGGCACAAACTGTCCGTCTTGAGAGGTGTCCGACTTAGAGTGTAGATACAGTAAAATGACTGAAAAACGGCGCACAGGGACCAACACCAGGTGTCCGTCTTACAGAGGTGTCAGTCTTATAGAGGTGTCCGTTAAGAGAAAGTTGACTGTATACGATAAAACTGGGCTTAAACAATTTCGTTTTTTCTTTTCGGGGTTTTGGGTGGGCATATAAGCGGTATAAAAAAATGTTTCGGAATGAGCTGATAAGAAACAAGTTGATGGAGCATTTGCCACTTTAGAAACGGGAAGCAATCTGAGTCGGATCTCGCTGTCTCAACCTCGTCCCCAGGGCCATCTCCGCTTTCAAGATGGCGGGTGGGCAAGAAGAAGACCCTGGCGAACAGCAGGTCACGTGTCTTCAAAAATATTGGAGATTTTGATTGTTTCAAAATGGCGGCGGGCTCGCGATTGGCTAATTTTGTGGTCACGTGACCTGCTGTTCGCGCCGCCATTTTGAACGCCGAGAAGACTCTGGGGACGAGGTTGTCGCTGTCGCTGTTGTGGGACCGTTACTGGGGGCAAAATGGCGGCCAGCTTGATGACGCGTCCCCAGTAACAAGCGACTGCCAGATGCGACTCGCCCCAGATTGCTTCTCGTTTGTAAAGTGGCGAATTATCAAGATATGTTTCCCATTTACTGGACAATAAATCGATAATTCCACTCTATATAATGGGAACAAAAACACAACTGGAACATAACGAAACGGAAGAACTAAGAAAATTAATATGGTCTAAAGTTGAACACTGTTCTTTGAGGACATTAATTTTGTAGCCACGGTATTAAATGAAATAAGGAAAAGCAGCAGGGAGGTACTTAAATCACAAACTTCCGCATACTGCATACTTCTGGGAGAACCCGGAATTATTTTTCCAAGTAGCTTGTGTCACTGACTGAATAGTATAAATATCTCTCAACTTCCTAAGTATTCATGAGAATTCGTGTTATTTTCTGGGTTTTTGTATAAGAATGCGTTATCTCAAATCTGATGACCTCAGGAACGGAAAGAATTTTGTATCAGGAACTAATATCAGTACATTCACATGTTTTTTTACAGGAGGATATTGCTACCTTAGAGAAACAGATTTCATCGCTGAAGACATCGTTACAAGACAAAACCGTTAAGCTGGCATCCTCTCAAGAAACAGCGAAACGCCTTGAGGAACATATGGAAGAGGTTTGTCTACTTGAATATTCTAGCATCTGCCTTGTACAGTAGTTTCTGCATTTCTGGGCTGGGCTGAGCCGAGTGTAAACTGCAGCGAAAACTACATCGTTCCGTTGCCACTGATAAAGTTTTTGATTAATTTTCAACATCTTTTGCTATCTTTATGATGGTTTTCCCAGGTAGTCCTCGATGCAAGTACTTTCTACTGTTATACGTGACGCGTGATCGAGATAATCAGTTATCGTGTTGCGTGACCGAGGCCTTTTGCACATACATGTATTCGTGACGCGTGATTTGTCATTCCGATTAATATGTAACGTGACAATGCAAGTTTTCCGTTCTTAGTGAGGGCCTATTTACATGGAGAAAAGTTGTCCCTGGTAGGAGGGTTGCCCTCCTCCCCGAGCCACCTTTTACCGAGCGTTTATATGAAAAAAGTTGTCCCTGTTTACCGAGCCAAAAGCGCTCGCGCATGCTCTATGTGTCCCAACTTGTCCCTGGTAGGTGAAACAACAATAGCCAAAGTGTTTATATGGGGAAAAGTTGGCCTGCCCCCCAGGGTCACCCTGCCTCCCGAGCCAACTTTTCGATTTCTCGTGTAAACGGTTCGCTGCTATTTATAAAGGAATGTATGAAAAGTTCTCTCGCCCGGGGTTGCTCGGTATGGAGGGTGACCCTCCTACCAGGGACAACTTTTCTCCATATAAACAGGCCCTTAGTGATTCCCAGAATAACATTGGCTAATATTTCGTGTTTTTTAATGCAAGGGGTTTATAATAGACCCTCTTCTCTTCTGATTATAGTGCGACGCGCATTACCGTGTCCTCTCGTAATATTATAACTTTGTTGATAAATACGATGTGACAAGTTTCCATTTGATCGTGTTCAACTTTGCAAGGAGGCATGTCCGTCAAACAAATTATAATATTACGAGAGGACACTTGCAAAAAAGTTCGTTGGGTGGCTACGGTAAGGCGCGTCGCACTGTAAAAACAGACTAATCCATAAACTGTTTGTTGCGTTATTTTTTCAATCTTCAGAAGAACAGCAAGGACGATCAAGTATCATCTGCTCTGAGCACCAAAAAAATTGAAATCTCCAAACTGGAAAAAGATGTCAGAAAACAACAAACAGAGCTTAGAAGTAAAGAGAAAGAGGTGAAGAGATTACAAGAAGAGCTGAAAGAACAGAGCTGGAAAATGCAACAACTCACAGATGACTATGAAGTCAAGGATCATAAAATTGAAGATCTGGAAAAGTGAGTTCAACAGTGGTCGTTCGTTCGTTCGTTAGTTCGTTAGTTAGACCCAGGCGTTAATTGATTCGTACAACTTCGTTAGTTCAGCTAGTAGTTAGTTAGTTAGTTAGTTAGTTAGTTAGTTAGTTAGTTAATATTTTCAATAGCTGTTATTACAGATGTCAGCGGTTTGACATGCAAACGAGGTGAAAGGGTCAATCTGGCATGGCCTGTGTCACATCCGTCATCTCCCTCCTCCAGGAAAAATCGGTGAGAGAGGACGATTTTTTTGAGGGGAGGAGGCGGATGTACACAGGCTAATCTGGCATTGTATTGACCCATAAGCCTCGTTTGCATACTTTTGAAAACAAAAGAACATTTGGCTGCAGGCTCAACTGTAATATCGTAAAACCAAAACCAACAGTTGCAATGGTTAATCGCAACAAACGAAAGCAACAAAATGACCCAATGAGAACTCGACGCAAATACACGTAACTGGCGCCAAGCGCGGGAAAAACGCGTGTGACCAAGTCGCAATTGGTTTTGACTTTGCATCTGATTGGTTGAGTAGGTGGCGCGGATTTTTTTAACCAATCACAGAGCGTAGTAAAGCAAAATCAAAGCAATTCCGGATTATTTTCGACACTCGCTCTAATTTGAAATTGCGTTGTTTCTCTTCCTTCTCATTTCAACACAGTGTTTATGTTTTGTGTCCTTCAGGCAGCTTAAAGAACAGAGCAAGAAGTTAGTTGGTGTAAAGAGAAATCAACAACTGGAGAGAGAGAAACAAGCTCAGTTATTGAATGAAGTCAAGAAACAAGAGGATCAGAAAGATGAAAGTGCTGAATACTACCAGGTAATAAGTCAAGCTGACTACTTTATTTAGGACAACCTCGTAGACCCTGGGAACGAGGTTGTTTTTAGGAAACGCAAATTGTAATCAAACTACTAGTAAAACCTTTAAGGTAGCTATTTAGGCAGTCAGTTAAACAAATAACAGCAACAACAACAACAATAACTTTATTAATGTGTCAATATCTACTAGCTGTCCACAAGTGGACTACTAATTGGGGACACTTAGTTTACAAATAAAATTTACTAACAGTTTACTCTATCATTCAACAGAGTGAGTTACAGAAAAAGGACGAGCGGGTTGCAGTCTTGGAAGAAGCTCTCACTGAAAGCGTATCCATCGCCGCTGAACGGGAAGAATTGCTGGCTCAACAGGCTCACAACTCAGAGACAGCGACACATCGTGCGGAGGACATGGAGTCGGAAGTTGAAAGAGTTCGCATAGAGACCGCTGTCACTAACACCAAGAACGCGTCCTTGGTTCTCGCATTAAACGAAAACGACATTATCCTATCGTATTACAAGTCTGAAAGACATGGGATGATCGAACAGTTACTAGAAATGAGGTAACGATGTTTCTCGTTTACTTTATTGTATATTGCAGTATTTGTCTTTGTGTTAAATTTTAAAGTTACGACAGTTGAACCTCCCGAAAGCGGACAGAGGTGTCCACTTATGCGAGGTTCAAAATGTAGTGTTTGTATGTGGCTGGGGCCGTAGGTGTCCGCTTACGAGAAGTATCCGTTAGCGGAGTTTTGACTGTATTTAGCGTAAACTGTCTGATCCCCTTGTGAGAGACTTGATAGTTCTACAATATTTCGAATCGTTTCTTTCTTCAAGGTGGCCCTCTTGTTTGGATATGAAGTCTTTTAAAACACCTTTATAAGTGAAGAAGTGATCAACACAGTTGTATTGCAATTTAACTAATTGCAAAGGAAGCCTGAAAAAACTTCACTTCTCATCCATGTCCGCAGTACAAAAACTATTCACTCATACACATCACTTCCTCTTAACACCTGGTTGAATTTTAAAATATTTTCAGACAAAACGCGTTGCTTGCCACCATCTCGGAAAAAGACGCTAACATCGCACTGCTCGAGTTATCACCCACCGCGGCAGCGACGCTGAAGTGCGAAAGTTCAAAGCTGAGAAAGATAAACTAGTCAACGAGCTTAAAGAACAGGTAATTAGCCATCCTGGGAGATCCTGGGGCAGATAATGGGGACGGGAGGAAGATAAAAGCGAGCGCTGAATATTCCATGGGGTGTTTAGCCGCCATCTTGGATTTGAAAAACAGAGTAGGATTGGGGCGAGTGATTTCTCCCGTTTTATCTTCCTCCCGCCCGATTATCTCAGGTTGGTAATTAGCATAACAGCATCTTGGTGGGCGAGCGCTGAATTAATTCGTTCTTGTGTTTAGCTGCCATCTTGGATTTGCATCAAGAGGGTGGGGAGGGGAAGCCTGACTCCCAATCCCTGGTCCGTCTTTTTTTTTTTCACTCGCCCCAATCCTACTCTGTTTTTCAAATCCAAGATGGTGGCTAAACACCCCATGGGATATTCAGCGCTCGCTCTTACAAAATACGCTAATTAAAAATTAGATTATGAGCTTGAGATTTCTAAATTTTCTATCATTCGTAATTGTTTAGTAAAAATTATTCTAAAACGAGACTCGTACGTCAGAAAAAAATACCGAAACTTCAGAGAAACGAGAAGAAACCGCCATTTTGTAGACAACCTCCAGTCACTCGTATCCATTGATAGTATACGAGTAGCTCAGCCAGCATTTGCATTAGTGTTCATGTACTAGTAGATATGTACTAATTACAGAGAATATCTGTTGAAACTAAATTGATCTGTCCTTTTCTTGCAGACGCAGAAGCGAATGACGTTACTGTCAAACGAAGACAACAAAGAAATTTCTCTGTCGTCAGAACTCTCGCAAGCTTCTACAGAAAAGGTAAATGATCTGACGGTGCACTGAGATAAGTAGTTTGGAATTTGAAGTCCATGTACTTGTAATCTAGAGAAGAGACATCGCATTTCTTGAGCACATCTAGCCTGCAGTACTTTTGCGCGAGCGATCGCGAGCGCTGAATATCATCAAGTGTTTATAAGCCGCCATCTTGGATTAGGAAAACATTGGAGGCTTAGGGCGAGTGCAAAAGAACGGAGAAGGGAGTGGGAGTCAGGCAGAAAGGCGAGTGATGGGGGAAGGGGAGGGGGCGCTTTTCCCCTTCCCCCCCCCTTCCTCGCGCTCTTTCACTCGTCCCAACTCTCCACGTTTTGCGAATCCAAGATGGTGTCTAAACGCTCGAAGGAGATAAACCATCGCTCAGAGCTCATCTGTTGTCCGAGCCAAGTGGGTTTGCAGCCAAATGAATTTCACGTGTTATACCAGGGTTGTATTGCGAAAAGTACATGCGAGATCAGCTGTCGCTTTAACGCTCTCCAAGTTTAACACTTGCTAGGAGCGTTATTGTTTGTATGCTTGTCTGGAAAGGATATGAGAATGGTAAAATCGGTGCGAAAAGATCGTTTGTCCACACTAACTCACTGACTCATTGTCCGCACAATCTTTGTTCATCTGTCTGCTCGCCCATCTAGGGACCTTGGTGTACAATAGAGGATTTTAGTTTACTTTCGACTGCTAAGCACTCATTTATGCTTCTTAGGGGACTCATAAGTCTTTTCCGCGCTCTGTTGTTTAGCAAATAAGTGGTATTTCTGTCTTTAAACTTCTGTGACCTTTTTCAAGAGCGTCTGAACTTGTTCTCTTGCAACTGTTTTAAGACCTTTTAAGGAATTAAAAGATCTCACTGAACACATGACAGCATGTTATCGTCAATGATTTGTCTCCGGCCCTTAGCCAATCAGAAGGCCTGTGATAAAACCTGAACAGTGTGAGACAGTTTGATGCTCGAAAATAGTAGCCTCCTACGCAGACGCTCTTTGGGCTCGTCACGCAATCTTTCGTCCCCCCACGTGGGGAAGGAGTGCGTGACGAGCCCAAAGAATGTCTGCGTAGGAGGCTACGAAAATAGCGGTTAATTCGCTCGATTAATGCTAGCCGCTTAACCTTGGATGGCTTCTGGCGAGAAAGGTCACGCAATGATTGATCTTGTCAAAGTTTTCGCTTATTTCATGGTAGTGACCTCACTAGGGCTTTACAACTGTTAATCAATCTCAAGATTATTGCGTATTTTTTTAAAAATGCACTTCAACAATGGCGAGCTAAAGATTAACTTCGTACGTGCAAACTTGCATTCTTGTAAGTCACCAAGAGTTAAGCGGCTGAATATAATACAAGTAAGAAAGCGGTGCAGTGAATTAATAAGACAGCCTTCTTTCAAATCTCTCTGTTCATTTCCCATCGTCAATTCGTCCAGATTATAGTACATTCCCAATCAAAAAACAAATTGATCTTTTAAATCACCAATTCAAAATAGTTCAACGCTTGCAGCAGTGTGTGTGGGGAGGCTATGTTTTGTTAAACTGTGGCCCTCGAGAAATCAATTAGCACCTATCGTATTGCAGAGATTTTCGAGCTAATCCTGTCTGCTGGTGGGACTAAGCTTAACTCTTGTTACAGTTATTTTGTTTAAATAAGACAAGCTAATGAGGTATTTGGCTCGGTGCACTCTCTCTGTGTTGTTATCTTGGGCAAGGTAGTGGTGACCGGCGAACTGTTAGTGCAACCCGGCTGACAAAATGGTGCATAGGGGGTAACCTGCAATGGACTAGCAACCCATCCAGGGGGTGTAGTAATACTCCTAGTCGGCTTCATGGTACGGTAACCGGGATAAGCTCCTGCTGAGTGGGCCGCCGTCTTTGCTTTACCTTATCTTACAATCACGTACTAGGTCCCTGGTTGATATGTCACTTTCCAAGTAAACCGATTAAATCTGTAACAAGCGCTCAGGCTGTACATAGGTCAAGAATACTAACAGTAGATTCGTCTCGATTGTTCCCAGTGTTTTATTTTTCGTTGACATCTGTTTGTACGTGCATCGGCAATACGTAAAGGCTACTTACATTCCCGGGGGGGGGGGGGGGGGGGGGTACTCCCTTATATAAGCTATATAGGTATGTGCGGCCCCAAAGGGTATGGTTTTTTAGCCGTTTTGGTCTGAAATAGGGTACAGATTTTGACCATTTGGTCTGAAATAGGGTATGTTTTGTGCACTCTGGCTTGGAATTTGGTTTGGCTTTTAGACGAAACTATTTTTTCCATTAACATCGGCAATTTAAAGCCCTTCTCAAATGTTTGCGCAAATGGAACCCATTCCTGGGTAGCTGAAGTCATGTATTAGACATGTGTACTAATTTTATAGGTCGGACATAGGGTATCGATTTTTGGGTCAGGTCTGAAATAGGGTATGGAAAATCACATATTTTGGTCTGGAATAGGGTAAAGGTTTCAAGAAGCAGGCCGCACACCCCAACCAAAAATTACCCCCCCCCCCCCCCCCCCCCCCCCGGCTTACATTTCAAGACCTTTTTTTAACGAATCTTCGGATATAACACTGGAATTATCGTTTATGACAAACAAACCGGCCTTGTGACGCGGCCATTTCTAAAGGTGTTGACTGGACTTTTTCACGTGAATATAGGATAACATATAGGACATAATTTGTTTAACGAGTCCCCGTTCATAACGAACAAACCTTGTAACGCGGAGCCGAGCGAGTTGCATTATTTTTGATTTTTGAGAGTAGAGTGTTTTTGTCCGATGTCATTATTATTTTTTTTTTTAATCTAAACCGCTAATTCTTCCAAGCCGTTCTTTTAACACGTTCTTTTAACACGTTCTTTATATTAGGAATGCTAATCTTCGTGCGAAGATTTGAAATCCTCCTATTGCTTGTCTGAACATGTTCCTCGAATTGACACAAAAACATTATTTCATTGTAAAAAAACGACTTGCATACATAAAGGTAGGTAGGCAAAGTCTTCATGAGCCTAGTGGCCTTCAACTGCCGGAGCTTATCGCGGTTTCTGTAGCAGTGATGCGACTAGGAGTATTGCTACTCTCCTTGGATGGGATGCTAGTCCATCGCAGATTATTCCCCAGCATTTTGTCACGTTGCCCTAACAGTTCGCCGGTATCCATTTATACTCCTGGGTAGAGAGGAGCAACGTGAGAGTAAATGCATAGGAAAGGTTAAAGGAGCTACGTCACGGATGGCGCAATCTGTTTTAATCTTCTCCATCCTCAACCATCCTTGTTCCTGTTTGATTTATTATCGCCTCTTTGGTGTCTTTCTATCTTAGTAAACTATTATTTTGAGGCTTTCTTCAATTTGAAGGTGATTTTGCACTTCGCAAAAATGACTTAAAATATCGTGACATATAGCTCCTTTAAATCTGACAAGATTTTAAAGTGTTGTTGTTGGAATGTTGGCTATATTTGTACAACTTCTAGGTGGAGCATTGTTTGTTCTTCAAACTGTCCCGTACACTGTATACCAACATGGCTGCCGGAACGCATAATTTTCAGTTGTTTTATTTCCCAAGGAAACTGATTGGGCAGAATACTCCGGCTTCCAATTTCTTACGGATTGAGAAAGATATTGTGTCGGAATTGTTTTTTCCGAGTAACTTGCGTCACTGACAGAATAATACCTTTCTCATATTTCTGCCAAGCTTAAAATATACCATCATAATTACTTTCCACAAATTCTGAAGGATTGTTTTATAATCTGTCATATTAGGTTTTGTCCATCCAAAACATTTTCAACTGTATGAAAGCGTTCTTTCACCCTGTACTAAGAACTATAAAACCTGAAAAGATAGATGCATGAACAAAGACCATCTAGCAATACATGGTGTTATGCGAGGGTTTTCGATCGACTGGGTTTGTTCAATAAATCGGACAATAAATCATTGAATAGAGGGATGGAATCTTTGGGAGTAGGGATTTGTCGAGGATTTTACTTCGATTTTAAAGGAATTATCCTTAAATAGCAGAGGAAGTTAAACAATAAGTAGTCCTTGAGACATGGATACTAAGGATTAAGGAAAAATGGGACGGGATATATCAAGTTAGCTGACAATTATCACGCGGCAAAAATCACGCTTCATCGCTGTTTCTGAGTCATCTGATCATGACATCAACGCTAAACAACGAACGCGTTAAGATCTTTGTGTGTCAAGTACCTTAACCCTGTATCCTCAATGTCGATGTTCAAATACCCCTTACTGGTCTCCATACCTTCCTTGAAGAAGCAGTTGGGAGAATTTGAGATTAATTCTTTCATTCTCTGATCAGTACCTCGCTCTAGGTCAGAATACATGCATGCATGTTTGCCTTTCTCTCCCTCCCCCCTCAATCAGGGGCACCCAACGACAACATTTTCCTGTAGGTGTTAGAACGTCGTTTTTACGTTATAACTGTGCTTTTTGTGCAGTTTAATGGCTTATTTTTAAACGCTAAGAAAAATGTATCTGTTCGGATACGTTAGCTGAACTTTCAAACTCCAGAAAATGTTAGGGATTGAAATCTTATTACCCGAATTTATGAGGTGAATTTTCCTTTCCGAAAATCCTAGCTGACCGTTTTTTGTACCCAAAACGACATTTTTATCTCTCAGAAAACAAAAGGCATTAATTTTCCCATATTACGAAAGTTCGAGATGACATTTCCCTAACCGAATATCCGAGGCGATTATAGGCCTTTCGAACAGATATTTCACCGAAATGATCCGTTGGGTGCCCCTGCTCAATGTTGAGTAAAACACTCTGCAGTGTCTCAGGTTGTTCAAATCAACATTGAAGGAGGGAGGGGGAGTGTCCCAACAATTGTGACGCAGATTGTAGCTATGTACTAGCAGTTTGAAGAGAAGTTAGATCAGTATTGACCGCTGTTAGGATAAAGACTGATTTACACGTCACTGTAAGTGATGATCAAGAGGGCGGCTTTTTTGAGGAAATCGACCCGACTTGATAAAATCTGTATTGAAGCAGATTTTCATCAGCTGATAGATTTGGCTGTAGCGTTTTCGAGGAAGAGAACAGTCCAAGTTATAGTTATTTGACAGAATGCAATCAGGCACTGTAGGAGGATCCCACTTCAGACACATTAGGCCAGGCCACTAGCACGGAGGACTACGTCCCCTACTCTTTTCGTACAGTGTGGGATTTTAACGCCCCCTACCAATTGTGACAGGGAAGGTGTAGGAGACAAGGCCAACGGCTTAACGTCCCTCCCAAGGAGCGATCATCAGAGCTGAGACATGTTAATGCACAGCAAGTATGATCTCGCCTGTTATTTTAAGACGCACGACCTCCCGCGTTTAAAGCAGATACTCAACCAACTAAGCTAACCTGTGTTTGCTCCGAACTATAAACCCTTTCACTCCCGGAGTCAAACCTTACGTCTATTTATGTCTCCAACTTTAAGTCTGTGGGTAAAACTCAACGTAGTGTGTGACCATTCAAATGAAAGCTATTGAGCAGTACTTTCATGTGGCTCTGTTTGTTATGCTGTTCAAGGTGGTTCTAACTTTTAAGTCTGGATGAAACCCTAGTGTGTGTGACCATTCAAATGAAAGCTATTTAACACTCGAGTACTTTTATATTGTGCTGTTTATTATGCTGTACAATGTGTTTCTAACTTGTCTGTGCGTGAGGATTCAAATGAAAGCTATTGAGCAGTACTTTTATATGGTACTGTTTCCCTTTCAATATTTTACTAAGTACAAAGTGTGGTTTGGCCTACGTTTAAAGGTGTTAGCATATCTGTGATTATTTCCATGTAGATATTGGAAGCTGTGTCGCTAATAGAGGATAGTATGGACAAACTACAACAATATGGAGAAGAACTGACGGAGATTTGTGTAAAACACTTCCCTGATGTAAAGAGAAAGATTCCCAAGACAAAACGACGAGAAATGAACAGCACAGAGAAACTAAAAAATGCCAGTCAAAAACAGGTAAGGTTGTCCCTAGTAGTAACTGAGAGAAGTGTGAGCTGTCCACACTGAGTATGTCACGAGCAATCCACGTTCCCAGAGCTCCTCGTTGTTTTTCTTTGCGCCGGAAACGAGTAGCCCTGGTCGCAAGGGAAAAAAACTCGAATTTTTTCATTGGCTGATAAGAAATGAATGTGCAACACGAATTAATGAATGGATGTCCGGAATTTTCGGACATACGGTAACGGCTGAGACCAGAGCCTCCGTTTCGCCAACCACGTGTCCTAAAGAAACAGAGGATCTGGGAACGAGAATGGTCACGAGCATATCGATTATGTGTGTGTTAGCTCGAGTTTTCTGCGGGGCAGGCTAGTCTGCCCACACTGAGCCGGGTTTTTTTTTTCGAGAGTGAAGCGGAGCGCGACAGCGACCGCGCGGCTCTTATTTCGCTCGCGCTCTGGACGATCTTTAAAGGTCAAATGCAACAAAATTTTAGAAAGATTAGTTTTAAGTCGAAATAATAGGTAATATTATGAATAATCATATTCTTAAGTTTGAAACGATTTGGACAAAACGTCGTCGAGATATTCGACTTTCAAAACCGCCTTTTTTTTCGCTTCCACAAACGGAAGCGTTCGGGCAAACTTCGGAAAATTATCGGAAATGGGAAGCTCACCACATATGACGTCACATACACGCGCGAGTCCGCGAGAAGAGCGAGAATTACAAAATTCTGCAGTTTCAAAACATCAACAAGTATGGTGTTTTGTGCTGCTTTTAACTGTAGTAACTGTTCAAAATCAGGCGTAAGCTTTTTTACATTCCCTAAAGACGAGAAGAGATGCAAGGAATGGGTGAGATTAATGAAAGGAAAGATTTCACGCCAACTGCAGCATCTCGTCTTTGCTCCGTGCATTTCTCCCCTGAAAGCTTCGAGCAGAATCTTGAGTTAGGGCACACCTGGGATCTCAGTTCAAGACACGAAGACTTCGACTGAAAGCTGATGCTTTACCGACCATTTTCAACTATGGAATAAAGCGAAGTATTGACCAAGAATGTCCTTCAAAAAGCACGACGAACACGGAATGCGGTCGTTCACGACGTTCAGCCTTTGCGAAACGCAGAAAGCTAAAGGTATAAAGCCGCAAACTTTCTTGTATCAGGTATGATTTGACAGATCCACAAACTACTTTTCTAATCTGAGCCTACAATAAAAAGGCCGGCAAATAACGTTTTTATTTGTTTCCTACGTGCATGGTTCTGTGATGCTAGAAATCTTGAAAATCTGTTTCTATTAACGCAAGGTCGCTATAAACACTACCGAAGAAATAAAACTTAAGTTAATGAATCCAAATAACAAGAAACTCGGACGATTAATTTCTTATACGGAAATATGTAATTACAGAAAGGTACGTAGCTGCGAAGAACAGACGCGCACCACTAAAAGCAGCTGAAATGAGAAGCTATTTCAAATTAACACAAAAACCATTCAAAGTCACAACCGGCAAGTTTTAGGACAATCTTCATTCTTCAATACTCTTGAAAGCATTTTTCGAGTAAAACTGTTTCCTCAGTTTTCTACAATTTCATTTCCCATGTTAATCTAATTTTTGCATTCGGTCGGGTGGCAATTTTCAACTTTCATTTTATGCGAAGCCTCGCCAAACTCAATTCAAGCTTGCATTCAATTTCAACGTACGGCGCAACTATAAATTTATACTTGCCGAGAATTATTTTCTGCCGGGACTACCGGTATCACTAGGTTCTTTCTTGAATGAAACTTAACGGAAGGTTTGTTTAGTAAAAAGGAGAAACGAAAAGCAAATGATTAAAACTAAGGAATTGAGTCTAAACACGGAGATTGTAATTTAAAAACCGTAAGCTAGCTAGCGCGGGCGGTGAAACTCAGGATTTCCAAAACAACAACAAACTCAAATTCTGTCGGTTAAAATCAAATGAGCACTCGCCTTTTTGAAGAAATGCAAGTTCTTTAATTCCACTGCGTAGTTCTCCATTCACGTGTCAATGATAAGAGAGCAATATAATGTGAGAAATTCAGTAAAAGCTTCTTCGCATCGACCTTCACACGTTGTTGAAAACACGCGCGAAAACACGCGCGTGAAAACAAACTCACCACATATGACATCACAAAAACAGCAAATTCGTTTCCATTCCAAGCGCGGTCATTCCTGGTTCGTTTTCGTTAAGCCGTCGGAAATTCTCGGAAATTATCGAATTTCGTGCCACAAATCGCCCCAAACCAGCTTTTGAGGGTTGAGTATGATTGATGCCAGTATAAAGAACAGTTTTCGCGACAAAAGAAAAAAATGCCAAATTTCGTTGCATTTGACCTTTAAGAGAAATTAGAAGGTCTGTGAACAGACTAGTGCATACAGATCCTTTTCTGTATTGGCCTTGGACATGATCTGTTCTTGAAGCTGAAAGTTTCCTTTGAGATTCGCTCTCGGAAATCTATTCGCTTCCCGGTGTCCGCGGACAAATGTCGTTGCATATTTTCGCGCCAAATGGGGGTCACTGTTTATTTGTTTTCGAAATAACTATTCATGCATGTACGCAGAGCGGACCTATTTTTTGCGAATGAGCGTTTACCGCGTTAATGACCAATCACAATCATTGTTCAAGAGTTGTCACGTCACAATGCTACAGTGTGGTTACTTAGCAACCTCGCTGACCATGAATCAATGACTCTGGGCTCAAGCAATTATCGGAAACAGTATTTTACATAAAATGATACTTTCAACGAGTTTGCTGTCTGATCCTCGCATTTTTATAGGTATCCTTGTGCTTTGTTTATCAAATGAAGGACTACATGAGTCTCATTCCTAATGTGATTGAAGTGATTTTACGTTTTTCATTGCCTGGACGCTCCACTTCTGCACCTTGTGTAGCGATCTTTCTCGGTACGTCACCTATTGTTATTAATGTGCCAACCAGAGAACTATTGGCTGTTGAAACAAAGAGTTATTTTGTTTAATGGTTCGTTGCACAAGGATCGCAACGATCGCAAGAGTGGTTTCCATATGATCGCAACGATCGCAGTCGCAACATACATACACTTTATTGAGCATCATTCCCTGAAAAGGGCTTTTCAGCATCAATATTAAAATACATAAAATAAATCGTTGCGATCGTTGCGATTATATGGAAACCAGGCTTTAGCGCGCAGCTTGCTTTCTGAGCTGGAGGGCGATTAAAACATTTGAATTCTCATTATCCGTGGAACATTTATCATGGTATTTTATGCGGTGTGTTTTTCTGCAGCGCGTTCGTCGGTTCCGGTGAAAAGCGGGCGTTATCAAAGATTAGAGCATTCAATTAGATCGCGCCGTCATTTTAGTTTTACTCAGTGTATACACCTATTTCAATTAACGTTGTCGGATAGAAGCGTAAAGTCTACAAGACAAGACCGAATGGTAGTCTGGGTATTCATTATAATTTGCATATCGGTGCAAAAGAAATCTACAAGTTTTTATTTCGTATAAAATGTATTTGGTTTGCACCGAATTAGATACTTTGTTTTTTCATATATTTTTCACTAGCTGATTCTGCTAAAATGTTTTTCATGTTACTTCTCATTAGTATTCGGTGCCCTTTCGGTCTTGTCTTGCGGGCTTTTAAAAACATTTCTATCCGACAACGTTAATTGAAATAGGTGTATGCTTGTAAAACGTCAATAAATTGATATGTGTAATTGTTTAACCCAAACTGTTCGATACACTTTTTCATGAAAAGAATGTTATCAAAGCAAAACACAATACAATAAAAGAAAATTGAAAAAGAGGCTTTAATCTGTTTAATAAAACCCTCCTTCGGGCCGCTAAGCTATCGTTTTCGGGGTCAGATAACGACCGGGTTACAGTGAGTATTGAAAATTAATTAGGCGGAGCCTTGAAAGAAATACAATCAATCATTTTGCACTTAACAAGGATTTCAAATCAAACTGAACAGTGAATGTTGTAAGGTTCTTAGGTAATATGTTTGCATTGTATATAACGAGAAAGCGAACACACCATTGAACCGACCATTTCTAAAGACTGGACAAATTAACGTATACAGTGATGAAGAACTACTTACAACGCGAGATTTTCGGAGCCATTCGCCTGCATAACAAGCAACGAAAATCTGTCCAGACAGAACAGACACGCCTCACAGTAGAAACGTAATACGACGATTTTGTTGCTGTTTTTGGACCATGTTAATGCTCTTTGAAAGAAATAAAGAGTCTTTATATGAAGTTTATTGTTTGAAAAGTCCGGAAGAGCTTGGATAGGCTAATGACGAACATTTTGCTTAAGATATAGATAACGAACATCGGATATGACGAATACATTATGACAGCCAGCGAGAATGTGAGTTGACAAGAGTTCAAACTCAGGCTCTCGCTCTCGTTTGGCCTGAAACTCTCATGTGCTTTCGGCGACTCTTATGCGCTCTTATTGAATTTGAACCTGCTCAATTTTCTTCTTGAGAGTCGTCGAGAACCTTCTCTCGTTTGGCCAGAAACTGTCATGCGCTCTCGTCGACTCTCGTGCGCTCTCATTGAATTTGAACTGTTCCATTTTCTTCTTGAGAGTCGTCGAGAGTTTTCTCTCGTTTCGCCTTGGCTGGTGATAGTTGAAGAAAACTCTCGTGCAACTCTCATTCGTTCAACTCTCGGCGACTCTCGTTCTCGTTTGGCCTGAACGTAAGTGCTGGTTTAGCCCCGTGGGGGGCGGGGAGGAGGAGGGGTACTCCCCTATATAAGCTATATAGCCATGTGCCGCCCCAAAGAGTATGGTTTTTGAGCAGTTTTTGTCTGAAAATGGGTATATATTTTGAGCATTTTGGTCTTAAATTGGGTATGTTTATTTTTACCTGCCTATCTGAAATTGAGTACAGATTTTTGTCATTTTGGCTTGAAAAGGGGGGAATTTTTAAGGGTCAGGTCTGAAATTGGGTAGGGAAATCGCATATTTTGGTTTGAAAATGGGGCCCACCACATATTTCGAGGAGTACCCCCTCCCCCTCCCGGGGCGTTTTAGACAATACGATGATTGCTTACGACATGACTCGGCTCTCTATTTACACGCGCACGGTTTTGTCACGGCAAATCGTAAGCAAGTTGTAGGTTACATTTAGATGAAACAGTTTGTGCCGTAGGCATGTCATAATCATATCGCATGGGACATTTGTAAGAGAAAATCGTACCGTCTAAATCGGATTATTATATCTTCGAACTCCGCTTCGTGTAGTTTTGTCAGATTTGCTCCGACGAAGGGCTAACGCTCGAAACGTCAGCCTTCCCAAATTCGCTACAGCGGATAATTTACCTTTATTAACTTCGAGTTGATAAACAACTAAGTGTTTTACTTGCCCGCCGACGCAACACAACAGTTTCATTAGAAACTAATCACTTTGTTCAACGAAACAGTAGTTGTTTCTCTATGAATAAAGCCCTAGTGTGAGTTCTTAAGCCGGCCTTAAAGCCTTTCCTATTTAATAGGTGTCGTTAAAACCTTTCCGTCTTCCTTAGCTGATGCAAGGCATGATTCCCGGCTTTACTGGGTTATTTTTTCAGCTTCATTATCTCACGTACATACATGCTGTTATAATCCCGACCATTTACAGCTCCTTAACCTTAACCGCATTGTACCGCACATGTAGTTACTGTAGTTAAATTTAGTTGCATGAAGTGCGCCTGTGATGCAGCCAAAAACACACGTGAAATAGCATGAACGTGCAATGAACAATGTTTGTTCTCTTACAGTTGTTATCCGTACTGCAGACATTGGAAAGCGACATGCAGGTGTTACAGGACAATATTCACAAGCTGCTAGAACTGATCGAGGATTTCAGCTATACGTGACCTCGGATTGTAATCTTCTTAGCCTAAGCTAAAGGGAGCCATGGTTTTACTACATGCTGCTATACGTGTCTCCCAAGATGAACTTGTCCTCCACTTGACCACTGTTAACTGATCATCACTGAGTGCTTTTAGACTTGGTGGGAAAGTACAGGCCTTTGTGTAGTTGAAGTTCCTTTTAAAGGGGACCCGTTTGGTCTCTCTTGGCGTAGAGAGCAGGGGGGTTTGTGTTTAATCCCCTCAAGACTATTGCCAGTGAAAGGAATCGCTTTCGATCAAAACCTGTGATTAGGAAAAAAACTCCGAAAGATAAAGGCTTTGGAAAATGAACCCCAAGGAGTTGTATCCTTCCGGCAGATTTCTACTCCCTTCCTCTACCCCTGAAATCCACCGGACTTGCCACCCTCCCTCCCTCACTCATTCCCTCCCTCCCTTTAAATTAACACTTGCGGACCTTTCGTTTCATGGTTGAATGAAAAGGATTTCACTAAACCCGTGATATACATTATCATTAGTAATAAACAAAGAGGTTACTTCGTGGAGAAAAAAGAGGGAAATGTTTGCGAATGCCTCACGTTGATTGGTTGAATTAACTGGACAAGAAAATTAACTTAGAAGTTTCCAGAAATTTCTGAAGAACAAAGGCAGGGTTATCTATTCGTGCTGAGAGTCATAACATTGCTATCTGTTT
This sequence comes from Desmophyllum pertusum, assembly GCA_029204205.1. NCBI lineage: Eukaryota > Metazoa > Cnidaria > Anthozoa > Scleractinia > Caryophylliidae > Desmophyllum > Desmophyllum pertusum. Next base: position 2,881,870 of record MU825399.1, read on the forward strand.
GTATGTTATCCGGCAATAGCCGTTTTTCAAATCTCAGTCTAGACAATTCCATTTATAGATACACAGCTAATATTAACTGCGATAAGCTTAAGCACCCTTTTCAATGAGACTGGACGGGATGAAAAAGCTCTTAAGGAGCCTCGTTTGTTCATGAGTTGATAGTACAGTTTGTGTCAGCTAAACGTTATTGTAAAGTCTTGGCGCTTCTGTACATCAAAGCAATCTAATTTGTAAAGAAAACTAGTTATTAGTGAAACTGCTAAATGAGCAACAAACCACTTTAAAGGAGCTACGTCACGGTTGGCGCATCTTGAAAAAAATGGCCAATTTTTTCAAGTTCGGCATTCGCAATCCGTTTTAATCTTCTCCATCCTCAACCATCCTTGTTCCTGTTTGGTTTATTATTACCTCTTTGGTGTTTTTCTGCCCTAGCAAACTATTATTTTGAGGCTTTCTTCAGTTTGAAGGTGATAAATGACTTAAATATCGTGACATAGCTCCTTTAACGTAAGGTCGTCGGCTTCTGAGACTGGAACTAATAGCCGTAATATCGCTCGCCATTGGTGCTGTTTAGCTTGTAACGTGAAACCCATGTTTGTTTCAACGTAGAATAGCGAGCCTTCAGTGTTTTTTGCTGTGTTCGTAATACAAAGTTTAATTTCTGATTGTCCCTTCGGATTCCACATTACCGCATCTGACACAACCGTTGAGAAGAATTCCTCCTTGTTAAGTGTTATCGCTTGTTTTCAAGTCTGCTATTGAAGGACAAGCAGCCATGACTCTCGCGTCGAATTTTTCATGAAGGAATCTTGTCGTGCACGTCAACCAATCAAAGTGCAGTGTCGCCAGCTTGTCAATCCCGCTTATCCTGTTTTGGTTGGCTCACGCTAAAACTATTCCACGTCAAGCTTCTACGTCAATTAACTTAGCATTAGCAGTCATTGACTTTTAGGGGGGAGATTAACGCTCCAATTCAGTGTAGTAGCTGAAGAGAAAACAAACAACGAAGCCTTTGAAAACGTATTCTAGATTCAAAGTATTATATAATATATTTTGTAATATAAATATTTCTGAAATTAGTATTTTGCCAGTTATTATTGGTGCAGAGCTATTTCCATTACCAAGTAATGTGGAATAGGAAATGCTTCCATTGTGAGTGCAACAGAGTACGAGCATGTCTTTTACAAGATGGGCTATTTTAGACTTTTTTAAAATGACAGTTCTTGGGAATTAATAAATATAATAAAGATTAACCGTTTTAATTTTAGCCTTTTGGGATATGATATTCGATAGTGTTGTCGGATGCTTTGATTTAATGAAGTCAAATTAAATTTCGTGTCTTAGACAAAATCTCGCGTGGTTTATTCCCACAAAATGATGTTCTCAGATAGTTGAGGGTATTTATTTTACTCCTCGGAGACGGGATTTTTGGTCAAACCCGACCATTTTCTTTATCCAATATGTGAGTTTTTAAAGGTTAAAATAACACAAGCCACCCATCTAGAACGCAAACTTGGTTTTATCTTGTCTGTTAAGATCTCAATTACTTAGCGAAGGAAATTGAGAAGCTACGAATGTAAGAGATTAACCCTCAATGCGAGCGATTAACAGAAGGCAGGCATCGCTTTAACGAAATACGGTTGCTCTGCGCGCACTTGACTCAGCCCAGTCTGGTTTCGTATTGTAGTTGGTGGAGAAAGTTCGCGGTCCTCTAAGAAGTGTCTAGAGAAACAGAGGAGTGCATTTGGCCACAGGTGTACAAAATGGATACTAGGTAGGGTGCACGCCCTTTGCTATGTGCTGTGCCAATTCATTGTTGAGTCTATTGCTTGTGTTTCACCGCCTTTTATTCAGTTGCGTGCCATTACTGTAATTGGCCTTGTCGCGGACCTGTCTGCGAATGATATCAGTTTAGCTAAGAAATTGAACGAGCTATTACGTACATATATGAAAGACGACGAATATGTGGTTTCATAATTTGGTCGTTTTATTTATATCTTTAATATGTTTCCGTTGTTGAAAAGTTGTACCGCGCCAAAATCGCTTTCTTTGATTTGGTTTCGATGCCTGCTCTGCCGTGAGTAGGATTTTGTTTAACCCGACTCCATAAGTAAGTAAAGACACTGGAGCTACATAACCCTGTAACATATATTCTGTGATTATGGGCTCAACTGGGATATCTGCCGAGTGGTGGAAGGTTCAAACCAAATTGAATAGAAAACCTTTGGCCCGTAGCGTTTGAGACTGTTTACTCGAAACAGGAAGGGCATAGTTCAGTCTGTATGCTGTTTACAGAGGCACGCGTTTAAATGGTCTTAAATCAACCCGTCGATAAGCCGAAAACTCTTTTCGATCGTCCAATTTCGAGAATTTGTGATTGCATGACGAGTTTCTCCATCTGATTGCTAATCTGTGACGGTGTTAAATAGATGCTGATCTGTAAGATCCTTCCATATAGAAGTTGTTCTGCACTATAAGAGGCGTTACCTTGCAAGAAAGTGCAAAACTTTCCATGGAATGCCGCGAAATACTTTCCCAAACCTAATCGGATAGTTGCTGAGATATGCGATTTCGTAGGCGGTAGTTTGGTAAACTTTTGCAAATGGAAGCAGGTAAATATACCGTATCGTTTTCGGTTGCTATTGTCCTTATTGGTAAATAATAAGATCCCAGCTAAACGTTGGGCTAATCATTAAAATCAAGTCCGACAAACGATCTAGTGATCTCAACGTGACGCATGGAAGCATTTAGTAAATGTTTATGTGGTATAATCCTCTTCCCTTGAATAACATTTTGTTTTCGTTGTTCTTCTAATAGCACGGTAAGGTCTAGACGAAAACCGCAATGCTGGCGCTACAGTAAACACCCGCGTATAAGAACCTAGATTTTAAGAACCTGTTAGGCTAAAATTTCCCATTTAGACCCCTTTACATAAGAACCTGTTTTAGGCTAAGATTTTAAAGTAGGTTCTTAATTTTCCATGCGGATGAAGACTTGAAAAGAAACACAGGTCAAATAAAAAAGATGAGCTCAACAATATCGACGAATGTGCCAGCACCCTATAACTTTATATACTGTAGCCCATCATGGGTATTAATTAGCAAAAATTGCATGTATAAGCTTATATACATTAAAAGTAGAAACAAGAACCTATTTAAGAACCTTTGAGCCTAATTTTTCAGTAAGCACCATTTATATAAGAACCTATTGAGGCTAACTTGGAAAAATCTAGGTTCTTATACGCGGGTGTTTACTGTATGCAAGCAATGTTTATAGTACGGAAAAAAACACGAGCTCAGCTAAATATAGGCCCCTTTTCGTTGAATCCATCCGGAGGTTACCTCACTGTTGCAAAGATTTACCACAAAATGGAGATTGATTTTGTGCGAGAAACATTTCAGCCGGAATCGCTATGGAAACTATGACAACAACGTGACTTCGAAAACCAGAAGAGTCGTCAACCTCTTACGTAAATTGTAGCCTGATGTCTCTCTACAAATGTTACGGATGTTTATTCTATAAAAAAAATCGAAATTCAACTTACGTATGCGGAGTGCCAAGTTGTTCTACATTGTAAACTGAAAGAAGCCGGCTAATAACACTCAAAGAGATTTACTTAATGGACGTGCAATGAAAACAAATCATCTCAGTAAAACCATTTAATTTAATTTCTAGAACGCCCGTCAGTTCTATGAGAATTAGCGGGAAATATCTAGCACGAATAGTAATGCACGTAACTCGGTGGAAAATCAGGATAGATTTGTCATGACCTCAGTTGATGAAGATTTCGTGTTGGATCAGTCTTGTTTTATACTGAGCTTCGCGAGGACCTGCGAGTCACGTATTACTCGTTTTATACTGCCGGATTTTGTTGAGAGACTCTGATCCTTAACTGAAGAAAACCTGAGATTTCTTTCAAGGTATGCTATTTGTATTTTAACACACCAGTACATGTAAAGCTCTAAAGGGCATTTGTGGGTCGCGTGTTTCCACCCGATTTTCAATTTTTTTCTTGAAGAATCACAGGTGTACTTCCAAACCGTGCGTATCTTAGCATTGTCCATCGCAACCTTTTTATTGAACAAACCAGTTTAAAAGTAAACGTTTTCAAGCTAAAATGAGCTATCGTGATCAAAGGTTGTCATCTCTAGGGATTCTCTGATAACTTTGAACTCATGTCTAAGTTCAGTCACTTGAAATGCTCTAAAAGCAAGGTGTTTCAGTTTCTTCTTCCGATATGCAATTATTCTCGATGGTCTGTTGAATGACCGAACGGAAATCCCATAAAAAGTTCGATAGTGAGGCCTGTCACTAGGTCTCTTCAAAAAGGAAAAGAAACGATTGAAACGGCTATTTATTCTATTTATTTCTTTGCATGTTGACTGACAAAAGATCATCGATTGCTTCCAGTCACGAAGTGCGAATCGACGTGCGTAGTATTTGTCATAATTCATCTATTGGGTGAGAGCTATGAAAAATTCCGGAGATTCCAATGATAGACCCTCTACAAGTTCGTGACGCCATTTTGGCTGGGGGATAAGCATGATGAAAATTACAGTAAATGTATAGTTCTGAATGTCTGGAGCTTCACTAAAGTGATTATGATATCACACCTTTCTATGAACTGATCATTGCCTAAAAATAATACCAATAGACCCGAATACGCCATCGATATATACAAATTATGGCTGACTCATCGTCTATCGTGATAGAATGTTCCATCGTATTTAAAGCTAATTTCTATGAAAGGTATTTGAAATTTTGAAAATCTCACAAATTCGAGCAGAGTTATGTAATGTCAAAGATCATGAAAATTTATTTTACGTTTTTTTCTGCTATTTTAACCATGTTTGCCCGACCGTCTGAAGACTGTCCAGATTTATACTAATATCTGTCACGCCGGTCACCGCGGTATCGACATAGACCACAACCACGAATTCCATTTATTTACTCACTGAATTCTTGCTCCATTAATTCAACTCCCTCACTAGCTTCTAATTCATCCACAGTGGAATCGCGATTGGGAAACGAAATTTAAAATTGGTTCGATAAATCGGGAGTTCTAAAAAATTACAGTGAAACGAATCCAAGGGAAACGACTTTTGGTTCGAGTTATCGGGTTTTTTTTTCGAAATCGAGGGTTCAAGAAATCGGGATTCCACTGTAACCCAGCGTGATCTTGAACGGTTGAAGTTTAAGGGGTGGCGTAGCGGATATGATAAGTGATAAAATTGGTAAATTTATTAAACGGTGCTTTATGAGTGAGCGTTCATATTCCCACTGTGCGTTAATCGTTCCTAGTAAAGACATTTTTTATCTTCATTTCCGCGGAAAACCATCGATCTATGCATGCTACCCACGCCGTGCTTCCGTCTGGCCTAGCCTCTGGCGCAGTCTTTACGGGGGTAGTGGATACAAATCCCATCAAAGGTGAATTTTTGTCTATTTGGCTCGCGTGGTTTCATTTCCTGGGATTAACTCCCAGTATGTGTCTATGAGTTAAGTCAGTTAACGGTCATTCACGACTGATCGAACACAGTGGGTCACGTTCTGTGGTGGCGATGCGTGAATGGAATAGCTTTTAATTCATTTGCGAAGGCCAAGTGCTGATGTGGGTTTCAATCTCGTCAAACAGCATCCGGCTGTATACATATCTTTGGCAATTTCGTACCCAGAGTCAACGGTCTCCTCAGTCAGCGGTAGTCGCCGCCAGGTTAGACTCTGGGGGAATGGAATAAATATCGAATTTTTTCGAAAAGCCAATCAAAAAATTCGATATTTATTCCATTCCCCCAGAGTCTAACTTGGCGGCGACTACCGCTGACTGAGGAGACCGTACCGTTGACTCTGGGTACGAGATTGTATCTTTAGAAGACCGTTCTTTGAAGTTGCTAGGCAACGATACAACAACTGCGTCATGTAAATTTGCGGAGATATTTCTTGAAAAGACCATTTTCGGCCATTCTTCCTTACATGCACGGAAGAAAAGGGCTCTGAGGTCGAGTATGATGCAGTATGGATGAAGACGGCTTATGTCGATGTACAGTGACGTACTTTGCTATCTCACCGGACGTACGTTCCGAAATAGGCGCAACTTCTGAAAATCAACTATAAGAAGGCTATGATCCCAAGAAGAAAAGAGAAAGAGAATATATACACTCTTTTTTTTATATAAGAACCTTTTTTATAAGAGCGTTGAGGCTGAGATTGATCAAAATTTTGAGAACATGCTAAGAACATAGCCAGGTTGAGACTTAGCTAAGAACATTTTTATTCAGTTGTTTTTTCAAAAAATTAACAAAATCAGGACAAAATGTAACATTTGAAATATCTCAGCGAATAAGCAGTTCAAATCAGCTCAAAATACTTGAATGCACAATTTTTATATTAACAACATGAATTTCTATAACATGTTAAGAACGTTTTCAGGCTGTAATAATATACATACAACAATTTCTGCATTCTGATTGGCTGAGAGCATGCCAATTTATCCCAAATGAGTGCAGAAAGTTGAAATTAGTGCAAAAAGTTGAAATTAGTGCAGAAAGTTGAAATTAAAAATGATTGACAGTTACAGTAGCTTGATTCGACCAAACAAAATGGCGGGCAAAAGTGTGACAAGATTCAAACGTATAAATAAACAGAATTACCGTATAAATGCAAAGATGTGAAAATAATGCAAAGTACAGAAATATCTGATTACCAACAAAGTGTAGAAGCCGTAGGATAAACACAAAAGCCGCAAGAACAAACGAAAACATGAGCTTATAAAAGTATTACCGGCGCGGACGACATGCAAACAAAATATTCGTCGGGAAATACAAGTTTATTGTTCTCCAAAGCGAAACGAGAAGGACGAAACAGACAGCCTATGAACCGATAACTTAAGATGAATGGTTCAATTGTTCTGCTTTTTACAAATGAAAAAGCTTAGAGACTTCTGGAGTTGCCGCAAGAAAAGCTCGTTGAATATTTAATAAAAGGTGGAAAATGCATTTATAAAGAGGCAAATCTAACCTGTGCAACGTCCAGTGAAGAAACTAAACTCTGTCAGAAACACGGAGTTGTACATGAATATCCTCCTCTGCTGAAAAAAGCCGTTTTGCAGATTTTAAGCTCAATATTTTGGCATTCTGGCTGGAGCATCGTGTGCTGAAGGTCGCTCAAAAAAGCGGTGAAGTTTGAAGAGTTTTCTGCTCGGCGTGCTGTTCGGCGTAGATAAACACGGCATGCAGTTCGTGGAATTTATCATACCCACCAATAATCAGTTAAGCCTACGTAGAGCGGCAACAAAACCTCATTTAAGGCTTTAAATTTGAAGAGGATTGAAGATTTGATGGACTCGTAAAAACGTTTCATACAGCTCTTGCAGAGAGTGCATGGAAATTCACGCATGAATTAACATGTCAATTTTTCAGCCAATAAAGTTGAAGGAGCTTGACATTAGAATGTGGTCACGAAAACTATCAAAGCGTGACAGAAATTGTTGTATGTATATTATTAACAAGTAATCACATGATTTTTCTCGTGCAATTTGGAATAAATGAGCACTCGTAAATTTTTCAAAGACCACAAATTGCACTCGCCCTACGGGCTCGTGCAATTTAGTTAGTCTTTGAAAAATTTACTCGTGCTCATTTATTCCAAATTGCACTCGAAATCATGCGATTACCTATACAAATCGCCAAAAAACTAAGAACATTCGATCTTGGTTCAGCCTCAGCTCAAAAATTAGACGTTCTTATATATATATAAAAAAGAGTGTAAGGCAACACAACTTCAAACCAAGCAGGAATCAAAACAAGAAGAGCGTTATAACCCACGGCATCCCAGTGGGCTACGATGGTCTTCTTGTTTTGATTCTTGGAAAATTGGGAAAATCCACAGTGTACAAAGCTATGAAGAGAAGAACCGACACTGCAGACAAATGCCCAATTTAAACTCGGATATTCCCTTGACTAAGAACCGAACACACGTTTTAATAATTTAAATATCCGTTACGCGTTGTACAAAAATGGTACAGAAGGAGGTTAGATAAGAGACTGGGAGAGACTGGAACAATATTGATCGGGTCAGTGACAAACTGAATTTTAAAAGAAGCTGAAAGTTTTAAAAGAACACTTTTCAGGCGATAGAGTAACAGAAAAAAGAATTGAGACTTTTAGATATACAACATTGTATGCTATGTCATTTTTTAACATTTTTGGCATAAGTATAAAATTGACTATTTTACCACTGTCCTGTCACGTGTCACCCTCGTAAAATAAATTCTTCACCAAATTCATAAATTTAATGGAACAACGTTGAAAAGTCTAATTTAGACATCAATACTCATGCAAAATAAATAATCATGTAAACTGTGAGCTATGTATTCATGTCAACTGAAGACATGCGTATTGATTGCAGTGAAACCCACCGTACCGCAGACACTCGCCAAAGCTCGTGTTTCGACTACGTTTGACTTCTAGTTTTCTGTTGGTATTCCAAACTCGTTAGCCAATCAAAAAACACTTTTAAGTGTTTTAAAAAAACATCGCCCGTTGTGACTGTTGTAGAGGTAAAGCCGTTCGAGGCCAAACTGGCCCACACTGCCGGAGCTTAGCCCGATTTCCGTAGCATGAAGCCGACTAGGAGTATTGCTACTCCCGGTAGGATGTTAGTCCAACGCCAGGTCACCCCTTAGCATTTTGTTAGGCTGCCCTAACAGTTCGTCGGTCCCGGCCATTTATACTCCTGGGTGGAGAGAGGCACTGTGAGAGTTAAGTGTCTTGCCCAAGAACACAACACAATGTCCCAATGCTCGACCCAGGACCGCTCGATCCGGAGTCCAACGCCGGTTAACCATTAGGCTACCGTTTCTCCCACACTGTGGTAGAAGATGCACGTATACCGTAAAAGCTCTATTAAGTCCCCGGGGGGCTTATTTAATTTCAGGCCTCAAAAAGGGGGGCTTATTAGAGAGGGGGGCTTAATAGAGAGGAGGGGCTTATTTCAAATCATAAATTTTCAAGAAAATTCACATTAATTTTTCAAACTTTACTATTACACCACTAACTAAAACAGAACAAGAAATGGGCTATGTATGACCGTCTTACAAAGGAAACGTCATTTATACGCTAACTCGACGATAGTTCTGGAAATTAGAGACCACGTTTCAATACAAAGTGACTGAAACGTCAGAAAATATTGCTGAAAAGTCATTATCATCAGCTTGATGGAAGTAGGGGGGGCTTAATAGAGAGGGGGGGCTTATTACAAAATCTGACTTCCAAAGGGGGGCTTATTAGATAGGGGGGGGGGGCTTAATAGAGAGGGAGGGCTAAATAGAGCTTTTACGGTATATAACTGAATTGATAAGAACGTGGCTCAAGAAAATTTCAGCATTTTTTCTGCAACCACGCCAAAATCCCAGTTTAACACTCCAATACTCGGACTTGAAACCATACCGAAGAAGAGCGAAAAGGAGAAAGGAGAGCTAGAGGGAAGAGAGAAAAAATAACTGGCATACCTGATCTTATTGTATCATCTACTTTGGAGAGAAAAACCCAAAAGCGTCAAAACGGTCAAAATGGTGCAATTTTCCGTGACCACGTTCTTATAAATCCAGTTAGATATAACTCCTCGTTTTCCCTTCCCTTCATGTCCTTTCCTTTTTTCCACATGCATTTTCTTTTGTTTTGCCTTCGTTTTCTGTCCCGTCGTTTTTATCATCCTTGTTTTCTTTTGCTCTTGTTTCCTTTCCCTCGTTTTCTTTGGGAAAAAAGATCCTCGCAGTTAAGCGTGTGCCTACTTTGACTTTAACTTCAAATAGTCAATACATCAGTTTTTGCCATCCAGTAGCGTTTTTCCAAATTTTCAACCTTTCAAACCGCCATAAAATAAACATCTCGAAATTGGCAACCATCACACTCTTTCCTTTTCTGACGCCTGTTTTGTACTACCATCGTTTTTGTATGATTAAAAACAGTGGCTTACAAGGTCACGTGACAGGGTTACCTAATGCATACACCTATTTCAATTAACGTTGTCGGATAAAACCCGCAAGACAGGACCGAAATGTAGCATGGGTAAAAGTAGAAAACTGCTGCACGCACCGAATTTCGATATAGTAAAATTCTAACTTGGCTCCGAGGCTTTGGGGAATAAAACAAAATAAATTATTCATTCATCCCTCAACCTCGATGTGATTTCGTTTCGATTTGTTTTATTCCCCTACTATGAGCCAAGTTAGAATTTTAATATATCGAAATTGGTCTGTTGCCTGCGTAGCAGGCGCTGCGCTGAGTGGAGAGACGCGCGCCCCTACAACTAGCGCTTCCGATTCAGCGGCTGCTACGCATGCTATTTCTGCCGTTTCTTGGCAATTGGTGGTTTTCATCAATGTTCAGTACAAAAACTGTTTGTTTTCATGAACTATAAAGAATAATTTCGTCCAAGTGAGCTTTGTGGCGTTTTTCATAACCGAGATTATGAAAGTATGCAGCCGCCATGTTGGTGTCCTTCCTTGAGGCAACAATATGGCGGCCATAGAATTGCACAAGTAATATTATAAAAGCAGATTCTACCATCAATTAAGTTTTACTTCAAAGCTCATGTAAATTATTATCACGTCTGAAAATTTAAAAGTTACATAGAAATATTTCGTGTCAGTTCAGCAATACGTTCATCCGGGACATTTATTTCCAAATCGAAGCACTGAATTGGTACCAAATGAAACTTTGCATAGAGATTCCTTGTTTTGTATGCGTGAAAAGAATGGCTTTATGGGATTATCAGTTTTTGTTTTAGAATGTCGATGACGTCAAATAAAGAAATAAAGAATATGGAAAGAAAAAATATGGTGGCTGTACATTTTACCACAATACCTTGCGAACCTAACACAGCCAATAGGCACATCTGAAAGCCATATTTTTGCGAAATTCGTCCCTGTACTAACAACATTGTGTATGCTAGGTTTGAAGTTTTTAGAACTTTTCTGTGCGTTTTTATGAGCGTTTTTAGGGTTTTCGTGCGCTAAGAATTGTGGGTAAATGTACCAGTCGCCATCTTTTTTCTTACGGTGGATTGTACAAGTACTTTTATTATATTGCATTGGCAAACAAGGAACATTCTGATTGGTTCCCTGAAAGATCCGAATTTTGCAATACGGACCGCTAAGATGAAACGCGTACGAATTGTTCACTCCGTATAAGGTAATGTTGGTTTTGGACCTCGCCGTCGGCTCGGACCATAAAAATTCGACCAATCTTTAATTCGCCAGTACGGACCAAACAAGTAACCGGCGGTTGAGTCCGTCTGCGACGCAGGCTACCAAACAAGCTGAAGTTCAATAACATTTATTTATTAAAGCAGTAAAAGCATGTAATTAACAGACACATGGAATTACGTAATTTAGGCTAGTTAATAATAGCTGGCTTTTTGGTCATTCACGTTTAAAAAAACTGACCTTGCCGTTATTGATAAAAGGTCTTTAATCTTACAACAACTGTTGACTAATAAATTTAATCTCACAGCTATATGATTGCACACTCATTAAAATGAATATCCAAACTTCTGAAAGCGACGGAAGTCTTTAAAATAAGCTGATTAATGTAGATAAATGATTGACCTTCGTATTGTCGGTAAAATGTCTTTAATCATATAGCAATTACTTTTAGAACTCTGTGTTTCTGTTGTACTTATCTACAATAGAAATCTAAAGTTAGATTGAAAGTATTTTTATAGGCCCAAAGAGCAAATATTTAACTTAATTAAGTGCCTAAGGGTGTCGATTTATTTTCAGCATAGTAACCTTTGTATACTTTGACGCCCCTTGGACAAAATTCAAAACTATCAAAACTATGTGTGATATCAAAAGATCAAATAATTTGCCGGCACCAATTTACTCACATCGTTATCTAAGTTCTGTTCCGCTTTCTATACGCTAAAGGCTTGTCTATTCTCTCGCGAATAACACACATACATGTAAAGTCCTACTTTTTGATTAACGTAAACCACAAGCTCTTTTTACCCGGATATTGGAAATGAAATAAAGCTAAAAAGCCGCTAAACTAATGCTTGCTTTGTGAATGAGCAAGCCCTCTATTCTATTGTAGATACCAGAAGACAAGCTCGAGTTTCAGTTAGCTTTTCGGCTGGTTGACTAAGATAAAAACCGAGGTATTTGTAACCTCTCTCTCTTAAAATAACCACAGGATTCAACAGTACATTTGTCAAAAATAGAAGTCATTCATGCACAAAGCGATCTTACAAGCCAGTAAACGTGAAGCCTCATTTCTAAGTTGCTTTAAAAATCTAATTACAGATATTAGTGGATTATATCAGGCTGCGTACAAAAATTAAAAAAAAAAAATGGGCCGAAAGCTGACCTCATCTCGAAACAAGAGTCGAATAACGTCTCTGCTGCACAGGATTCCACAATAATACAAAGGATTCAAATACATTTGTCAAAAATAGACGTCATTCATGCAGGAGACAATGAAATTAAGTGCTGCAATGACGGGTTAGTTCGTTGCAAAATGACTTCACTAAGCGATCTTACACGCCAGTACACGTGAAGCATCATTTAACACTTTAAATGAACAGACTTAGACTTCACAAGTTTAAGAGATTCTGAGTTGCTTTAAAAATCCAATTACAGATATTAGTGGATTATATCAGGCTGTATCCAAAGAAGAAAAAATGGATCGCATGCTGACCTCGAAACAAGAGTCGAAAAACGTCTCTCCTGCACAGGATTCCATAATAATACACAGGATTCAAAAACACTTGTCAAAAATAGACGTCATTCATGCACGAGAAGACTAAATGAAATTAAGTGCTGCAATGATGGGCTGTTTCGTTGCAAAATGACTTCACTAAGCGATCTTACACGCCAGTACACGTGAAGCATCATGCATTTAACACTTTAAATGACCACAACTTACACTTCACTTCTTAAAAAGTTTGAGAGATTCGTTGCTTTAAAAATCCAATTACAGATATTAGTGGATTATATCAAGCTGTGTCCAAAAAAAAAAACATTGGCCGAAAGCTGACCTCTTGTATGTTTTCTCGAAACACCGGAGTCGAATAACGTCTCTCCTGCACAACCATTTTTGGTAATTTTGTATTTCAACCCAGTTCAACGTACGTTAAAATGGTCATAAACGTTGTTTTGAAATGTTTTTGTTAACAATGCACTCCGTGGGGAGATTTTTCCTTTCATTTCACGATGCCCCGTTGATAAAGAAAGCTTCATTATAAAATTATCGAAGTTACTTGAGGTGTCAGAAGATCAGACATAGTGTTTCCGGCGCCAATTCTAACATAGTTCATGGTTTCCGATTTCTATACACTGAAATATTAAGGGCATTTCTATTCTTTCCCAAATAATGCATGCAAATGCCACAAATAATTCCGTGGCCACAAAGTATTTAGTTTTTTTTTATTAGTAACGAGCTAGAATGCTAGACTTGCCATGCAGTAATACTTGTTGCATGGTGTGCAACAAAACAAATCCTCTACATCTACTGGACGAAATACAAGTTAAACTACCACTTGTATTAAACTCCTGCGAGGTAAGGATTTTGCCGCTGCATGGTAAAGTGACTTTCTCTTATCCTAGTAACTTGCCCCTATTTATAGAGAGAACATTTATAACCTTTTTGTCTATCAGTGACTCCTTTTGTGGACTAATTATGTTTCTAGAACTTGCAAACAATTTGCTTGGTTGATGTAGTCGCATTACAATTTAGACAACCACGCCCCGTGCGCTGTTGTAGCCATGTATAAGTTCTGCAGATTTTTGACAAGTTGTTAGCCTCATGCCACTAAATCTTGGAAATCCGACAGTTATCACTGAAAAGTGTCAAACTTTGTTATACATGAAGTGGTTGTCCTTACTTGAATATTAACTGTTTTGGAAAATTGGATGTAATTTTGGAGATTAAGTGGTAACAAAAATATTTTAACTGAGAAATATTCAGTACTTGGACCAGGTTGATTATATGTATCACAGCATCGTCATAATAACTCTCGCCATGTGGTCATTTAAATTGTTAATATTTACCGCTCTCTTTGTTGATTACAAAAAGCATGAACAGTCCAGGGATGGACTCAGCATCCGGGGGGAGAGGGAGTAGCAACACTCTTACTGTGAGTCCCTTCATGCTATAGATAAGCGCCATCTTCCTGGTTTGGAATCGATTACAGAAAACTCAAACAGTATTTTCTTTTCATATTCAGCGAGATGGCGAAACGTATAATACCGATTCGGGATAAGTCAGTATACAAAATAAAATATCGGATTTTTTGAAGTTGTGAAAGTTTTTAGAAAAAAAACGGACTTTGAGAAAGTCTATTAGAAACCCTTATTCCCAAATTGCTAAAATTGTAATTTGAAACAGTTACAGATCACATGCATAGCACAAAATTTGGACTTCGCATAACTCATGCAGCATTTCTTCGGTTTTCAAATCAAAGGCATACTTGCTCTTCTTCCTACAAATGATCATTTGCCTCTCAAAGTAATCTTGTGACGTCACAATGGCTTCAAGATGTCCGGCTAACTGCGCGTCAGAAGAAGTTGAATTGGACATCATGACGACGTGCAGTAAACCATGGCCATCAGTGACTGCAGAGTCTTGATCAAATAAAAATAGTGTTACATGTAATTACTCTTCTGTTAACACTTAGATTCAATGAGATATTAGGCACTGCTTTATCGCACTGTCAGCATTTTCTTAATTCCGTCAGTCATGCCTTTCGCTTGCATGTGTTTTATTTTAATTGATAACCGGCGATAAATACATGTAAGTGGTCTTGAAGATGACAAGTCAAGCACCGCAGGAATATACATTTGTGCTCTGCACGCGCCGATAGCCACGTCTGTAAACGGTAACGAGATGGCGCCATGCCCTTTTCTCGCCCTCTCATTAGCGAGTACCGTCTATTGCTTCCCGCTGTGGCGGGAAAAGTTGGTGAAACCGCGATTAAAATGCAATCAAGTTCTCGCTTTCTTCAACCGCTTATTAGATCAGTGAGACGTTTGGCTCATTGCACAACATGTCCTTTATCTATTGCTGGAAAACAAATTTCTAGATGATAGTTTTAACTTTTAATTATATCTATAAAATTGAATAAAGTTGTTGTTGTTGTTGTTGTTGTTGTTAACTCATGCGGATGTGTTTCGTGAAGTAGATCGGTCGGCCTTCTTTGTGGCTGACCCTCGACCTGGGCGAATTGAGCAAAGAAAGCCGACTAAATTAACGTAAACTCTTTAATTCCACGTGATACACTTGAGCAACAACCATTCTCCAAAACCATTGACAGGCGTTTAAGAAGCATTAGAGAGGTGAAAATCCGGATACTGTTGATAGTGAGCAACCCACACGGGACGAATCCACCCAGAGCCACTCGATGCTATCAGCGTTAATAGTTGTGTTCCTTCCCTTGTTTTGATACCTTTTGTTTGTTGCTGGTGTCAGTGAACTGGAAATGCAAACAAAACAAACAAAACAAACCCCTTAACCCTGAGCCTGTAATGACGGTGCTGTTTGTTTTATGCGATCGAGCTGTTTGAGTACATTTACTTATAAATGAAACAAGCACACTACTCTGTGTTTTACCTGTATAACCGGTATTCATAGGATCAGGGCGTGCACATGTACTTCTATCGCAGGGAAGAAAGGATCCTGGATGTTACCTTAAAGTTGCATATTTGAATCATGTTCCATATTGTACAGCAAACACTTGACAAAACACAATAAGGAAAACTTGATTTTGTGACTGACGTAGGCATTATGAAGGAAACCCAATTTGATACTGTCTCGAACGGATGTTTTTTCGGGGAAAGTTTGCATTTCAAACCCAATCTACGGAATTCCTGGGTATGTAGCGTATTTTATGCACATTTCGCTCACAAGTGTTGCGGTTAATTTAAGATATATGTTTAAATATTTGCGTGTTACTCGGAGTGCGCCAATAAACTCAGTGACACCCGCAGGCTATTCAATATCATTTACGTTCGATTAGCTCAAGGTTTTGAATTGAATCTTATGCCGTGACGCTTTATAAATACCAATTTCTTCATACAGATACCATCAGCCACAGACTTCCGACAACAAACACAGCGAGCTTCAAACAGGAGCAATCCCTCCAAACCATACAAAGGTAAGTCATACAAGTGGCTCATTCGCTTATATTTTGTGTCGATGAACAAGGCAGTGAGTTGCTGATCGATGACAGCATTAATTGCAACGTTTGTATGAAGAATAAACAGACAGAGAGTAATTCATATGAATTAGGAATTCAATGTTAGTTTAGCAGATGTAAGAGGCAAAGCAAGTTGCGAATGATTCGAGAGCAATTCACTTTCATTCAACGAATCGGTGCCTGGTAAAGGACATATGTCCCAACTATAATTCACTGAAGCTACTAAACTAGCAAGAATTTACAGCCTATAAGTTTAAACCAATTTCGTCTTGAATGTCCGAGAGTTTGTTCAGTATTAATATCAATTTGTGTCAATATGGCAGCCAAGAGATAAAGGTAACCTTTTGCTGTGTTAGTCTCTATCGACTGAAGCTAAATACATTTCGAAATAGACTCATTTATTAGGAGATTCAGAGGCGACCAAAATGTGTTTGAAGCAGGTCACGCGGTATAGTATGATATTTTCAACGCCGTTCGTCATCGAAACAGTCAGTCACCTTTAACTAATGTTTCCGTTGCAGTCAACTTCTGCAATCTCGTGTGTTTGGTTATCAAATGACGTGACAATGATCTTCCTAATTCTGAAATAATCCATTGTCCTGGTGGTCCAAGTCTGTCAGGTCTAAATCGAGTGTCCTGATTGCTCCGACTTGAGCTGAGATAGTCAGTTCCCATATTCCTTCAATTACAAGAAACTAAAAATAAATTTATGTCACAATTTCCGTTCATTAAAACAATTGCTATCATTATTCCCAAGAATACTCAACATCTGATTCAGGCTCCTGGTAGTATCAATACTATGTCAACCAGACAAGCTTAGAGAATCATAAGATGAAAATCGTCAAGTTGGAACATTATTAAGGCCAACTCGGTTTACACGTGACAATCAATAACGAGCATTATTCAGGATTCCGTGACCTGTTGCACTGCTATTGTCGATTGTGCGAATATTCACTCCGTTGATCTAACAGAAATTTTAATTTAAAGTGACAACTGAATGAAATTTAGACTGTGAAACAGTCACTTGAATTCCCACCTGGCGATTAGGGTCTTGGAGAAAGTGTGACTTAACATTGCCCTTGATTTGTCCGTGAAGAAGACACCTGTTCTCGTAGGCATTTTCCAAGTGCTGTACTTGTATAATTAATTAAGGGTTGCATTTTGTCATTTGAATAGCATTACGAGTAATACTGAAGCAGTATTATTTGCTTATGGATCAGTATATCGGTATACTGTACGCCCGCGGATATATTTTGTGAACTGGTCTCATATTTATGAAGCTTAAAATAGCTTTTTACTGCAAGGGCGGAATTGTTAAGTAACTGGCGTCGTTACTATTAATAACGCATAAAATAGTTGGCATTGGTTCTCAGACAGCCAGTTTTAGTTAAAATTTGTTATTTTCTAAAAGTTGATCTGATTAATATAATAGTAAATTATTACACTTTTACCCATGGTAACCATTCAGTATTTCATCGTCGCAAAAAGTATAAACTCAGGTCAAATCTTTCCCACAAAACTAAATTATTTTAATCTTCAAATATATATAATGCACAATTACTATTCGAGAGAAATTGTTACCCTATATCGGAGTTATCTTCGACATCCTGACTGACTTGGATGTTGTATTTGCATCAATTGTTTGAGAACAAAATAAGACTGGTAATATTGCAGGTTTAGAAAGGTTGCTTTCCAAGTTAACGACAAATTTCAACAGTTGTAAATAAACTCAAGTATTTTATAAGTGTTTCACAACTTTGTTTATCTTTGATCGTCCGCCAGGGACCTAAAAATCTTGCCATGTGCTCGACCCAAACAAATCCTACCCAACTCAATTCAATATTTCTATTACAATTTGGGCAACTATGCTTTACAAAGCAAGATGAGTATATATAGCATTTGTTTGAATCCTCGTTTAGTACTCATGATGATAAGATAATAATATGATAATATATATAAAGCACTGCATGACTACATAAGCTCCAAAAATGCTACGATTTTGAAGTGTTGAACTCTGAAAGTGATTGTGTCAAAGCTGATTTCGTTCACTTTGTTATTTTGACTTGCTTGGGTTTATTTTGTTTGTTTTCTGAATTTTTACTGTGTTAGCCAGTGCTCAATTTTCCTAATTTATTCATATATAGCTTTTCGAGTACATTCTAGATGATTCCATTCAATTCATTGAAGCAAATCAACGGTGGTTTAGTTAATAAACCGAAATCGTACAGAAGTGGAGACAGCGCTGAAGAAACTATTATTTCAAAACAAATCAAATGTTATTTTCATTTCCGCAGCTTTTTGTGTTACTGGTCGCTGCAATGCACTGAGATGCACAAATATGCAGGCGACGTCACGCTGGAAATTGGCACTCGCTCTCGGATTTTCCACGCTTAGGCAATCCGCAAAAATCTTCTTTCCACTAAAGACACCTGCAGTACTAGCTTTCTTTGAAAATTCATGAATGGCAACAATTTTCTTCTTTCTATATGATAGAATTTTAACATGTTTATCAGTTTTGCTTACAATTTGTCATGTTTTGTTTTGTTTGTCTGATAAACAATTTATTTTCTGGAGTATGTTATTTTTCAGTTTGTGTTATAATTATTTTGTCTTTGTTTTAGTATTTTGCATTGAGTGATATTTACCTAAGAAACAGATGTTGATAACATCCTATGTAAGATGGTATTTATTTGTGGGCTTCTCGAAAACACATCTTACGTCACCAGTGGTAATGGAATTGATAAAAAAAATTCTAAAATTTCGTTTGACCTCTAACTTTTATATTCCACTATTTTCTAATCTCATTTTTATTAGTGTCCTAATATTTTAACTGTTTTTCTTGTGAAGCGCCTTTGAACGCTAAGAATACTGGCGCTCTATAAATATTTTTATGTAATAATTTTTTATATAACTTCAAATGGTGGAAAAATACAAATTGAAAAATTTGGGAAGTTGTTAATAGAGCACATTTTGCCTCCAAAAAATTTCCCAGCGTACTGTAATAACTAGCAACCAACATCCTATCAACGAGTCTTTTACATGTGACCACATGTAAACTCAAACAAAGCTATAGCTAAGATTTACTATCTTTCTTTATTAAACTATAAGCTTCGTTTCAGTGCATGATTTGTTGGTCAACTTGAATTAAAACTGTTTTGTCCAATATAGACATCTTTTTTTCTAGGGATCTCTAATATATTGTTACGTTGCTTTTTCATTGTTGATTAATATTTAGGTATTGCTTTTAGCTATGAATTCTTTGGGTAGCTTTTATATTTACATTGCAAGTTTAATACGAGCTCAGTCTACGCTAATTGGATAGTAACCTTTACGTCATTCTCTCCATATCGTTTCTATGGGATCGAAACAAGACATACATCAACCAGCGAAGGAATATTGATATACCCAAGTCACGTGATATGAACACAAAAATACCTTTCTTTTTTAATCATAAGATTTTTTTCAACCTTGCAACTCCGAGATGATACCTTTGTAATAATGAAAAAGTCACTCTAACGTTCGGTAAAACGTGTTTTACCTCACAAAAAGGAAAATGACAAAAAGAGGAGGATATTACGTTGTATAGTTTTCAAACACAAAAACAGGATATATTTCGGCTCAATAGAAATCACAGTTTCGATGCCGTGTAAAGCCCTGGTCAAACCGTCCCAACATCATCCACAACACTTTAATGTTGACAGTTATTTGACCACCCTATTGGGACATGCCGGCTTAGCCTGCGAACACAGCCGAGGCTTGGTCATGTTAGACGAAAGTTTAATTGAAGTCAAACATTTGCCGGAAAAGCTGTATGAAACAGTCCAACATGTTAAAACAATTCATGTTGCGTTCGTTTGGCCGCAAGATGTTGGATTTTATTTGCTGTAAATTTTAAACTCAGTACCGGTAAATCAAAGTCAGTATGTTAACTGCGACGCTGGCTAATCATGATCATGATATATTTTGTTTTACTGTCATTTCCAACCATATTTTGAAGTTACATTTGATTTCTAATATCGTGATATAATTGCCTTAAAAAACGTGACCATACATTTGAATAAAGCCAATGTTTTTTTCTGTTTATCATCGTAAAATACGTTCAACTATGAAATGTTGGAATGTAGCATGTAAACAGTATAATATAAATGACTGTTGATCTCTCATAAGAGAATACTTCAGTTTTTATACTGTAAAGAGATTTTCAAAGCTGTGCTTTTGGTATTTAAAAAAAAACATATCTTTAAAACATTTCTGGATATCTATAACAGCCTCACGCCTCAAATAGTGTGTACGAAAACAAAGCGAAAAGGTTTTTAAATAATATTGCAAGCCAATTTTAAAAGTTTCACGCTGGGTTCAAACCAAAGGATCGAGTGAAACATAAGTATGAGAAGAAACCTGATCTGTACTGCAGGGCGAATTTTTGGCATACACGAATCTTTTGGATTGTTTGTTGAGGAAAATAAATAGATTCGTTGAAATCAACAAAGCACTTTTGTTTCGTGACAAAGTGAAAACTTAAGATATATATCGATATATATTCCTTGCCACTTCAATTCAATTTTGAATCTCTCCAATGATGTTCGTATAAAATTATTATCAGATTTTGGGCACTTTGATAAGGAATTTTGAAGCATGGAATTGAAACCTTTACATTGTACAAGGCATTTCCTAGTTATTATTCGAAAGGGCATTGTCACGCCAAAATTTCTACATAAATCTATGAGTACAGTTCTAACTTGAAATTTGTGAATTTATACAATATGAGGAGATTTAATTCGCTTTACTGCAGCAGGGTATAAAAGTTAGAATTTAACCAGCAGACAAACATTGATGTTGAAATGAAAGAGACATTGGCGACAGCTGACGGATGAGACAATTGTAAATATATTATTCCCAATGACTAATTATGGAAATCGTGAGTTGAAATAAAATTACTTGAGACAACATATTACAATAAATGATGACAGAAATGTATTTTTATTCTCGTACTGTGTGTGAAATTCGCATAAACTCTGCCCTACTGTCCATGGCGAGGACTCCAATACCACTGACCACTGCACCATGCCTTATAAAATGTATTCACTAAAATCAGTTTTATGTATGAATGAAAATGGATACAGTGATATTGAACTCACAGAATACACCACGAAATCGACTTAAAAAATATTCGATTTCTTTGGTAAAAAGAATTGTGTATTCCGGGAATATTCTGTGTCGGGAATGAATCGAATTGACTAGAATTTACAATGTGTGTATAAAACTACGGGCAGCCGTGTTACAGCTGCACAGACTGGGTCACCTTTGCCACAGACCAAGATTGAGAACTTGTAGATGGGGTAGATGCATTAATTTCTCCAAACCCGTCTTGGTAACTCTTGTACATCCATACAGGTCAATGTTCGTAATACTAGTCAAGTTTTCGGCGATCGAAGCTAAGCTTATGTCTGTGATTTGAGTACACTGGCCAATATTCAACACACGAAGGTCGTGCAGACTCCTCGCTGCTTTGCAAAGACCATCGTCAGTAATAAGACAAGAATTCAAACCCAGATTTTTTAAATGATGAAGTCCATTAGATATATGATTCAATGCCGCATCACCCACTTTTTCGCAAAAGCTTACGTCCAAGTAAGTTAAATTAAGGCCACCTACCGCCAGATGCGCTATTCCTTCGTCGCCAATACCTTCACAAGATCGAAGGTTCAATTCACGCAGGCTTCGAAGAGTAGCCAAGTGAGAGAGTCCGCTCTCGGTAACACCGCAACAAAAGCTTAAATTGATCGACTGTAAATAACTAGTCCCTTGGCTATGTTGCTTAGTGCGTTATCAGTGATCTTTTGACAGTCTTGTAAACATAAAGTAGTTAAACTCTTGTTACCGCGGGCGGAACACGCGTTCAGTCCGGCGAGGTGTGCGATGCCGGTATCCGAAATGTGTCGGCAGCTTCGAAGATTCAAGTACTTTAACTTCGGCAAACCCCAGGCACATAGAAGCAGTCCAGTGTTCGTTATATTACAGCATCCAGCGAGATCCAGCACTTCTAAATTGCTCAAAAACCGAGCGATTCTTCCTAGACTTGTGTCCGTAATTTGTTTACACAAACTTAGATTTAACACTGTCAAAGACGAGAGATCTTTGACGAACGCATGTCCGATGCCGATGTCTGTCACATTGTAGCATCCTTTGAGGTTCAAGCTCTCTATATTCGGTAGATTTTGTATAACGTAGCTCAAGCTCTTTTTGAGACTCAGTATACGAATTTTTCGAATACCACGTTTCGCCAGCGAAGGAAATAGGTATGGATTTGACCTCCTCAAATGTAGCCTTGCTTGAATGCCGCGCCACACCAATCGACTGTATGCCGCATCCCTCCATTTTGAGCAGACTTGAGAGACTCTTCCTTTGTCCCTAATGTCTAAATAACTAAAAATAATGGCCAAAATCTCGGGGAAAAGGCAGTGGATCGTGGTATCGCTCTTGCCTTTCATGTTGTTCGCCCGCGCACAACAAAGCACCATTGGAAATCGATCAGGCATTTCAATACTCTTGGGACCCTTTGTTTAATTTGATCACGTGATTGCCTCCGAACTCGCTGAATGGCTTTTGTAAACAATAGTTTCATCGCCGCTGGCAGTTTGATCGAATTTATTTTAGGTTCGGTAACAAAAAGGTCTTCGCTTGAATACACTTTGTTACTAATAAAAACAAAACCCACTCTTGCTAATAAAAGTAGCTTTGCTGTTTTTGTAACTAGCTCGGCGACAGATAACATTTTAAAAGAGAGCACTTATGAATTTTTTCTTTTTCTTTCCCTGTTTCTTAGGAGCCGGAAATACGTCTGCGTTGGCAGGCTTACTGTTTCTTAGCACTGTATAAAAAGTTCGAATTCTTTTGTTTACCTCTTTTTCATTCTATTCAACTGCATGACTATTGTAAAGCGCTAATTTAATACGTTCACATTCATTACTGGTAGTGGAGACCGCAAATTCATTCGATTTTTGTTCTAAAAGTTAAAAATAATACTAAACAATTGTAGTTTATCAAATTTATTTCGTTCCATTTGATGCTCTCTCAAACACGAACAAAGGCAAAGAACATAATTGCCTTAATTAAAGTTATAAATAGCCTGTAAAATTATTGTACTTGTGGCGACAGAATTATGAATTCCATAAACTTTGTCTGTGTTGTGAGATTGGTAACTTGAGCAGTATTGAGAAGTAAGCCATGCTTTCTACACTTTCGAACAAACACATCTGAAGACAGTTTTTGTTGTTCTTTGTTCTTGTTGTTTTTTAAGAAAATCTTTATAAAATTAACTAACTCTTTTTAATACTTTTAGTGCAGATTTTGGGTTAGGATTAGGCGCAGTTAATCAACTTATATTGTTCTTGTAAGATATTGTCGATATTGTTGTTTCCATTATACCACTAATTTTTTTTATATTCTTTTACTACGAGTCGTGAGTAAAACAATTCCAATCCACTTACTTTTCCGTGCGATAATCTTTCTTTTGCGTCAACATTGGTCACTTTATATTGATTCAAAAACACATGTTTTCTGTAACTTAGATCTTCTGCTCTGGAGAATATTCTAGTAAACTGAAAAACACTAATCTTAACATTGCATTTTAGGAATGTCTTTATATTGTGTTAAAACCCACATTATTGTTCTATATTGTTACTGTTTCGCTTGAGTCGCCAATATTTTATCGAGATACAACACAACATCCTTTATTTCAACGCCATACGCTAACCCAGCAACATCCTTTATTTCAACGCCATACGCTAACCCAGCAACTTCCTTTATTTCAACGCCATACGCTAACCCAGCTGGGAAGAATGAGAATTCAAACTGCGCTACATTGCGAAATTTAATTCCTCAGTCATAACCAAGTCCATTGACCTCAAGCACTTTGTGAGGCGAAAAGAGGGACCACCTAGAACGAAAAGGCAAAATTCAATTAAACCACAGACTTGCTGGAGGGGAAATATTTTTTTTTCTGAGTAAATATTTGTGGCTGTACCCGGTAAGAGCATTACAGCAAAGAGGCGTAGGTGCAAGCCTCCAGAGAAGAAATGATTAATCAACAGACAGCACCGTTATAATGCTGTCCAAATTTCTGTTTTCTTGGATAATGCATGGACAGATTAGAACACAACCGCCAAAGAAAAGCAGTATACAATTTTGTTGTCAGTGCAGCATTGTTGGCTGTGTGTAATACTATGGGCACAATTTGTTTATAGCTATAATGTATCGTGCAATTTATCAGTCTCGTATGTTATTGTTGCGACACATGCAGCAACATATGACGGTAGTAAATAATTATATGTCGGCTCACAGCATTTTTCTGCAGCACAATTTGCCAAAATTGAATTTCGGAGTGATCGATTGGAGCAATGCCTCTCCTCGTGCATCGCGTCTTGCAGCAGCACAGCCCATCGCTGTCAGTCGAGACAACTTCAGTTGCACGAAATATTAGCCTTCTAGACTCAAACAATTTCAAACCACTTTTGTGATTATCATATGTTTTGAGTTTTTAAAACACTTAGCATCTATTCATGCAGTTTTTCCTGACAGCTTAGCACAGAGACCGAAAGTGAAAACCACGCGTTTTCTATAATGAGAAACAGATTTGAGCGTTTTTATGGTACATTTTGGTTTATTTGTTTTGTTAAAAAAAACTATATCATGAAATTGCTTGTTTAATTTTGTTTGCTGGAGTAATTATACATTTAGTCTATCAATAATCCTGGTCCACGATAATGAAGTTTAAATTTTGTCGGCCAAAAAAGACTATAGCTCTCTACAGTAGGGTTTTATTTTCTCTACATATGCAGAGTATTTAGTTTTCTTGTTAATAACCTCGAGTCCTGGTAAGTCTGCATCAGTGAACATAACAAGCACATTGCTGCACTGCAACAACATCTGTTAGACGAAAAAAATTCGTACTATTTTACGCAGCCCGGCAATGTAAAATATTTCTCGACATGGTATCATACACGACTGTATACATATTCTGTATACAATGTGTTTCCAATAATAAGTTAACTAACTGTGTGTCCTAAGGATGGTTTCGTATATTCAGTTAGTAATGTACTGATTTTGAGCCAACGTTTTGCTTAGCAATACAACGGCAAAGAGTAGTGCCATACCACAAACTAATTACCCTTTTGGTAAAAATTGTAGCCAGGTAATTTTTACGACTTCCTACTGAATGGAAACTATGCAAAAGTAATTATACCCCGCATCCTCTATTAGCCCGATTTGCGGTTTCACCATGGACCTGTCGTATTAGTGGCTCAATAAACAAAAGTCTTTCAGCATCTTATTGTATAGAGTGGCAGTCTCACAGTCCTATTACGGATCTCATAAATATGAGCGAAACTAGCCGGCGAACATGTCATAGGAAGGAGAGTGTTTGCAGTGTAATATTAATTTCTATAATAAGTGGAATGCCTGATCCGTTCGACTAAATTCGTACTATTTCATGTAGCCACATGGTAAAATATTTTCTCGACATGGTATGACACACGACTGTACATATTCTGACTATTCTGTATAAAATGTGTTTCCAATAATAGTTAACTAAATATGTGTCCTAAGGATGGTTTCGTGTGATTTTTAGTGACGTTTTACCTAGCAATGAGTAGTGCCACACGACGACAAACTACAGTAATTACCCTTGTGGTAAAAATTGCAGTCCTGTAAACGACTTCCTATTGAATGGAAACTAGGCCGCAAAGATAATTAGACATAACCCCCCATCATTTAGTACTCCCATTTGCGGTTTCACTGTGAACTTATCTTGTCGTATTAGTGGTTCAATGAACAAAAATCTTTCAGCATGTATACTCGGTCTGTCTGTAATGTCATGACTGCGGCAGTCTCACAGTCCTCGTTATATTCTCCTAAATATGAGCGAAACTAGGCGAACATGTTATGCATAGGACTGAAGAAGAGTGTTTGCAGTCTAACATTTCTAGAATCAGTGGAATGCCTGACCCGGGGCTCAAAATTGTTTGGTATATTCGGCATTGCTACAAGTATGAATGAGAAACTTCACTAGATCAGTTTTAGATGTTCGGTATAATCAGATGTGACAGTTTTACGGTCATAAAGCCATAAGTAAGATCCATATCAGTTGGTAGAAACTACTGCCTACCATAATAATTGACAGTTAGAGAGCTTTATTTAAGTGCATGGTTAAAGCTAGGGCACACAAGGCCAGTCAACTGAAGAGACTGATAAATCTGACTCATTGAACTGTTGAATGCTGTCCGCTGCACTTAAACAAAAACAGAAATCTATCAATAAGTCCACTTGTTTTTATAAACACGTGAATTAATGGACATGTCATTGTACGATTCGTAAGATGAAGGTGTATGCCGGATTGGCAATCAACTCCGATTCTAGCATCACCGTCGAACACAACCGCTTGGCCTCTGCAGTCGTTCAGTGACATAGCAAGTCCGATTGGAAGCATTTTGGCAAACAGCCTATTAGATTAAACACACCTGCAAGAAGCAGTATAATCAATTTGGTACCGCTTTGGGATCACAGTTTCAATATGCATAGGACAACTTGAATTCGATTCACCAGATATTCGGCCCTTTTTAGTTAAAACTCTTCCAAAAACAGACAAATCGAAACGAACCATGAAAGCTTGCTCAAAAAACTTTCGCTGAAAATGTGCCATGCACATATTCCAGGAATGTAAGATATCTTCTCACCACTTGGTCAAATGTTACTTTCTAGCATTCCACGATGATATGAAATCTTAACTGATGAAATTGTGCTCGCCCTTGGTCTGCCATTTTAGTTATCTGGACGTACTGTCTACGTAATTAATTGAATTGTTGACAGAGCTTTTTGTTTATAACTTATTGAGGTGCTTCAATGCGGTTCGAACGTTCTCTGGCTTTACCTCGGATTCTGTTCATTCTTGCAGCCACCTCATTATTTGTCTACTTTAAAAGTCATATGACTAAATGCCTCTCGTCAATAAACTGGTAAAATAGTGGTCTTGATTGAAAAACAGGAGCAGCTATTGGTCTCCGACA
This sequence comes from Desmophyllum pertusum, assembly GCA_029204205.1. Taxonomy (NCBI): domain Eukaryota; kingdom Metazoa; phylum Cnidaria; class Anthozoa; order Scleractinia; family Caryophylliidae; genus Desmophyllum; species Desmophyllum pertusum. The sequence continues at coordinate 2,909,127 of MU825399.1, forward strand.
TTTGGGATGTTATTCGGTGTCTTCAAACTTGAAGGAATTCCTTCCAAACTTTCATCAATCTATTGTGATAAACTATGGAAGACAGAACGTTCGTTTCATGTTTTTTTATTTATCTATTATCTCTTGACCTTTGCACTAAATTACGACAGAAACGAATCTGGAGGCGGTTGGTGTGGCAGATGCAAAATACAACTTGTATACTCTACGACATCTTCTACGTTTTGAATACGACGTTTTTAGTTTCTCTCTTTGCCCTTTACCCTGATACCACAGCAACCCTCTATAATAAGTAAGCTCAGTTGAACGTCCATGTTCGACACTAAAATTAACTTAACCTTGGCCTATGCCTGCGCCTAGCTGCCCCAAGCTAGAGACCACTAACGGTGCCTGTCAGACCCATATTTCAAGTCTCAAACGAACGTTTTCGTATGACTGATTCGATAACGATTATGGTATAAATGTCAAGATAAAAAATACCTCACACATGCTTTTCGTAAGTGAACTGTCATGTCAACTAGACCATCTATTTACCACGCGAGCCCTCATTCCAAAGACTGTCTTCTAGCACTTAAGAAAAGAAACCGTCTCGGTGTTTTTAACTAGGAGTGAGACAGGCGAGGAGGAAACTTTATTGTAGGTAAATGAGTTACCCATTTATCAAGGTATCCCTAATGTGAAAATTTCGATCTGAATAACTTTTTTGTAGTGAAGGAAACGTTATATATATTAGATCAGTTTTATCTACGTCTGAAACCTCTTTGGTGTGCTGTATGTTTTTCAAACACAACAAAATATCTGTAGTCCTTCCAGTAACATCACAAATTTAAGGCTTTGTCTTGATTGCTTTCTTGCATGATGCTTCACTGTCGAGCTCAAAATATATCTTTACTGATTGCTACGCAGATATGTTTTTTATTGTTAGTTTTTGAGAATTTGGTGACACATGAATTTTGAATTTGGTGATACACTCAAAAAGAGAAGAGTAAAGTAAAGAGTTTAGTTTAGTGTAATCAGGTGTAATAAGTAGCCCCGACATATACTTTTTCAAGGCTGCTTGAACTGATTAAATAACCTAATTTTAACTCGGGTTTGATGGGGATGATTAGAACACCTAGTGCCGCACTTGTTAATGTGCTAGCGGCTGTTGCTAAGTAGAACAAGTCCAGTTCACATGATGATTTGGGTCGGTTGCGATCAATGAGGGTGGTCACTGCCCAAAGGCGAGTTGGAGCGTTTACCGCGTAATGAAACCGTTAGGAATTCTCGTTAATTTTGTCCCCGTGCATGCAGACCCGTGAATGTTTTTTATTTAAAACATTTGCTTGATCGACAAGTTATATCTGTTAAGACAAAGCCGATTGTATTTTGCAAAAAATTTTGATTATGTAACTCTTCGCTCTCTCAATTGTCACAATTGTCTTCGATGTATTGCATTATCCACAAGAGACAGTTGGGTATTACTTCTATGATCCGGTTTTCGTTGGTCCACTTGACCCTGATGTGATAAATTTGATTGGGTTGAGAGAACAGTGTTCAAAACATCGCCAGAGAAAGAGGATTTATTTACAAGTGAAATCAAAGGCGTCCTATCTTCTTAATTCATTTTTTGACATTTGGTCGCAAATAAGTGATCTCGTGTGGAATCCGAGAACTTTATACTCTTGAGGCTGCACAAACGGGTGCTGTTTTACTAGTTAAACATACTCAAGATAACAATTTGTTTTTCAGCTTGTTTTGTATCGTATTACAACCAAATTTGGATGAAAGACAATTAAAATCAAAACAGACTTAGCAAATGTTGAATGAAATAGATTCGGAGTTGCGTGCCCGCACGATCGTTAATTTCTCGGATGCCATTAGTGGAAATGCTTCAGCTGTGATTGGCGTTCGATGCACGAGAACCCTTACAAGAAGCCAGCGAAAGATTTGAGCTTTCAACGGTTCCTCTCATCTGACAACAGTCTCAAACTTTTGAAGAATGTCGGACGGTGCGACGGATCACGACAGTAAGGTCACTAACATGGTATGACATCCTTATTTCTCATGCACGAGAGTAATTTTCAAACCTTGGTAACCTACAAATCCCATTAAATGATTCATCTCATATAGGAGCGCTAATCTTTTCCTCTTGAGAGTTTTAATCAACATCCACTCGAGGCCAGATGAAAGCCGCTTTTATATTAGTAGTAAATACATGTTCGTGACAAACCGGTTGGTGGAATTGAATAGTGGTATTTGTTTTCACACGGGGCCATTTAGGCGTATTTCCAAACCTATTAGACAAACTATGCTTCAAGGTTAATTTTGAAAATTAAGAATTCAGACATCAGTATTTAGAACAGCATGTGTTTTAGGCCTTGATTATCTTTTCTAAGAATGCTAAGCTGAGTGTATTTGAGTTATTTAGTTGGTAAGAGTGGCATGTGTCGAGTCCATGTTTGCTCAATATTGCACTGCATTATCAGAAAGTCAAACAAGCTATTGGTCATTCATTGAAATCCAACTCTCCACCTTGGTGACATATATGTCGGCTGACGAGGTCACCCTTAAACTGGAAATATTTCCGGTAAAAAAGCCCTCTGGGTACTAGACGCCAATTTTAGTTGAGCACCTCAAAGGAAGAGTCGAGACTGGGAGTCCTGTCGTGCTCGCTTAACTCTGTACATCTGTAACCAATAAGTTCGACGAATTTCTTGATTCAAACAGGGCTGGATTTAGTGCGTTTCAACCAATCAGAAGGCGCAAAATGGTATTATAAGCAGCTAGTCGGCTTATTTGAGCGCTAACTGCATGTTTAAATCAGATTAGTTTAAATCAGCAAGCGTGAAGTAATCAAAGTGAGAACGAATCTTGACTTAGCTTTTGTCTCTTGTAGACCATCCTCGAATTCGTAATGAGGGTAAGGCGAAGAGTCCGTCAAGTGCCCCTAATGCTCTGTGTAATGATCCTCACCTCGTTCTTCCAAGTTGGACAGAGTGTATGGTGAGTAGTAAGCCTCTTGTCACCTCATTGGCACCCATTTTGTTTTTATTCAGGATGTCGTTTTCCTTCTTTGAGGGTTTTACGTTTGTCTTGGTTTTTACACAAAAGCATCTGGAAGAAATCCCCGAAATCCGAAGAAATGCCTCAGTTCCGTTAAAGTGAGGTGTTAGCTCAATGTTTACTTGCTAGTAAACGCGGATGTGTCGAGAGTTACACTTCAACTGGAGTCGGCCAACCAACCGCATGCTTGAAGTTTCAACTAAGTTTTCTTTTCATTGCGTATCCTTTTAGTTGCTCCTGTCGAATTACGCATCGGTTTCTCGGCAGAGCGTTAATGGTTTTATAATTCTTTCAATGGCGATTACTTGCAAATTACTTAACCAAACATCTCCTCTTGTTTTGTATTCAAACAGGTCGCTCAGTATTCCACACCAAGTGTACATCGTGGGCACAGTGTCTCATTTTTGCAATGGCATGGACCTGACTCCGAGGCAGTCGACATGGTGCGAGGAGAACCGAGAGCTTATGGCTAGCATAAGATACGGTGCAAACCTTGCCGTTAAGCAGTGTCAGTACCAGTTTCAGTATCGACAGTGGAACTGTTCTGTGCCAGAAAGAGACAGTAATACTCTGTTTCGTCGCATCACAGGCAAAGGCGAGTATTCAGCGACTCCTCTAAAGCTTTCTCTCAGCCTTGTTTGATTATTTACTCCTCTTAAGGTTGGCATAAAGTTACTATCTTTTCTTGACAACATCTGCTATCGTGATTACTACACTGCATGTTTGTTTTGTGCGAGAAACCTTAATTAAAGCCGTGCCCTTGTTGCTCAGCATCGATAAAACTTAGCAACTTAGCAGGCATTTCCCTGGGCTATTAAAATAATTGAATGGCGATAGCTCTCGTTTCGTCGAAAAGGAGTCAACTCGAGTTGGACATAGTGAAATTCTGTGCCGGAACGCGACGAGAACATATAGGGGCGCCTTTAGTGGATATCCGGTCGCATTCATTCAAAAGCAAAGCATGACACATTATTGCTTTGCTTATTTCCACTGTTCAAGAGGAATTTTACCATTGAAGCAAAACGGTGATGAATTAGAAGACACTTTAACTATTAGTGTCTCTTTCGAGATCACGCACTCTGTTGCTTATGGAGCCATTGTTGTGGTTCCATTTGAATGTCCATCATGATTTCACTTTGCGATATGCCCAGATGCCCATTGTTGGCACTTCAAGTGGCCCACGCAAAAAATGGGTTCAGCTGCACCTTGGAACTAGAATGTTTTTTTCGGTCGGTCTCAGCAATAGCCCGACTTCAAAGAATTCCATCTATTTACATGAACTTGCATGAGTCTCAAGTTTAATTCATCACGATATATTGAAAGTATGGACGGACAACTTTGCACTGACAACACATATGAACATGATTGAAATGTTCCTCCCTCCAACCAACCATTGCACTTCTTACTCTTGTCGAGCAGACCGTCTTATAATTTTTGTACAAGTAAGAAGTTGTTGGGCAATAAGTTCATCTGTTTCAGGCCTTTTATCAAGAGGGCCAGAACAGCCTTCAATTGATGCCCTCTGTCAAGGGTATCTCTCGAATCTGTCGACTGAGTGTTATCATGTTTGAGAGCCTATAACTGCGATAACTTTTAAAAGTTGCTTATTTTCCAAGTCATAACACAGAAGCAGTTGAGATGACTGAAGTTCTTGAGTACTTCACCTTCAATTTGTCCAGAATCCTCTGTTGTCAAAGTGTCTTTCCAGTTTATTCTTATGTCCTATCATGTCTGTTGCAAACATGGAAATAAAGATCAACTTCCAATTTTGGTTAAAAGTAATATCATGCAAATGGAAATGTGAAATCGAAACATTTAGACAAAGACATTGGCTTTCATCTAAAAAAAATACAAAATAATACTCACTCAACAACTTTCGCGTTTAACCTCTCATAAATTAATTATACTAACGGCAACTATTTTCTCAAGCCTTGTTGTTATCTTGCAAGTCATGTCTTTTAGCAATTGGTATTTGTTGTAATATTTTGCAACGAAGGCAGTTTGTAAAGGACAAAAACTTGGCTTCGGATATTTTTAATTATCTTTTAAATGTTGGTAATTTTTCAACAATGAACAGAAATTTAATTAGATGTACCCTGCACTGATGCCTGGAGGGTGTGTAGTTATTAAAATTGATTTAGTAATTTTTTGGTTGGCTTGCTTTATTTCTTCGATGACAAAGAATATTTTATATACAGCATTTCGAAGCATTGAGTTATTTTTCCTACTCTTTCGAAAAACGACACAAATCTTTGCATTTCGAATGCTTTTGGCAAATGTGGAGAACGCACAGGAGAGCATATATACTTATATGTTTCTCAGATTATTTTAATTGTCGTACTTTACTATTTAATATTACTTTACTTTCTGTTTCATATACTCCCCAATGCAACTTGATAATTAATCATCCCTCCAGAATATTTTTGTAAACCAAACCAGATTATTTGTTTTTGTCCATAATGTCATCTTCGGTTTGTGTAAAGCTAGAGTGTGATGAATTTAATCACGTGATGGTCATTTTGTTCTGTAACTCTTCTCAAGAGTATGGGCGATGAGTTGGAAGTCAATGTTAGTGATACGATTTTTTTTTATACTCCTGTGTATGACTGTAGGAACAAAAGAGGCTGCTTTTACGTATGCCATATCATCTGCTGGAGTGGTCTATTCCATAGCCCGATCATGCGTTGAGGGTAACCTTAGTGCGTGTGGCTGTAGCCGTGAAAGAAGACCAAAGGACTTGAAAAGCGAGTTTCAGTGGGGTGGATGCGGAGACAACATTGAAGAAGGTGTAAGATTTACTAAGCAATTTATGATCGCTGGCGAAGACAATAAAGCTAAAGAAACGCGTAAACAGGAGAGGACGTTGATGAATTTACACAACAATGAAGTTGGAATACAGGTGAGAGATTCGAGAATATGGTTTTACTTATCCGGGACCTCAATATTGCATTGCTCCCTGATGTTGGAATATATCAAAAGATGAGCCTAATTATTACTGAATGAATCAGAAAAGTCCTAAAAAAATCCCACAAACAAATTGCCGTCCTGCACAGATAACCACATGCTCAATCACTGAACATGGACGTTCTGAACTCCATATCTACTATTCTGCACAAATGGCACCCTGGGTCATTATAACTGATATATATACTCCATATCCCTTGCATGCCTGGCTGTCTCTATGTCATCCAGTTAAAATAAAGGTCGACTTTAATTCAAATGGGGTGGAGGTGATGTCAAGATTATTAATAGTTTGGGTCTCAGGCGTCTGTCTGTCTCTATAATTTATAGCTGAAAAACTGTTAAACTGGAAAACTGTATTTATAAGGAAACTTAGTCAATGGACCACATTTTATACGGTATATAGTTTGTTGTGAAGAACGGTAAGAACTTTTGGAAGCTAAATAAAGTCCGTCGTATCATGTGCTTTGCAACAGAAGGGAAACGTAGTATTGCAGCCAAATTTATGTAATACAAGAGAAGACTAGCTTTCCAGATTTTGTAATGAGCCTTTTGATCTTAACATCTATGCGACAAAATCTGTTTGCAAGTCAGTAACAAACCGAGAATTTGCCAGGAGTTTAGCTCTAAAGTGTTGCTCACAAACAAGGCATTGGAAATGAAGAATATTTGGAGAATTACACTATGATGCATGTACTTGCAGATACACCAACATAAACACACATAAAAATAGATTGTACCATCTATATCATGATCAGTTTTCATTTCGGAACTCTTTAGATATCCCTTTTAAATTGTTATCATATCTAGAACTTTTAAAAATAGCGGCGGGACTTTTGACCGGACATCTTATAAGGTAGGCTTGATTTCCGCCGCTCTTCTTGTGTCTCCATGGTTGCTCCCGGCACTGTTGGCGATCCAGCAGTGAGCCGAGGAAGGGGCATCATTCCAAACGTTTATCTCTAAAACTATGCACTGTTTTAAGATATAACTGGTGTCCACAATATGTGAAACTGAAACCAGCTGTGTGTTTTTAATGCTAACGGAATTCGCACACACGCACAGTCAGAAAGTAAATATTTGATTGTGGTCACATCTAACTTACTGACTAACTGGTGAAGTCACGCCCTATTTCATTTTTTTCCTTTGAACAAATATTTACATTATGCATCTAATTAACAAAAAAATGTCGACACTTCGCTGACCAAATAAAGCCAAATAAACTAACATTACCTTAATTTTAGCATGCTACGCTTGCTTACAACATATACTGATAATTCATAGTAATTTTAAGTGACGTTTGTCGATCTTGATCTTGCAACAAGAGATAATAAACGGCAATAATTCCTAGTTTGGCTTCTTTCTCGGATTCAAATTGTCTAAGTCCTCAACTGGACGTTCTATAGTAAATATTTTGATAGCACTTCCTGCTTGGAAGCATTATTGCGTTAGGTTCAGTGCAGTGGTCCACATGCAGCGGACATCCCCTTCAGGCCGCAAACCGAGAAAGGTGGAAATCCAACTAATGCACTATGGACTTTTGGAATATTTTTCCATTCGGGTTACTATCACGGGAAACTCGTTCTTTCCCTTGGTAAGAGTACACAGGAAGTGTTAATTACTTAATGTTTGGCGGTTTGTTATTATCTCGAGTTCTAGCGTCTTCCTGTGTTGACTTTTGTGAGACTTAGCCATGACTAGACGTTGAGTTCTTCGAGAAGGAAATGTGGTTATTTCATTATGAAAGAGAATTCATAGCAACAACCAGGATATATTTAAATGGCAGACAAGCTTTAATGACATTAATTGAAAGGTTTGAATACTCTTTGGAGACGGTGGCTTTATTGTAATTCTATTACAATTCATGGGAACATATTTGGTGCAATTGCCCAATTAACCCTTCACGTGTATCCTATTTATACCTCTTTGTACTGTCGGTGTACACACGAATAATGATTTTGCGGCCTTTTTGTGTCCCACCCGGGCCATTGATAAGTATCTTCTTACTTACAGTAGATAAATATTACCGACTATTATTTTCTTTGAGGGGTTGTCTGTCGTCGGTGCAGAATTCTCCGAGTTAACTCATTTCCGTAACCGGTTGCCATGCATCAAACGTTTAGCGCCCACAGAAAAAAAAGTTGCGGCTTTTGTTTCCTAAATTATGAAGATATGTGTTTTATCGTACCGACAGAATTACCTTTATGATCGTCTGATGTTGTTTGTAGACGCCGGCGTGATTCGGATAAAATTTTCCGATTGAAATCATGAACTCAGAACACATTATGGATTTCCAAAAACAGACTTTCATACTTTGTATGGGCTGGTGTAGTACTGATATTGAAGATAGTTTGTCTCATCGACGGACTAGAAATATCGAAATGACGAATTTTAAACGATAGAAAATGAATTCACTTTATTTCTGAGCAAACCTGTCTTTCTTAAGTGCACTGTAATCTATTTTAACGTGACTCATAGAATTTCAAAGACATACCTACACCACAGGAGAAGCCCACCAATTGATAATAATTCTATAAATTACAGGAACCCATTAGGAACTGAGTATCATTATTATGGAAATGGATTACAATATGTTTTGGCTCCTATTCTTTCGAATGTTGGAAAAATACTGTTGCAGCGTCATGGCAACATGACGTCACACTTTAGGACTCTATTTTCGCCCTGCATCTACTGCACGCCGCGCACACATTTTCATGTATGAGAAATACAATCTTGATACTGGCATGAACATTGGCTTGAATATTCAATCATGCATGTATTCAGATCAGCGGAAGGCTCATTGGACCAATCAGAGCACACTGTCGAATTAACAATATGTATTTTTTAATCAGACTGGATGATAGTGGGATTTTAAAATTTGTTTCCATTATTTAATTAGTATTTTTCAATTAAGCTGTTCCATAAATTGAGGTTAAAGGTAGCTATGCACACGTGCATTTCCATTCAAAATCTACAACTATACCTCCCAAAATGTAAGCCCTCCAATTTGTCCTGCTATAGACGTCCCTAATGTCTTTAAAACTTTTCACGATATTGAAATAACGAAGAAGGAAGAACAGAGCGCAAAAATGCACGAGTGTACAGCTGCTTAACAACATAAACAGATCATTCGGCAGTGAGGCATTCTATCCGGCGTGGATTGTCTCGTGCATACTTTATATCTTTACACCTGGGACTATGCTCAAGGAAAATCTCCCATGTTCTGTCGTTGATATCCTTCTTTATTTCTCCACATCACTTCACCGAATGATCATATCAAGCGCCATATTATTCGATATCACAGATCACCATTGTGTAACCACTATTATCATATACATGTGTTTTTGTGGTGGACATCTTGTGATCATTTGCTTAATTGCCATCTAATTTCCTTTCGCCGCCGGGCCATTCACTAATTCCGCCATTGCTGTGAAGTACCAAACTGCCGCGAGCTCACCTGCAGCATTTATTGAAGCCTGAACCACGTCACCGCCCAGCATCTGTGGCATATCATCTCTCATCTCCACAATTCACTGTGTAACCACTATTCCCATATTTATTGTTGTGGACACCTCACCAACGGTTGCTGTAGCTGTGCCATCCGTTCCGTTCTGTTCTTCGCCGATTACAAAGTGCTGTGAGGTAAAGGACCGTAAAGATAGTTGCCTACAGCTACTGCATCTGCAGCCTTCCCTGAGGTCTGAGCGTCGTCGTCCAGTACAAGATGTGGTTCAGGGATATCATTATCATCTTGTTTCACCCACACAATTCCTCTTGAACATCGGTGCTCCATCGTCCACTCTCTAAACGTTCACAAAGATCCCTTAAAAACTTCTCTGCCGCAGAAAGTAACCGTTGTTGTTTTCCTCACGTTTAGGTCGTTAAGGATAATTTTGTAATGCGGTGCAAGTGTCACGGAGTATCGCAGTCTTGTGAAATGAAGACTTGCTGGAAAGAGCTTGCCCAGTTTCCTGCCATTGGAACAATTCTCTTGGAAAAGTATGACAAGGCAGCAAAGTCAAGTACGACAGAAGAACCGGACGGATCCTAAAAGCGAGTAAAAAATCGGTGGACGGCAATAAGAGGGCCGGAAGACGTAGAAGCGCGTCAAAAAGACCAGCCGCGGGCAATCTGGTATACATAGAAACCTCACCTAACTATTGCCTTCGAAGCAACAGACGCGGAACACTGGGAACCAGTGGTCGAGAGTGTAAAACCGATATCGAGGGACATGGCAGTTGCAGAGAACTGTGCTGTAAGCGAGGCTTCCTTCCAACCCGAGTGCTAGTCAAAGTGAGATGCAAGTGTAAGTTCTACTGGTGCTGCGAGGTCAGGTGCAAGGAGTGTGTCCATTTTGAGGAAAGAAAGATTTGTCTATAAGAAGGCCTACTCGCTACCGATCAAATGTGTGGCACAAGACATATTTTGGCTTTCAAGAGAAAGGAAGCGAGTCATTGACGGAAAAGAGGAATTGTGAACACACAACCGTGTTATGCATCAACCGTGTTATGCGTGGCAGGACAAGTTGAATGTGCAACTCAGTGGAGTGCAACTCTACGTCATCATAATCGTCTATATTTGGGACATTTATGGGAACCAGAGCAAGGGCACTTTAGTGCATTGTTATAGCAAAAATTTATCCAGTCTCTACGACTACTCAAACCAAATTCCAATTCAAGAGATAGATAATTGAGCGAAGATCTCGTTTGAGAGTAAAACGTTGCCTTGTAATGTGTATTAGCCATTCTTTGAAGATATTTTATAGAGAAGCGCGTGACGTTATGTATGAAGATTTTAAGATGAATGACTCTGATAGTTTTTGTAGAGTCTGAAAAAATGAATTTTTACCATTTAAAATATACATAAAATATACCAACTTCAGTTTCATTGTAAATATATGTATTTTACAAATACTTCTTAGATTGTTATTTACCGTACATGTATTTACACAAATGTTTAGACTCAAAGATAGAATATCAGTTGTGAATATGAGATGTCAAAAATTTGTCAAAAATTAATCAATAAACTTTGTCGAGTGGCATCGGTAGGGTAGTCTTCACGGTAAAAAGGGTCCCGTTTGTAATTTTATTTTAGGAACCTCACAAGTAAATCAGTACCTGTTGCCGAGTGATAATCAATAGCCTTTTCACTGTTAACATGTCATATCTGCATAACAACACAGCCGAACATATAGAAGCGAAGCAATTTCAGGCATAAGCTGCAATTTTTTTTAGCTCCTTAAACTCCTTTAGTATAAAAACAGTTAACTACAATTCTTTAGTTTACGTTATTTAAGCCGTTGTAGTTCTTCTCGGTTATAAATTTGTTTTTATAGTTGAAGGAACCATAGTTAATAGAGGGAAATGGTTATGAAGCCCGGCAAAGTTCTTTGTTATATGTTTTTGTTCGCTATTTTGGGGGTTGACCGTGCACAAAACCTGACAAAATACAATAGGTGGTTACGTGTGTTCAAGCAACTAACCAATAGAAACGTTGCGATTACGTAATCATCATGCATAGTGTATAAGCGCAAAACAAAAGATGTGCACGGTCGTGGACCATCCAACATAAATCTTGGCCTCTTTGTTTGCTCCTTTGAGGTTTGCCGGGCTTCATAACCATTTCCCTCTATTAACTATGAAGGAACTGAAGAAAATTACGATGTTTTACGTACAGCTTGTGCCTGGGATTGCATCGCTTCTAATTTAACTGTATTGTTACACAAATATTTAACAATTATCCTGCGAAGTCGCGCGGAATATCGTCTGATACTTAGCCGACGAGGCCGTAGGCCGAGTTGGCTAATGTCAAGCGATATTCCGCAAGATTGAGCAGGATAATTGTTATTGTCAAGGAGTCGCAAAATAAAAGCATCGAAATGTCCCACTAAAGCAGGGGCACCCAACGGATCGTTTCGGTGGAATATCTGTTCGGAAGGCCTATAATCGCCTCGGATATTCGGTTAGGGAAATGTCATCTCAAACTTTCGTAATATGGGAAAATTAATGCCTTTTGTTTTCGGAGAGATAAAAATGTCGTTTTGGGTACAAAAGCAGGTCAGCTAGAATTTTCGGAAAGGCAAATTCAGCTCGTAAATTCGGGTAATAAGAGTTCAATCCCTAAAATTTTCTGATGTTTGAAAGTTCAGCTAACGTATTCGAAAAGAAACATTTTTCTTAGCGATTAAAAATAAGCCATTAAACTGCACAAAAAGCACAATTATAACGTAAAAACAACGTTCCGACACCTACAAGAAAAGTTTGTCGTTGGGTGCCCCTGCTAAAGGTCCTCTCAAAGTCAGCAGCGCTTTCTAATAGGTCGGAAGAGTCAAACTATATACCAAACTATATGGCAAACTATATACCAAAGGATATCTGTCATGTACAAGTGAGCATCGTGACAATCTGTTGAATGATAAGACATGTCAACCGTGACACGGGCTAGTAGTTCGTCGCCAATATCCAACAGTGGTAATAGCGTTTGCATGATACTGCATTCGAAGTTTGACATTTGAACTAGTGGTGTTCAGCAGTTCACGATATTTGAAATTAAAACATCTCTGTATAATTATTTTTTTACACTGATAATGCTGACATCAGGCAGGATTTATTATTTATCAAAGTTGTTACCAAATGATGATCGTTTTATCATCACGAGATCATTACCGTTTAGAGAAAATAAATCTTGTAGTAAACTGTCGTCCCTATCTACAGTTTGTTTCTTTCTATATTAATTTTATTTAAGTACTGTTCCAGAATACTTTTGTCACTTTTCTGTATGGAAAAAGTTGGTAATGAACAAATCTATTATGACCGTGTGGCACTAATTTTTCAATTTGCGGGAGTTTAATTTTTAGGATTGGCGATTTTTTGTGTTTCGCGGGATATAATATTTGCGATTGACATAGACTAGTTTTTCGTGGAAGAAATTAATTTTTGGAATTAATTTAAAAACGTAATATCGTTTGCTTTTTTATACATATCAAATAGAAAACGTTTATTGTGTTTCCATGGAGTTATGATAACACGAGTGAAGTTTGGGAGAACGAGAAATGCTGTGGAAACGTGTCCACAGCAATTTCGAGTTCTCCCAAACTTTCACGAGTGTTACCATAACTCTATGGAAACACAGGGAAAGCGTTATGAAATAAAAACAGTAAGCAATTTTCTATGTTTCCATAGAGTTATGGTAAATGGTTTTGAGCCAATCAGAGATCGCGTATAGTATCTTGTTTATTTCATGTACTTTTAAAACACGTTAACCAGGGTTTAATTATTTTTATTATTATTATTACTACAGAAAAATCTTTGGTTTATTGCTCTGCTCATGATCGAGGCAACGATAACAACTTGAACGCGGAACCACAGAGTCGATTAACATTCGGACGATGTCTAATATTTATACTTTTAAAAGTCGAGTAAATTTTCGCGGTACAATTTTTGCGGGTATATATTTATTTCTTTTTTTCTGGGACTTTTTATTTGCGGATGAACAAAAAAAAAACGCGAAGTGCCATACGGTAATTCGATGTATGTGTAACAAACACACCTTTCCTTGTGTTCTTCTTGCAACCCCTTTCTTTCCTTTCCTTTTATTTTATTTATTTTCTTTTCCTCTTAATCTCGTGTCCAGGCCTCCTTTCTTTTACACAACCCCAAAATCCGCTGCAACCCATCTCTTTTCTTTTCTTTCACTCCATCCTTAGAGTACTGACTCATTACACAAGTGGCCGACAATCTCGACTCTTCTGGCCTCCGTTCCTTCCTGAACCCGAACCCTACCCTCTCCTAGGCGTTTTTCTCCACCGTTTTTACCACCATGGGTAAGGCAGGTGACCATTACATATCGCAGGCTCAACCTCGTGAATAATTTATTAATGTCCATTAAATGCATATATAAATTAATGTTAACAGCCCATCGATCGAGCGATCGAGTGGTAATTTGCATATTCGTCCTTTAACAGCTATACTCGCTATTCTCGAGTAAAAAGGGTCTGTGCAAAACACTTGAACTTGATCCCGCCTGAAATAATAAGCTTCGGTTCGCGAGGAAAAACCTGATTTACCTGATTTACCTGATTTACCTTACTCCTCATTTGGTGTGGTCTTCACTGAATCAGTGTCCAATAATAATGTTTTCAATATAAAGTCACTTTTAATTAATAACATTTCTGAGTAGCAGGTAATAACTGTCGTATTTTATTTTACTTTGCACTCAGGTTGTAAAAGAGAAATCCAATATTATCTGCAAGTGTCACGGGATGTCTGGATCGTGCAACATGAAAACGTGTCAGAGAGAATTGCCAGAATTCAGGGTGATAGGCGACGCGCTGCACATGAAATATGACAACGCCGTCCGCGTTAAAATGCAGATGAAAGACGCTTTGAACATTCTTAATATTGTCAAGAAAAAAAGGAATGGTGAATACCGTCGAGACAACGGCGGCAAATTGAGAAGCACCCATAAAAAGGCATCCATCAACACCATGGTGTATTTAAAGGACTCCCCTGACTACTGCTTCAAAACTCACGATTTTCCAGGCACTCAGGGACGGATCTGCAGCACTGACGCGTTTGTGGCAAACAGCTGCACAGAGCTGTGCTGTGGTCGCGGGTACCGCTCCATACAGGTCGTGACAAGGCAGAGATGCAAATGTAAATTCCATTGGTGCTGTGAGATTAGATGCAAGGAATGTGAGAATGAAGAGACAAAGAACATGTGCAGGTGAACACTATTGTTGGAAGAAGACAAATACAAAATCTTGAAGCATGATATGAGCGATAATTATGACTTAAAATGCGATGTACAGGCGCATCTTAATACTTGTATAAGCTGCTGTAGAAAGCTTAAAGGAAGCCAGACTCGTTTATGAGTGCAAATATTACAAAACGCATGTATTTTTTTGGTATTAGCAGTTGTAAAAAGGCTATCAACCATATTCATTTATGAGTGGACGAATTTGCGTGGAATGAATCGTTTTGGCATTCATCGTGCTTGCCTTGCTTTAAGATTTGCATGAATTCGCTGGACAACGCCTTTAATCTATGGATCACTTCTTACAGAGAAGAGCGCGCTACCGTTTCCTGTCGACAAAGATTTTGATTAATTTTTGACAATTTTTGATTTTTTTTGACAACTTTCTGATGGCTTCCATTTAAACCATAGTTAATAGAGGGAAATGGTTATGAAGCCCGGAAAACTTCAAAGGGGCAAACAAAGAAGCCAAGATTTATGTTGGAAGGTCCATGACCGTGCACATCTTTTGTGTTGCGCTCATACACTATGCATGAATTACGTAATCGCAACGTTTCTATTGGTTAGTTGCTTGAACACACGTAACTCCTATTGTATTTTGTCAGGTTTTGTGCACGGTCAACCCCAAAATAGCGAACAAAAACATATAACAAAGAACTTTGCCGGGCTTCATAACCATTTCCCTCTATTAACTATGTTTAAACTAACAAATCAAGTTGCAAGAACTGTGGGAGAACGCGAACGTGGGGCTTGATAACTCCTTGACTTGATAACATTTTGATTGGCCAGTTGAAACGAAAGCCATCAGAAAGTTGTCAAAAAATTGTCAACAATTCATCAAAAACTTTTGTCGAATGGCAACGGTAAGGCAAGGCGCTCTTCGCTGTACATTTGTGCGCATTGTTCACTTGTTAATGTTGGTCTGTCTATTGGCTCTCACTCGAGAACAAGCATCAGTATTGTTCTAATTAGGAAACAGACTAATTCGGCTACAAAAAGTTGAAACGTTTCCTTGAACCAGGAACCCTCGTATTCAATTGACTTTATTATCCTGTGTATTCTAGTCTAAGTGGGTCCATGAACAAGTATTTACAACAGCCTGTACATGTAACTCGTATACAGTAAGTGTAGTCGTTTTTAAAAACTTTCTTAATGATTTCTGATCGAATTAGAGTAAACTACGAGCGGTTTCCTCTTTTTCCTAAGTTTTCTATGGCGCGAGAAGAACACGCTGAATGTGGGAAAAACCGATAGGCGAGCGATGGCGCCGCGAGTCTCGAGAAAATTATACGTTTCCGCTCACGCGTAGGATCTGAGGGAAAAAGATGCCGGCCGACTACTAGGCTCGAATTCCGCCGCTCTCCGCTCTAGTCCGGTCTTCGTAACTTCCCGAGAAGAGAAGAGACGGTGCCTTCGGGTGGATGAGCGTGGGCTCATTTTCCCGAACAGCGGCTGGTAAACGAGCCTAGCCGACTACTCGCAGTCTACAATTAGACGGTGAATTGTTAACCTTTAACTCCCAAGTGTGATCTGCATCTAATTTCTCCTTACAATATCAATACATTGTCAAGCAGACAGGTGATCAGACAAGAAAATCATCAAACTGAAAGACATTGATGTACTACTAAATTCTCGGAACTAAAATTAAAGGAATGTATGGCAATTAGAGAGGAGAATTGATATTTTGAGTTTGGGACTGAAAATGATTCACGACAGTTTCATCAGTTTAATAGTGGTAAACTGTGACGTCACAAATTTTCAAATTATTTTTATCAAGCCTCAAAATCCCATAATTAGATAAAGATTGCTGCTGTATGATCAGCCACAAAATTTCAATTTGTTAGCACGAATACAACAGAAGATATAGAGGTTCAAAGTCTGGTACCGTCCCATACAAACCTCTCTAATTTTGCGCCAGTTCTAAACTGAAGGAACAGGTGCAAAATTATAGAAGGGTTTGTATGGAGAAATTAAAACCTGAAGTGCCCATATCTCGGCCGCAAATGGCAATGGAGAGCTAATTTTTGGCCAGTGGACGTTTTTTGGCATGCTTTCTCTGAATAACTGATCAAATTTTATAATTTCGCAAATTTAATTTTTGTGACGTCATAACTTTAGTACTCTATTCTGGTTTGTTTGTAAAGTTGTTGGATTTTAGTCCGTCACCAAGAGAGGATGATCTAAGAGAAGGATTCCCCGTGATTCATGATAATTTTTTGAAATCTATTGATAGCTTCGTGCCATGCTGTGAAAGTTACTTTTCAGTATTGCCTTCTGATATCGAGACTCCGACATCACGTTGCTCGAACTGACTAATCAGGTAGCGCTCTTAAATAGCTCAGCTATGAACTGAAAATTAAAAATAGGTTATTATTGGAAGAGACCAATGTATCGGGGGGGGGGGGGGATGCTTCTCTTAGATCATGCTCTCTTGCCTTGGGACTGAAATTGATTCACAGCAGTTCATTTTAATTCTTGTAAAGTTGTTAGATTTTAGTAAGTCATTTATTGTATTTATTATTTTTTATACGAATTTTTACGAAAACTATTTAATCTACCCTCGTTGTAAACTACTTTTTTGGTCATTGTCATAGTTTTGATATCTCTTTGTTTCGCAATAAGCGAACCTTTTTTAAAGACCTGTCGAAAAAATAACAAAATGGTTCGTAACAGGCGTCCGGAACCTTAAAATGTTTTGATTAATTGTGGTGATAAAAATAAAAAAACGGAAGAAAGAAAAGCCCAATTTGTTGTTTTTCTTTTAAATCTGTTTGTACCATTTCACTGCCTTGATTTCAACACACAAATTCTCCCTTCAAGTGTCCATTCGTTTCATATGGTATTAGTTGGGAGAGTTTGATTACATATCAACACACTGATATGATGTAGCAAATTAAAGTGAATGGGAACAAGATGGGAATCTTATCAAATTTTCTTTCATATGGCATGGAAATGTAAACATTTTTGTCCCGTTCACTTCAGCTAAATCTGTTTAGTTAACTCATAGTCAATAGAGGAAATGGTTATGAAGCCCGGCATACTTCAAAGGAGCAAACAAAGAGGTCAATATTTATGTTGGAAGGTCCATGACCGTGCACATTTTTTGTTTTGCGCTCATACACTATGCATGAATTACGTAACCGAAACGTTTCTATTGGTTAGTTGCTTGAACACACGCAACCACTTATTGTATTTTGTCAGGTTTTGTGCACGGTCAACCCCCAAAATAGCGAACAAAAACATATAACAAAGAACGTTGCCGGGCTTCATAACCATTTCCCTCTATTAACTATGGGTTAACTCTTTCGCTATTTTAGTATAATGTAATACGTATTTAGCATGGATAGCCTGGACTGTATGGTCGTTATTCAGTTTGCATTTACTTTGCTTGTTCCACTGATAACAAGGAACGAAACTGATTAACGATCTCGCTTACCAGTCTACTATTAAATACCAGTCTACTATTAAATATAAGAAGAGGTTTTTCCAATGTTATTTAGGTCTATTTAACTACAAATTAAATCTCTTAAAAAGAAAAGAAAAAAAAACAGAACAGGAGACCTTTAGGGGAGACTAACTGATTTAGTGATACATGTCAAATGTTATGTTATATACTGTAGCAAACTTTAGTGAAAGCACCTTGAGTAAATACATATAGTTGAATTGTTTACTGACTGGAGTTGTCTCATCAGGCTGCTGCGCCCGGCTCTCGAACTACTGTACTGTTAGTACGATAAATAGAAAATGGCGCGCGTGTTTACTGAGCCTTATTAGTATGAACACAAGATAAAGTATGGGAAAACTCGAAAGCTTAACAGTTATATGTAAACCCGAGCCGCAAGCGAGGGTTGGGTTTACATAAGCAATTTTGAATTCTCCCAAGCTTTTTATTTTTTAAGGCTATGTTTTATTTTCTAAGGCTATGTATACAATGAGTATTACATAGCCTCATGGGAAACGACTACGCGACCAACCAGAGCGCGCGTTATATAAACAAACTTTTATAAATATATTTAATAAGTATATGATGATATTATTTTGCTAAACTTCTACATAATTATCGCCATACCTTACCATTACCTTTAGTTTCCCCAAAGTTGTGTTCTGTCGGCGGTCGATACAAAACACGCTCATGATCACTGGCAATAGCTCGATCGCGAGGATCATTCGAAAACCGATGTTTTAAGTCATTTTTACGCAGTGCAAAATCACCTTTAAATTGAAGAAGGCCTCAAAATAATAGTTTACTAAGAAATAAAAACATCAAAGAGGTAATAAGAAACCCAACAGGAACAAGGATGGTTGAGGATGGAGAAGATTAAGACGCATTGCGAACGGCGAACTTGAAAAATTGGCCTATTTTTCAAGATGCGCCATCCGGTAGCTCCTTTAAACAGAGATCGTATGGAAACCAACCTGTCCGTCAATTGATATTGTGTCTTTAGTTTAATTGTTCATTTACCCGCTGTAAACTCACACGCTACCTGTTGCATCAGCAGCCAGTTTTAGTCGACGTTCCTCATGAATGTTTAATCAGGTGATCCTGTTGAAGTTCATTCAGTGAACTGATGAAATCTCGTGGCCGTTGTTAAAATGGAGCATTTCATCTGTCTCATCGTTTTTATAACTCTCTGCAATGCAATTCACGGTCTGGAAAAATTTCCAGAAGGGACTGTGGTGACAAACAAGAGCCTGGCCGCAAAATTTGAGAACGGGACGATCGAGGATGGCGCGTTGAAGGTGAACATTTCTCACAAATCTAGACCTGCTTTGATAATGTTATCCGTTGAAATAATTAAGAGTGGAAATCGATCCAGCAACACTACAGATAAGGCACGTGATGGCTCAGAGATTTTCGTTATAGATGGTAACACACCGGAGGAAATCTCGTTTTTCGAGCCTCCCAAAGCTTCGCCGTATTTTCCACGATTTAGCGAAATCTCGATGCGAACACTCTACTTGATCGTGTGCATGTGCTTGCTAATTCTGCTTCTAATGATTGTCAAACTGCTGGTCTCAAGAAGAGAACGCGGTAAGAAGGATTATGATATGGTCACTAAAGGAGAATTTGACGCTTAGAACTGAACCAAATGGATCAGAAATCACAAGATTATTGGATTCTCACCATACAATGGAAAAAAGGATTTTCACATAACGGAAAATCCGGTTGCAAGCTGGTTGGCAAGGAAGACTTTTTACTTTGTGGATCGCTGGTTTTGCCATGTCCTTCAGAAGGGTCGCGTTACGTCGAGGAATCACTTTAGCAAGGAAAACGTAACTTAGTGTAACTTTAACATTGACTGAAATTAATAGTGTCACTGTATGCTATTGATAATAAACAAATTTGGATGCATGGCGAATATTTTTGTAAAAAGGATCAGTAGGGTACAAAGTCCGAGGCAATATTTTAAAAACAGTAACTGATCAACACTCGCCATTTTGTCTACACAAAATTTGTTTTAACAAATCGTTCCTGAATAATATTAGGCGCTAAGGTTTAAATAACTCAATAAATGTTTGTACCAAAACAAATGAAATCAAGTGTATCCTATCTAAATAGTTGGAATCAGGTATCCATTTCTTATTCGACAGTATTCAGCGTGGTCACAGTGTTCTCAGGCTGATAGCGTAGATTATTTATTGTTTACAAAGACGCAAGCGGTGAGGTAAATATCCTCCATTATAGACCAACGATGAGGCGAATAATTGTTTTAGCAAATCAGTACAGTAAAAACCCGCGTATAAGAACTCCTGTTTTTCCAAGGCAGGCTGAACGGTTCTTATATATTGGATGTCTAGTGAGATATCACGCTGTTTAGGTTCTTAAATACATTATAGGTTCTTATTTTTAACAGGATAAAATAATGCTGCTTACTGCTAGCCATGAAAATAATTAAATGCCCATTTATACTCCTGGGTGGAGAGAGGCACAACCTCGTCCCCAGGGCCATCTCCGCTTTCAAGATGGCGGGTGGGCGCGAAGAAGACCCTGGCGAAGAGCAAGTCACGTGACCACAAAATTAGCCAATCGCGAGTCCGCCGCCATTTTGAAACAATCAAAATCTCCACTGAATATTTTTGGAGACACGTGACCTGCTGTTCGCCAGGGTCTTCTTCACGCCGCCATTTTGAACGCCGAGAAGACTCTGGGGACGAGGTTGGAGAATGACCCAGGCCAGCCCTCGAACTCGTCCATCGCTCTAACGACTAGGCCACCGCGTCTCCCACCCATAGGAATGGTGGCCTTTTATGGTTCTATTCTCGAAGAATATAACTACAAAACATTGATCACACATCTAGATCTTTTATTTTCACTTTTCACACGTGCTCATAAATGGGTCTACTGTGGTAACCAGGATAAAAACCAGGAAAAAGTAAACAAATAACTGTCAAATTTCAAAACCGCACATCGCCAATAGCTAATCGCTGACAAGTTGCTGCATTTCTAACGGAATTTTAACGCCTACCAAATAAATAAACGAATTGGCTGCCAGAAAAAAAAGCTGCTTAACGTTGCCTTAAAAGTTGTTGAAAAACCTAGTTACGTAAAAGTGAAAACGTTTTTAAAATGTTTTACTTCAAATGATACTACAAGACAAAAACAAATAACATAACATGTTTCCAGGTGCAGATGTCACGGTCTCCTTTTCCCATGCAGTCCTAGTTATGACCTTGTTGACGTCTTGCAACTTTGCGATCAAGGAATCGTTTGATTGGAGACTCAAGACTACCCCCAGGACTAACGTTTTCCTCTAAAAAAAAAGATGAAACACGATCAAACACTATGTCAAGTACCGTAAAAGCTCTATTAAGCCCCCGGGGGGCTTATTTAATTTCAGACCTCAAGAAGGGGGGCTTATTAGAGAGCGGGGGCTTATTTAATTTCAGACCTCAAGAAGGGGGGGGGGGGGGATTAGTTATTAGAGAGGGCGGCTTAATAGAGAGGGGGGATTATTTCAAATCATAAATTTTCGAGAAAATTCACATTAATTTTCCAAACGTTACTATTACACCACTAACTAAAACAGAACAAGAAATGGGCTATTTATCACCGTCTTACAAATGCAATGTCATTTATACTCTTGCTCAACGATAGTTTCTGGAAATTAACGACCACGTTTCAATACAAAGTGACTGAAACGCCATAAAATATTGAGGGGGTGGGGGGGGGGGGGCTTATTACAAAATATGACTTCCAAAGGGGGGCTTATTGGAGAGGGGGCTTAATAGAGAGGGGGGGGCTAAATAGAGCTTTTACGGTAAATTAAATTACCAACCGTCCCTGAAATATTACAGTCACAACCCAGGGTGGGTGCGTACGGGTGGGAAAGGGTATTTTCGTGAACCGTTAATTGCCATACATCTATGTTTTGGCTTTCCACAGTATGTTGTTTCCCAACCTCGTCCCCAGGGCCATCTCCGCTTTCAAGATGGCGGGTGGGCGCGAAGAAGACCCTGGCGAACAGCAGATCACGTGACCACAAAATTAGCCAATCGCGAGCCCGCCGCCATTTTGAAACAATCAAAATCTCCAATATTTTGGAGACACGTGACCTGCTGTTCGCCAGGGTCGTCTTCGCGCCGCCAGTTTGAACGCCGAGAAGACTCTGGGGACGAGGTTGGTTGTTTCCTTGTGAATCGTGATTTTCAAGTTCTAAAAATAGCCGTGAGCTGTGGTGTACATCCCTTTACACGCCCAAATACATCTGACTATCTGCTATGTTGCCAGCACCTTCATAGCTCAGTCAATGAGACGGGTCCAGACCACGTTTCACGGAAAATAAAACGGTCGTTTTACATTCCATGCAAAAAAATATGTCCAATTACGGCTCACGAAAACATACTCTTTAACGCTCTCAGTATTTGGTCAATTACAGTACATAAAATAACCTACAGAATTTTTACGCTTTTAGTATCTCTATAAAGCGTAGATCTGATACTTGCATTAGTCCCCCCAATTTTTTTCTATTCTGATGCTTTTCCATCCTACCATCCAAGTTGACCGAGTTGACTAGAGCCTAGGTTTTAGTCTGGTCGTGACGTCACTTCAGGAACGAAAAATCCGAGAACATTTTCTGGTGTGTTGTATATTAGTTGGCCTAAATATGCCCAGTAGATGCGTTGTGGCGTAATACGCTTAATACAATGGCCATCTCGTAAACAAAACACAAAAGCTTCGCAACGCTCTAACCGATGTTACGTCATTAGACACCAATCTCCAAGCACTCAGTCAACTTGGATGGGCGTGGCTAAAGCGAGAACTCTAAAGCTCTATTTCAGTGGAAAAAAGCGCCGAAATTGAATAAAACAAAATCGGGACTATTATCTATGCTTTATAGAGATACTAAAACCGTAAAAATCCTTGTAGGTGATATAGACACTTTAGAGTGTCCTGGTGGGGTTGCTGGATTCTCAGTTATCAGTTAAAAATAAAAATTTTGTCATTTCAGTTAACATTTCATTTTTGGTTAGAATTTTAGCCATTTCTCAGTTATCAGTTAATTTTGACATATTTTATTCTCAGTTATCAGTTAAAATTTTGGTCATTTCTCAGCTAACCAGTTAAAATCAGTTTTGGCCAATTCTCAGCTATCAGTTAAACCTCATCAGGACCCTCACTTTAGCTAACTTATTTTAGTTTCGGCAAAACATCTAAGCAACTGTACTCACGCCTGATTGCGGCAACTTTCGCTGGAGTATTCACAGCACTTCTTGTATTGACCATCGCAGCTCAGGTCGGCACGAAGGGTTGGGTAACAGCTCCGCTGATTGCAGAAGTAGTCAACACATTGTCGTGTGACAAAAGATGCCATACCTGTGGACTCGATCACCTCACAGGTATTCGTACCAGCGACATTATGATCTGATGTGCGACAAAAGAAATGAAATTATGGGATCCTTGTGCATTTGTATCAAAAGAATAAAAAGGAATAAACAGCTTCTAGCCCGCTTCTATTGTAGCTTATTGAACAAAGGAAAAAGGAAGAAATAGAGAGAGGAACTAAGCATAATAAAAACTTTATCACCCGCAGATGATATCATGTAAGTATACGACAGATTTCTACGTTATTTGAAGAATGGAGGCGTAGTCAGTATTTTCTGGAGTCAATGAAACGACATAAACAATCTCGTTCTTTTCTGAACTAAAAAGATCCATTTCATTGAATGAGGAAATAGCAGTTATTACAGTTGAGCCCGCAGTCAAATATTCTTTTGTTTTTAAAAAGTATGCAAACGAGTTAGGCTCGATTTCCCGCGCCGCTCTCTCGAGTCCGGTCTTCGTTCTGGCTAATTTTCCCGAACAGCGGCTGGTAATCTGAGCCTACAAATGAGGCTAATGGGCCAATACAATACCAGATTGACCCTTCCGCCTCGTTTGCATGTCAAACCGCTGACATCTGTAATAGCTGCTATTAGTTTCCAAATAATTGTTGTGCGGCCTGCTTGATTGATCGTGCGGTTAAGATCATCAGGCGCCAAACAGCAACGTCTACTTATTTTAATAAAATCTTAAAAGCTGTCGTATGCATCTATATGCTATTTGTCTCGCTTCCAATATTTTTAAGTAATTAAATAGACAAAAATAAGCCTATGTTGTATCGAGACTCCTTTTGCCCTCATTTTCAATTGAAATAAACTACGATTTTAATGTAAAAGCCTTTGAGAACGAGAAGAAATAAATTTAAAGCATAAAGACACGGTGAACCATTCACTTCTAAAAGCTGCCTTTCCTTTATATTTATTTGAGCTAATATAAAGTAGTCTATAAACAGTGTTATATGAAACATTCATGTTTTTGGCAGAAATTCCGCTGAGTTAAATTGTTCGTTTGAAGTAACCTTCGGGTTTCTCAGGCTCTCTGATTGTTGGCCACCAGCAAAAGATACACGCTAACGCTGCACTCAGGGGCGGATCCAGGAGTTTTTGATAAAGGGGATCACAGGGTTTTCCCCAAAATGTGAAGTAGGAGAATTTTTGGAAGTAGGCGGCAGTGGTTATTACACACGGCGTAGCGGGGTTGGCATGGGGGGGGGGGGGGGGGGGGAGGGGAGATGGGAGTGACTCCCCTTGAAAACTTTTGAGATTTCAGGCTCTGAAGATGGTTTTGCTATGAATAATGGTGAAAGCAAAAAAACGTTCAAGTCTGATAGGGGGTACGGACCCCCCGACCCTTCCCCTGGATCCGCCACTGGCACTAATTATACTGATACAGTCGACAACTCTCTCAAAGTGGACACCACTGTAAGGCGGACACCTCTCAAAGGCGGACAACACAGTAAAATAGAAAGGACCATTTCAGCCCGGATCAAGTTTCTCTTATTTTAACGTAACGAAACTCTCTATAAGGTGGACACCTCTTTAAGGCGGACAGCTAGTCAGAGCTGATCCCAAGTGTGTTCGCCTTACTGAGAGAGAGTTCACTGTAGTCACTGAAGTTCATGTAAGATGGTAAAGTTATGTACAGTAAATATTCGTGCAACACCTGTCACTCGCCTTGCATGATGCATGCAGTGATCGTCATCAGCAAGGAAACAGAAATCCAAGTCGCCATTTTACTTTTGTTCAAATTGGAAACGTCAGCAATCTGAATAACAAACTATGATTTCTAAAAAAAAAAATTAAAAAAAACTATGATTTCACTGTGACTAAGAGAATACAGTGGAACCCCCGCTTTACGGAAAACTCGCTTAATACAGACAACCCGCTTATTACGGACAGCTGTGTTTGTCCCGACGAAAAGCTCATACATTTTCTCTTATATTAACCCGCTTAATACGGACACAACGGACACTTTTCTGTGACCCGAGTGACACGCTCTCGTACAAAGTTAACCTCGCTTTACGGACACTGGTTATCTGTGCACCGTATATTTTCATTTTTCACGATTATCTGATAATTGTACCCAGTTAGAAAATGAAAGCTTTCTACAGGATAAAGCGATTTTATTGCTAATACAGTAGCATCAGTAGTAGTGTAACATGTTTGAAAACTGTATTTCTTCCTGTGTTTGACCCTTGTAGATCTCAAAGTTCTCTGCTTACTGTGCTCACACAAAAGTTTTCACTTCTTGGCCTTTTACTGCAGTCATTGCTTGTAGCCTTCTTCCTTTTTGGCGTCCTTTGCCTGCTACATTTGTCCGTGACGTTCATTCTGAGAGCCCGCTTAAAACGGACACCCGGATAATACGGACAATTTTGCGTGTCCGGGTTCCACGGTACTCAATTAAAATAGACGCACAATGCAAGGTGTCTATAGACGTATTAGATGAAAAATGTAGGGCGTAACCTTTAGAGAATATGATGACGGAGATAATCTGCACAATCGCTGCATATGAGGACTTTTAAAAGTTTTAGTATGTGAATAAAGAAAATGTATAGACGAGAGTAAAAAATAACTTGCTACGCGGCAACTGAGGCAGTTGCAAAGAATCATCGAGCGGCGAAGGAGGAAATATGTAAGATTTCTGACTATTTATTTGACTTTTGAAGGGTATCGTGAAAGGCTGATAAAGCATGGGCTCTCATCGTGCATTTTTCTGTTATAATTTGTTATTTATAATGAAAATAAATAAATGAAATCCGTAACTCGCACCGGAAGTAAAAATAATCTCATTTTAGAGGGCTGACCGTTTCTCCACTCTCCCAGTTCTCAACGGAGTTTACATGTAAAGCCTGGTTTCTAAGCTTTATTTTGATAACAAACATGGCGGACGAAAGAAGTCGAATGCTGCGAGTTTCGTGTAAGTTCGAGCTCCCACTAGCTCACTAACTTCTGGTCATTCACGATTGAATGTTTCTACTTTTGGAGTTTTATATCCCCGTGTTTTCATCGTCACAATGGACGCTGTTAATCGTTTTTAATCTCCCAGGAAATCGCTGTGTGCCAACTCTAGGAATGAACTTGGAAAGATCAATCAATCGGACAGAAACGTGGCCAGCTACGATGGAAGACTGCTATTTCAGCAATTTCCCACCGAAAATAGAATGGCGAAGAGAGCGACAGGAGAGCTATAAAATCCACTAAAAAGGATGGTGTTAACGGTACCGGTGTGGTGTGGCGTTGTGGTGTGGTGTGGTGTAGATATATTAAATCGGCGGGGATGTAGCTAGCATTCATGAAGTGGGATTACTACCGTGTACGGATGTTTTCTTCTAATGGATTGCGACTTGGTAACTGTTACAGGTACGCTAGAAGTTATTTTATGCTCAAATATAATTTTCTTTATGAACCTAATCGCCCCTAATCGCCATGTTTGTTTCGGAAATATGAGAAAGCCGCTACCGTTACGCGGGCTCGCCATGGCGAGGCCGCCGGCCGAAGTGCATTTGTTGTGGTTGTTTAGTGCCAGTGGGCAAAATCCACAGTGCTTTTCACAACTGCTTGCCTAAATACAACTTGCAGGGTGCGGTAAACAAACACATATTTTACGACACAAGGCTTGCTGTGAGTTTGTACTCGCTTTCATTTTTAGCGTGCTTGGAGTATGAAATTCACTCAGCTGTACTGTCAATGACGTCATGTCATGACATTTTCGCGCCAGTTTTGTCCTTTGTTGAACACTCCGCGGCTCGTCGTAATTCTCCTTCATCTTACCGAGAGACTTGTAGACTCTTCTAGAGTGACTAGCGACATATATGGGATAGGTGAAGTGTCACTGAGTCTCATTGTGTTTTAGTACGACGCGCCGATGAGCTCCAATAAGAGCGAAACAGCTGTCCGCGTCTGCTCTCTTGTTTTGAGTGCCAATGGGCCTATTTACATGGAGCGAAGTTGTCCCTGGTAGGAGGGTTACCCTCCTCCCCCCCTCCCTCCCCGAGCCATCTTTTACCAAGCGTTTACATGAAAAAAGTTGTCCCTGTTGACCGAGCCAAAAAACAGTATAAACAGGCCCTAAGCGACTGAGGAACTTGTCACGAGTAACAGCGTCAATTACGGCCAATCTGCTATATCGTGTTGTTCAAACTCTGATGATTGTTCAGAACCTGTTCGTGCGGATAAATATTTCCTTTCATTATTTCATTAGTAAGAATTGAATCATATTCATCCCATTCATATTAAAGTAGGATTAAATCAATAGAATGCGACGGGGCTTCAATGAGACGAGATCAAAAGCATGAAATGTAAACGCCACTGTATATAGCTGAAAAGTTTGGTTTCCGCTTCATAAACAGTTTATTGGCAATTGAGAAAATGAATCGAAATGAAAAATATGCTGAGCATAATCGATCAATGAGAACTACAAAACTGAATTCCGAACAGACAGACCGTACTTACCGTTGAATTTAATTACCCATTCAATTAGCAGTTAGCGTTTTATGTTGATTGAAATCGATTTCATGCAATGTAATTTCAAAACGAGAATAAATGCTTCAATTCGTAGAATCTAATGTTTTCTGACTGCTTTACTGAAAACGAAAGATATGAAGTTTTTATCCGAAAGATAAGGAGTGTGTTTTCAACACGAAGAGGTCGGGTGGGTGGGGTTTTAGGTTTTGATGCTTTCTTTGATTCAACGATTGCAATCTAATGATGTAGGAACGCACTGTAAGTTAGCTATATATATGTCTTATACCTTTAAGCTTTCTATATGCAAAATATACTTTGTCTTTTGGTTATGTAACTCAATAAAACAGTTATCCTCGTCGATACGGCTAGCTTTGATGGCTGATGGCCTACTTTCCGCTTCAAGACCGACCTGATATTGGAACACGAACTATATAACAAAGGGCTGAGGGAAAAAGCTAACTTGCTCGAGAAAGCGAAAGGACTTCAACCATTCTGATAGGCTTTTGTTTTCCTTTCTTTGTTTTGTTTATCATTCTTGCAACCAACAAAGGGCTGAGGGAAAAGCTAACTTGCTCGAGAAAGCGAAAGGACTTCAACCATTCTGATAGGCTTTTGTTTTTCCTTTCTTTGTTTGTTTATCAGTCATTCTTACAACCATGCAGCAGCGAAAAATGGAGATTGACGAACCCGCTCATTCAAGTTACAAAAAATATCGTTTTAAGTCACGAACGCTGATGGACTTTCGCCCGTTGTGCGTTCGCAGGTCATGGTATACGAAAAAAATGAATATTTGACTCGACTTACATGCTTCATTTATGGTGCCTTCCGTTTCAAATGCATTAGCTCAAGACGAGTAAATGTTTTCAAGAAGATATATTTTCAGTCATTGATACTGTTATAATAACAAAACGATTACCACCGATTCGCGCACAGGAAAAACCATGCTTTGTTTTATTTCATTTAGCACGTAATAAGAATTGAAGAGATGAGAGAATAATCTTTGGTAACTTACCCGTCAGCGTTCTGCAAATGTGGAAAACGGATCCTGCAGTGCACAGTACGTGTGAATAGAACAAACAGTAGTAGAAGAAATGTAAGCTAATTATAAAGGTTTAAACCTGAGCTTATTTAAATATGAAATCCCCTCTTTCTTTACCTTTATCCTTTCCCAAGAGGTATAGAAACAAAACATTGAAGAGATGAAGACAATGGATTCAAATGAAATTTATTGATCAAAATACAGTTGAAAGGGTTTAAGAGGCAGTCCCGCTAAGAGCGGTCCGGTCAACTTCGGGTCGGAAAAAAGTTAGCCCTTATATTTTGTGGACGAAAAGGACTTGGTAGGTAAATGTTAAAACCGGGGTATTTTGTTAAATTTCTTGCTTTTATTTTTCGCTACACGCCGAAATGTCTTCGGCCGTCCGAGGTGGGATTTTAGGCCACTCCAGAAGTCGAAATTTGCGTTTTTTCTGAGCCGCGCTGCTTCAACACAGGTAAGTATAGTTAAATATCAACCATACCACAGTATGTAGGTACATTTGACGTGCTTTACAACACAATTTCGTAACGATTGGATAAAAATTAGATAAACCAGGCAAAATCAGAGACACCCTACCGCGTCGCTGGTCAAAAAGAACCGAAATTTAACTAAAAGCAAGAGTCGAAATCTCAAAAGTGGCACCTAAACTAGGGCTAAAATGCCCTTTAAAGCAAAGATGTAACCTTATTCTCACAGATTCTGAAGTTAAACCTGCGGGTATCGCCCTGTGTTGGACGCGAGCGAACGTTTTTTAGAGCTTATGTACAACAATGTTTACAACAAAAGTACAAAGGTCACGGCTAGGATGGATGGTGCCCAAACGCAAATAATCGAATAAGAATGGTATTTTAGCAGTCCACAAGTACCTTAAATATTCCGAATACCTCATGTATTTATCCTAAGTGCCCTTTACCTTGGATTTTTATCAATCTAACGGTTGACAGTGCTAAATATATGCCTGATTCCCTTCTTGTCGATTACCAGTTCAAATTAAATTTCGCACGCGACTACATGTAATCGATTTCAGCCGACGAACTTCACAGTAATAAAATACATTATTCTGAGTATAAAGATAGAAGTACATACTAAGCACTTATTAAACGTCACTGGTAGAATATCCTGCTCGCTTTGCAACGGACTTTTTATAATATTTGGTCCAGTCAAGACAAGTAGCTTCAAGTTATTTAGCAGGTGCCTGAAATGTTAACATTCCAACGTCAGACTAGCTGGTACTTACCATCTAACCGGATTGCTATGATGATCTTCCACTATAGTTTGCAGATCGGGGTCTTTTACGCAAACAAGTTGCCATTTCAAAATCAAATTGGTTGCTGCTGCCTCTCAGTGCGCCAAGAACGGTGTAGCGAAATAATATGCTAATTAGCAACTTTCTTATGAGAGATCATATTACAGATGTCACGCAAAGTCGATGGGAACTGCCGACTTTGGTGGCGCGCGATGGTAAAATATACGAGTGGCAAAGCCACGAAAAATTGCAGTTAATATAAATCCAAACTGTTTCCTTTCTTATAGACAAACCCATCCGCCAAGGATCGCCAAGAGAAATAGTAAATAATATGCTAATTAGTAACTTTCTTATAAGAGATTATATTACAGATATCACGCAAGGTCATAACTTGCACCCACGAGTAACGGTTTTGTGCACGCTTTTAGCGAGATCTTTTTTCCTTCCGAAAATGTTTATTTTTTATTTTGTTTCACTTAAAAAGGATAATTTGAACATCAAAAGTATGCAATAAAAAATATTGGTCATCGAGCTCGTTTACGAGAAAACGATTTTTTACCTCCCTGGCGAGCATAGCCACAAAGAAAAAGCCGCCATTTTTTTAATGTGCGCGCGCTATAAATTACGCGCGACATTATGCGCATTAAGGATGCGCCGTGCAATACTAAAGAATCACCTTAAATAAGTCGTTGAATGTCCGTCTGTTCCTACCCGTTTAACGGATAAGCGTTAGTGTACGTTTTACCCCCCTTTTTGTGGGGGAATGGGGTGTCTAACGAAATAGATGTTAAAAAGGAAAAAACGGCGGTTTCTTGGTGGTGTCTTCGTAGAATGTGCGCGCAAGAAACACAGTAAAAAAAAACTCCCTTGTAAGCGCGTGCATATGGAATGCGCGCATAGGAAAACACAGAGAGTCAACGAAAACTGAAACTAATGTTCAGTTCGCTTGGCCTGAGGGTACCAAGCTCAAATATCAGCGTCATTTCCTGCTGCTTGCGGCGGGTGTTTACTGCCGGTGCACTGGTTGAGACCACAGACCATGATGCCATCCAGTGAGTGGGAAGCTGAGTTGAAATGCTCAGCGACGGGAAAGCCAGGAGACTGGTTGCGAATACTACGCAGGTGCTCACTGAAGCGTTCCCGTAGTCGCCTCCCAGTCTCACCGATGTAGGAACAGGTACAGCAGTGGCACGTGATGCAGTACACCACATTCACAGACTGACTGGTAAAGCGGTCACGGATGGTATATGCGTTCTTGGGCCTTGTAGATGTGATGTTCTTACACGGAGGCAGCGAGGACGACGGCAGGTAAACGATCCGGCATCAGTGTGTGCGATGTCTGCATAGTGCAAGAGAACATTTCTGAGGTTTCTGTCTCGACGATACGACACAAGAGAGAACTGACGAAAATCCTGCGTGTCACGGCCTCCTCTCGGAGGACAAGATGTTAAAGTTGTCGAGCATGATACGCCTTGTGCCAGTGTTGAAGGGATGGTACGTCAGTCCTAGCGGGACTCTATTATCTGTGGCACCGCTCAGACGTGGTTGTGGTGTTAGTGCCTCGTCGCGTGGAACGGTTGAGGTGGGGTCCCACGATAGGCTCTGGCCGTGAAATCGTCGTCGTCGGAACAGATTCGGCTGGAACTGGCTGTAGGGCATTGCCAGTTTACAGTGATCTATGGAGTGATGTGTGGTGGAAATAGTTACGCGTGTCAGTCCCCATCTGTAACCTGTTGTTGTTTATCCCCAGCTTGATATCGAGAAACGGAAACGGTTGGAAGTTGGAGACGTAAAAGATTTCAAAAGCTCGTTTTGTGGGTGTGGCTCCAATTCATTTGCACCCCTAAGAGGTACCAATTCTTGGACAAAACCAGTTCCTTTCCTATTTTTTTCCCGAATTATAATACTCTAAAAGGTACCAGGATAACTCCCTAAGCGGTACGACGATCATCACTGTAACTTTTATATGGGAGTACCCCGGGGATAGATTTCCTATGGTTGGACACTCCAATTCTTGGTTTTCACGTGACGTCATCAAATTCTAAAATTCAAAACCGCCAGGCCTACAGAATTGTTACCTTCATTCAAGGAAAAGATTACCTAAATATATATCTTTTCACAATTTCTTAGCTCGATCTCATGCTTCCTTTTGAAAATAGAACGGTTTAAATTTCCGAGTTTTCATCGTACGTTACATCAGCAGGACGGCCGTGACAGAGCTGTTCCGTAGCTAAAACATGACTTTTCGGGTAATTTTCAGCATTCTAAACAATTTATGTTTAAGGAGAAATATTCATCTAAATATTCGAAAGTTCACAAGAGAAAACAAACCTTCTTTCTGGCAAAAGTGCGTTTCCAACATGGCGTTTCCATACTGAGCTCTATCGAGTACGGAATACCGCACAGACCTGAGACTTGGACTGATTCCTTATTAATTCACTATCTATGACATGTCAATTCCTTGACTTCATTCATTGAACGGTTTCGATTTTTTTTATTAATGGCGTGACAGTGAAAACCGAGAATATTTTACCATCGCGCGCCACCAAAGTCGGCAGTTTCCATCGACTTTGCGTGACATCTGTAATATGATCTCTCATAAGAAAGTTGCTAATTAGCATATTATTTCGCTACACCGTTTTTGGCGGACTGAGAGGCAGAGAAGCCAATTTGATTTTGAAAATGGCAACTTGTTTAAATACGTAAAAGACCCCGATCTACAAACTATAGTGGAAGATCATCGTAGCAATCCGGTTAGATGGTAAGTACCAGCTAGTTTGACGTTGGAATTTTAACATTTCAGGCACCTGCTAAATTAACTTGAAGCTACTTGTCTTGACTGGACCAAAACGTCCGTTGCAAA
Organism: Desmophyllum pertusum; assembly: GCA_029204205.1. Lineage (NCBI taxonomy): Eukaryota > Metazoa > Cnidaria > Anthozoa > Scleractinia > Caryophylliidae > Desmophyllum > Desmophyllum pertusum. Next base: position 2,942,319 of record MU825399.1, read on the forward strand.
GCGAGCAGGATATTCTACCAGTGACTTTTAATAAGTGCTTAATATGTACTTCTATCTTTATACTCAGAATAATGTATTTTATTACTGTGAAGTTCGTCGGCTGAAATCGATTACATGTAGTCGCGTGCGAAATTTAATTTGAACTGGTAATCGACAAAGAAGGGAATCAGGCATATATTTAGCACTGTCAACCGTTAGATTGATAAAAATCCAAGGTAAAGGGCACTTAAGATAAATACATGAGGTATTCGGAATATTTAAGGTACTTGTGGACTGCTAAAATACCATTCTTATTCGATTATTTGCGTTTGGGCACCATCCATCCTAGCCGTGACCTTTGTACTTTTGTTGTAAACATTGTTGTACATAAGCTCTAAAAAACGTTCGCTCGCGTCCAACACAGGACGATACCCGCAGGTTTAACTTCAGAATCTGTGAGAATAAGGTTACATCTTTGCTTTAAAGGGCATTTTAGCCCTAGTTTAGGTGCCACTTTTGAGATTTCGACTCTTGCTTTTAGTTAAATTTCGGTTCCTTTTGACCAGCGACGCGGTAGGGTGTCTTTGATTTTGCCTGGTTTATCTAATTTTTATCCAATCGTTACGAAATTGTGTTGCAAAGCACGTCAAATGTACCTACATACTGTGGTATGGTTGATATTTAACTATACTTACCTGTGTTGAAGCAGCGCGGCTCAGAAAAAAACGCAAATTTCGACTTCTGGAGTGGCCTAAAATCCCACCTCGGACGGCCGAAGACATTTCGGCGTGTAGCGAAAAATAAAAGCAAGAAATTTAACAAAATACCCCGGTTTTAACATTTACCTACCAAGTCCTTTTCGTCCACAAAATATAAGGGCTAACTTTTTTCCGACCCGAAGTTGACCGGACCGCTCTTAGCGGGACTGCCTCTTAATAGTGCTAGCTTTTAAATACTTACGGATGGCGCATCTTGAAAAAATTGGCCAATATATTTTTTAAAGTTCGACGTTCGCAATCCATCTTAATCTTCTCCATCCTCAACCATCCTTGTTCCTTTTTGGTTTATTATCACCTCTTTGGTGTTTCTCTGCCTTATTAAACTATTATTTTGAGGCTTTTTTCAATTTGAAGGTGATTTTGCACTTCGCAAAAATGACTTCGTAAAATATCGTGACATAGCTCCGATGTAAATGAATTTGTCTTGGTCATGGTCAAATGGTCAAATATGTCCACGGAGTGGTCCAAGCTACACGAACAAGCTTGGAAACGATTGAACTCAATTCTGGCGCTGCGAGAGTCAAAAGAACACTGGAAACATTCTATTGTACTCGATATTTGATTGGCTCAAATCGCAAATGTTGGAATGTAGCGCAGTTACAGTAGTCGCGCTGTACAACGAGATATTCAAATATTAAATTTCACGGGTACATAAAATATTAAAATTTAGATTTATTAACATTATAGACAACGTTTTCCCACAAATTGACCCAAACTTCCTTCTTTTTCAGTCTCCATCAACATAAATCAATAGGCCTTTCAGTTCCGAGAGTTGCCTTTTGCCTTTGTTTGAAAACTAGTTCTAGTGTAAAACTTTTCATGTGAAAATGAGTGTGATTTGCATGAAACGAAACTTGAACGTGTAAAACTCATTCCATATGAAAGGTTGTGCACCAGGACTCGTTTTGAATCAGAGGCAAAAGGCAACTAGGAATTGGCCTATTAGTTTTGTTGTTTGATATCTGACTCATTCTTGTCCAGATCTGATCACCTGTGCTCCACTGTGGTTTCCCTTTTGTGTATTTTGATTGTTTCACTGAGACCATTAATTTTACCTGTACACTATACTGTTACCTGCAGTTTATATTATGGAAAGCATTCAGTCAGAGGTTTATTATAGACCTCTGATTCAGCCTACAGTCAACTCTCTCTTAAAGTGCATATGAAACGAATTTTTTTTTTTTGAGAAATAAAGACATTTGGGTACCGAAATTTAAAAAATAGAGGTGGAATTCGTTAGAAAAGTGTAAAAAAGAAATTATATGGTCTCAAACATCCCAAATTTGCCGTAACTAAAGGGGACACATTTTTGGTAGACTGGGTACGAGTTAGTTCGCAGTTAGTTTAGTTCATAGGGTTTGCACGAGGTTGTTTACCAGACGATCGTACAAAGAACAAGCGGGCTTTTGACCTTTTCAAAGGATGTCAGAAAGCGATTCCAACTCCGCTAGTTCTCCACTGTATCTATTGACTTTTAAAAACTGGCGCGAGATATGTGCAAACCCTGTGACGTCATCAAATCAAAATGGCCGCGCGAGCAAATGTCTCCCACGACAGCGTGTCTTTGCGAAGGTCGAGGGGAAAAGTAAAGGTACGATGGAAAAAATTAACATTCAAAACATTATCAGTAATACCATAGGACTATTTTTGGCAACTTTTTCATTTCGTTTCATAGGCACTTTAACGGACACCTCTGTAAGACGGAAACCTGGCGTTGGTCCTTGCGCGCCATTTTTCAGTCATTTTACTGTATCTAAACTCTCTATAAGCCGGACACCTCTCTAAGACGGACAGTTGGTACCGGTCCCGATGGTGCCGGTCCGTCTTAGAGAGAGTTGACTGTATTTTCAAACCCCTTTACTGTGCCTTTCAATAACGTGGGAACTCTGCTACGGTTGCGTTTTTCGCTGCTGTCAAGTCTCGGGAAACAGAAGTTCACTGTTTCTATTTTTTTCAGGGTCCGTTGATTGTCGTCGTTCAAAATGTAATTATTACTAACGGCAGTGAAAAATGCAATCGTTAGTTTTGAGCTTCAGAGTTCACGTGTTATTGAAAGGCGCAGTAAACGACGCAGCAAACACAATGTCAGACGTAGACAAGCATTAACACCACACAAAATTGTTGTATTCTATTTGTATTTCTTGCTTTCGGCTTTCCTTTCATTCCTTATCTTATAACTAAAATGAATATTTACATGTATAATCAATATATTGATCACATATTTTTCATTAAGTCTGTACAAACGGTTATATCCTTCTGGGTAACATACTTCCATCTTCCAAAATGAATCTCGTGATTGCAATCACAAGGATTTAAATATAAGAAAATTCAGCTATCAAAAACCTGTTCCCTTGGCGGTCAAAACCGAGGTACTTACTTACTTAAAACCGAGGTACATCATAATAGTAATTATTCAATTACAGTTGCTTTTGTTACCTTCCTTTCAGATAAAACCGTATCTTTATAGATGCGAAAAGTGGCCTGGAACTAAATAAAACATATAGTATTCGTTAACTGACCGACTAAAATAATAACTTAATGATATTATAAATATAACTGAAATATTTCCCTAAGTTATATGATAAACGTTCTATATTGACATGTTCATAAAGATAAATAATGTAATAGTTAAAAGATAACCAAATAAAGAGAACTCGTAGATTTGAGCGGGAATAAAATGGTCCTTATATAGGTCCGCACAGGCGTGTAAAGTTTCTTCATTTGGTTAACTTCCTCTGGTGTATATTTAAAAGTAGTGAGATTTCAGTAAGTTACAGTTATCTCAAAATCTGCTTCATTGACATTGCTTTTTAGGAATAACGTTAACTGACATTTGTGCATTCATTCTGACAAAACTACAATAGCAGGACTGGAATTTTTAGCTAAATCCAGTAACTTTGCAATGCTGAAAAGCGATGCCTTCTTATTGCTTGCTATCTAGCATATCGCATACCTTGCCATATCTATCAAAAAATACTAAATAGAACATTAAATAGACATTGTGTTAGATAGCTCTATTCATAGTAGCTGGAGCGTTAATAAACTGTTCTAAACTGGGACATTTATACAACCATTACACAAAGCAAGCGCTAGCATTTAGTAATTCATTTTTTTATAGCCAATGAACAAAGCGATCAGTTTCTAAAGAAACTGTTGTGCTGGGTCGGCGAGCAAGTGAAACACTTAGTTGATTATTAACTTTTGAGAGCTAAGGGCCTCCACAGACTAGAGAGATAGTTGTCGACAACTATTTAGTTGTCGATCATAAAAAGTTGTCGATAACAAAAAAGCCAGTGTGTGAAGCTAGTTATCGATAACAAAGGCCCTTAGTTATCGATAACTAGCTTCACACACTAGCTTTTTTATTATCGACGACTTTTTATGATCTAGTCTGTGGAGGCCCTCAGCTTTCCAAATTCGTTACGGCGGTTAATTTACTATATAGCTTCATTTCATAAACTTAAATTTGATAATCAACTATTTAGGCATCGTTTATAGCCGTTCACTCTCTACCTAAAGACTGTCAAACCCTCTCATAGTTTCCACTTCGATAACATAAAGAATTTGCCAATATTTTTGCCAATACACTGAAATTGTTCCTGTCACGAAATCGTCCGAGTTGACCAATTGATGTAAGTGACTGGCTTGTTCCGGGGGTTGGAGTAAATTCAGGTGGTGCCACTGACGCCGGAGAAAGCGTGGGAACGAGGAAATTATCTCTACCCAGTCTGTCTCTATTTTTTGTTGCTAGGCGAGTCAACGCTCCTTCGTTCTTCGAAAACTGAGAGACCCTGGAACAGTCTAGTAAGTGACTAATTCACTCAAGCTTGAATCATTAATTCTCATTACTGATAGGCATACGTCTCTTTAAATATTAGTTCTGAGAATTTGGTAGTACATCCCCTATCAAGAGAGCATGATCTAAGAGAAGCATTCCCCCATACATGGGTCTCTTCCAATGATAATTTTTAAAATCTTTTATTAACTTTCAGTCAATAGCTGAGCTATTTCAAGAGTGAGTGATTGGTCAGTTCGAGTAACGTGATGTTGGAGCCTTGATCAGAAGGAAATAAAAATAGCTTTCACAGCATGGCGCGAAACTATTTAAATATATTTCAAAACATTATCATAGGGCACAAGGGATCTTTCTCTTAGATCATCCTCTCTTGCCCCTAGTTGACAATTTTCTTTATTCTCATCTCCGGTCGCTTTACCATATATTGATTTTGTAAGAAGAAATTAGATGCAGATCACTCTTATCTATAAACTGAGCCTGCAATTATTTGAAAAGCGCAAGCTATATATGCGCGCGCAGCCTCCGCGCAGTCAGGAAGAACAATCCTTTTTTCCCTCAGTTTAGTCCATGTCTCACGGTACATGATCATGAATGTTCCAATTGTATTATTTTTTGCTTTGCGCTTTTTTAACTCATTATTTCTCTAGATCAGATAGATATTGTTTATTTTATAACATCGTTACGGTATTTTAAATAGTTAAAACAACTGATTGTTCTTTAAAGGAGCTACGTCATGGTTGACGCATTTTTTCAAGCTCGCCATTCACAATCCGTCTTAATCTTCTCAATCCTAACCATCCTTGTTCCTTTTTGGTTTATTTTTACCTCTTTGGTGTTTTTCTACCTTAGTAAACTATTATTTTGAGGTGATTTTGCACTTCACAAATATCACTTAAAAAATCGTGACGTAGCTCCTTTAACTGCCAACAAAAAGAACGGCATAAAATGCCATCTACCAAAAATAAGAGTTTAGTTCATACTTTGCCAAATTCTTTAGATAAATATCACATTTTACAAATTCTTATTTCAACCTGGAAATTACAGCTCTTCCCAACCATTTACGCTGTCAACAGAGTCAGAGCATAGTTAATAGAGGGAAATGGTTATGAAGCCCGGCAAACTTCAAAGGAGCAAACAAAGAGGCCAAGATTTATGTTGGAAGGTCCATGACCGTGCACTGCAACAGTTTGTTTTGCGCTCATACACTATGCATGAATTACGTAATCGCAACGTTTCTATTGGTTAGTTGCTTGAACACACGTAACCACCTATTGTATTTTGTCAGGTTTTGTGCACGGTCAACCCCCAAAATAGCGAACAAAAACTTATGACAAAGAACTTTGCCGGGCTTCATAACCATTTCCCTCTACTATGTTCCAACCATTTACGCTATCAACAGAGTCAGAGCGATCGCTCTTATTTGTCCGTTGAATTTATTCATGTTTCGTTTAAAAGTCCATTTTTTAGGAAACGCCCAATCCTTGAGGACCACGTAAATAATGTGCATGGAAGGAACTGTAAAAATTTAGTCCGAAATTCTTGAGTACAGTGTAATCCCGATTTCTCGAATCTCCGAGGGAAACGAAAATTGGTTCGAGAAATCAGGAGTTTGAAATATCGGGGGTAAAATTACAGTGAAACGACTTTTGTTCGAGTTATCGGGGTAAATTACAGGGAAACGACTTTTGGTTCGAGTTATCGGGGTTTTTAAGAAATCGAGTGTTCGAGAAATCGGGATTCCACTGTATTTGAATATCCATGGCTTTTCGTATTTGCATTATACACAAGCCTCGGTAAGTCGTTGGACGCTGACCATTGTATTGCGGTTTCATTTACACCTGAATATTTCCGTACGCTCTTTGCATTTCCTGCATTTGACATAACAGCACCAATGAAACTTGCAATTACACTGCCATCTTCTCACGATTTCATGAGTGTTGTATCCCGGCCACAGCACATCAGTTCACATCCATCAATACCTTTCGATGTTTTGTTACATTCGCGCTCCATCGTTCCTGGAATCCTCTTCAGGCTATCTCGGTCGCAGTAATTCGGCGAACTGTCAATGTGGACCAGATCCTTCGATGGTGGTTTGTCATCGGTGGACTCGAGCGTTAGGTAAGCAGCTCGTTTACCGTCCCGGGAGGGGTATTTGACAGTTCGTACAAGGACAGACTTTTCGTAGCGGTCTTTTAATTGAAGGCCCACTTTTTTAAAGGAAGGAAGAGACTGCCAGCAGGTTCTTGTAGCGCATGATGCCGAGGCGCCGTGACAGCGGCACTGAATTTGCAGACTCTCTTTGAGCGCCTAGTAAAAAAGGGTCCCCAAGCAAACAAAGGTTGGCAAAAAGGTACAATTTTGTGACGTATAGCATCCTGCCCCCCAGTCTCTTGGGAGACTACATTGTACTTCACGATTACGTTATTCGGAGGGTCTGCGAATGTTTTATAACGCAAACAAACCGTAAAAATATCCTAAAGTAAGAAGAGGGAATAATCAGGCCTTGTATTAGCAAACACTATTCTCAATTATTAGGAGGTGACTGAGTGACTACATGATACCGATAGGACTTTCATTCCAGTATAGAAATCCATCCCCGTTGAAGGGCAACTGGAACAAAACTACAAAGTTTGTTCCGTGCCTCTTTGCTACTTCCACTAACTAGCATATAAATATGATCTTTTCGGTGGATCTTTAACTGATTCTTAAATTGAAACGGTAGAAAATTTTGGACCAAAGTCATAGCCAATCCTTCACCCCGCGACATTGATAACTACCTGCAAGGACGTCTACAAGTTTACTTCAACGAAAGTGGTCATGATTGTCTTTGTCTTTGGGTACATTTTTGTAAACATCTTTCCTCTGAAAAAATTGGATAGTTCTGCACTGCAATTTGGAAAAGTCGCGTTTATCATTGCAGTGCACGAAAACGGATTATATAAACGTGGAATGAAATTAATATATTGTACTGGAATGAAAGCCGTACGTTTCAGGGAAATTCATGTAGACACTTCCGAGAGCTTTTATTTTTTATTTCGTTATTAATAAAAGGGTAGTTTCACCTTATACCACACCTCGCGCTCGCTGTAAAACTGAACTGAAAAATGTAGTGTTAGTCAGTTCCATTTCTGGGTCATTTCAGTTGAACAGTCTGTCAATCAGTCTTTTGCGTACTTTGTGTGTTTCCTGAAAATGAGGAGTATTTGTTATATGATGGATAATTGGATAATTGTGACGTTATTGACAGCGACAACGACGCCAAATCACGAGAGAAAACGGACCTAGTTGCCAAAAACTGGTCGTGAAATTCGAACTACAATTTAGCAGCGTTGATGATTGCGACACTGACAAAGAGCAATGTTACCAACAAGACAAATTCCCTACCCTCGGGATCAGCTCATCAAAATATTCCTTGCAGATTTTTTTGCGGTTGGTTTAACCCTTTCACTCCCAGATTCAAACCTTGAGTCAATAAATGTGGCTGTACTTTTGAGTCTGTGGGTGAAACCCTAGTGTGTGACCATTCAAATGAAAGCTATTGAGCAGCACTTTCAAGTGGTGCTGTTGATTTTTGACAATTTTGCAAAACGAAATTCAAGATTGTTTCCTCAGTTTTGAACTCAGTACTCTTGAGAATGAAAGGGTTAAGTAAAACAGTTGTTCGCTTTTAACTCGATATTGCGAGCATCGTACTACTTGCTACCAAAACGAAAGTAGCAAAAAAGGTTATCGTATCGTTAACGTCTGGTTTTAGAATGGTTTTGTAAAAGTGTACTCAAACTGATAGAAAAAAATAAAACTAGTGCGGAAAAAGCTAAAATCAAATTGGTTTCAAGGTCTTGCACCTGATTGGCTAAGAATACAGCATCATTGTTCTGATTGGTCAGATAGAGCATGTTACACGATTTTGTGAACCAATCAGTATAGAGCTAGCGTATAACCAACGCAAAGCCAAAGCAAATTAAAATTACTTTCGAAAATCATTATAGAAAATGTTTCTTACCGAATATGTGATATGGTAACATTCACAATAAGTAAAGCAAAAAATAGATACCAGAAAGGATCTCAATTCATCATTTATGATGCCCCCTTTGTAGATAGGTTCTCGCGCGTAAGAGGTGTGGTATAAGAACCTATCAAATTTTTCGCTTAAAAACAGAACGGATTCATTTTATTTCATAAATAGTGCTGTAATTATCAGCTGGTTGGCTCGGTTTTTTAAAGAAATCTCACATTTTCAGTTAAAGATTTGCATCTATTTTATTTCTGTTTGCGATGCCTTTACTTGTTGTAAACAATTTATACACGTGTTTCACAGTTCAGTCCAACAAAATTGTGCGTAATCTCTAGTTGAATGTAATACATCTATCAGTTTATACCACCTGATTATATTCATCTCGTCTAGAACGTCACTACAGTTTAAATAAACTCTCTCGCGCTTAGCGCTCTGTATTAATATAAACGTCAACTGTTTTCACTGTTAGTTGCACGTGCATTTTACGACGTGCATTTCTTATCGCTAACGTCTGATTAGAATACGATGTGAAGATGACATTTCTGTGGATGTTCTGCTGTACAAGTGACAATATTACTGATGCGCTCAGCTGGACTATCTTTACTTTAATTGTTAATAAAATTATAATCCAGGCATTCGTGTTCTAAGGCTTTAGGCCTGCGCATTCCATCTGTACTCCAGGCTTACATTTTAAAGCGGGCCAGCGCTACACACGTGCTCGGTTTCTTCACTTGCACGTGTGCTTGACAACATTTTCGACACACTCTTTGCATTTGACCTCACAGCACCAGTGAAATTTACACTTGCATTGAGTCACCTGGGTAAAGTTGTGAGTATCATACCCGCGCTCGCAGCACAAGAAGTGACAGCTGTCCTCGCCAGTCGATGTTTTGTTGCAGATGCGGTCTCGTGTTCCGGGGATTCCAGAACTCACGTCCCGCTCACAGTACGTCTCAGAGTCATTCAGATACACCAGACTATCTTCATCTGGCTTTCTTGATGTGTTAGATTGAAGAACAAGTTTTCGTGCCTTCGGGCCGTTGGAGGACTTCCTCTCTATGGCCTTAACCTTGAAGGCGATGCGGTAGTACTCCTTCAAGGTTTCGCCGATCTGGCGCATCGAAGGTAGCGCCCTCCAGCACGTGCGGGTTGTGCAGGACCCAGAGACTCCATGGCATTTGCATTCGAGAACCAACCTCTCCTTAACAACCTAAAGTAAGCGAGAAAAACGTCCCAGTTTTAGGTGGAAATTTAGGTGGCGCTCTTGCTTCGAGAAACAGGGCACAGTAATGTGAGTCGAATTGTCACTGTGCCCCTCCATGTCGCATGCAACTCTTTGCAACAGATCCTCTCTACGATTTGTTTTCTTTTTTCTCTCTGCTTTTCTTGATATAAAGCATGATCATTTCTACATCATAGCATGTCCAAATTATCATGAAAAGGTTGTGCTTTTGTACTTTTTGAACATTCGTTCTATTCATGGATTTGAACTAAATGACGATGACTGGATTTTTAACGCTTAAAATCGTATATTCGTGGGGAACTAGTTGAACAAACTTCGTTTCAAGGATTTTCGAATCACATACTGACGACTCTGTCTGGCTCGCTAAAAGTTCTTATACCACACCTCCCCCTCAGTCAACTGACTGGCAATGTTATTGAAGTTGCAAGAAGAGAAGAACTCGCACAGTTAGTCAGGCTTGGGCAACGGCAGATGTTACTTCGTGTGTACCGAAGTGTAGCTTCCATGCAGAGGTGAAAAAACATGGCCTGGTAAGAACCATATGCTATTATGTTATGCCTTGTAAGCAGTTTATTATAGTTTTATTTTCTGTGTTTAGCTGTGTTTAGCATTATTCTACTAATAAATAACACATAGTTTTTTTGTAATTAAACTTTATTCTATCAAAAAAAAAAAGATCATTATAACTGTTTAACTTATCATTTTAATTCGCTCTGCTCTTGGCCCAGTGCAATTGAAAAGTTTCGCATTTATTCTTTATTTGCTAATGCTTTCAACTAAATAGCTACGTCACGGATGGCGCATATGTTCCGTCTCAAACCACCGTGAATCTGATTGGTTCTGATATAGTTCGCAATCGCGCGCGTTGACCATGAATGGGAAAATTATTCTTGATTTTTGGCAGAAAAATACCTAAAATTGTACGTTTCTCACTCGAGCTTGCAATCTTATTAATTGTTAAATAGCTCACTTTAGAAAAGGGACTAGAGTAAGCGCGTGGTGGTTTGTGGTACTGTTTCTAGGAGAGGAAGGTCAGGGATCGGAATATTCTGTATGTTAAATAACGTTTTGGCCCTATTTCGGTCAAAGGGGGGATAACGCTATCCACCGGATAAATCGCTATCCAGTGGATAAGTGTTAACAAAACAAACTACACTATCCGGTGGATAGCGTTATCCATCCTTTGAACAACCGGGCCCTGGGATTGTCACATTTCAATGTCTATTCATGATTAATTGCATCATAACATTTTCAGGCGCATCGCCAAAATGGAAGAGCAAAAGAGCAATTTTACCTGATTACAATTAACACCAAGAGAAAATACACTTAATAATCCTCGGGTACATCCAAAGCCGTACAAGGAGGAAGGGTGGATGGACCCCCTCCCCTTGGGTTTTCGTTATCATAAGACACCTGGAAGATAGTTGTTGGTTATGATGTCATATGAGGTCAAATGACGTCATTAAATCCGCCATCTTGGATCCGCCATCTTGAATTTCACAACGTCAGAAAGAAATAAGAAAATAATTAAAAATGACAACCTCGTCCCCAGGGCGCTTTTCCCTATATGATTTTAGTCGTCAGTGGCCACTGTTACCATCTCTGACGTATCGTCGATTTCTGCTGAGTCAGATGAGACAACCCCATGGAGAATCTAGTCCGTTGTTTTATTGTGTCGCGTCTATGAAATGATTACTTTGATTTTTGCGTAAACGTATAAAGAGTGTTATTCTTCGTGATGCGTGAAAAGGCCCAATATTGTAACGTGATTGTATTATGCAATGGATATAGTTATTGTAAAAATGTACTTTGATCCCCTAAATCCAAATATTAGATTTACGGACCAGATACAAATAATTTTGTATAAGTGTGAGATGGTGCATAGATCGACTAAAAAAACATGCATCACCGGAGATGACGTGCAACTATTTTTAACACTGAAAATCATTTGTTCTAATTTCTAAGCCTGTGGTGATGAAGCCCTTATACGTGACCATTCAAATGAAAGCTACTGAGCAGTACTTCCATGTGGTGCTGTTTATTACGCTATGCAAGGTGTTTTTTTAACTTTAAAAGTCTGTGGACGAAGCCCCTGTACGTGACCATTCAAATGAAAGCTGTCATGCAGATCTTTGTGACGATGTTGTAAAATGATATTTGAGTTTATTTTCAATTTTGAACTTGGAAAGTCTCTGGAGTAAAAGGCTTGAAACAACGAAAACGTCTGAAAACTATAGGTTGCATCTTAAAGTGGTCAGTTCTTTTTCTCTGTCAATTTATGATAAATTGCAAGTAAAAATATTCTCTTTCATGCGTTTTCAGAGTTCAAGGTAGTCGTCTTTCTCATTTACAAATAGGACTGAACATTTTTAAAAGCTTAAAAGCTGTAAAAGCATGTTTAAAGCATTCTAATAACTTCAGGCTGTTATGAAACTATTCGTAATATTAAAGGTACATTTTACTTGAACCGTGAGAAATTAAAGCCCTTTGTCTATATCCCAGAATAACCTATAAAAAACCTAAACGTGGGAAAGCAAAGCGTGTTGATTCCAAAAATAATCTCTCAGATATATTAAAAGAATTGTTATGAAAATAAAAAATGATCCGTCAGTGTTTGTTTTCAAGTTCCCAACTGTTCAAGAATCCGCAGTTAATATTAAACTCTGCAGGCGGGCTAACAGAGCTTGGTAGGTTTTAATTACCAAGAATTCAACCAAACAATTCTTTTCTTACTAGAACGTGAGATTTTTTTATTTCACAAAGCGTAAAATTGCTCCCCCTTCGAGAAAGCACTGTTTATGACCAGTATCGTTTTCAGTGTAATTTCCGTCTGGTTCGCCGTGTTTCGTGGCTTCAAATAGTTGTGAACGGTCTTCAATGTCCCTTTGAAGCCCTCCCTCATCTGGCAAAGTGTAGTTTTCGTAATGGCGCTACCATTTTACATACCTTCGAAGCAGCGTTTCAAGCATTCCCTTCACAGTATGATCTCACCCCCAATTCAGCGAGTAAGCAATGAATTCCAACGCGTGTTTGACACAAAAACAGTCGTTTTAAACACAGCGTTAGCTTTGTTCAAAGAAGCTTGCAAACACATTAACGTAATTAAAACGAACCACAAACACCTGCACATAAGCTAAAGGAAAGTGGATAGCTACTAGCAGAGAGCTTGAATACTTCTTGAGCTGTTACTTTAAAGGTTTAATTAATTTGCTCAAACTGGTATCAAGCTCTTGGTGCTTCGAGTTCGTCAACTTCAGTAGAAATGATAACGTTACCCGCAAAGTTAGTAGCTTGTGAACGAAGAGAGATTGTCGTTTAAGTAGATAAGCTGGCGCCCAGTTTAGATTTATATTCAAGCAAGTTGGTTGAGCGAGGCGGTGGCATGGTATAAGGTGTTAAATATGTTCAAACAAAAGATCTTCGAAGGACACTTCTGCCCACCAAGTTTCCGCCAGTAATATAATATTTCATTCTCTTTGAGTTAGTTCATTTGCTGTTTGAATACGGGCCATTTCAGTCGAACAGAGGCCTTTGTTCGCCATTGTTTGGCTTTATTCTTTTTAGATTGCTAATCAACAAACCCCGAAGACATGAGACAGATTAGAATATTCCTAACTATTGAAAGTCACTACACATCAATACAGGATATACAGGATAGTATACACCAAACAGTCAGATTCAACTATGGTTAGCTTTCTATCTATTATAACAAAAAAATTAAATACTATATATATAAATGTTGTGATAAAGCGTCATTTCGTTATGTAATGAACAGTGTGGGCTAGACACGAATTTTTCATTGAAATTTGTCTCCGTATAGGCGTTACTATAAGCCTTGCCCTGTACTTGTAGTAATTAAAAAGGCATCGGCTTTATTTCATGTACAGACATTGATTTCGAGCCAAAAGTTTTAATTTCCTCCTACAATGTGGTTTTGCGGTTACCTAATAATAAGTTTCAATACTTTTGCAATAGACATTTTATCTTGTTTATTACACAATTTCTTTTGCGTTTTCATCTGATCCAAAACCCAATTAATTCTTGAAATTTCAATCCAAGCATCTAGAAAAATCGACGATTTTTGTTCAGATATCAATAATATGTACACAGCCCAGAGCGATGCGACAATTTAATCAACCTTGGCCGGTTAGAGTTCAGAACTACTGAAATGAGAATCTTTTCATATGCAAATTCCACGAGCCGAAACATTGCAAAGGCATCTTCGTGTGACCAAGACAATCTGCTCCAATCGGTAATTGTTTAGCCCTCATTATCATTAAGTAATTAGAAAAAGCAATTATGTCATTAAATTCTGAGGAGCTGATAGGCCTCCTACCTGCCTTCCAGCCTTGTTGTTATGCTTGTTCATCAAGGATATTGCACTGTGCGTATTCTGCGCTGCGTTCACGAAGTCCTCGGAAAGTTTGATTCCGTAACTTATGTCGACGGAACACCCTCCCCACATCCAACCTTCGGGGCTCTTCTGTCCCCACTGTTTCCTGTCGCAGTTACAGTCGGTGAGGTTTCCCATGCTACACGCTTTGGTGATCGTGTATGTAACTCCAGCAGAAATGATCGCCTGTGTGTAAGCGGCTTCCTTCGTTCCCGCTGCAAGGATGACAACGAAAAGAAATTGGGATCATTTGTAAACCGTAATAAACTGAATTAAATTGAAAAAAAAAAATCATCGTTGTCTTTTGTTAATTTAATTTCGTGACATTTTATAGCCAGTCTGTCAGGATGAAATTGCGTCGTGGAATTGTCCTTCCATAGCAAAATTGTTACGTTCAGTATTAAAGATTTGACGTTCTCACAATGTCTTCTTCTCTTTTCAGTCGCCGAGCCTCACACCCTTACCTTGTTTAATTTCTCGAAAACCGTTGCATTAACTAAATACTTCTATTTTCTGTAATAGACTTTTATCATCAATTTAGTCTTAAATAAACTACGTAGGTGTATTTTATAACGCAATCGAAAATCTTAACCGAACTAATACCCTCAGAATACACTAAAAATAACGTTTTTATCGACTTATCAAGACAAAATAACTATACTTTATTAAAAAGAGCCTAAAATAATGAAAGTCATTAATTTTCAATGGAAGTACCTAAAATAGATTTTTCAAATATATACAATGTTATAGTTTTAATTTGACATCTGCAAGTGCAATATGAAGTAATAATTTACTCTATGATACAAATATATCGGAGTTTTTGAGTATTTTGAGATAAACTCAAGTCCGAAAATTCTCTTCCTGCAAAAATCCCTCTTCTAAAACGTTCAAGATTGCCTCAAATTGTAAAGGGTCGATTTTATCAGCACATCACTAACTCAGTTTCCAATTTCATTGTAACATACATCTTGACACTAAAGTCTTAGTTAGGAACACCTATTTGAATGTGTCTTTCCTGTACAATAATGTTTCTAAAGAACAGAGTCTCCCTAACAACATCACAATTAACCATTTTTACAAGTACGAAATTGATCATCGACACGTCTTGTTTAGTTTGAAACTACTATCTTCAGACAGTCGTTTGTTCTCCGTTTAATCTCGCCTGGAAAGAACGTTTAAACGTTTTTTCGACAATTCAGAAAATAAGACTGTGATAATTTATCAGCGACGCCAAATTATTCCCAAATCGTTCGTGTCAGCAAGTTGACAACTTTGACAAGTGATAATATCATGCGAATTTTCCGGTATACTTGAAACGCACCACGAGTCTTCAAACATGAGTGGATTCATAAGTGGACTCTCACTTAATAGGAAGCTATTTACTCCAAACAAACAAACAAACACTTTACAGCAGTTCAACCTAAGTGGAATGCCAAATTAGGCAGTGGTAAGCTGCCTGATATTAGGAGGCTAGCGAAATCTCATTAGGAGATCGTTTACGGCAATTTCTTAGCGGGTTAATCCTACTTACGTATAGCCTTGTCGTCGAAGTCTGATGTCTGGCCGAGGACTGTGCAGTTCCATCTGTTTTTACGGAACTGAAATTTGCACTCCTCGGCACCCTTTCGATAACCCTCTCGAATGCAGTTGATGACTTTAGGGTATTCTTCGCAGATGGCAATTTGCTTAGTAGACAGGCCAGGTATTCTGCTGCAGATCAAGCTTGGGCCAAGAGTAGCGACTGACGAAATGGCACTGTTAGGATGTATAAAAGGCTGATTGAATTATTGTGTCTCAACAAAGAACAAGAATAAGAAAATAGATTTTCACTCACAATAACTGAGAATTGGCCTCCAGAAGGTTATGAGCAAACACAGTGGCAAGTAAAAGAGTCATTAGGACGAGCGCGTGTTGGCTTTCCATTTTAGCCAGCTCAACCTCCTTCTTTTTATCAAGCCGATGACACAGATTCACGAATATAAATCCTTTGATCGTCGAAATGTTTAGTTGATCTCGTCTCTGATTGGCTCAACCGGAATTAATCAACTTTTTAATTTACTTTGTGGGACTGAACAATTGGTCGGAATGTGCGTTCTTAAATATTGTTTCTTATATAGGCAGGAAAACTGTTGTTGCCGAGGATGTGATAAGTGTCCAATTTGATGCATTTATTTTTTCAGTGGCTAAACTCAAATATTTCGCCTTGAAAGCCGAGCAGAAGGCTTAACGAAGCGAACGAATTTTCTTTTGTCGATAGGGGTCTGTCTTACTCTTATTAAAAACCTAACGATAAGAAAATGACGACTTAATTGAAGATTATAGACGTGGCCAAATTTTATTAAACAGTGATTCAGAAGGCATTTGAGGCATTTGAGAGGTAGTTCAAAACAAACATCTACCTCATTATTGATTGTTTGAATTGAAGTTTTCTCTTTGATGTGCCGAAGATCGTGCTATGGTGGACAAACCCTTTAAGCTTTCACTGAGCAACACGACAGTCGCACGGCAAACTCCGTTATCTTGATTCCTGTTTGTATTTGTTTCCGCACCTCAAATAGGATGAGCAGCGGAAACGGACGACTTTAATGGTTTTGCCTTTGACAAAAACTGTTTCTGTGCGAACGGCGAAATCGTGAATAGATTTCGAAGGTTAGTCTTCAGTCAATCATCCGGCAGCCCCTTTATATATTATAATTTTATTCTCTCACCGAAGAGCTTACAGACGCGAAAATTGTTTATTTGACAATGCTGTTAGAATCATCGTCGGCCACTTAAAAACCGTTCATCACCTCCGTTAATTTTATCTAAAACCAAAATCGAGCAGTTCTTGCATTGCCTTCCACACTGATCGATTTCTTACAAGAAGAAACAGTTCTCCATTCTAGAAAGCGTCACGTCACTGGCTAAACTTCTAAACTAGCCATTTCGCTCATAATAATTTATAATCAGCTTTTCATTAACTTCTCGATTCAACTTAGAAACCACCAAAGCCACGAGTAGAAATTAATAAAAGTGGGTGGAAAATTTGTCTCTATAACGGAAATTAACTGGTTAGTAAAATGCCGCTGAACGGAGCCAGAACGGCGGTTTGCTCTCGAAATCACAGTGATAATTATGTTTTTACCTTTGTGGCAACTATGCGAGCGCTGTTACATTTATCTGATGTCTTAGGATCTTCTCCGTAAATGCGAAAGCTGAATACCTTCATACGATATATATTAAAGTTAGCATCTCTTTTACAAAGTCTTTCGTTTAATCATGTGATATGTTTATTCTACATGCCTTTCTTTGAATACAATGAGAGCAAACAACCAGGGAAAGAATGTACAATTTGGACTGAAAAAGCTTCAAATTAAAATGGGCAAGTAAACTTTCTAACAAACAATTTTTTCTCTCTCTTTTTTAGCATCAGAAATGACCTAAGTTATTTCTATAACCAACCAGACAAAGATTACAGGAAATCAAATGTAGATGTCTAGCCATCTTTTTCTGCGTTTACGGTGTCCATATAAATCGTTATGACAGATCATCAGAGCATATAGACGTCTTTGAAAACCTCGGGTTATTAAAAAGACAAGAACGCATGTTTCATGGAGGTTCCGCTTCACAAAGCAATCTGATTGGATCTTACTCCACCTGAAATCATGTTTCTATCCAACACTGTCCCAACCGCTGGCAAACCTTGAAAACTTCAATGAACTTTATTTTGCAAAGCACTTTACATTTAATAATGTCAAAGGATTTCGGCAAAACGCCATTTAATCCACATTAAGCCGTTCTTAGTTTCTTATGACGTTATTCAAAACCATTGCCCTTGTAAACAAGAACTTCAATAAAATCATTTGGAAGGTTATCAGGCAAATTATTAACGGTGTTTATTTAGTTGATGTCAAGTTAGATATGAGTTTAGATACCTGTTTCATACTTTAAAAAAACGTTTATTGGATATAACGTGCAATTCAAGATTTCTTTATTCTAGATGAACAATTAAAAAAACTGAAAAAATAATTGAATGTTACAATGCTTAATAACAGTATTATTATTGTTTAATTTACAGTTGTAAATTAGTATTTAGTTTCACTATTTTAAGAAATATCTAAAATTTTTATATAAAAGAAACAAAGCGAAATGATTTGATTCACTGAACTTTGAGATAATTCAGACTTCCTTAATTTCAAATGATGTGGTTCAACTGCTAAGTCACGAATCAAACGAATCTAAACTGTTTCTAGGTAAGGGAAATAATTTCTAGCGGAATTCGGAAACACTCGAAAACCCAAAAGATTAACCGTTTTTCATCACTTTGAATAGTTGATTACATAAATCGAATGTTACGTAATATAGCTTGGGTTTACAATATTCTTTTCCATCATATGGTTTTACTCGTAAACGTGGTTCATCTTGTAAGGTCTCTATTGCTGACAGAGTTGGGTTAAGACACAATTTTGGACAATACCTGTTAAACAGAGCCGCCGAGCACGTAGCTATTACTAACTATAGATCGGACCACCCACTATCATCCATGCGATGTTATCAGCGAGGCCGTAACTCTGTCACAACATTACGTGTATAGCAAAACTGATGAGTGAAAAAGATGATGAAAAATACCTTGCGGCATTGTTGATCGATCACAAAATTAGCAAAAATCCGGCTCAGAAACTCAACAGTTTCACCAAAATTATCAGCAACGCAAAAATTGTAGTTTATGAATTAAAAATAAAAACACGATTTCACGATAACCATCGCCCCCTCTTTTCCTTTCAAACAATTGTTAACCCAATTGCGGCGAGCGAGCGGTACCTGTACGGATTAATTCGGTAACCTACTCGCCGAACAACCTCTTTCACGTTGTGTAACAAAGAAAAGTTGCAAAGAACCCGGCATGGTAAAGAAAAATGGCTTTATCTATCCGCTTGGCCGTGCAACCACACACAGAAAGCCGAAACTAAATTAGAAATGAGTTAGTTATAAACATAGTCAACCGCTGTGAAATTAACACAGCAAGAAGTGACTGAAGTCACGATACCCCAGCTGCGACCTCTGTCGGCGAATTTTGAGTGCGGAAAAACGTCAAATGAATTGGTCACTCTAGTCACTGTGTAGTGGAAGTTTTCGGGTTTTCCAACATCTTCAAGAAAGAAAACCAAAGATTTCACTGGTAAGACAAAAGGGGCTTTATTGACTTCTGAAATCAACATGGTTAATTGAGCATATAACTTGGATTAATTTGTTTCGTTTGTTGTCAATTCTTTGAACAAGATAGATCGCTTCACAAGATATTAATAAAATTGATCCAAATATAAATTTCACTGTAAAAACTTTTAGTCCGATACTTTGTGCATGTTTTCGGCCTCAGTATGTTGCACATTGTAATACGAAGTACATAACGCAGATGTTAACTTGTATTAAGTTATATCAACGGTTTTCGGCAGAAATAATATAAAGTAATCATAAGAAGCAATCACAGAGTTAACAATCTTATCTAACTGAAGCATATCACTTGTTGGGTTTTATGTTTATCATTTCCTATTACATAATAGGCTTCTTTCCTATATTCATTTGTTGGAATTCAGTCAGTATTCCTCGGTGTCGTTAAGGCAGAAGAGTTTTGGTGGCTATAAATAAATGACACCATTTTTTGGCATTTGCAGCGATCTTTAGCATCCCAGATATTCCATTTTGAAATAACTTAACTGACGGACTCGGTGTGCATTCAATCATTGCGATATGATTATTGTTACTTGAAAACGTAATTAAGCCTTTTACTCCCAGAGTCAAAACTTCAGTCAATAATTGTGGTTGTACCTTTTGAGTCCATGGATGAAACCCTAGTGTGTGACCATTCAAATGAAAGTTATTGAGCAGTACTTTCATGCGGTACTGTTTGTTTTTGACAATTTTGCGAAATGAAATTCAAAATTTTTTCGTCAGTCTTGAACTTAGCGCTCTTGGGAGTGAAAGGGTTAACAGGACTTTTTTTTTTCTTTTTGTGCTAATAGTTCAGGTTATCAGATCAGACCATGTATGGCTCAGTTTAAAAATAGACGTCTAGTAAACAGCAAAAATGTCACACTTTGGGTTACCTTCAGCTGTATGCCATACTTGTCGAGGGATAGATAAAGTTATTATTCAACAAATCGTAACACTATCCAATTATGGTCATGATGCACTCAATATCTGTCGACCGTACTCAACAGATATCTTGCGATATATGTAATTTCGTATGCGCGCGGTTAAATGTTCAAGTCAGTTCTTGAAATAAAAGTGGAAGAGTATTTTTTTTTTTAGTTGTGTTATCAATTTGTTGAATAATAAAACAATTATCCTGCGAAATCTTGGGGAATATCGCCTGATTTTAGCCAACTCGGCCTACGGCAGCCTTCGGCCTCGTCGGCTAAGTATCAGGCGATATTCCGCGCGATTTCGCAGGATAATTGTTAATTATTCGTGTGTTTTCAATCAATCACTCTCTGCCGAGCATTCTGCTTTGTAAATACTCTCCGTTCCTCTGTGACCCGACCCGACCAAATCTAGCGATCACCCATGAAAAAAAAATTAAAAACACCTGATTGTTAGGGAGTAGGAGGAATTTACTGAGCATTTATTACTGATACAGTATACAGTGAACTTTATTTTAGTAAACAGTTTACTTTAATTTATTGTAGACAGCCAGCCAACATTTCGCGGATCGAGTGAGATTTTGACCGGATCTGTATAGTTCAGTACAAGCCGAGTCAATTGTACCTAACAATGGACATCTTTAGACACTATAAACGTTCTAAAAATAACTCCCTCTCTCCCTCCTGAACACTCCGATAACTCCAGGATCGAAGATAGTGACGGTTTTATACAAGAGTGATCCATTGGACAAATAGGTTCATATACATGGAATGTTCCCTTGGTATAAACTATTAAAATCATTGAAATTGATAAATTCACTTGTACGTGAGTTTGTTAGGCTGATAGATAGGTGTAGCCGGTTAAACCGGCAATCGACAAAAATTGATTTTCCACAGCTGAAACCAGTTTCCGTTAAATGCAGATATGCAGAAATTAAGCAAATTATGATACCGAAAACAAAGTCCATTAATTGTACTCATGTGCTTAGAAGAGTTTCCCTACGAAATATGTGCTACTAATTTCACGATGTAATACTGAAAACCGAAACAAAACTGAAAGTGACTGAAAGTCATCGTCAAGTTCGCATGATCTGTGATGTGGTTTCCCGCCATTCCTTGCGGAGTTCCGCTCTGCCGAGCTTGCAAAGCATGCGAGAATGCAAATTTACTTAGGTCACGCGAAAACTGTCATATAACTTTCAGTACTCGGTTTTTTTTTATTATGTTTTACTATGGTTTTTATTAAAAATGCCATGCAGAACCTCTTAAATGTATTTGCTCCGACACGTTTGTCAAACAGGTTTTATTATTGTTTATTTGGCATGGGGATTTCGTTGTACTGAAAGTGATTTTCTGCAGCGCTTTGATGAGATAGTACTGAGTCTACATGTTTCTCAGAATTGAACTATTTCCATCTGATATCGAGTATTGAACTTTCAGTATGCAACCTTAGGTCAAATAAGTTAACGTTAAGTCAACAAGTTAAGTAATTTACGGTAAACGTTAAATTAAGTCAAGTTGAGTTGAGTTAGTCAAAGGGACACTGTCCCGGCGTATTTGCTCAAAACTGTTATAAATGCATGAAATGGTCCCTAAATCTATGGAATAAGAACTTAATAAACTCTAACTAAATGATAAAAAGCAATTTCTTCAAGAAATTCCATACTGCAACAAAAGTTTTGCAAAATTTCAAAGATTTCCGAGCCAAATTTAAACTTTGAAAAACTGACATCCTGACATTTTTTCAAAAATCCATATTGCAATCCATTTCCATCCTCGCTGTCGTTTGTCATCCTCACTTCCTAATGGGTTCCTGTCTTTTGTCGAGTGCTATTCTACAGAATCAAACCATTATTGTTCAACTTCCTATGATCTAGATATGTTTCTGAGCTTCCCCAAATCATGCTCAAATCAGGACAGTGTCCCTTTAAGTAATTTACGGTAAACGTTAAATTAAGTCAAATGAAAATTGCCCACAGCAGATTATTACACTTGCGACTTGACTCAAGTCAAAAGCAACTAGTGCAATATATAATTCCTTTTAGCAGAACCGCGACCTCAAAGCAGCGGGTACTGAGCTTCAATGTGGCAAGTAACTAACATACAGCAGTTAAAAACAGTCACTGCAAAACGTAGGCTATCTATAAGTTGTCAGAATCTAAATTGTCGATAAGATGAATACGTCACTTGCTTCAAAATGATGGAAATTATGGACCCGACAATGAAATACGGTCAACGCTTATCGGAAAGATATTAAAGATAAACTGATCAATACTTTACCTCCAATAAACAAATCGGTTAACCATAAACCGACGTGCCGGCAAACATACACGTGTACTGAGGTGCAGATAACGGTTATTTGCTCAATTAAACCCGATAGTCCACAATGCTTTGTATAAATTACAATTCTTTATTCCAAAGACTACCGATGTAGATTTCCACTTTATTATCAAACGCCGACAATTGAGTTTGAAGACCACAGAACTCACAGAACACGTACTACGGAACTCGGAGTTGACGTAATTAAACCAGAAGCCTTTTACATATAATTTAAGTATATCCTGTTTGTTTCAGCGCCTAAACGGCGTCTTCAAGATTTTGAATTAACCGGCGCTTTATCGCGTGTAAATTCAATGAGCAAAATTCAAGACACACCTTATTGATCAAACATAATAGTCCCGTTCCTTTATCCGTCTGTAGACGAACGATCTACACAAACTTAAGAGCGGTTTGCTGTAAGGACCGACTAAGGGACAGGAGTAGCCAACGGACCCGCTCCACAAAATATCCGCTCTGCAGGGTGATCTTAGGCTGGCTGGAAAATGGAATTGGGATAGAAATTTTGCTGGGAGTTTACTTAATACTGATTGAAATTTTGCTGGGAGTTAATAATTACCGAAAATTTGCTGGGAATTTGTATATCTAGCGATGCTGGATTGCGGACAAAACTTTTTTTTTAGACAGCTTATAGCCTGTGACTGGCCTGGCTGTCATTTCCAGCCGGGCTCTTCAAGAAAATACCGAACGATCGTTAATGATTGAAACATATTTTTTATACAACTATGCTAGCCTCCTGAAGGCTCGTAACGCAATCGCTACAAGAGTGTTGACAGACAATGTACCAGTCCCTCCGTGCGTAATATGAGGACACCGCTCTGGCCTTTGGCGTATCGACCTTTATACAGCGCAGTGGTTGTGCGAGCAGTTTGATCTGTTTGATCGCGGAATGTTGACCTGGTTGGCTTTTTCGTCGTTTTACACTTTGCTTAGTGGTGTGGTTTTTCGGTTCTTTTGGTAAGATGTCCTAATTCTCATTTTCCCAGCTCTGTTTTGCTGTTGTTTTTTAAGCTTAAGAGGGCTTGCAGTAACTCATATTTTACCTTTTACTTTCTTCACAGGAAATCGCTTTTCTTGTTGGTGTCCTGGGCGGAAAAGTCGTTCCTGTCGTTCCAAGTTACCGAAGGTGAGTCTTCGATATTACAGCCTAAATGTAAGCTATTGTAGCCTGATTTCAGTGACAAACAATATTCAGCTGCCTATCTAGCATTGCAACACTCGTAATCGCGTCGAAAATAATAAGTTTTAGCTTCGATAAATGTTCTCGTATTGACAAGAGATGAATGAATTCGAACGTCGTTTGATTTCCGATGTTACCGATGTAACAAGTATCAGCTGAAGTATGTCCAGGAACTGTTGGCCCATCAGCGCTTGCAATGAATTTGAATTTGACTAAGTAATGTATATAGTGAACATTCATTTGCTTTTATTTATCACTGGTCAATGTGCGCGTTTATATAATAATCATATAATTTCTCCCACATTGCTTTTTTTAATGCGCCCGCTTTGTCGAATGTTTGACCAGTGTTTGACTGCTATTATGGGGTTAACTTTTTCTGTCCGCTTGATTTCACGCAGATTCACCATTTATATCTTATAGCGTAGCTCGTTACAAGTTACTTTGTTTTTAACAGTCCAGATACAGTTTTGTGTACTGTTATCTTAACGCTCATGCTAAGAAACTCATTCGCTTTCGCAAAAATCATATTAATTATACCTCCTTTGAAAAAGTCTGAAGCGTGCATGACGCGTTTATTTCATAAATGACTTCGCTAAAACGTTGAAAGACCGTTTTACAAAACCCTCGAGGAAATAGCAGACCTCCGCGCGCAGGCTATAGTCTTTGAGCAGCAAGAACGAGAATGAAAATCACAAGGCAGAAACTTTCTCATTTTATTTGTCAGAAAGGGGGCTACTCGTGAGAGTCCCTCCCCATAGATGTTATTGTAAGAGATTTGGAGTTTGAAAAATCGTAGAAGGGTACTAAAACTTTTTTTGTCGTTAATTAGGAACGTTTACGGTTTTGGCCAAAACGGGCCGCTCAAAGCCACCACCGCGTTAGACGATTTAATTAACGTGGAAATGCAGCGATGCAGGGTATTTATAATTATAGCAATAGCCTTGAGACAAAAAGTTTTATTAATGATAGTTGCTATGGTACTCTTTCTTTTTTTCAAACTGAATGCATGCACTATTTCCGGGACTATTTAAGTGCCGGTATGTGTTCAAACCTCGCCTGGAAATTCGTACTGAAGCAATGCAATCCGTTGATGAATCACTGCCGGATGAATGCTATTCTCGGTGTTCACTGTCACGCCATAAATAAAAAAATCGAAACCGTTCAATGAATGAAGTCAAGGAATTGACATGTCATAGATAATGAATAAATAAGGAATCAGTCCAAGTCACAGGTCTGTGCGGTATTCCGTACTCGAGTTATTTGTCAAAATGTTCCACACAAATTTATAGAGCTCAGTATGGAAACGCCACTGTTGGAGTCCCTCTGAGGGGCTCCAATATGGCCGCCGTGTCAAGAGTCATGCGCCAAGAAATGAATTCTGATTTATGGATTATTTCTGGTTAATACAAAATCATAAAAGCAAACAAGCATGGAAGCAAGAAAGCGTGAAACGTTATGAACAAGAAGATTGTCCGGCATATGAAATAAACAATCGGCCGGAATAATTGTTTCTTGCATGTCATCGATGAGAATGCGGAAAGTGAAATACAATGTAACATGCCACCGCAAGCGGATATATCTGTCATCCTGAATTCTACCGGCTCTACCTCGCGTAGTATCAGATGATGTTTACTCACAAAAAAAAAAATTACCTGGCCAGGGCCCGGCCGCGGCACTAGGCGAATTTTTGTTTCTTTTGCAAAAATATCTGTCATCAGTTCCGTTTCACAAGTGAGAACGGCGATTTTTTTCCTACCAAAATTTTGTCAAGCCTTACCAAACTTAAAAGGCGCCGTCGTCTTGCACAGCACCAGAGCAGGACAAAATTTTGTCAAGCGTCAAAACTGACAGATTCGTCAATTCACACACATTAATCTCAAGCTTACAGCGATGATTATTCGGCACGGTCCGATCGGGTACAAGTATCGCGTTAAAAAGTGACAGTGACAGTCGGGAAAAGCGTCAAGAAACAAGTCGTTTAAAATTTCAGTCCGAGAAGAAGAAATATCAAATCAGTTTGTGTATCATACCACGAAGGCAGGAGAGTAAAAACTTTAGAAAGTACTGGTTTTAAAAGATTGTCGAGGAGTTGAATGCAAAATTTCACAGCAACAACAGAGTTGTTCGGTTCCTACGTGATTTATATGCAGGGCCGTAGCTAGAATTTTTTGAATGGGGGGGCAATGAAGCGAGTGCCGAAGGCGCGAGCCGCTAGGGGGGTCTGGGGGCATGCCCCCTCAGAAAATTTTGAAATCTAGAAGCTCGGAAATGCTATTTTGAGCATTTTCCATGAGATATTTTGTCAAAAAATCAATCTCGATTCAGTGTAAAATGACAGGTATTTTTAGTGCTTACAGCAATATTTCCGGGGTTTGTTACCTTGATACATACCGTATATCGGCCTTAGTACACTAAACATTTTATTAGTCTATTTCGTGTGTAAAAGATGTCTCCAGTTGGATTTCCGCTCCAAAATATATTTCTCAATCAATCGTAAATGTTCAAATTAGTATGGTACCGGGCAGTCAAAATATAACTACTTACTTAGTTACCTAAGAAGTAAGAAGTTCTCGCCTCTTCGTTCCCCATCATCTTGATTAATATGCCGAGCAAAATCTGGGGAGATGGAGTACCAAACCTTTGAAATGTTCAATCTTGTTTTTGAAAGACCCTCGGCATATATTTTTATCAAGAAGGCGGCTGTTTGAACGCGATAAAAACATACGCAGTTTTCGTTTTTCAGAAAGCATTACCCATTCTTGGGGGGCAACTGCCCCCCTTGCCCCCCGCTAGCTACGGCCCTGATATGTTGTGGTTCGCGAATAATTTGTCATGATCTTTGGTTTTCAAGCCGAGTACGCGTTTATCAAAATGAAAATTTGGCGGAGACAAAATTGGTAGTATATTTTGGTAGCGCCAAACAAATTTTGTTAGTGCGCGTTTTATATATAATTTTGCCACTGCTCTTTTCAATGCGCCCGCGTCGTACATTACTGTACATGTATTCACTTTTTAAAACATGACTTCGTCGAATGTTTGACTACTATTGAGAGGTTGAATTTTTTTCTGTCCGCATGATTTTACGTCTAATATATGTTTTTAACAGTCTAGAAATGCTGTCTTTGACACAAAAGTTAAACTGTTAACAGTTTTCATCCACGGCATGCGCTCATGCTATTTTTTTAAAAAGAAAATTTTTCCCTTTCGCAATTTGATACCTCCTTTGAAAGGGCGTGCATGATTTCTCGTTTATTTCATTAAGTAAATGCATTTTACAAAACCCTCGAGGAAATAGCATGAAATAGCAGACGTAAACGCAGGCTAATTCTTTGAGCAGCAAGATGGAAAATGAAAATCGCAAGGGACCAATCAGGTGAACTTCACGCACCCAGAAACTGTCTCGTGTTAGTTGTCAGTTTGAAATGAGGCATGCCGGAAATAAAAAAAATTGAGAGCTCAGAATGTACGAATTTTAAAATGCAGGATCTTTTTTAAAATAGCAATTTGAGCCAAAAACGTTTATTAATGATAGTTGCTAGGGTACTCTTTCTTTTTTTTTTCAAACTGACTGCACTATTTCAATTCAGTGCCGGTATTTGTTCAAAACCGGCGCGCACACGGAAATTCGAGGTATATATCCGTCGTCAATGAATGCTCTTGTTTGTTTCAGTTGGCATTTCACATCAGGAAATGTGTTTAGAGGACATATGCCAATTCATTTTAGAATTCCTTGCCTTTTCGCTTTGCTGCTTTTAATTTTAATGTTTTCCCTGGTCGCGACCGGCTCTCTAATTTGTAAAGGTTACTTAGACTATCAATGAAAGAGACTGTACTACAACTTGTTCAAAGCTAGGTAACTTGCGACAAATTTGCATTTATATTCTCCGTACTTCCGGAAATCAAATCTTAAGATCTTTGTGTCACAAGAGACCGAAAACCAAAAACGGAAAAAAACCCTTTTATTTCTATTGTTCAAGCTAGGGTAGCGCTTGTGTTTACGAAGCTAGTTCGAAACATTTTTTTTAAAAATCTAGGTTCCTGTAGTTCCTGGTGCTTTTCATTCAACCACGAATGACTTGATTCTCTTCCTTGCGAATGCCGCCCGTCGAGTGTTTTTGACAGCCCTTTCGAGATTCCACTGCTATGTGTATTTATTTGCTTCAAAAGAAAGGCGCTTTTTGACGTAAGTTTTAGCTATAGATTACTGAAAATCAAACTGTCGTGCTTCTTAAAGGACTAACGGGAGACAATTTCCAAGCTTTGAAATTGACAAAAAGGAAATACATGTTTCATAAATTCTTGTCCGCGCAATTTTCGTTTCGCCATTCTTTCCGAGTTGAGGTGTTTCGCTGGCAAACTACCCTGCGAATACAGCCACCTCTCAGTTACCTCTCATTCGATCTCATCCCGGGATCTCACAGGATCTCATCTGTCTCATCGTACGCGCTCCAGGCCGCTGGCAAACATACCGTATTCCCGTTAAAAATGAAATGAAACCTTCAAAGATAAAATCGTTATGAAGTGCCTAGACTATCAAGCATTTTTTTTGGAAGGAGGACAAACAGCTAATAAAGGAGGATCTGATAACAAGATGAAGTTGGAGTAGAATTTTGGTCTCCGTTTGCGCGCGGTATTCGTTTTCCACACTACTAGGGACCCGCTGGGTTGTGGTTGAATAGTGCGGTCACGTACGATGAAAACGTTTCACATTTTCGATCAAGGTCAATATCACTATTAAATATTCCAGGCATAAACTAAAGCACAACTGAAAAGGTAGAAATTAACTCAACAAGTTAAATTAATTAATTCACAAGAAGTTTTCTTCGACAGCTCTTCGACTTTATAAGCAGTCGCGCGTGAGTCACAAAAAATAGTTTTTTGAAACCGCGAAATGGAACCATCGGTGCGTGGAGCGCTTAAAAAAGCCCTTGTCCACGGACGTCTGGGATAGATAGTAAGCTGTTTTCCAACAAATTTCAAGAAACATTTGCCCTATATTACTGGGACTATAATTATTGTCAATAAAATATTGTAAGCAACCGAGCGTGTCTTGTAATTTAATTTTTTTTCCGTTGTTCAAATTATACCAGGAATTATAGGGAATTATATCATTCTGACAGCTTGACAAACATGTGCAGCGAATGTGAAATAAACAAAAAGGACCGAGCGGGAAGAGAGAAAGACACCCACTTCCGCTGGCTCTACTATAGAGAGGGCAGTTGGGCTTTGACTTCAGAGTTCGTGTGTTGTGTTGTACGCGTGAAAAGCGCAGTAAAGTTATTTGGCTTGCAATAGCTGTTAGTGGGGTGCCGCGGCGAAGCCTCAGAGCTTTTACAGTGTGACTTGGAATGAAAGTATCAACAAACGGTACGTTTAGAAAATCTGTAGCCTTCTCCGAGGCGGATGAATTGAATTGATCTTGATTGACTCAGCTTATGATGGAAAATGATAGTCGCTGGGACTTTCGTCTTTCAAACCCTGCAATTCTTGTTTTTTGGCGGCAAATATGCCATCTCTGCTTTTTAGGAATTCAACAAAAACTGATCACTTCACAAAGCAAGGAAACAAACGCAGCAAGTGGTAGAGTTGATTGACCCGTTAATATTATGGTGAACTTTTTATTAAAATATATTTTCTGAGAGGCCCGCTGATATATTGATGGCAGCAAAACACACAGCCGTTGATTGAGTAGACAGTTCACAGTCCCTCTATTTTTTTGCGCTGAAATCGTCGCGCCGTCACGATCGATCGTGGAGCCGCCATCTTGGATTATTTGGCGAGAGGAAATCTGGGGAGAGGACAAAACTCCCCTGGGTACGGGGATTGATTGAGCATAGCAGAGTTCGCTATAAAAGTTCGCAATAAAAGTAAGAAAATTCAAATTTCGTGTCATGCTTTAAAAAACCAGACCGTCTTGCAGTCTAAGGAATTTACATTGAATGTATTCAATACTATAAAATTCCTCGCGTCCGACGTAACTTTGCCAAAAGAACCCCCACAAACGATGAAAAGCTGAATTAGCAAAGGGAAGGAAATTTAAAAAACACATGAAAAATAATTTATTTTAAATAACTCTTGGCATTACCTAATATGGTAAAACATCCGGAAATTTGTTAACAAGTTGCGAGAACGTGCATGTGAACTGGTGAAGTCAGACAGGGCACAGGAAATAATGGGCGGTTAAAACGCGCGCATGGCTCTTGGGAGATGTTTGATGCGGAGCGAGACTCAGTGACCAACTCTAGCTACGACCGCTTTTTCGAAATCCCGAGGTGGTCGCTTACGAGAGCTTCGACTGTATGCTCCCATGCATGTATTTGTCTCAGATTGTTGTGTCTGTTCTGACCAAGAATCTGTTATAGTCAAAAAAGTTTGCGGGTCTTTTGATCTGAATTTTCTTGCCGTAGAACACCATATGCATTCCTTTCACTGCCAATCACCCAACCCCTCCAAGACCTCCAATACACTGGTGCAGTAAAAACGTTTCGCTTTAGATCTGGATTTAACGAAATATTAAGACGAAATCCATTAGAAAATCGAGTAATATTTCTGGCCAGTGGACAAAAATCCTGTACTACGACGCCATAAGCTTTCACGCTTAAACTAGACATTCATGAGCCATACCTTAACGGTATTCGCCAAATAATATAACTCCACAATCCTTAAATTGCTTTCCGCCTTGAGTTTCCTCCCGTGAATGGGTTGAGTCATTAGAGGTGGCAGCCATGTTTTTGTTAAATATGGCTGCCACCTCTCATGACTCAACCAATTCACGGGAGGAAACTCAAGGCGGAAAGCAATTTAAGGATTGTGGAGTTATATTATTTGGTGAATACCGTTAAGGTATGGCTCATGAATGTCTAGTTTAAGCGTGAAAGCTTATGGCGTCGTAGTACAGGATTTTTGTCCACTGGCCAGAAATATTACTCGATTTTCTAATGGATTTCGTCTTAAATACTTAAAAACATGTGTATATATCTGTCATTTTATACAGCTTTGTTGCGATCCAGATTAAGTGGTTGAAGAGAACCGTAACAACTGACGACACCAATTATCCACGCATCGTCGACTGCTGCAACGGAGATGACCAGCTTGAAGCGGGACTGCGCTGGTTGACTACTGAAACAAGACACCCCTCTACTGCGAAACTTTGCAAATTATTGCGGTATTTGCCTACTGACAAGACTTGACATTTGCTGCGAAACTTTGCAATTAAGTTTGTGAAACTTTTGCAAGTGATTGTCTACTGACAAGACTCGACCTTTGCTGCGAAACTTTGCAATTAAGTTTGTGAAACTTTTGCAAGCGATTGTCTACTGACAAGACTTGACATTTGCTGCGAAACTTTGCAATTAAGTTTGTGAAACTTTTGCAAGTGATTGTCTACTGACAAGACTTGACCTTTGCTGCGAAACTTTGCAATTAAGTTTGTGAAACTTTTGCAAGTGATTGTCTACTGACAAGACTTGACCTTAAACTTTGTAATTAACTTTGAAACTTTTGCGTGTGATTGTCTACTGACAAGACTTGACATTTGCCGCGAAACTTTGCAATTAAGTTTGTGAAACTTTTGCAAGCGATTGTCTACTGACAAGACTTGACATTTGCTGCGAAAACTTTGCAATTAAGTTTGTGAAACTTTTGCAAGTGATTGTCTACTGACAAGACTTGACCTTAAACTTTGTAATTAACTTTGAAACTTTTGCGTGTGATTGTCTACTGACAAGACTTGACATTTGCCGCGAAACTTTGCAATTAAGTTTGTGAAACTTTTGCAAGCGATTGTCTACTGACAAGACTTGACATTTGCTGCGAAACTTTGCAATTAAGTTTGTGAAACTTTTGCAAGTGATTGTCTACTGACAAGACTTGACCTTAAACTTTGTAATTAACTTTGAAACTTTTGCGTGTGATTGTCTACTGACAAGACTTGACATTTGCCGCGAAACTTTGCAATTAAGTTTGTGAAACTTTTGCAAGCGATTGTCTACTGACAAGACTTGACCTTTGCTGCGAAACTTTGCAATTAAGTTTGTGAAACTTTTGCAAGTGATTGTCTACTGACAAGACTTGACCTTAAACTTTGTAATTAACTTTGAAACTTTTGCGTGTGATTGTCTACTGACAAGACTTGACATTTGCCGCGAAACTTTGCAATTAAGTTTGTGAAACTTTTGCAAGCGATTGTCTACTGACAAGACTTGACATTTGCCGCGAAACTTTGCAATTAAGTTTGTGAAACTTTTGCAAGCGATTGTCTACTGACAAGACTTGACATTTGCTGCGAAACTTTGCAATTAAATTTGTGAAACTTTTGCAAGTGATTGTCTACTGACAACTGACTTGACCTTTGCTGCGAAACTTTGCAATTAAGTTTGTGAAACTTTTGCAAGTGATTGTCTACTGACAAGACTTGACCTTAAACTTTGTAATTAACTTTGAAACTTTTGCGTGTGATTGTCTACTGACAAGACTTGACATTTGCCGCGAAACTTTGCAATTAAGTTTGTGAAACTTTTGCAAGCGATTGTCTACTGACAAGACTTGACCTTAAACTTTGTAATTAACTTTGAAACTTTTTGCGTGTGATTGTCTACTGACAAGACTTGACATTTGCCGCGAAACTTTGCAATTAAGTTTGTGAAACTTTTGCAAGCGATTGTCTACTGACAAGACTTGACATTTGCTGCGAAACTTTGCAATTAAGTTTGTGAAACTTTTGCAAGTGATTGTCTACTGACAAGACTTGACCTTAAACTTTGTAATTAACTTTGAAACTTTTGCGTGTGATTGTCTACTGACAAGACTTGACATTTGCCGCGAAACTTTGCAATTAAGTTTGTGAAACTTTTGCAAGCGATTGTCTACTGACAAGACTTGACATTTGCTGCGAAACTTTGCAATTAAGTTTGTGAAACTTTTGCAAGTGATTGTCTACTGACAAGACTTGACCTTAAACTTTGTAATTAACTTTGAAACTTTTGCGTGTGATTGTCTACTGACAAGACTTGACATTTGCCGCGAAACTTTGCAATTAAGTTTGTGAAACTTTTGCAAGCGATTGTCTACTGACAAGACTTGACCTTTGCTGCGAAACTTTGCAATTAAGTTTGTGAAACTTTTGCAAGTGATTGTCTACTGACAAGACTTGACCTTAAACTTTGTAATTAACTTTGAAACTTTTGCGTGTGATTGTCTACTGACAAGACTTGACATTTGCCGCGAAACTTTGCAATTAAGTTTGTGAAACTTTTGCAAGCGATTGTCTACTGACAAGACTTGACATTTGCCGCGAAACTTTGCAATTAAGTTTGTGAAACTTTTGCAAGCGATTGTCTACTGACAAGACTTGACATTTGCTGCGAAACTTTGCAATTAAATTTGTGAAACTTTTGCAAGTGATTGTCTACTGACAACTGACTTGACCTTTGCTGCGAAACTTTGCAATTAAGTTTGTGAAACTTTTGCAAGTGATTGTCTACTGACAAGACTTGACCTTAAACTTTGTAATTAACTTTGAAACTTTTGCGTGTGATTGTCTACTGACAAGACTTGACATTTGCCGCGAAACTTTGCAATTAAGTTTGTGAAACTTTTGCAAGCGATTGTCTACTGACAAGACTTGACCTTAAACTTTGTAATTAACTTTGAAACTTTTGCGTGTGATTGTCTACTGACAAGACTTGACATTTGCCGCGAAAACTTTGCAATTAAGTTTGTGAAACTTTTGCAAGCGATTGTCTACTGACAAGACTTGACATTTGCCGCGAAACTTTGCAATTAAGTTTGTGAAACTTTTGCAAGCGATTGTCTACTGACAAGACTTGACCTTAAACTTTGTAATTAACTTTGAAACTTTTGCGTGTGATTGTCTAATGACAAGACTCGACATTTGCTGCGAAACTTTGCAATTAACTTTGTGAAACTACTGGAATGACCTTTTATTATTTCGTTCGTTCGTTCTTCATTCATTTTTTTTTTCAGATTCGTTCGGTGGCGTTACGGATACTTAAATGCAGTATTGTTTGAGGTAAGTTGCTAGTAAATGTCAAGGTGCCTTTGCTTTATTTTCAAAGTTGTGTTCACTGGTTTTTCATCTATATCCGTATTGTGTTGTGTTTTCTTCTAGGTGACTTGGAGACAACTACACCCTTTGCTGCTTGCTTGACATTGCCAAGTGTCTCGCTAAGGAGTAATTAATCTCTGTTAGCCATGGCTTAAATTAATGGGCCGGCGAACGTCAACAGCCACATCTCAAGGTATTAATTAGGAAAAGATTACTGACTAATTTCATGCATGTGATACATTATACTCCCTCGCTCACTATCTCTATTCTCATTGACTGAGAGTATACAGCTAATTCACGCTGGCATGGAATTGACGCGTCATAACCGTACAGACGCTAGGATTTATCAGGGCGCTTATACATATAAGCGCCCTGGATTTATTATGTAATTACGCGTCATGCCTACAGACACTAGGATTTATGTATGTAATTACGCGTCATGCCTACAGACACTAGGATTTATTATGTAATTACGCGTCATGCCTACAGACACTAGGATTTATTATGTAATCACGCGTCATGCCTACAGACACTAGGATTTATTATGTAATTACGCGTCATGCCTACAGACACTAGGATTTATTATGTAATTACGCGTCATGCCTACAGACACTAGGATTTATGTATGTAATTACGCGTCATGCCACACTAGGATTTATGTATGTAATTACGCGTCATGCCTACAGACACTAGGATTTATGTATGTAATTACGCGTCATGCCTACAGACACTAGGATTTATTATGTAATTACGCGTCATGCCTACAGACACTAGGATTTATTATGTAATTACGCGTCATGCCTACAGACATGTTCATTGACGTCATGCACGTGTCCCACGCGTTGTTCACTCCATTAACCCCCTAAGCCTGGTTTTCACAAGCGACGCAAGCACAAGCGCAAGCAACATACGCAGACGCAGTAACAAGTTGATCATCAGTGCCTTTTGTTTACGACAAATTAACACGTCACTGCGTCTGCGTATGTTGCTTGCGCTTGTGTTTGTGTCGCTAGTGAAAACCAGACTTGAGCGCCGGCAGCGAAAACGAAATTAACAATCCGTAAGGAAAAAGCTATAAAACGCTGCAAAGTTAAGCCCGAAACGATGATTTAGTTTTTTAAATGAATAGTAAAACAATATTTCAGAAGTTATAAAGCTTTAAAACTCTTAAAGCTTTATAACTTCCGAAATATTGTACATTTCATCAAACGCATGCTACAAGTTGTCGATATTGACGTTCTTCGGCAAATTATGAAGTAATAATTTGAAAACGATCAAATCCTTCCGAGTTTTTAGACATTTTTCATTTTGGTCACATGACACACCAAATATGGGCATGGTTCGAAATATTTAAAGGGAACGTGAATTGAACAAACACTACAACGTTTGATGCCCACTGGAGTCCAGGAACCAAAGTTATGGAGGTTTAGAGATTTCCTTAGCCACAGTTTTGTGGTTCCTTGTAGTTTAGGTTCTCCCTCCTCAATGTGATGAATTTTTCGCTAAATTAAACCTTCATGGTTGAACAGATTTTTTAACATATTCAACTGAAAGTTAGAATGCACTGAACAGAGCGGTCGAGAAATTAGCGAGAGTGGCGATCAGAACCGCGTTATGCAAGAGCAAACCTTTTGTCAAGCAAGCTACCACGAAGCGACAATTCGACATTTTGATGGAAAACGTTCGCCAGTTATCAGTCATTTTGTAGCTGCACATTACGCCTACATTACGCTTTTTTTTCTCTTCCCGCTTGACGATCTATTTTTGTTTTAGCTCGACGATATATGAGGGAAACCAGGACATCTTTTTTTTTAAACATTTATAGCATGAAGGCACTCCATTCCGATGCCGATGAACTGCCCGATTAGAACCTGGCATTAGAACCTCAACGTGCCGACCATCATCATCAACGAAAGACTGTGCCTTACTGGCATTTGAATCACCGTGTACCCACCACCATCATCAACGAATCTTAATGTGCTATCCATCAAGACATTTACTGCAACATCAATGAAAGACTGTGGCTAAAACTGGCATTTGAATCTCACTGTGCCAACCATGATTATTTGTTTAGTTAAAGACTGTGCCTTTCCGAATGTTCCTGGCAAATTTTTCAGAATGTCCGTTGCAAGATTTAAGAATGTACGTACTATTCTTCTATTGAATCCAGTAAGATGGCTGGCATCGCATCTTAATCTCCAAAGAGACCTTTCATTCCTTATAATTTGTAATTTGTAATTGCTTTATCATCTACAAACCAAATAGAGAATTTTATTCAAGCGTGAAAAGTTGATTGTTTTTAACTATAAGAGTTGTCGGTGTTGCAAGTATAGCTTTTTAAATAACAATACTATTTAGTATTTTGGAAAAAACTAAATAAATGTAGTTTTTTTGTGTATAATTTGTACTGTAAAATTCATTTAAAAAAATCATTTTTGAAAACAGGAAAAAGACATGTTATGAACATTAAAAGCTGAAAAGAAAACTGAGTTGTGGCAATTTAAGGCCATGCACTCAAAAGGCATACTATTCAGCGACATATTTTTACAAGAAACGATTAGTACTGCAATAATGAAGTATTCTAAGTATACACTTTCACTGGTGGGTTGAGCTTCCAGCATCATGAGCGGTAAGTAAAACTTATAGCTAATTTTCAATTATATTATTGATATAAGTAAGTGGGAAAATGAGCAACATTTCCAAAATAATTGCCTGTAGGTCTTTGTTTCGGTTGCAGGCTTTTTTTGGTTTTGCTGGGAATAATATAAAAACCAACATATCTCCTGGCTGGCGAAAAAGCGTTATAAAATTTGCTGGGAAAAAAAACGATTAGGAATTCCTCCCTGGCTGGGAAAAACCATTGCCAAAACGGATGCTGGCTGGTAACTACTAGTGTCGATTTATTGCTAGCTGGCTCTGAAGAGCGGATATATTTTTCCCACGGTAGTTAAATATTAACTGGAAATGTCTTTGCGGTTGCCCAGAAATCATTTGGGCCAAGAAAACTTCAATTCTGAAAAATTGTCGTTGGGTACTCCTGTTTCAATGTAGCTAATCCCGCTTGACCTGGGCTCCTGGTTTGACTGATACGCGGCAAACGTCTCCGATCTCTAAATACTGTATAAACCATATTTTTATTACGACAACAATCGTACAACCATACCCTGTTTAGGACAGGTTCAGACCCTGTTTAGGACAGACTCGCATAAAATTATATACCCTGTTCAGGGCAGAGAGGCCAAAAACCATACCCTGTCCAGCGGCACGGCCGTATAGGCCACATAAGGGAGTACCCTCCCCCGGGATACCCGCCTGGATGAAGTACACCACAGCACCCCTTGGATTTTAGAACCAGCTGTGCGACATGCAAAAGAAAGGCAGCACGAGAACACATAGCATCGCCATTCACTGTTTGTGAATATTTTGGCGTGTGCACAGACGGATTCCATGCAAGGCGCAAGGCGGAGTAACTTTCTTCCTTAGGGGAGCTTGTCAACTGGGTGTGGCTGATTTGCCGTCTAATTAGCGGATGTTTATTTAAAATTCGGCCTTACAGACCCGGCTTTTATAGCCATGTTTTTTGTTGATTTTACCATAACTTTGTCTCTATTCAGACTAGTGACAAACTTTGATACAAAAAAGTCATTGTGAATGAGTGGTTGGTTGGTTGGTTGAATAGTGAGCAAAACTGATACATCGTTATGCCCTGGTGGCTCGTGAACTTAAATCAAATAAACTCCGGAACTCAAATAAACGCCGGGACCTCGATTAAGCGCCGGGAGCGTTTGTTTAAAAGTCGGCCTGATATAGACCCGGTGTTTATTTGAACTCAGTGTTTATCTAGGACCCGGCGTTTAATCAAGAAAATACGGTAGTTGTGGAAATGACAGCCGTCGTATTCCCGTCTTTGTTTCACTTGAAAATTCCTTGTATTATTTGTTGGTAATTGGTATTTATTAGCGGATAACATGTTTTACTGTAAATTGGAGTATGCACAGTGCATGGGATAGTGTTTTACCCCACAGTTTGTTAAAACTGGGTTATGCGTCATGGAATAAATAAAAAGCAAATCGAATATTACAAAAAGGCGCTATGCATGTCTTTTTAACTATTTATATTTTTAATGCATACATATAAGCAGACGAACTACAAATGTTTGCCCAACATCGTCGAGACGAACTTACTATCTGCTTAGTTCGTCTTGGCAGAGGAACTACGTAGATAGTTCGTCTGGACGGATAATCCGTCTCTTTGCCCGTATTTATACACAGGCGGATTATCAACTACCAGACGGAATCTCACCGTACTGTAGTCACCTGCGCAGCCATTATTTGTGTCGACACGCAACGCGTGCCGGACGACACAAATAATGGCTGCGCAGGTGAATAACCGTACTGCTGGGTGTCCTGTGGTTTTGCCTGGTTAATCGTTAACATATAAAAACATTTGACAACTTGGCTCCACGTGCGATATGACTCGGCGATCTTGCTCTGTGTTTTACTAAAAATGCCGTGGTTTCGGGGCAGGAAAAGCTTACTAAGGTAGGAATATTCGGTCAATTGACTTTTACTTCGTAGTTGATGCCACATTTGCGTTGTAAACAGACTTTCAATGTATAATTCTGTGATCAACATATCAGAACCGTCTAAGTACGGTAGGTCAAATTTCAAAATATACTTGTCTAAATCTCCCTTCATAGCTTAGTACTGCGAGTACACAACTCCAAATTCAAGAATCTAGTTTCCTCTACTTAAAAACATAACAGAAAAGCAAACTGACGCGTATTTCGACGAAGTAATACATTTTAAGAGCTACCGTTTGTTGATTTCCCCTTGTCACGCAAGGTCAACGGGTCGCTCATATTGCTCAAGTGACCTGTTTTGAAAACGCTCGCAGAATTTTCCGTTTTATTTACCCCAATTTTTTTTTCGCCTGATGTTTAGTTGAAATGATTGTTGTTCCTCGGAGTATAGTCTCGTTGGGTAAATCCATGTACCAGATTGCCTTTTTGAGCCTTGAATTTAGCCAAAATTCGGTTGTTGTAACGAAGGTTGAAGGGTATAAATTTAAAAATTTCGTCAAAAATTCAGGTTTACGTTTAATTTAAATTTTACACCGCTAATAACCAGTGGAAATAACATATTTCGACTCCCTGGGTTAATTTTTTCGAAAAGGTTATCAATATTTAAACAGGAGCTTTCGCAAAAGTCTCGATTTCAGCGTGAATTTAGCCTGCCTCCAAGCGCAAAACACAAAAAATTCACTAAAAAATAATAAAATTCTAAACGACCCGAAACTTATATTTTTAGAACTAGTTCACCGAGGACTTTATTCTGGCAAAGTTTGGGGGAAACGCTTTTTTCTATCTTGCATACCCTTAGTCGGTCCTTACAGCAAACCGCTCTTAACATACCAGCTTTCAATGCTGATTTTCGTACACTTCTTTGGGTCAGTTAGCTGTGATAGAATAGCGTCCCATCCAGGGGAGTAGCGATACTTCTCGTTGCTTCATCCTATAAGTGGACGTTAAGCGGGGCAATTTGGAATATGTCGACGGCCCCTAAATGATATCATCAATCTCGCTATTTCACGCCTTTATTTGCTAGCCTATGAATAGCCTCCGAATTTTCACAGGCGTTCCTCATTTTGCCCCCCATTTTTCGGTTAATATTTTGTATATGAGGCAGCTGTTGTTCTGCGGCCTTAACGGAAACGACGTGAACACTTCATGAATGGTTCGTGAGCGTGAAAATGTAGCTACAGTCGAAGCTCTCATTGCGACCACTCTCGTAAGCGACCAAGCTCTCGTTGCGACCGCTCTCGTAAGCGACCAAGCTCTAGTTACGACCACCATTGTAAAACCCCGTTTGAATTTGTCACTCAAACTCTGTAATTAAAAGCTCTCATGAGCGTCCGCTCCCTCCATCCATAAGCGACTGCGACCACTTTTGGGAATTACCAACTGGTCGTTTCCTTTGTTTTTAAGCTCCCGTATGCGACCACTTGTTGTGCTACACATAATTTATGAGACATTGTATTATTTGTAATCATCTGAATAAGATAATTTTTCAATCTACAGTCGAACCTGTATATAACGGTCAC
Source organism: Desmophyllum pertusum (assembly GCA_029204205.1). NCBI lineage: Eukaryota > Metazoa > Cnidaria > Anthozoa > Scleractinia > Caryophylliidae > Desmophyllum > Desmophyllum pertusum. Next base: position 2,982,328 of record MU825399.1, read on the forward strand.
CCTCGGGAACTCAGAAAGTGGCCTCTTAATACAGGTGGCCGCTTAATACAGGTTTAATACAAGTAGCAAATACAACTCGGGACTTTGAAAGCTGGCCGCTTAATATAGGTGGCCGCTTAATACAGGACTGTTATATACAGGTTCGACTGTATGTGGATTCGTGACCTGTACATTCGCTTTCGTACATTTCGTAAGTGGCCAGCCTCCATTGTTTCAGCGCGTGGTCACTTATCACAGCCCATTCTCGTAGGCGACCAGCTCTAGTTACGACCAATCGAATTCCCGAGGTGGTCGCTTACGAGAGCTTCCACTGTAATTATATCTGCAATCTGGAAGAATAAAAAATAGTCGAGAAAGTAGTTCCTTTGAGTTGGGAAATTTCATGAGAATAAAACTAATATAACTAAATGGAATTACTGGATATTGTCTATGTATGGTAGCAGAATGAATCCGTTAAAACTTAGTAAATTTGGAACCGTAAATTCTCCTTTTCAATGTTTCCAAAACAATACATGAATCCATCAAACCGTCAAAGACGTTTTTAGTACATACATTAACAAACAGCCAGACAAACGTTTTTCGTAAGGATATATTTGATCCATAAAAAGTACGTTTTAGGCGGTTACGCTTGTATGATAACGTACAGTCAACTCTCTCTAAGCGGACACCACTGTAAGGCGGACACCTCGCTAAAGCGGACATGGCTGGTCCCGGCCAAATTTCACTTTTTTGTCTGTAACTAAACTCTCTTTAAGGCGGACACCTCTCTAAAGCGGACAGCGGACACTTTTTTAGCAAAATTCTGGTGAAAAATACCTCTCAAGGCGGACACTAGAAGTGCATTTTTTTGCACAATCAATAGATTATAGGCCGGATATTATTTCAAATTGACCGTACCACAGCAATAATAATATCAAACTGATCTGATTAAAAGAAAAGAAACAAGGAAATAGGCATTCCCCCTATTGTTTGATTTGGAGGCGGGGGCACTTAATAAATACTGAGTTGGCCGAAACTGAAACGTTGTCACGTGCATAGAAGGGAGTGTCTGTGACGTCACCCACGCTCTGGCCACGCCTAATCCAACTCATTTATACTATCCATATCCAAAGCCATCGGTTGGGGGAGTGGGGGGGGGGGGGGGGGGGGGGGTAAGTACCCCTCTCCGGATCTATCTAAACTCCCCGTTTATAAGTCCTCTCAAAACTCCTTACGAAGTTGTATAACCCAGAATAGGAACATTTTGCTTGTATATTACTCGTGAGCACTTTTAAAATTAAAATTTGTAATTTTGGAGTTTTTGGGCTTGCGCTTTTGCCCGTTGCATTAAATGCATGCGATCGTAATCATAACACATTCTAAAATCATTAAAAACCTTGATTTCTTACTGATTTCTAGTAGTTTCAAAACACCAGTTAACAATCATATTTGTTGTGCAAGCACTTCGGCGTGCAGTCGTCTACAGTAAACTTGAATAGGGTTTTGGAAGCATTCTTTGTTTTGCCACAATTCTTTTGGGATTTTACTCAGTTTGTTTCCTGAATCAAGGAAATCAATTTTAAAAGGCAATTACCATAACCTAACCAAACAAAAAAGGGTGGGGCAGCCATTTATGAATAAGGTGTTATTTTAATGTTTTAAGATTGAGTTTCTGTGCACGAATTGAATAAAAAAAACACAATTTACATATTCTCAGTTGCATCAGGGATCCTTTAATTTAAATATTCATTCAGCGAAATTCAGTACAATGATTTTCTTTCGTCATTATCCACATAGCGTAATTACACCTCATGACTAATATTACATCAAAATGTAACTGCAAGTTTTGATAATATCACTAAACAAACCGGCCACTGAAAATCATTGTTGAATCGATGTTATGTCCTTTTATTGCCCAACACCTTACATTAAGTAGTTACTGGATCCTCTTGTGTACAACAGAGTGGATCATGGCTACACTATCACAACTCCACCATGAACATTATCTTTAAACTGGGACCACCAGTTCACAGATCCTTGGCTAATGTGACAGGTGCTGGCCTGAGCTTTAATATCACTCGCTGACAATACTGTGCCCCATACATTGACCTGTGTCAAGTCGCCAACAAAAGCCTGGTTTGCCTTGAAGCCTCCTCCAACTGTGTCTTGGTCCTGCCCGATCACGGTGGTACCTCCGGAGGAAATATGGCCCCCCTTATAAAGGTCTGAAACCACTGGTTACGGACACACCATCTTTGAAGAACTCATATTTTCCGTTGGCACCGTTCCATGTGAAGCAGATATGGTGCCAGTCCCCATCGCCGAGACCAACGCCAGCATCCCTTTCAAACGAGAAAATGTTTGCAGGAATACAATAAATAGGCAATAAAAGTGAGAGAGGCATTTTAATTCGATATACTATACAATCCTGAAAGTTAATTGTCATTCACCATGAGAGGATCATTACTATCGGTTTTAGCAGCTTCTTCTTTCGGATGGTCGTTACTCACGGGGGATGACTACTTTCGGATAGTCAACTGAAATCCGGATAACACCTTTACCAAATTTAAAATATTTAATAAATAATATAATTTATACACAACACTATAGCTAGAGAGGCAAATGTTTGAAGATGCAGATATAATATTTAAGCACGTCGTTTAAGGCGGGAGTTAACCTGAATGCCATTTTTCCGCCACTTAACATGGGTTTAATGGAAATATCTCGTTCACGTTTCAAGCAATCCAAAAACTCTCTGCTTAAAACATGAATCTATGTTATGGGGTGTTTTGTAAATTTTGGGGTGATTTTTGGGTATATTTGGGAGGAAATAGTTTTTCTCAAAGGAGTTGTAAAATTTAGGGAAATAAGAAATATTGAGATTTGATGTAGTTTTAAAATTAGAATTAGAATTTAAAAATTAGTAGATTGACAATTGACAGACAGTTGATAACCACGCAAGAGCACCCGCGTGGGTATCAACTGTCTGAAATTCACGTGTACCCCCGCCTTAATTGACTGAGAGCAACAAAATAGTAACGCTTCTTTTTGATATTACACGATACTTTCCCGAGTTGGCAACATGGTACCAAGGTAAATACCTTCTATTGCCGTGAATCAGAACTCGAAGATCAGGAACTGCGCAAAAAGTGAACTCATTATCCATTCCAGCAACAGCGTAGCTGTATGGGCAGTTATTATCATTGCTGGATTCGTTTGGATTATCCTTCGCAAATAAGCACAGTGTAACTGCATCCAGGTTATACACGATGGAGTTAACTTTAATCGCGTAATCTGTGATGGTGCGCTCTGGAAAACGCATCAAGTACTCTGAAAGAGAAATCTTTAATTTTAGATATAGCGTATTAAAGTCATGACGTCACAAAAATTAAATTTGCGAAATTATGAAATTTGATCAGCTATTCAGAGGAAGCATGCCAAAAAACGTCCACTTGCCAAAAATTAGCTCTCCGTTGCAATTTGCGGCCGAGTTGAACCTGTATATCTCGGCCGCGAATTACAATGGAGAGCTAATTTTTGGCAAGTGGACGTTTTTTGGCATGCTTCCTCTGAATAGCTGATCAAATTTCATAAATTCGCAAATTTGCAAATTTGTGACGTCACACCTTACCACTCTATTGACATTAATTACGGGGGCTTAAAAGTGGTATATCACGTTAGCTTACCATCGCCGCTAGGATCACACTGGAGCTTTGCATCCATCCCTGATACGAGCAACAGCACGAAGCACGAACAGACAAATAGAACAAGCGAACTTCATTTTTCTTCAATATCTGTGGAGAGGAAGGGGAAAATTAACAGTGTTGAGATGATCTATTCAATAAGTGAAGCAATGAAAACAAATTCAGCATGTTCAGAAATACTTTGATATCTAGGAACAAATGCTATATTGCAATGATATATTATAATGCTGTAGTCGGTAGCTCAGGTATTTATACGTTATATTCGCGGATCGATCTTTACTTGGACATGATTGACTTCGGTACGTTGTGTGTTAGAATTGGAAAATTTTGCTTGTACCGATCACTTAGTTCGTTCATTCTCACGCCTTAGGATAAGTATGAACAGCTCGATCGCTCACTAGATCCCTGACTATCATCGTGTACCACTTCACTTACATGACTGAGAATTTGTTGAAAATCATACAACTTGTATGCTTGTGTTAATTGGTCATTTTGGGGCTTACGCTTTCTGTCCCTTGCCTCAGTTAAATGCAAGCGACCGTGATCATAACACATTCTAAAATCATGAAAAGGCTTATTTATAGTAGTTTGCCTAACAAGACCCTTTAACAATCATATTTGTTGCCTAAGTATTTTTCTTGTAGTGGTCTACATAAACTTGAAAAGGTTTTGGGGGCATTATTTTTTTGTCACAATACATTTTGGGATTTTACTCAATAGTTTATCTTTAGAATAGAAGCAGGCCAATTTTAAAATTAATTCCATCCACTCAAGCCCTTCTATCGGGTACACCGAGTTAGCGATAAAAATGCCTTTACAACGTAGACACACAAATAGCCAAGAAATATAATCTGAACGACAAACGGAACTCGCTGTCTTGGTAGTAAGATCTAAAACAAAACTCTACAAAACAATTCCTACCTTTTCCTTGGAACTTGGTCAGAGTATGTTGCGCAAATGCTCTCTTCTAGTAATGACTGGAAATAACGAGAGTTGCTCTGGTATTTACGCTATTAGTTTTGCATAATTTATGGAACAAACGATTTTAACATATAGATGAAAATTCCTACTTGTTAACATGGTTACATTGACTACCAGACCATTATTGCCTGGTGTGCATCACATGTATATTCTATGACATCGTGGAATCCCCCATCCATATTTACGCTATTGGTCTTGCATAATTTATGTTTTTGCGCACATGCCCGTAGGTGGTGGTATTTTGGAACATGCTATTAACATATACATGAAAATTCCTCCTTGTTAACATGGCTACATTGACTACCAGACCATTACTGTCTGGTGTGCATGTTTGTATTATATGATATGACGGAACAGGCACTCCCATCCTCACTTCTATTATTTTTCGCATGGGCAGAACGGGAGTCTTTAAGCTTTGCATGATTTGTGCTTTTGGGTGGTGGCCGTCTCTTGGAACAGGAATACTGTAAAGGTCCTAAAGTAACGACCCTCTTTACTTTCAAATTTAGCAACCTTTTCGCTACTTTCGGGACGGTTACTACTTTAGGGCGTTCACTACGGGTAACTAAGAGATGGAGGGGTGAAAGTGAAGATAAAAAATCAAATTGCGTTCGAGGCTGCTACTTTCAGAGGATCGTTACTTTCGGGATTTACTAACAAGGCATAACATTTTATCGCTACTTTTTGGGGCCGTTACTACTTTCACAGAACATTCGTTTATTACACAGAATATGAAAATTCCTACTAGTTAATATGGTTACATTGGCTACCAGAACATTATTGTCTGCTGTGCATTTTTGGTATTCTTTGATATCTCGGAACAGGCTCGCAAACCCATCCACACTTCTAGTTCTTTTTTCATAGTTTTTACTTCGCAGAATAATCTTCTTCTGGGAGTCCTTAAGCTTTGCATAATTTGTGTTTTGGTTGGTGGCAGTCTCTTGGAGCAGGAAAACTTAGCGTAAAGTTCCGAAAGTAACGACCCTCTTTACTTTCAATTTTAACAACCTTTTTACCTTAGGGGGTTCACTACTTTCGGGTAGCTAAGACTTATCCCATACACTGTACCTGGACCGATCTAACCTGTGTTGATATCGAAAGAATCAGTCATTGTCATATATAGAGGGGTGAAACTAAAGATATATCTTGTTGACAAGAATTAAATGTATTGTCCACAGCTTGTTGTGTATTTTATTTCCAATATTTCTCAATAAAAAATCGAAATGCGTTTGAGGCCGCTACATGCAGAGGATTGTTACTTTCGGGGTTACTAACAAGGTATGACATTTTATCGCTACTTTCGGAGAATCGCTACTTTTTGGGGCCGTTACTTTCACAGAACATTCGTTATTTACACAGACTGAATATGAAAATTCCTACTAGTTAACATGGTTACACTGGCTACCAGACCATTGTTGTCTGGCTTCCTTTTTTGTATTCTGCACCAAGTTCACATTTTAAAAATAATGATATCACTGAACAGGCGACCCCGTCATCATCTTCAGTTATTATTTTTCATATTTTTACTTCAGAGAACAACTTTGTTCTGGGAACCCAAACACGATCAAGAGATTGTACTACTTAGATGTATAGACACATTTGAAGCGCACGTGCTGGTTAAAATATATTTTTATTCATGAAAGTTGCTGTTTTTATCGATAATATTCAACTTTGGATCCCCATCTGTTGAATCACATGTTGCCACATATGTAAAGAAGCGTACGTGCTGGTTAAAATATAGATTTTTTATTCATAAAAGTTGATGTTTTATCGATAATATTCAACTGTAGAAGCGCCATCTACGAAGAGCAAAATGAGTGTTGATTTGAAGTCGGCTTCGATGTGTTGGTGTGTTTTAAAGGAGCTATGTCACGATATTTTAAGTCATTTTAATTTGTGAAGAGTGCAAAATCACCTTCAAATTGAAGAAAGCATCCAAATAATAGTTTACTAAGGTAGCAAAACATCAAAGAGGTGATAATAAACCAAACAGGAACAAGGATGGTTGAGGATGGAGAACTTGATTAAGACGGATTGCGAACGGCGAACTTTAAAAAATTGGACATTTTTTTCAAGATGCGCCATCAGTGACGTAGCTCCTTTAAAATCACCCACTTGTTTACCAAGTTTGTTCTCCAGCAACTTTTATGAATTGAGGAAAAACGCATTTATGAAGAGTAAAAAAGAATGGTGGAAGTGTTGTGCAATAAAGGCTGGAATTTCGAATAATTCTCTTTGGATGATGTGGCAGTGTTTGGTAATATCATGGCAGGTAAATGAAAAAAATACCTTCTCGTAAATTATCATTATTGCTTTGGTTTCCCATTGTTAATAAGACAATTGCTTTGACTGCCAAAGCTTTGTTTTAATATATTTCTGGCGCCAATATCTAGAACAACTTTCATTGATAATTGAAAACAAATTAGTCAATATCATCCAAACATAAATTTGGTCTTTGGAAAGGATTGTGATGTTTAAACACTAAAATATTTGCCATTTTTTGTTACCTTGTAAGAAACATGTTATGACGCCTTTATGCAACGAATAAAATGTCAAGTTTCTTATATGTCTACTTAATTCAGCTATTCAGTAGTTAAATAGCAGTTTTTCGATTGCTAAAAAAAACTTAACTGCCCATGAAAAAAAAAGGTTAAGCCGCACTCGGGCCAACAACTGGCCAACACTGCCGGAGCTTATCCTGGTTTCTGAAGCATGAAGCTGACTAGGATTATTGCTGCTGCCCCTGGATGGGATGATAAACACTCCAATTGTCAGCACGTGTTGGTTAGCCGGGAGGGCCATGCGGAATTCTCCTGATTCATTTTTCGTTATTATTCACGAATACAAGTTGCCTCGAAATACATGTAGGTGGAGAAGTAAAACCCATTTTGAACACCCTGCCGCCAAACATATATAGAAAGTATGATTTTGGGAGGAAATATTTTGTTGATTGGAGTCTTGGATAAGTTGGCGAATTTAAAATCGCCGTCTTCTTTGTAACGTTTATGTGAAATTTGGTTCTCTAGCAACGCATGACATTGTATAAAGAGTTATTGCTATCCAGTAAATGTGCAAATATTATGCAAAATTAAAGAAACATATTGCCGAGTTTGCCCCAAACATTTTTTCCCAGGATCGTAGATTTAAAATTCTCGCGCGCCCAGAACCTCAACGGATGAAATAGTCAAAATACAGCTACCATCGAGTGAATGCACAAAAACAACTGAATTTATTGCACACGAATGACACGATGGCGTCTTTTTCACAATTCTTAATTTGCTGGCTGAAAAAGCGTGCAAATAAAATCCGTGACAAATGTGTGACATATTTGCCAGCGATTGGGTTCAGTTCCTAATCCATATTCATGACAAATTGTAAAATTTCAGCAAACCACGCTGGTCGTGGATGTGTGAAGACGTGTCGTCCTGCTGAAGACAAGCGGTACTCTTGAAGGAAGAAGATACTTGAGGTGCAAAGCAAGGATAGATGTCTCAACGTTATTCCAACCGAAGGTGAGCATTGCTTTTGGAAAATATTGCCTTAATTTTGTCCAGAAAGCTAAAAGGGTATCAAAATGTTAGCGAAGTGAGATAACACGTGCGCTTCTTGTTCGGTTTGAGCGTCGCTTCGACTCGGCGGAACTCGACAGTAAAGCAGTATATCTAGTCCTTGTTTCCGGTGACTGGCCTTGACCAAAGACCGGGACGAACGAGTTTATATAATTATGGCGTGAATTAATACGGTATAAAATTTCAAGAGAAATTACGGACTGTTTAGTGACTCTTTAGTGGTCCAACCGGCGCTGCAACACAAATTCTTGGTTTTCAAAATGTACTGGAAACACTGAGAAGTATCGGCCATGGACATGTTATACTATATTTCTCTATGGATAGCGTCCTTTCCTTTTTGCGAGTGGCGATATCATTTCGTAAAAGCTTTGCTAAGTTTTCCCTTCCTCTTGTTACGGCGAGTGCCAAGTACTTGTTTATAAAATGCTGGCCTTCAAAGCGTTATTTCTTAGCTTGCGCGCGTAGCCACTCTTGTAAGAGTTAATTTTTGAAGCTTTTGTTTAGTTTTAAAATTTGAGCATTTTCTGATCACATGCACATATCATTTCTATCTTCAGGAAAACTACCATCGTCCGAAGGCAAGAAGAGTAAAGAATCTGCCCAGGAGGACAAATTGGAATCACTGGAATCACTGAAAATGAAGAGGACTTCAAAGATAAGAACTTTAAATTGTTAAATAACTGTAGCAAAAATGATGGCTGATCAAGGTTTTGTAAGAGGATGTCACTCTTGGTTTTATTAGGTCGGATTTATTGATTGTCTAGCTGTATCGAGTCACTGGGACTTGATACAAACAACTTTATTCAATGATTGTCTAGCTGGATCGAGTCACCTGGGACTTGAAAATTTATACAAAGATTTTTGAAAGTACTGTCATTAGTTTAATTTAATATCAGTCACATTTTTGACACAGATTGGTTTGCATACCTTGAACAACCATATAATTTCTGCTTTATCTTGGGAAAATTGACGTAATTTACAATTTGTTGAACCTTGCCTAGTACAAACTCAAAGACGAAATTTTGATTCCGTGGCGCGGATCGCGCAAGGTGTTTACTTTATGTATGCAAAACACTCTGTACTATGGTTACAACTTAGTTGAAGTCGCATGCAGGGAAATGATATTTTTAAGGTGGCACTGCAAGACGAATGAGAGCTCGGAAAAAGACCAACTGACTAGTGAAAAACCAAATTCATTCAATTTAATACAAACCTTGATGTTTGTCAAAATAATACTGTCAATAACACTGTTGACGACACACTTACCACCTTTCACCAACACCTTAACAAACAAGACGCCGACATATAGAGAGATCGAAGAAGAAATGGAAAGATTCCTTTTCTAGACTGTGTGGTAAGCCGCAACAACAACAAACTACATGTACCGATGACAGTATACAGAAAACCGACAGGTTATTGGACGAATCATCTTACAACCTTACTTCACACACTCGCAACTGGTTTGCGGCGACACACCGGACAGCTCATGTGACGAAAACAGATACCTTGAACGTGTTGTCATCAACTACAACGCCGACTTTGTTAAACGAAACACTCACCGAACTACTGAACCTAACGAGACGAACAGAAACCCAACACCTGTTACTATAGCGACAATACTCGACATCAAGGGCACATCTGAGATCATCGCGTGGATCCTACAGCCTTACAATATCCGCATAGCCCAGAAACCGATAACCACGTTACGACATTTGTTGGCCATACAACGTTAAGGACACGGAGACGAACCTAACGACAGACAGGGAGCAGTTTACAAGATCAATTGCTCCGACTGCCAGCCTGAACGTGATGTCAACAATCGCATTGCTTCATGAACACCATCGATTGACAAACCACAGATTGAATTGACTGGGACTCTGCGGAATGCGTTGCCTACAGTACAAACTACTTTCAACGACTGACTCTGGAAAGCTGGCACAACTTAGAACTAACACCTCTTAAACCAATGTCAACAATTACCTGAACCTTACAAGCGACTAACTTACGACAACACAAAACAGACGAAAGAACTCTGTAGAATAGACCTATCACTGTTTACGAACTTTACACGATTCTTAACAACCAATAACATGGAGGCGAGCACACTAGACTGACGAACTAATTTGTTATGAACTGGGAAGCCAAAACGGATAAAGAAAATATCTTTTTATTGATGTTTACAATACACTTGATGGTGCCATCTTAAAGATTCACTTGTTTAGGGGGCTTGCTATAAAACCCTGGTGTCTGGTTCGAAGGTTATTGAGAAGGATTTTCCTTAAAGTCAGAGAATTTATATTTCGATTGCGTTATATAAACCAGTTATACAGACGACAAAATGATACAGTTACAGTCAAAACAAGTTTGATTTAATTCTACGCTTTAAAATTCCACTATTCAGATGAAGTGTACAAAATTCAAAACGACTTTGTGACAAATTTTGATTCGATTTAATAAAAGAATAAGCATAAAAAGCAAGCAATTTTTAGCGAAGCAAATACCGTCAGTGGATATTATATCGCTTTTCTAGAACACTTTTCTTTTTTGGTCGTGTTTTTTCAGTGAAAACTTTAAAGATTTCAAGAGAAAAAACATCAACAAATTTATGTATTAAAATGTGGCATTATTTTTTCCAAATTGTTTGTTTATCCTTAATTATAATTTCATTTAAAAAACCAGCTCGATCTGTTCAAACTAGCTTTTTTCCGAGAGAATTTATTATGGAAACATTCATGACTATTTTTTTTTTTTTTTCACAGGCTTTTATATTTATCTTTTTTCAGTAAGCAGGATTTGTATAAAAATGAGGAAATTGAGAAGAAAACATCAACAATTCTATTTATTGAAATTTGGCGTTTTTGCACATTTGAATTGATTATCCTTACAAATTAACTTTTTTTAACGTGTTTGTTCAGTGAAAACCTTTTACGATTTTAAGAGAACAAAATATCAACGATTTTATCCATTAAAAAAGTTGACATTATTTTGCAAAATTATATTGTTTTGTTTATCCTTGCAAATTAACTAACCTCTAGTGTAAGCTAGGGAAATTATAATGTTCATTTAAAAACCAGCTCGATCAGTTCAAACTACCTTTTTTGTCGTTGCTGTACAGGCGTTATCTTTACCAAAAGTAAAATTCTCCAGATAATTAAACATTTACTATTTTTTACAAAATTGTCTTGTTTATCCTTGCAAATTAACTTCTGGTCTGAGCTAGGGAAATTAGAATTTTCATATAAAAAACTGTTCGATCTGTGCAAATTTTACCTACCAAAACACAAATTCACGAGAGAAATCATGTAAATATTAATTTCAATTTTCAACCATGAAACATATTTTCATCTTTCGAGGAGATTTGGTTTTCCAATAAGCGCAAATTTGGAGAAAAATAATGAGGAAATTGAGAACAAACAGCATTGATCAGTATTCAAAGTTGGCATTACTTTGCAAAATTGTCTTGGTTTTCATGCAAATTAATTTCTGGTGTTGTACAAATTGAAATGTTCATATAAAAACAGCCGGTTTTTGTTGATCTTTTGTGAATTGATAGTCTGGTGGAAATTTTGTTTTGGTGTTCACGATAGCCGCCATGTTTTAGTTAATGTCACATTATGCAAATTAGGCACGTGATTTCTCTGATGTGACAAACAACTGTTTGTGCTAGAAAATATTGTGCTTGAAATGATAATTTCGGCGCGCTTTTATACAATCTAAAGGGCTTAGTCTGTTGTTTTGATCCTTATTTCATTAATTCCTTGAAATATTTATGTTTGCAAGAAACATAATGCAACATTTTTTAGACGTTATTGTTGAAATTACCCTGCGTGCTTACCATGGCTAAAAACCGCGAAATTCAAATTCGTTCAAAGTTAATTTGTATCTGAAGTATTTTAAATACCAATTATATTTCCTGAAATTTTTAATTCACGTATTATATAGTGCGGACGAAATTCGAGAAATTGTACGATTTTATGTTCAAAGTTAATTTGAAATTTGTAAAACTGAGAATACATTCAATAATTCTAGCTTCCACGTGAAAAACTGAAATGCAAATTTGATGGTGTCGAAAGTACAATAAAGCTTCATGGTGCAATGCAATGTTTCGGTTTGCAAGAAACGCATTTAGCCAACAAAAATTACAAAATTTGCGTGCGTATTCACGCTGGAGGCAAACCGCGAAATTCAAATTCGAGAAATTATACGTTCAGAGTTGATTTTAAATTTGTAACAGAACACAATAACTCTAGCTTCCACGTGCAGAACTGAAATGCAAATTTTATGTTGTCGAAAGTACGATTTTTAGTGCGTCTTCGTGTTCAAAATTGACTAATGCATTTTTGTCTTCATATCGTCGTCTTTATACTGGTTTATATAGCTTCAGATTTCGTTCTCGGTGCATTTAAACTGAACAGATTGTATCTCGAGGGTGGGACTCGTATTAAACAATGCTTATTTTGCGGCTTCTTGGACCAGGCATTGGGTTTTATTGTGTGAAATCTTGGTGTTTATTTACTTGCTAATTAAGATCTTTTTGTGTCGTTTTGCATTCGATGTAACACAGGACAAAGCGCTAATAGAAAATAATGAAATTCAACTGATTTTCAAATTGCTGAGTTTACCGTTGAAAATATCGTTAAGATTAACTCGTCTAGAATGTTCTCGCTAGAATTAATAAAGAACAAGGAGCACTTCAATTGTATATTTTTTAGCTCTTGCAGCTAAAACCAAATTTAAAGAGTTTGCTTCACTGTCACTCTTGTTGAGAACAAATTGCTTACAAGGCGCATTTCAAATATCGGATAAATTATTTTGTCCTGTGTTACATACGAAGCTTAGTGGTTGAAAAAGATCTTGTCTCCTATATTCGCCATCTCGTGCACTTTGAAAGTCTAAAAAGTTTTGAAATTTTATTTAGAAAAAAATATTTTTCTCGGCTTTTTTTTTAAAGGGGTTAGAAAGAAATTGGCTGTTATTTTTCAATTTTTTGCACGAGGTGGTGTTTATATTTTTGGCTGAAAATTGTAAGGGAAGCCATTTTTAATTTTTTGACGAAAATGTTGCCAGGGGAAACGCTGTGCAAAAAATTTCCAATTTTCCCGCCAAAAGACTTAGTATATATTTGGAAGATTTTTCTGGACACCTTTTTAGTGATTTAATTGAAAACAATTAACTAATTAAAGAATATTTGAGGTAAATAAAACTTATTGTTTATACAGAACACTTGTTTGTAGTGAATTTATTGAGTGATTGATATTTTTATTAAAGATAATAAAAGATTACACGAACAACTGTTTACTTTATTGACTCCTCTTTATTGCAATATAATTAAAGAGGCAAGACAAATAATGAAATATTTTATTCACAATGTAATAAGTTTGAGTATATGTAAATAAAATAATAATTTGTTATTTTTGAAAAAAAAAAATTGGCGCATGCGTATTTTGGGCGCCCGTATTTTTTCTAAGTCTTTTGGCGGGAAAAATAAAAAATTTCAAACAGATGTTAACAAGAAGTAAATAATTAAAAAAGTTGGCGCATGCGTATTTTAAGCGCCCGTATTTTTTCTAAGTCTTTTGGCGGGAAAATTAAAACGTTTTAAACAGATGTTAATATAGAAACAACTATAACGAAAAAAATAAAATAATACCAGCTAGGCAAATTTGTTTTCAGTACTCAATTTCTGATTTCACAATGGTAAGATTTGCTTGGTTTTTCAAAAATAAAATAAAAAATTTAGCTGCGATTCTTTTAGAAGCAATCTTGAATTAAAGTTTTCTAATGTTTGCTTTCTACCTCTTATTAAACTTGACTTTGTCTTTCACTTGATAGTCTTTCTTGGTTGATTCTGACTTGAAGGCTTACTGGCACTCAGCAACCAACCTGAATGAAAATAATAAAAGCGAGAAATCAATAAATGTAATCAATCAAACTATTTTACAGCATAACTGCTTATACTGACTTTATGCGCTCCTTCTTGACTCCGCAAATGAGAAACAAATAATTGTGGTCGATCGAATAAACATCAATGTTGGGCTTACTTCAATCAACAGTCAATCTCACTGTTTTAATCACTTGGCGTAAATGTTTATTGCAATATGCGGTCCCAGGAGCTGATACGTGTCTAGAAGCGTTGTGTGACGACCAATTAACCGGTCAAAAAAGCACAGCGTGACTAAACGCAGATTTCAATATGATCACTGGCGACCGTAACATCCGAGTAAATTTGAAAAACAATAATTATTCGGCGCTTGGTCTACTTATGTTCGCTTTCAAGAGAGCTAGAAATTGTAAATAGGCGTGATCAAAATCACGCAATCCCAGTGCTCGCCAGCAATCATATGGAAATAAGCCTTAACTGTTCATCATGAATCAGTACATAAAAAATAACAAATAAAGGAATTTTAACTTGAAATCATTCCGCGAGCGAACTGTTAGCAGTTACTCCACTGCAAAACCATCTTTGCACTGACAACATAGAATTTTACTTTTATTTTATTCCACGGAAAAATGCCCAACAAAACAAAAACTGATTATTTTTGGCAGCTCTCGTTTCGCACCGAATAAAGGCACAATTATTCAGAGGAAAAATGTTTGTCCTTTGTTCAGATTTAAAGAACGCACAAATTTGACTGAAAATGAAATATTCAACATGAGCTTGGTTTTCAAGAATTAAAAATTGTCCGTCTTTCTTTACGAGTACTTATTTTTCCTCTGGAAGAGTATGTTTAAACTAATCAACTAACCTCATCAGAGATCATCCTGAAGATTTCTCTCCCTCCCTTGTAGCGAGGTGCTGAGTTCCAGATTCAACTTTCCCCATTCGGCTATGCTTGAGATTTTCCTGAAGAGAAATAAATATTATGTTAAAACAAGCTGGGTAACGTGCCTATTATTTTTAAATCAATACAAAACTGCCCCGAATAGTGTTCACTGTTTACAAACATTACGTCAATTTAGTATCAATAAAAACACGAGAATGGTCTCTTTTCCCTGCCAGAAAAACGTCTCGAGAGTATTTTAAATTGAGGCACATCTTCAAGGCGTTGTCCCTTTAATATTGTGGGATCACTTTTGCCTTGATAAGAGAAATATAATGTGATGCTTAGATAAGGCTGGTATAAATGTTAACCACATATAAAGGCCCGATCAAACGGTCATAAAATTTGTCACAAAAATGTTGTGAGAATGTTGTGACCGTTTGACCGCCCCTCACAACAATGTTGTGACTTGTGAGGTGTTGTGACATGTTGTGACGAGTTTGAATTCATTTAAACTTTGTCTCACTGAACATCGTCACAACATTTATTTTGTTCTTGAAATGTTGAGAGGTTGTTGTGGCCGTTTGATCGGGCATGGTCACAACATGTTGTTGTGACAAATGTTGTGACCGTTTGATCGGGCCTTAACTAATACCCGGCCTCGTAGTTTACAAGTTTTCCCCAGTGATGTCAAGAATTTCCCCAAGAAAGTTGGAGAGTGGAAGGACAAGGTAAACACTTGACACCTACGTCTCTCCCCCTTTCTATCCCGTCGTTTCTGTAGTAGCTTTGAAGAAGACATACACACAAAAAAGTATCAATACAAAACAGATCCCGAAGTAAACATGTTAGGGCTATTCTCTTTGATCAAACGTACTGAGAATAGGGTAGTCTCCAGTCTCCTCACATAATGGCTACATGATTTTAACTAAGGGGCATCCAACGAGCATTTGTCAGAATTAATCAAGGCATGTTCACTCGTCAGGCAAATAACTAGAACTGATGAACATTTTTCGTCCTTTATCTTTCAGGCAGCTATAACAAAATCTGGTTTCAAGCTAGTATGAATACCCTATTCAGACCAGGGGGCGGAATCTGCCCGCCGAGACTTTGACCGTTAATAACTTTTTTAATATTGAAGTAAAAGCCACCAAACCTTTTGTACTTTACCTAAAATTTATCTGGGAACAATTGGGTATGACATGTGATTATTCACAGAACTTGTTGTTACCATGGCAACCACATTTTGACAGGCATGTTTTTCCAAATTTGGAAATTTCATGTTTTATATGAAAGAAAATAACTTTCTGGCAATAACTTTTATCTTTTTAACATTTTTTTTATTGCTTTTGATTAATTTTGAGTCATTTCTAATGGCTTTCTGACGTTTTGGAAAATCAAGAAATCCAAGATGGCGGATCCAAGATGGCTGCTGTTCGGAAATAATGACGTAATTCCTACGTCCTATGACGTCGTCATATCGTGTTTCATACGTCAAAAGAAACATTTTTCGACGTACTATATATCCTCCAAGTTTCGTTGTCGTAGCTTCAATAATCTTGGAGAAACTGAGGGGGGCGGAATCCATCCACCCCCCTCCCCCCACTCCCCGATCGGAAAAGACCAAAAAAGCCCGGTTTGAATAGGATTAATACAAGCACTGACGATAACGGTCGTGTGGAATGAGTATTTTGTAAGGTGTTGTCCCTTTACGGATCAGGCTACATCTACATATACCACTATCTCGCAAAGATGGGTGGGAATATTGATAATATTGACACTAACCTGTGGTTCGAGGAACACAATTATCCTCAGTAGTGTGTCTGTCTGTCCTCATTGTCGATCATGCACGAGAACTTTATCTAGCCGTATGACATCATTATAATCAGTTTTGCCTTGATAAGAAAAATAAAACATGATGGTTAGATAAGGCTGACATAACTTTTCTAATACCTCTTAGATTGCAAGTTTTCCCCAGGGATGCCAATAATATCTCCCCACTTCCTACCCATCGTTTTTGGAGAAACTTTGAAGGAAACTAGAGGAAAGGAATATCAAAATTAACACATCTAACATATATTTTTAAAAGGACCAATTTCACAGGGAAAAAACGCCCAACTAAACAAAGAACACGATGATGCACCGCGTTCAACATGATTACATTTTGGCTTTGTAATGTTTAAAAAATGATTTCCAAGCATTATGAAGTACTGAAAATCAAATTACATGTTTTCATACGATCACTCGAGATCGATGGTGTTCCTAGATTTGTAATAGAGCGGTGTTCAATTGAGTGTCAAAAGTAATTCGGAATTGCTTCGTTGTTGCTTTGCTGCAATACATAAAGCCTTTTTAAAAAATCGCGTCACCTTCTCAACCAATTGCAATCAGATGAAGAGCCAAAACCAATCACGACTTTGACGCACGCGTTTTCCCGTTATTTACGTGTACAGTATTTGCCTTGAGTTTGATAGTTCATGGCCATTGATTTGGTTTTGGTTTTGCGACACTCAACTGAAAAAAAAACCCCGGGGGGGGGGGGGGGTACTGAAAAAAGTTTTATACGGGGAGGGTCCGCCCCGAGGTTCAGACCCTTACCATTTTATACACCATTTTTGACTGAAAAGGTAACTCTTTCATATACCTTCCATAGAAAATAGTACCCCTTTCACATACCTACAGCCTGAAACCCTTTTACGACTTTTACTAAACTTTTCGCTTGAATAGCCCCTTAAAATATTAGATGAATCAGCCGTTAGGTGCGTCTGTTCAAGATATTTTGAAAGGCCCTTTTAAACACCTAAATGACAGTTTTCCCTACTCTTTTCTATACTTCAACTCGTGAAATCCCTACCCTTTCATATACCTCGAGCCTAACAAAGGCCCCTTTCGGGCGGAGCCTCCCCTCAGGGCTGAAAACTGCTCAAAACACACCAGTCTCTAACTAGAGTCATTCCGCGTAGAATAACATTAAAAGATGAATCCGGTTTTCGCACTCCCTTACATAACTGATGTGAGCGATCGCTAGCAATTGTCAGCTTTCAAATGTCAGCTGAGTAACAATAGGCCGGCCCTATTCACGATCGTAGCCTCCATGATGGTTTTCATAATTTAAGGTCATTCCATCGAAACAGAACTTACAATAGATTTTCATTCAAACTTTGCCTATTGGTTGTTTATCTTAAGGGAACTTAAATTTTGAAATAAAAAAGGGGGGTCCCGGTATTCGTTTAGGAACAGGAGTACCTTGTATATACCCCTTAATTCCTTACAATATCAGCTTCCAGAAACGTTTTTATTAGCTAAGTTCACGTTTCCGGTGATTATTTATTCTTCTGCAATAGAAATTAGTCTATATTTATTTTATAGAAAGAAGGTGTAAAAATGAAATGTAAAAATGCACACCAAAGGCTCTAATGTCGCGAACCATGCTTGGTCCAACAATCATCACATCGACTTTGACAATGCTTCTATTATTGACAAAGGCAATTATCGCCACCTTAAAACCCTTGAGTCTTGGCACACTTCAAAAACTGTTGACGCTGACAATAACTCATGCCCGCTTCCAAGTCAATACCGCATTCTTTTAAAGAAATGACTTTCGCACCTTTTTACTCCCTAGCAAGAGAATATGAAGGGTAAGAGAGGTAATGTCCCATACATGGGGTCATTTCTATGATAATCCATCTGATGCTATTTTTAGATCAGCTACGCGTTAGTCAATAGCCAATCAAATTACCCTATTTATGACACGTGATATATTCTCTTTTTTTCTGCGTGGATAGCCGCGCGATCGCGCGTGGAGTACACGTTTCTTTCGCGAAAACAAAATGGCGGAAGATGCGGAGATCCGTTTTTGTCGATGAATCTCAGTATGGTAAGTTGTTTCAGCCACAAAAGCAATGGAAAAACGTTCTCAAAAGAATTATCCGACATGGCTGATATTAAAAGAACGTCACGAAGATGAACTGCTGAGTTCTACGTTAGAAAAGTGACGCGGATAGTGAACTAGACGAAGGGAAGGAGAAATGTCAGATAATATTATTTGTCCTGACTATAGCACATCTTCCGATGACGGGGAGGTAAAAATAAAGATTCCTCCTATAAATGAAAGCCTAGGGCTTCCAAATTTAAACTGACGGCTTGACAAACCAGGTGGGAAGCGCAAAGAGTCGAGTTCAAGCGAGAGCAACCAAAAGTAAAATATAGTAATCATTCATGATTGCTTGCTTATTACAATTTGCATTTTGACTAAGCATATAGTTTATCCACATTATGTCAATACATTCATATGTGAGCAAGCATGTACATCATCTTGAAAATTAAATAAAGCAATTTCAAAAAATCTTATATCCCTAAAACTTACAGGATATCAGAGTCTGTACAGTGTAAATAAATTAATTTCATTGCAGTTGCCTCAAGACTTGATGATTAAATTTATATCATTTCACTTGTGAACTGTTTTACTGAACACACCATTCAAAATTGTCTTTTTAAAATCTTATATATCCCTAAAACTTATCAGAGTCTGTACAGTATAATTTCACTTTGCAGTGCAGTGCTAAGACTGGATTATTATGTTTATGATTAAATTATTATTTCATTTTAATATGTGAACAGTTCCACTGAACACACCATTCAAAAAATTGCCCTTTCAAAATGTTATATATATCCCTAAAAACGTACCGGATATCAGTCTGTACAGTCGTAAATAAATTAATTTCAGTACAGTGTTCAAGACTGGATGTTATGTTGATGATTAAACTTATATTATTTCACTTATAAACTGTTTCACTGAACACACCATTCAAATTATTATTTTACTTGTGAACAGATTCACTGAATACACCATTCAAAAATTATTTTCAAAATCTTATATCCCTAAAACAGGATATCAGAGTCCTGTACAGTGTAAGTAAATTAATTTCATTGCACTGCTAATACTGGATATTATGTTTATGATTGAATTATTATTTCACTTATGAGCAGTTTCACTGAACACACCATTCAAAATGTTATATATATATCCCTACAAACGTACAGGATATCAGAGTATGGACAGTGTAAATAAATTAATTTAATTGCAGTGCTAAGACTGGATATTATTTTTATGATTAAAATATTATTTCACTTGTGAACAGTTTCATATCTTATATACAGGTTATCAAAGTATATACAATGTAAATAAATAAATTTCATTGCAGTGCTCAAGACTGGATATTATGTTTATGTTTAAATTATTATTTCACTTGTGAAATTTTCACTGAAACCGACCATTCAAAATATTAAACTTACAGGATATCAGAGTCTGGAATGTATATTTATCCCTAGATTGAGGTGGATCATTGGGTCCATTATCTGTGAAATAGGCTTTAGTAATAACGTCATGATTATGCATACAAAAATAATTCCATTGGGATATTAAGACAGATAATTAAATTTTCATAATGTGACTATTAAGAGAGGATAAACAGTATTAATTATCCTACAAAATGTTAATAGATACACACGAATGTCCACAAATAAATGAATATCCTCAGGATCTGTCATCATGATCCATTTGTGGATGTTTAATAATATAATTTGCAAAATATTTTGGACTGCAATACAAGTGGGTTGAAAAATATATTTACTATGTGACAAATTAGAGGTGGATCGAAGGAAGGTAGTCAACAAGAACAAGATGTGCATAACAGAAATAAACTCTCAGGTCAGAGAGTTATTCTTCTCTGCTTTGGCTGGATAAGATTTCTCCTGAAGCAAACCAGAAATGTCCACCGGCCACACAATATCCCCACGTTTTATTAAATCTCTTCTAAGAAAATTGAAGGTATATTATTTGCTCCATAATTTATATGTCCTCATGTTGCTCTGAATACTGCTTTTCAACTGCTGACGATAATGACATAAAGCCGGGCAGATGCCAGATGCTTTCCAGATGCTACAAGTTCTATTTCAGAGTGAATTCCCAACTGAAAACACTGAAAACTCAATCAATCGTTGGCCAAGAAAATTATTCAAGGTCCGGTTGTCTTCGTTCGTACGCTTCCACAAAATTCAAAGCTGAGGATTTCTTCTCCAGTTTTCGCATCAACAGTGTGTGGAGTTTTTCGCTTCCTTTACTGCGGAAGTCTAGGAGATCTTTTTGGTATACTGTTCAGAAAAATAGGAGCTGTGGGCAACAATAAAAGTAAAGTTATTTAGAAGTCGTTTAATTATAGAAAGAGGATTACTGAAAACTATAAGCTTATTAAGCTTATAAGTCCACAAGCTTACACGGTAAGTTTTATGCCATCTCGAACCTATAAAGGATCTATAAGCTTGAATTATCTTACCTTCAGTAAAAAAAAATACTTCACTAGAACATTCTCCTTCACAGAAACTTGTCTCTTCCTTTCTCCGTTTCGAATTTGCTTCCACAAACCGAAACGCTTTATTTCGCCTTCATGTAAGCACTGCACGAAAACACCCACGCAACGCGCGCGAAGACAAATTATCCGAGGTGGCACTGGTAACGATAATGATCTAAAAATAGCATCAGATGGATTATCATAGAAATGACCACATGTTATGGGAACATTACCTCTCTTACCCTTCATATTCTCTTGTCCCTAGTTATAAATTCTTTCGCGTATGCTAATTTTTTTACTTTTTATCATGTACGCACATTCGCTTTCTCCACATTTTTATCCGTTGAAGACAACAGGACGGTTGTCGAAAGCTTATAGTTTTAAAATTTTTAACCAGAGAACGTTTTTTATATATATTAGAAAGAAGGTGATTGCTAGACTCAAAATAAGAGAAAAAATTGATAGGTCACCGTACTCGTTTACGAGAAAACGACGATTCATCTCTCTGGCGAGCTTAGCCGTAAAGGAAAAGCCGCCATTTTGTTAATGTGCGCGCGCTAATTACGTGTGAAATCATGCGCAGTAAGGATGCGCAATGCAATACTAAGGAATCACCTTAAACACGTGATTTATTAAGGAGCAAACAACTCAAAATCGGGATATTTCAATCCGTTTCGTTGTATACTAATGATTTTTTTCGAAAGGAATTGAATGCTTGAATGCTTGCAGCATGATAGTAGATAGGTAGTGTGCATTTTTGGTTGATTTGCATTACAATATGAAATCCTTTTCCTTCCATTTGTTCTCTTTTTCTTTTGCAAAATAATATACGCGTTATTGCACCATAGGCTGTATAGCATTCGGTTGTTCTACAGCTTTGAGCGTTATACACTGAATCAACTTACCTCGATCATTAAGAAACATATTGAATTCTCAAGTTGCTTTTCTCTCAGTTTATTCCCGGCATCTCATGCTTGACATTTGTCTAGAGAGAGAGAAATACTGTGTGAATACATGCTGAGTAACGCGCCTGTCCGTCATGATATATGTGAATTTAAAAAAATCAGTGTTTGGAAGTTTAAAAAATGTCATCAGATGGTCCTATCCCGGGGGACTCCCATATAAAAGTGACGGGGGTGATCGTCGTACCTTTTATGGGTTACCGCTAGGGTGTTTAAATCTAAAATGACCACTGTTAAAGTAATCCTGGTAGACTGCTACCTTTTTGTTTTAGAGTATTATCCTGGAAAAATAAGACTAGTGTCACAAAATGAACTGTTACTTCTTATGGGCGAAAATAAATTCAAGCCACGCCCACTAAACGAGATGGGGTAGGAAGTGGGGAGATATTCATTCATGGGGGTTTCCTTCACAATTTCAAACGATCACAACCGTCACTTTTATATGGGATTCCACCGGGCAGATTATGTTGTCTTTACTCATGACACTGCTGCCAACGTTAACACGGTTAACGGTTGACACGGTTAACGCGGTTTTCATCGCCAGTTCACCGAACTGGGTGAGAAAAAATTTCAATTCCGATTTGGGCCTTAAAAATATTACTTATGCTTACTAAGTACATCAAGACAATATCCCCTTCGTAAGGTTTCTGCTCCACACGCGTATTTCACACATATCGTGATGGATAATAGAGTCTGGATATAAAATGATGCACGTTCAAATCAATGTGAAACATATAAGCCTGGTTTTCACAAGCGACACAAGCACAAGCGCAAGCAACATACGCAGACGCAGTAACGCGTTGATCATCAGTGCATTTTGTTTAGGACAAATCAACACGTTACTGCGTCTGCGTATGTTACCTGCGCTTGTGCTTGCGTCGCTAGTGAAAGCCAGGCTTTAACATCGCCTATCGCATCCCCATACACACCCCTTGGGGGTAATATTCTTCGGGTATTTCAATTTTAAGATCTTATTCAACTGAGCACGTTACCACAGATCTTTGACAAAAATGTAACCAAGTTGAAACATATTTTCAGTGTAAGGTAGCAAAACAAGACAAGAAAATACTCTTTGATATAACATGAACCTTTTTAGTCCCAAGTACAATGAATTTCAAAATTCTCGTTACGTCTTAGTTAGAATTTTAGAAATATTATTTACGTTGGCTTGGAGATTTTGGTGTACTCGAAACAATATCTCCTATGAAATATTATGCTTCACCGTGCTTACTCGTGGCCGTTTTTTTATTCTCATTGGTTTCCAAGCAACAGTAGGTAGTTACTATAGCAACAACAAAGGCATCAAAATAATTTTGAACAAGGTCAAAATTTTGCCAGAAACTCTACAGCCTATTTCTCACATGTTTTTAAAAGTACAGTGCGGAATGCCTACCGTTAAAAAGAGGTTATTATTTGGGACATTTCCCACCAGTTTACTTCAATATTAGCTCACAATAGTTTCCATCTTGGCATTCTATCACAGCCACACCAATAATGTTGACGAATAACTTTTAGTACAAATTTGTACAAGATTTGATGCTAAAGACGACAAGGTTTACGCTTTTTAATAAGCCACTCCATATATAGATCGTTAGCATGACTGTTTATGAACAGGAAAACAATTGTTTAAGGTATTGCGTTATTATTCACCCATCTCATTTCATTGCAGTTATTGTGACCTGATGATGTTTGATTAAAGTGAAATGAAACTGAAATAGTCTCCGTCGTGTGTTTGTAAGACCTCTCCTTCCCCACCCAACACAAAACTTTAATTATTCCGTACTTTCCGAAGCGAGTGGCCCGATGTACGCAAAATATGGCATCTTTAAAACAGATTCTTACAAATTTGCGACATATTAATTCATATTCAATGCAATCGGTGAGAATAATGAAAACAATTAGCTGTTAATAGTTTTAAAAGTATCGAGTGAAGATGAACAATCGTGTCTCGTGGCGATCGTTGAATGTTTAGAGTTTCCTCATTTAATTTGCCATAAGCGCAACAAATCTCGCCAGAGTTCGCATATTCAGAAAAAAACAAATCCAAGTTGATCATACGAATAAAAATATTCAATCTGGATCTGGAATTTTTCAAGACAGTGGAGTTCCCCTCACTGGGTTCCAAGTTGATATCTAGAATATGACCGAGGCGTGCTCATGTTTCTATTTGATCAGCGCAAGAAATACTAAAAAATATACTCAATCCAAATATGTACGAGTACGTTAATGAGAAGCTGGGTTTATGATATCATCAAAGTCATCAAGGACCGTATGATTAATCGAGTAAGGGTCTGTTTATATACATGTAGTAAATGTTGCCTCGGATACCAAATCTAGATAGTTGGATCAGCCAGGAAGATGTAACGGATTGAGTGTCTCGAGTACCCAGGTAAACGTTTAAATCATGTAAACAGGACATTGCTACATTTCCCTAAATATTCAAACTTACTCAACCAGTCTTTGGTGAGTTGCTCCATCGTTAATGACATCCGCGCCCAGAATTGAAGCTGTTGGAAGAATTAAAATAAATTATTAAATGGAGAAGACAAATTGCAATGGTTAAATTTAGGAAATGGGCAGGATCAAGGTAGAGTGGTCGGTCACTACTAGAGATAATTAATTATGCACAGAAGTTCATAACTACTGATATTTAATATGCATTCTTGTATACTCGCCATTCGCTCAAGCCTGAATATTCGATTAAATTAAACTACACCAAAACAAAGCTCTTTAGCTTGAAGAAGAACTATGTGCACTCAACCAAACGAATATATATAAGATTAAATTTGACGCCCATTTGTTTGTTGTACTTGCGGCGGTCGGTCCAGAGTGTTTGAATGTCAATCGTTTGCTAGAACTTACCTCAAGCTTGCCTCTTGTAACTCAGCACACAAAGCGAAAAGCATTTCTTGTTCTTCCGTAGCTTATAAGTTGCTAAACCATTCTAACTCTGCGTAAAACGCTTTCCCAATCCATAAATTCGATGACTCTTGCAGCAAACGTGGCTTGACGAAGGAACAGTTTCACACGTGCAGTTGAATAAATTAATGTTGCATAATATTTGAATAGCATTAAATCTATTGGTCAAATGCAAACTATTAAAAAAACCGCGCGAACTTTTTTGAAGTACGAAATAGTTTACTTTTGATTATTCATATCCAAAACCGTTTTATCTGTTCTGTTTTCCTTCTCAAAAAGTATAACAATTTAAATAACTGGCTACTACTAAAGTCTTATCAGTTTTTTTGCTGTTTTATTTTCTAGCAGAGCCAGCCACAATGAGAGATTGTTTTACTGGCTGTACCGCGGGGCTAGTATGCAGGCGACGTTTTACGTTATCGAAAACAGGTCCTCAAATTCAATAGCAGTTATTATAGATGTCAGCGGTTTAACATGCAAACGAGGCGAAAGGCAATCTTGTATCTCTGGTCATTCGCTCAGTTATGGAAGGCTTTATTCGCCGGTACAACTTCCTCAATCTAAAAGTTAGCGTAAGGTGAGTAATAAAAATCATTTCTTTCTTGAAAGAGTTTGTTTACCGTTTTCAACTGCTTTCGCGATGTGCGCGCGCTAAGTTGTAAAATCACGTAAGATGTTTTTGAACAGGTTTTTTCGGTTCAAAATTGGATTATTTTTCCGTTTTATTGTCGTTTGGTACTTTAGAAATCTTCATGGGACGTAATTCTGAATCGCTTTTGTTTCCATAAGCAATTTACCGGCGAAAAAAGTCGGACTTTCTTCGAGACCAAAAATGCTTTCGCGTTCAAGTATTCGTGTACAACACGTTGCGTACAGTGGGAATTTATATTTCAATCAACAACAACTGATCTGAATTTTCCTTTTATTCTGTCCAAAAATGTTTGAATCGCGATACAAAACTAATTGCGATTTTGAGACGGCAATACCACATTATATTGGCGGCGTTGGAAGAAAATATATTCCGTATTGGGCTCCGTCGCTTCGCGACTCCGCCCAATACGGAATATATTTTCTCCCAACTAGCCGCCAATATAATGTGGTATTGCCGTCTCAAAATCGCAATTAGTTTATAGTATTGGCCCATTAGCCTCATTTGTAGTCTCGATTACCAGCCGCTGTTCGGGAAAATGAGCCAGAACGAAGACCGGACTCGAGAGAGCGGCGGAAATCGAGCCTAACTCGTTTGCGTACTTTTTAAAAACAAAAGAATATTTGACTGCGGGCTCAACTGTAATAACAGCTATTTTAGTGTCCAAAGGTTGCTGCTACTTAAGAGCTGATGTCTGTAATTATCAACCGGAGGCATACAATAGGGAAAATACCAAAATTCTCAAAAAAATTCACAAGATAGCCCTTGGTGAACTATTACTAAAAATATATGTTTTACTAGACCGGTTTTTTGGCGTTTGACACCACACATTGTGGAGACCTTGTTTTGAAACTCAAACAATTTTATTCCGAGAAACAAATTGCTTATCACATTAAGTAGATAATAAGATATATTTTGAGCGGTTATTTTATCAATTTAAATTAAAATTGAATATTTGAAAGATTTTTCATTATTTACATTATTTTAAGCAATTTCTTGCAATGCAAAATTGACGAAATTGAGAGGCTAAAATCGTTCACTGGTACATAGCTTAGAGTATAGAGACTTATACCACATGAAAGAGCATTATTTCCTCTTTTAAAATCTGTTTTCAAAACCATGGGCAACTTAAAAGAAGAATTTTGAGGCTGCGAAATACAAGTAGTACTTTTGTGTAATTTGAGCTTTTCCGTCACGGCATTCCGATGCTAAAACTCAGATAAACACAACATTAAAACATTTTGGAACAACAGAAGTTTAATAATATTTGTTATCAGGCACCAGCACATGTTACGAGACTATTTTCTGTGATTTGCTATCGCTTTTTGGCAATAATAAAATAATTTAGCTATTTGATTCGACCTTGAGTTCCAAAGCGTACACAAGTCACGTAACGTTTGTCAAGGTCAACTTGAAATCAAATCAAATCGGAACATTTTGCACTCTGAAATTACTGTTCAACACACAGAACAATAGCTATGAGTGCTTTGTTATTCGTACCTTAGATTGGGCTTTCTGGATATTGAAGAAATCCATGAGATAAATCTGGAACAACATCTGATGGCTGTATAATTACTTGTACGGTACGCGGTTTCCAATTCGTTCAGAGATTGCGTTACATACATTACAGTGGGAGACCGCTGTAATGTTATTTCGATTATGGGCCCCAAGCGAATTGTTTTAATAAACTTATGGAAATTTCACAACTGAAGCCACAATGCATTAATTTGATTAACGTCACCGGATTTAGAAATTTTGAAAGAAATTAATCCAGGAGCCTGTACTTACAGGACAAGTGCAACCTAACCATCACCTAACTTCATTATAGTAAAAACGTCCACTGAGTGGAGGGGCACTTGGGAATATGTCGACGGCCCCTAACCATCATCAGTTCATTATAGTAAAAAAAAACTGGATTGAACAAATCAGTGGAACAAGTCATTGTCAGAGGATGTTCCAAAACTCGGCAACAGTGCAATATCGAACACGACCCAACAAGATCCGCGTTAAGCCCTGGCCAAACGGAGACGCAAGTAGACGCAAGTTGAACTTGCGTACAGACTTGCGTTGGTGACCAAACGGAGTCGCAAGTTTATCGCAAGTGTACGCAAGTTGCCAAAAAGAAAGCCATTTGAATGCTCCTGCGCGCGCTGCAATTCAGTACTAGAAGTAAACAAAAAAACTTGCGTTGACTTGCGTTGGTGGCCAAACGGTGAAAAACTTGCGTCTATTTGCGCTCAAATTTGATCTCGATCAGTGAACGCAAGTCGTCGTATTAAAGTCAACGCAAGTCAATGCAAGTCGTGGCCAAACGGAGACGCAAGTGGACGCAAGTTGGAAACTTGCGTCTATTTGCGTCTCCGTTTGGCCAGGGCTTTAGGGGAGGGCCGCGTTAGGAGGACCGAGTCTTCATAATGACGATAATAGCGTGATATTTCTTTGTTTAATGAACAAAATAATCGTCGACATTTCTCATACGCATAAATTGTCGCATCCCCAACTGTGTAAAAGGTCACAAACAATCACAATACGAGAACTAATGTCGTGCTAGCAAATCTTTAAATAAATGTAAGTAACTTTTTTTTCTTTATGACATTTTAATTCGTAAATGATATGTCAGTAATAACCCAAAGAAATAAAATCAATTTTATTAGAAACAAACCAGAAACAGCTACAAGCGCTAGAAAAGTTTCAGAAAAGTGCCGCACTAACCCTCTGTCAGGAAGAAGAGCTGGTTACCCGGAACAAGAAACTACTGGCTTATTTTAGATTCCATTTTCCCGAAAAATGTTTTTCCGATTCTCATTTGTAACATGATATCAAATTAATAAAAAAAATTAGCTTCGTATAATGTATAAATTGCCCATTTCGGATCATGATTTTCTCTAAAAAAAAAATTGTATTCATGTACAAGTACATGTGCAAGTGAATATGATTCAATTTGAAAGAAACAAGTCTCTAGAGTAACATCACATGGTCTGAGGCAACAAACAAACCAAGCGAAAGAGGATAAAAGAGGTTTGAATGTGAAATCGGGGATTTCCCCTTCTCGCTCTTCTCGCTCGACGGACTAAGGGAAAGAGGGACTGCTGGTAGTCTACGCTCCGGGCAAACCTATAAACTGGAGAGAAACTGACATTTCAGGCTGGCAGGAAAAATTGGAGGCGAGGTGCGCAATGACTGCGTGTAGTTAGTGATCCTCGCCACCACTGTAAGATCACTTGGGAATTGAGCCGATAAGTGCTATTGCGTCGGAAAGCGATAACTTTCGGAACACTCACGAGTGCTCGCGCTGTTTTATAACTAGCCTGCGAATACAGCCGCCTTCCATGGCGCGTCCCGTGAGAAAGTCTGCGATTTACAGTCAGATACGTTAAGCCAATAATTCGTTTTCCGTGCGGTGGTTGGTCTCACAATGTTACTGTAACGCTTCCGCTCTCATTGCTACCAAAGGAATATTCATTGAATAAACGCGAAAAATTATTGGACACGTTTATAGCGGACCTTCTGTCTTCAGAACACCTGAAAACGAAGCAGATTACAAGCAAGGGTATATAAATCCCGCACATGCGCACAATTTAGAATGCTGTTGCTGGTTTTATTGCTGAAATGTGGTAAGCAATATAATAATTTACTGGATTCGCACATTATGTGGTCAGTGTAGTCCGTGCTGGAGTTCCATTTTGTATCTCCTAACGCGGTCCTCCCCTAACGCAGATCTTGTTGGGTCATGTTCTTGCACGTGCACTGAGTTTTGGAACATCCTTTGACAATGACTTGTTCCACTGATTTGTTCATTCCAGTTTTTGTTACTATAATGAACTGATGATTGTTAGGGGCCGTCGACATATTCCCAAGTGCCCCTCCACTGGACGTTTGGGGGGGGGGGGGGGCATTTTGAGCAAAAAAAAAACAAAATTAGGCAAATCTTTGTTATTTTACTTCATGTTTAAGAATGGAACATAAAGATAAAACATAGTTCTGTAGAAAATGAGAACAAATGAGAACAATTTCATTTCACTTACACATGTGATTGCTCAGTATCGCACGTAAATCTCACGACTTTCGTTGCTCGCATATGGGCCCAAACGCGAGCCTGCTTGCAAGCTACACTAGAAAAAGATTGGACAGCAAAATTCCAAGTGGATGTTATGGAGGGGGGTGGGGGGGGGGATGGGGAGTGGGGGAGTGGGGGGGTTCTGACCTTGACGTCCAGTGGACGTTAAGCGGGGCACTTGGGAATATGTCGACACTTGTCCTTTGATGCACGTCCTGGATTAATTTATTTCAAAATTTCTAAATCCGGTGACGTTAATCAAATTAATGCATTGTGGCCATTCGGTTGTGAAATTTCCATAAGTTTTTTTTAAAAATAATTCGCTCGGGGCCCATAATCGAAATAACATTACAGCGGTCTCCCACTGTAATGTATGTAACGCAATCTCTGAACGAATTTGGAAACCGCGTACCGTATTTAATTATACAGCCAACAGATATTGTTCCCGATTTATCTCATGGATTTCTTCAATATCCAGAAAGCCCAATCTAAGGTACGAATAACAAAGCACTCATAGCTATTGTTCTGTGTGTTAAATAGTAATTTCAGAGTGCAAAATGTTCCAATTTGATTTGATTTCAAGTTGACCTTGACAAACGTTACGTGACTTGTGTACGCTTTGGAACTCAAGGTCGAATCAAATAGCTAAATTATTTTATTATTGCCAAAAAGCGATAGCAAATCACAGAAAATAGTCTTGTAACATGTGCTGGTGCCTGATAACAAATATTATTAAACTTCTGTTGTTCCAAAATGTTTTAATGTTGTGTTTATCTGAGTTTTAGCATCGGAATGCCGTGACGGAAAAGCTCAAATTACACAAAAGTACTACTTGTATTTCGCAGCCTCAAAATTCTTCTTTTAAGTTGCCCATGTTTTGAAAACAGATTTTAAAAGAAGAAATGATGCTCTTTCATGTGGTATAAGTCTCTATACTCTAGGCTATGTACCAGTGAACGATTTTAGCCTCTCAATTTCGTCAGCATTGCAAGAAATTGCTTAATAATGTAAATAATGAAAAATCTTTCAAATATTCAATTTTAATTCAAATTGATAAAACCGCTCAAAATATATCTTATTATCTACTTAATCTGATCAGTAATTTGTTTCTCGGAATAAATTGTTTTGAGTTTCAAAACAAGGTCTCCAAAATGTGTGGTGTCAACGCCAAAACCGGTCTGAGAGCTGCATATATTTTTAGTAATAGTTCACCAAGGGCTATCTTGTGAATTTAGCTCTTAATAAGAAGAATCGTGAAGGATAAAGGCCCAATCCACCGTACGGAAAAATATGAAAAACTTGAACAGGTATTAAAATACTGCGCAGCAAATAAGCTATCAATTAATTTTAAGAAGACCAATTTTATGATAATAACTACACCTAAGAAGAAAGTAAATATCAGGATAACAACCTGTAATATAGAGCAAAAATCACAGATTAAATATTTGGGCGTTTTTATTGATGAACATCTGAAATGGGATGCTCAGCTCCAACATATCAACAATAAACTAACAAAAAATATCGGAATTCTATATAAACTTAGATATTATGTCTCTATGAATACACTCAAACAGCTCTATTATACACTTATATATCCCTATCTAAATTATGGGTTAATGAGCTGGGGTACTGCGTGTCAAACCAAGTTAAATAAAATCAAAATAAGACAGAATAAATGCCTTCGTAGCATCTTTTTTGCAAACAAAAGAGAAAGTTCAACACTATACTATGCACTATTAGAAATCTTAAAGCTAGAGAACGTTTTTAAATTAAAAATTGGCTCCCTCGTACATAAAATACAATACCTAAAAAAAGAAACACCTCCTGCTCTCTATGATCTGGTCCTACCTGCTTCTGAAGTTCATAACTATAACACCAGGCATGCCACTAA
The DNA here is from genome assembly GCA_029204205.1 of Desmophyllum pertusum. Lineage (NCBI taxonomy): Eukaryota > Metazoa > Cnidaria > Anthozoa > Scleractinia > Caryophylliidae > Desmophyllum > Desmophyllum pertusum. The sequence goes on from MU825399.1 coordinate 3,014,150, forward strand.
TCAAAACCTGTACAGACCAGCCTCCAGAACTAACTATGGCCTTGCAAGATTTAGAGTAACGGCATCAAAAATTTGGGAAACAATACCAATTGAGATTAAGTGTCTGCCTCATAACGCTTTTAAGAATGAATATAAACTCTTCCTTTTTGGCAGTCAGATATAAATAAGTTATAAATGCTGTAAATAGTTATATTTGTCACTTTAATTATATCTTTGTAATATCGACTAGAGCCTTATTTGTATGAATTTTATTTCCTCTCTTTGTAAATGCACTGTGGTAGTGGCCAACTCGAAAGCTTTGCTCCTTTGGCCACTACACACTTCCCCCTTAAAAAATGTTATTTCATACTTGCTCTGTCCTTTTTCTATTTTTTTCCTTCTTCTTATGATTGTTAATAATTTATTGTAATCGAAATAAGTGTGAATAAAAATGAACTGAACTGAACTTGCGGCTGTACATTTTACCACAATACCTTGCGAACCTAATACAGCCAATAGGCACATATAGAACGCCATATTTTTGCGAAACTTGTCCCTGTATTAACAAACTTGTGTATGCTAGGTTTGAAGTTTTTAGAACTTTTCTGTGAGTTTTTATGAGCGTTTTTAGGGTTTTCGTTAGTCCAGTTCTGGCCCCTCTCTGTCACGCAACGCTACGCTCACGTCAAGGGTCCAGGGACAATTGTCTGCGCATGCTCAACGGTTAGTCAGCTTCTTAGCTAATCGCTACTGCGCATGTATTTTTATACTGACAAGAGATGACGGAGAGATGACGGATGTTTCGATCTCTTCCGGCGCCCTCGGTCAGTGAAAAGTATAGAGAAATGTTTCCTGAATACGATCCTGTATTTGTAGATGCTGTACGTTCGGCTGTTTCTTCTTGTGTAAAGATGTACCAGTAACGGACAAAACACTCCAACTACAATCTAGAAGGTTTATTTCACTCGGTGGGAGAGCTCCACCGAAACGTGCTTGGTTTTGTTACAAGAGAACTCGCACACTAAAATAACAGCATTCGTGACTTAATTGAAACATCATATCCGACGAAACAACTAGGCTACAATTAATCACGCGAGAACATACAATTATTATATAAACATGCAATTATAAACGGGCTGACATATAAGCGATTAATACGTGAACGATAATATACCGACTGATCAAGACAACACTGAAATATGTTCTCCTACACATTCCCTTCATGTCTGCGATAATTTGCGAGGTGTTAAGTCAAAGGAAGAGCGGAGTATTTTAGTTTTAAAATCTCCACTGAAGGTACTGATGGCGACCAAATATATTTTCTCTTTCTCGACTCGGTTTGTCGAGTTTAAAAGTCACATGTGAGCTTAGATGCGCTGTGATTGGTTTATCGTGAGCATGCGCAGACAATTGTCCCTGGACCCTTGTGAGCGTAGCGTTGCGTGACAGAGAGGGGCCAGAACTGGACTAGGTTTTCGTACGCTGAGAGTTATGGGTAAATGTACCAGTCGCCATCTTTTTTGGTACGGTGGATTCAGTAATGAGATAACATAGGCACAATAATCTTCCCAAACATTTTTATGGACGCAAGACTTGCAGCAAAAAAAAACACAAAATCAAGCTCTGGACGAGAAAACTGCAAAAACTATTTATAATTAATAGTTTTGCAATTGTTTTATTATCGTATTAATCGCTGATGAGTAGCGGGTGTAAATATATCCTCTTCACACAAAGTGAGAACCACTCACTCCTATAAAAACTACTTTGTAATCCGTTTTTATACTAAGACGGTTTACTCGAGGCCCCACTAGGACTAGTCTAGGGACGTCTAGTATGAAAACGGAATGGATACACTTTTGGTAAAGCGAAGGAAAAGTAGACGTATAAAATCAGACGAATTAACTCGGCGTCCTGTTTTCACACTAGTAAAAGTTTCTCGGACGAGTTGCCCATCGTCTCTTGGGTGAAGAAAACGGCCAATACCGTACGGCTTATAAACCCCTGGACGTTTTTGTGGGGTTATTTTTGGGAAGAGCTTAGGCATTATCGGGAGGGGGAGGGGGGCTTATTATCGCGGCCTTATTATCGGAAGAGATTTTAAGTCTAAAAAATGTTATTTGCATGACAAAACTCTAAACATAACGAAATGGGATACAAGGCAAGTTCTACACTCGTTTGGTCGACACCACAAGTCTTTGATCATTCGGTAACATCATATCTCTTTCGTGAGGATGGTGACCTATTCTTTTTATTCTACATTTTGAAACATTATATCGCAATGATCAACCAGGGGAAGGTCACAACATTTCCATATCAAATTTTATTTTAGAGGAATCGCCGACAGTAAGCTAATCATGCCCGCGGAAAGAAACAAATTCAAGATCTGTTTAAGCAGGCTAGTCATGGGCTCGAACCACTTTCATTCAATTATGAAGCAATAATTATTATTGGGCGAGGTTCAGCCAGATATCGTGATTTGTCAGTGGAGAGCCATAAATTATTTGCGGACGCCGAAGGCAGAGGGAAATAATTCAGTTGCGAGGCACTGACAAATCAACATATTTTGTGATAACCGAGTTCAATTATTGTTTTATCATTAGACCTTTTTCACATTTTTTTCCTGTACTTTTAAGATGTGGTGGAAAGCGCGCACTGTCTTGTTTCTGTATTCGCCGCTGAGGTTGACAGTACTGCGCACAAGCAGAATATTATTTGCAGCAACTGGCGCGTACATGTTAATGCGCATGAGCAGAGTATTATTTGTAGGCAGTTATTTCTAGATGACGCAACGATCTCTTAACCAATCAAAACAAAGGGAAAATACATTGAATATATAATTTTATTCTTTCTCGTGAAATAATATAATGTTTTACATTAAACTTTGTTCATGACATGGACTACATAATTTCTAATTACAAGTTGAGAACACACGCAAGTTAGTGCGTCCTGTTTTAATTGGATTTGTCTACACTAAATTACTTCTGCGATATTTATGCTTACTCCGGCACTACAGTACACTAATACATTAATTGAGTTCTGATCTCGATGAATCTGTGGTTGTCTCAAAGCCATTTTAGTTTATCCAGGTTATTATTAGCATTTGCCCGTGCAAGCGTCCCAGGCACTGTCGCATATAGAGCAGGAAAATGCACCGGTAGAACATTGCGATTCACAAAGATCCTGATCATTGTCGCAGCCTTGCTTACAACTCGCATAGGACGGAAGGGCAAACGATGACATGCTGATGAAGGCGACCACAAGGAATGCGTAGATTATAACAGTCTTCATCTGAAAAGAGAAAAAATATGCTTAGTAATAATACTATAATAATTATATTGTAATAATAGTATTTTTTCTTTATTTTCTTCCCTTATTTTATTTAAACAATATTAAAACTCGACATTTCCTCTAATTAACTAACTAATTAATTGTTACAATAATAATTTTTAAGTCTATTCCATTCAAATTTATGCGCGTTTGACAATTTTTAATGATTTATTCATAAGTCCACTTGGTTTCCATAACTTTAATCCTGGTTCTATTGTTATTGAAATCCGAATATCTTTAACACATTTCGATGTAGTTGCTATAAATAGTGTTCCAAATATCCTTATTGGTAGTCCAGTCCAGTTCCTTAAAAATCCAAGATGGCTCTAAATAGGTGTTTTACGCGAAGATCCGCTGCAGTTCAAAAGCTCCATGGTTTAAAAGTTACAAATAAACTTGTTCGTGATTCGGTCCGATTTCAACTCCATAATATGATACAGTATGTTTAAACATTTCTGTGAGGTTTACGCGATTGTTCGCCATCATTTTCGATCTCTTAGCTTCAAGACCTTTCAATAATCTTGTCGTTTATCCAGTCCGGGTTCAAAGCCATATAGAATCCACAATTTGTATGCGATTTAATCACCCATCATCGAGATAACAAGGGAAGGCAAAACTCTCGACATCGTTGAACCGAAAACGCCGACCACGCACTAACAATCCATACACTTTAATCTTAATTATTGAAACCATCCTGAAGTAGCCAGTAAATTCTGCCCGGCCAAGGTTTAAATGTATTTGGAATTATTTTGGTGAATCATTTGCCAAATTAGATTTTTCTTCTTAATGTCGCACTTTTTAGCCGATAACTTAATTTGACTTTAAAACTAGTGAAAACAAGATGAGTGCGATCTCATCAGTTGGTATTTTTAGGTGCTTTTGTTACGAATGAACTACCATATTTTTCAGATAGTGTCAATATTTGTTAAATATATAAAAAATGTAGACATATGAAAGGTTGTGGAATACATTTATTATCTAAGTCCGAGCACCAAAATCTATAGTCGTATAAAGGGATTGCTATAACGAGTTATTCGTAACACGGGGTTCAACTGTTTATTATGTTTAAATTCTTAAAGCTTATGACATATCATCGCATTTTCGGGTAAACCCTCGGACCCCGCTATCAAAAATTCCTGGATCCGCCCCTGTGTTCGTAGCCTGTGAGTTAAACGAATATCTTTTCTGAAAGAATCTCAACAATCGGAAACTTATTTTTTAAGTCAGTTTTATCATCCGTTGTAAAAATTCCAACTGGATCCTTTGGATCCTTGTACCAGTGATTGTGTTTAACCCTTTCACTCCCAGAGTCAAGCCTTGAGTCAATAAATGTGGTTGTAATTTTGATTCTGTGGATGAAACCCTAGTGTGTGACCATTCAAATGAAAGTTCTGAAAGCTATTGAGCAGTACTTTCATGTGGTAATGTTTGTTATGCTGTACAAGGTGGTTTTACATTTTTAGTCTGAGGATGAAACCCTAGTATGTGACCATTCAAATGAAAGCTATTGAGCAGTACTTTCAAGTAGTGCTGTTTGTTTTTGACAATTTTGCAAAATGAAATGCAATATTTTTCCCCTCAGTTTTTAAGCGTTAGCACTCTTGGGAGTGAAACTAAGGAAATTATATTTAACAAAGTGTTTTCTAGTGTTTTTATATTCCCAACGAGCTAAACAAAATTAATGACTTCCATGGTGTAAATTGCCTTAAATCTGTTAGACGTCGAATAAAAAGTTTGGAATTTCAGACACGTTGAAAAGAAATCTAAACTCCCCGCGTGTACCATTTTCTAACGTCTTCACAACTGCACGAAATTGGCAGAAAAAATTACGATCTGTCTATGTTGAAGGGTTTTGCTTTTGTAATATATATTTTTTAATTTTTAAAAATGGCTAGCTGTATTTTTAATGGTATTGGTAACTTTGAGAAATTAATTTTTTCTGTTGCTAAATAAAAAATTCAAATTGACTAAATTTTAAACCAAATCTTTGCTAAGTGCAATTTTCGCTACCCGTTACAATTAAGTTTCCCCATAAGCCGTTTCCTATTTAATTACAACCATTACCATTATTAACATCAGTCAATAACGATGAATTTAAATTGGCGGCACAAAATGTTTTCCGATCATGAAAACAAGCTTTTAGTGCGATGATTAATTTTTTTCGTGTAACTTCTGTTATTTATCAATGTTATGACTATCTTTTCTGTTTAATTTTCAGATTTGTCAGCTTAACTCTGCAACCGTTTCAAGTGCCACAAAACTCAATAAAAAATTACCAGCGACCGATTAACAACTTTGCCTTGGCAATTTTAGTCGAAATGAGCGCCAACCAAATTGAAATTTACACATTTAGGTTTTATTTACACCATTCTTCTCGTAAGAGAAAATCTATTTTCATTTTAGCTAATTTTAGGTAAAAGACGCCATGTACTTTTACCTCTATAGTTAAAGTAATCTCTCAAATTTCGCCTTTGAACTCAGTAGATTTATGTACCAGACATTGATTTTTTTGGAACATTTTGTCAATTTTCTATGTATACATGCGAAAGAGTGTAAATTGGAAAATCGGAGAGTAACCATATGCATTGAAAAGAAATATTCGCTGATTTATTTTTTAGCATAAGAAGAAATGTTGTTTTACACACATGTATCAATGTTGGAAAGAGAATGCTCGTTCGAACAGTTCAGTTCCTATTAAAAATGTATAAAAACGTTCTCTGGCTATGTAAAATATCATTAAAAAGCTTGAGAATAAAAGAAGTGTCTCCAGTAGTGATACATCCATAACTTATCTTTATATTTTTGTAATACATTCAACGAGGCAGGTTACGAGAATGAAGGGCCTGCTCAAGTCCGAAAAAACGTCTTGACTCAAAAGCAAATTCCTACGAGAACTATAGTGAAAAATAATAAAGAACTACACAAAGGGTTACACATTCACATTCAAGACATTATTCATCTGTTATCACCAAGTACTATCTACTATTAATTTTCACTTAATTATGATTTTTAAGCTCTTATTCAGTCATTTTCAATTACTTTTTCTCCGACTATATGGAGCGAACAACAATAGTATACCATAATATATATACCATCATTTATTTCCAATAGTAGTTTCTTCTATCTTATCTCTTATTGGTGAGCGTTTTCGTACCAAGCGTTTTGCTAGGTAGATATAAAACTGTGAGCTAAGAGATATCAATGAACTGAACTTAAAAGAAAATAGATGTGAGATTCGAAAATTGAAATGTTCTTTGGATCTTTGATTTTTAATCTCTGATTTTAAATTTAATTTTTATTCTTTCATTTTCAATCTTTGATTGTGAATTTTCAACTTACCTTACGTTTCAATTGAATTGAGCTACTGATTTTCTTCTTGAAATCGAGAGCCTTTCTCGGTAAGCTGAAGGTGTATGTTCCAAGTAATTTGTGGACTCTATCGGTGATTAAATAACATATTTATAAGTTTGCAGCCGGAAAAAGGACACTCCATTGCTCATTACGTTTAACAAATCAGAGAAACACATTGACAGTCATTTCAAACACATTGTATTTTGTTTCTATGTGATAATTTATTCCCATTTTCTAATTATTGCGAAATAAAAATAATACTAAATACATTAACGCAGTTTACAGCGGCTTTCACTGTTCTTGGGCAATCCATTAAAAATAAATCAAAACTTCGCACTTCTTTTGAATTTCCATTTTAATCACGGCCTTTTACGCACGGATGGGGTCTTCTGTGGAGCAATTAACAGTTCCAGGAACAATACTCGCCTATTTATTTTCCATCGAGCAGTAGTTGTCACCCTAAAAGATGAAGCGATTTAAACGTTAAAAAGCTCTTGAAGTAGCAGACAGTTCTTTTGTGCTACAGTAGCAATTGAAGTAGGCGTCTTAAAACAAAATCTAATTGTAATCACATTTTCTTTTCATCTCCACTTCAACGCAAACTTCCGCCATGGAAAATCACCTTTCCAAGATTATTATTTTGATATTTTTTTCTAGTTACCCTGTTTGCTTTTAGTTAAAATCCTCTTTGCTTTCTGTCAAAAATCATTCTGCAATATTCCTTATAGTTTTATTAGAAGGATATCTCACGTCAAATCTCATTCTATGAGTTTCTACTGTACTATATTTTGATAATTGGAAACTGAATACATCTCTAGGACTTTAATAAAGTAAAAATGAGAAGCTCGTGTACATAATCTTTGTAACATAGCGATTTACTTTTGCTCTAATCTCGACAGCAATATTTCAGTATTTTCAATATTTTCAGTTGATTTTCCTTATTTCCTTTCAAACTTTACTTTCTAAAAATACGCACGCAATAAAATGCACAATAATAAGTAATCGAGGCTCTGGATGTAAAATTTTAAGGGATTACTAAGTTATATTCCTAACGGAAAATTTCCTCAAAGACAATTTTTTAATTAAAAATCGTTTTTATTCTCAGATAGAAAAGAAAGCCGTGAGCAGAAAGGGTGGTTATTCGATATCTTTTTCTCGCAATATTTTTGCCGCCTTATTTCCTCTTCTCGGAAAAAAGCAATTATAAGTGAGATGTGTGTTCTTATTTTGCCTCCGGCGACAAGGAAACAACAAGTCGTTATTTCACCTATTTCTGACATATATAAACATACACACATCAAATCTAATTTATTTTTAGTGCTACTGAAAATTGTGACATTGATAACGGAGTCTGTGCGTAAGTACGACAAATTAAAAGTTCGCAAGCGAAACGGTGCGGTCATAGATCCTATCGAATCTTCGATATTTCAACGACTACAAAATTGAGATTTAAAGAAAAGGAAAAGAAGGTTCATAGTGGCTTGATGCAAAGCTTATGAGGAGTTTTAACGGTCTCGTTGCTCAGTTAACTACCTTTAATGATAGCGCGTTCGTGTAGTGCGAGCATGCAAATCTAAAATGAATGCTGAAACTAGAATATAAAATAGATAAAATATAGAAACAAAACTTGAATATTTACAAGCAGATAAGATCTCGTATTCTGAAAATCAGAAGATAGGAAATATTGTATCGGTGGCAGCAGATCAGTTCATGCTTATGAATAATATGTTTTTTATTATTACGATTGTGACACACATGGTCACTTAAAAAAATTATTTAAAAAAAAATTATTAAAAAAAAAAAACTCTCTAAAGCCTGGTTTCCATATGATCGCAACGATCGCAGTCGCAACGATCGCTGCGATCATATGGAAACCACTCGATCTCTTGTGTTGCGACTGCGATCGTTGCGATCATTGCGATCATATGGAAACCAGGCTTAACTTACTTAGCACAATTGTATCTCGCTTTATATTGTGTACCATAAACTAGCGAGCTTGTGAGCGAGTTAGCTCTAGCCCCTTAAATTTATTTTTACTCATCGTATTTATCTTTAGACGGAAATTGCCAGGTTAAAACACAGTTTAAAAAATCTCACACGAGAACGGAAGGTTTTCCCGGCTTTTAACAGTGACGAAATTCCTGCCAATAATGTGTAATCAAATACTGAGCCGGCTTTTCATTTCAATTTCTTCCTTTTGCTTAATGCAAGACCGCTTCCGCTTTGTTTCTTGTGATTTTTCTAAGGATAATTAACACATTTTAAGCATATTTACAATGTTAGCATAACAAAGGTACTAGCTCGACAAGAACCACGTAACATTTTTTTTTTTGCGGGATGAAGGCGAGAGGTCAGTAATAACACTCTTTCAGTTAAAGCATTTCAGGCTAGATTCTGCTTAGCAGGGAAACTGTTATTTATGATGAGCTCAATTTCAAGATATACCCCAAAATATACCAACTATGGATAAGACGAAAACCAACAGTATTGATATGGATTTTTAGAACAGCACCCGTTGGAAAGCGAGAATAACAAACGAGGTTGGAGATGGATGAAAAACAACTTGACAAACTTAAAGGAGCAGTGTCACTGGGATTTTGACCTTTTTTGGTCAAAAACTGTGCTTCAGTACCTTTTTTATTTACAAAATAATTCTAGAACACCAAGAAAAAGAGATCAACCAAATTCTTGAAAGAGGAACAAATTATGGTCTGTTCTAATGCATTTTGGAAACGAAAATGCGAGAAATTGAAAAACTGTTAGCCTAACATGTTTTCAAATTGCGATCCATTCCGACCCAGTTTCTATGGCCAGAGACACTTATTGACAGTTTTAGTACACTAGGATGGTAATTTATAACAACATTTGACCATTATTTTTAGTTTTCTGTAAATACAAAAACGTTTTTTGGTTTTTGAAATGACATCAAATCCCCGCGTGACACTGCCCCTTTAAAGGAGCTACGTCATGGATGGCGCATCTTGAAAAAAATAGCCAATTTGGCAATCCGTCTTAATCTTCTCCATCCTCAACCATCCTTGTTCCTGTTTGGTTTATTATCACCTCTTTTGTGTTTTTCTACCTTAGTAAACTGTTATTTTGAGGCTTTCTTTAATATAATTTGAAAGTGTTTTTGCACATCGAAAAAATGACTTAACACATCGTGACATAGCTCCTTTATTAATAAAACGTGAGCTCACGAGTCTAATTCCTATGAAAATTTCAAAAATATCTTTAATTTGCAATGTAACTATCATGCCAAGCTTGAAAGGAAAAGGCATGGAATCCACCTCAAATGATTCACTCAAAATTTGCAACATTTACAGACGGATGGCTGCATGGCAACCCTAACAGCCATGCAAACGGTGAGTTTGACGGTTTTCAAAAGGAAATACACCTATTTCAATCAACGTTGATGGATAGAAATGTTTTTAAAAACCCGCAAGACAAGACCGAAAGGTAGCATGGGTAAAAGTAGAAAACTGCTGCACGCACCGAACATTAATAAGAAGTAACATGAAAAATATTATTTCTAACGTTTCATTTTTGTTTTAACCCTTTAAGCCCCGGTAGGAATACCGTATGTTTCTAAAATGATAACTATAGACCCAAAGACCACATGTAATATACCATTTGAAAGGTATTGTTTGGGGTATGTCATAAATCACCACAACAGACATACAGGACATTACAGATTGGATTGAAGAGTGTCCAAAATGAAATACGAAAAACGTTCAAAAATACCTTATTCCTTGTATATATTGGGTATACCCCTAAACAGTAGCTTAATTTGCAGCTCTTGGTGTGTGGGTTGTTATCAGATATTCACTTGACCTTAAAAGTGTAACAGGCAAACGTTGAATGGGTGGTTAATCAAGTCTGATGTAGGAGGAGGGTATGGTTTTATGCTTCCAATGTGCATATCTCACAGAGATCTTTTTGGTGTCCAAATGTCATACAAATTGACCCAATATTGAGCTTGTAATAGCATTTTGTGCCATATGGCACTATCGGGGCTTAAAGGGTTAAACCTTTAGAAGTAAGCTATTTTAGCCAAACTAAATTTTAGCAGAATAATGCAGCTAGTGAAAAAACATGGAAAACAGATTATCTAATTAGGGGCAAACCAAATGCATCACACGTGTCCGAAATAAAAACTTGTAGATTTATTTTCCACCGATATAATAATAATAATAATAATAATAATAATTTTTATTTATATAGCGCCATTTCTACTAAAAAACCAACAGCGCTTAACAAAACTACTTAAACAAATAAACATTACTTTACTGATATGATATGATATGCAAATTCTAATGAATACCCAGACTACGGCATTCGGTCTGTATCGTAAACACTCTTGTTCTTCGGCCATCTTAGCTTAATTAAGAACAAACCACAAATAGCAGATATAAACATTATACAGCAACGCATGTTGTAAAAAATTACAAAGAATATCTATGCAATCGGGAGTCTGGTACCGAGATTAAGAACAATGTTCTTAACAATAAGCTAAAAAACACACGGAGTATATAAATGAAAACCGTCTGTTTTGAGAAGCTAACTAGTATAGTAACAGCTTCTCACTACCAACGTTGCCATTCAAAGCCGGTCGCAGATCTTGAATAAACAAAGTCTCCTTTATTCTACAGTGTAAGTCAGTTCGACCAGTAGCCAAAATGTCAAAAAGGTCCCACTTAATGCTGTGACCATTCGGTCTTGTATTGTAGGCATTACACTTTCTATCATTAATTGAACCAACGTATTTTTCTCATATTTCTCACAGTTTTTAAATGGTACAGTCGCTATCAATTTATCGTATCTATGCGTTTGCGCTAACGAGAAGATCAAAGAACGCCGACAAAAACAATTAAAGATCGCCAAATATATCTCGAATGCGCGCACCTTGAAAGCATGGCTCAGTCACTCATAAGGGTAACAAACAATTATTGAATGAGGTTGAGCATGATAGCAAGAATTATCAAGGCCGAGGTTTGTGTTATCTGCCGAAGCAGAAGTATCTCTAGTGTCTCCAGTGTCGGTAGTTATGACGCGTCAATTCGATGACAGCGTGAGCGTGAATTAGCTGTATGCTTTCAGCCAATGAGAATAGAGATAGTGAGCAAAATGTATAATAATTGTAGTTGTTGGAAACAGTCTATTATGGTCACTTGCAACTTTGACTGATGTTCCAAACATAACAGTGAGGTTACATTCAAGGAGACGTTTTCAGTGAATAGTTTTCGCTGTCATATTATTTATCCATTTTTTTTGTACTTTGCATTTTCTTCGTGATAAGTCGCTTTATATATGATAATTCATTGAAGTTACTCTATTATCACAAATAATCCTTATTACGATAATTATTAATTTAATGAAACCAATCTTAATAAAACCATTTTTATATGGTTTGGTTATTAATAAAATTAATCTTACGTTACTTGGTTAATTGATAAAAACCAATCTTGCGTTACTTGGTTAATTGATAAAAACCAATCTTGCGTTACTTGATTAATTGATAAAGACCAATCTTGCGTTACATGGTTAATTGATAAAACCATGGCAATCTTGAGTTACTTAGTTATTTGATAAAACCAATCTTGTGTTACTTGGTTATTTGATAAAAAAAAAACAATATTGCTTTACTTGGTTATTTGATAAAACTTAGTTACTTGAAGAAGAAAAAACAATCTTGCGTTATTTGACAAAAACTCGCAGTTGGCGCATCTTGAAAAAATTGGCCTATTATTATATTATATTATACTATTATTTTGAGGCTTTCTTCAGTTTGAAGATGATTTTGCACTTCACAAAAATGACTTAAAATATCGTGACATAGCTCCTTTAAAGGGGCAGTGTCACGGGGATTTTGACCTTTTTTGGTCAAAACTGTGCTTCAGTACTTTTTTTATTTACAACTGAAATAATTATTGAACATCAAGAAAAAGAAATCAACCAAATTCTTGAAAGAGGAACAAATTATGTTCTGTTCTAGTGCATTTTGGAAACGAAAATGCGAGAAATTGAAAAAAAGTTAGCCTAACATTTTTTCAAATTGCGATCCATTCCGACCCAGTTTCTATGGGCAGAGACACTTATTGACAGTTTTAGTACACTAGGATGGTAATTTATAACAAAATTTGACCATTATTTTTAGTTTTCTGTTAATATAAAAACGTTTTTTGGTTTTTGAAATGACATAAAATCCCCGTGATACTGCCCCTTTAAGTGTTTGTGAAAGTTGTCGTCTTTAGAACCTTTTATTTGAGGGGATAAAACATCAACAAGAGTCGTACATTTTCACCTGTTCTTTTGACATTTGGAACAACACACACACAATAACCAATATTGTGAAATTTGGTATTTGAACTAACCAAAGTGTCAAAATCGTTTGACGAGACAAAGACCTGGAGGACTCACTTTCACCCAATAGTGGCGGAGACAATATGGCGGAAGGAGACGATCTACCAAGGCAGCTGTCTCCTGGTTCTAAAGATGTCTGGAGAAAGCTGTCTTGCCAGAGCGTCTCTTTCCGCCATATTTTCCGGCTTTTAACTTCCCGCCACTGTTGGGAGAAACTGAGGCCTTATTTAAAGGAGCTATGTCACGATATTTTAAGTCATTTTTGCAAAGTGCAAATCACCTTCAAATTGAAGAAAGCCTCAAAATAATAGTTAACTGAGGTAGAAAAACACCAAAGAGGTAATAATAAACCAAACAGGAACAAGGATGGTTGAGGATGGAGAAGATTAAGACGGATTGCGAACGGTGAACTTGAAAAAATTGGCCATTTTTTTCAAGATGCGCCATCCGTGATAGAGCTCCTTTAACGCTACTGGTTATTTCAAAAACCTTTGGCACCAATTGATCACGTGACCAAAAAGTGTACTAAAAGTAATCTGAAGAATCAGCCGTCTCCTCGTTAGTGCGAGGAGACGGCTAACATCAAAAAACGAAAAAAATTATAATGTACAGGAAAATAATTACTTAAGTTTTGATTGGTTCAAAGATTACTCTCTCTTTCGGTTTATCGGCCTAAAAATTTATATTCTAGCTAATTTTCTTACGCTCTTCCAGTTTCTTAATTATATATCATCAGCTTCTTTTAGTAGGGGGTAATTACAACAACAGCTTGAGATACTAAGCAAAATATTTTATTGATCAAACATGAGAAGTGTAACTGTGCTAGATTATAGTCGTGTTTTGAAGTTTCTGTACGAAAATTTACAAACAAAGATATCGAAAACTTAAAACCGCAACTGTACTTTTTCTAGCGCATCTACATGAATATCCTTCATCTAATTATAGTCTGGCAATGTGGCTACAAAAAACTTAAAAGGATCTATTCGCCACCTGGTAGAAAAAACGAAATCCTGTCTGCAAAAACAATATTCGCTGTACATACATGACTTGCACGTACTCTGTCCGCGGAATAAGAAATTTAAACGTACTGGGTATATAAATGATGAAAGTAACTTACCTGCTTGTACATCAGAATATCGGCTAAGTGGCTATTCGTAGCGATAGAGAATGGGTCAAAGAGCTCTTTAAAATCCGCAAGATATAAATTTCTCTATTTATATCTATCTATCTATCTTTTAACAGGATGTCAGCTGTATTGACACTGATTCTTGACTTTCCAAAGTCTCGCTAATGGTTCTAGAGACGGCTGGAGACAGCTGTCTTGTTAGATCTCCTCTTTCCGCCATATTGTCCGGTTTTCAACTTCCCATCACTCTTGGTGTAACCAAGCTCTCCAATTATTGATCTCGTCAAAACTTTGCATCGTTATTTCAATTAGCCAATTTCACCAAATTGGTCATTAGAGCGATTTTCAATTGAGTATCGAAAGTAATCCGAAATTGGTTTTGCTTTACTACGTTCTGTGATTGGTTTAAAAAAACTCGCGCCGCCTACTCAACCAATCGGCAGAAGCTAAACCAAAACCAATCATGGTTTTGGTTTTGGTTTGGTTTTGGTTTTGGTTTTGGTTTTGGTTTTGGTTTGGTTTTGGTTTGGTTTTGGTTTGGTTTTGGTTTGGTTTGGTTTTGGTTTTGGTTTTGTTTTGGTTTGGTTTTGGTTTTGGTTTGGTTTGGTTTTGGTTTGGTTTTGGTTTGGTTTGGTTTGGTTTTGGTTTTGGTTTTGGTTTTGGTTTTACGACACTCAAATGAAAACCGCTCTAGCAACTGAATCTGCGTGTCTGTTGTTCAAAATGCCAAAAGGACGGGTGAAAACGTACGCTTCTTGCAATTGTTGATGTAATATATCAACCACAAGAGACAGTGTTTCATCGGGATATCCAAACACCGAGAAGAGGGCAAGAGACTATGCTCTTGAAGAGGGTCAGTTGAAAATACCACGCAGTGAAGAATTTTTGACGAAATTCGAGGTGCTTCGATAGGCGATGTAACCACTCTCTTGAGTGTTTGAGATATCATCTCAATCGAAACAAAAACTAAGGAGTAAATGGAGGAATAAAATCGTAAAAATGTATGCTTATTAAGATCGGGTATCCAAACCTCCGAACCATTGTCTCTTGTGTTTGATATATCACATCAACAAGAAGCGTACGTTTTCACCTGTCCTTTTGACATTTTGAACAGCACGTATTTTTGACGAAATTCGAGGTGTTTATAGAAAGCAAATGAAACACTGTCTTTGATATATTACATTAACAAGAAGCGTACGTTTTCACAATGGTTTTGTCAAATAACGAAATAACGCAAGATTGGTTTTATCAAATAACCAAATCATTTAAGAGTGGTTTTGTTAAAAATAACCTTTAGAATGGTTATACTGGTTATTTGTCATAATACACTGATTCAATTGTGTAATTGTCATACACCTATTTCAATTAACGTTGTCGGATAGAAGCGTTAATCCTACAAGACAAGACCGTAGTCTGGGTATTCATTAGAATTTGCATATCGGTGGAAAATAAATCTACAAGTTTTATTTCGCACCTGATGTATTTGATTTGCCCCGAATTAGAAAATTTGTTTTTCCATGTTTTTTTCACTTGCTGATTCTGCTACAATCTCGTTCCCAGAGTCCTCGTTACCCTTGTCCAGCGGTGGAGCGGCCAACAAGGGTAGGTACTTGATGTATGGGGACATATATTGTACCCTAATAGTATAATAATAGTTTAATAACCAACATATACCCTATATATACCCACATATGAAGTAACTACCCCAACAAGGACCTCTGGGATAAAGCGATCCGCCTGACTTGCGCAAGTCCAAGAATCTTGGCGTCCGTGGCGGATCGCTTTATCCCAGAGGTCCTTGTTGGCCGCTCCACCGCTGGACAAGGGTAACGAGGACTCTAGGAACGAGATTGATTCTGCTAAAATTTAGTTTGGTTTGGTTGTCCCTTTAACATATTGATACTCGGTGCTCTGTTAATTATGTTCTACGACGCATACGCACATGGACGGTGGAAAATACATTCTCGACCCCAGACCTTCGCTGCTTTTCTTGACTACGCAAAAGAGAAGAGCTCTCAGTGGGGTCGAGATAGGTAGAAAATATTGTAGCACAAGCTTTCTGTATTGTCACTGGCGTGAGGTCCGTATTGGGGAAATCGTATTGGTCGAGTTTTTTGCATCTTGCAAAACATGAACGAGACAAATATTCCCTAATACGCACCGAACAAGCTAGTTCAATAAAGAGTTTTTATACTGGTCCTTTTAACTTGAAAACGTTGCTGATAAATTATTAATGAATGCATCCATTCTCGGAAAATTATTCTTCGGCGAAATTAATTTGGTGAGCGTTCCATCCGTTAGTTACCCTGGGTGCCAGAGACTTTTCTTGCGCGGTTTCCGGTTTCAAATCTCTCTTATGGCCCCCGATCTCGACGCGACGGAGAAATAAACCTCTGGTACCCAGGGTATCCGTTAGTGGGTCAATTAGAATGTTTCGAAATCTTGCATAAACGTGCGTGAGAATAAATGTGCATGCACGGGCATGCACGTGAGAATAAACGTGTATGCACGGGCATGCACGTGAGAATAAACGTATAAATGTGAGAATAAACGTGTATGCACGGGCATGCACGTGAGAATAAACGTGTGTTCACCCCTATAAATCCTGGATTACGAAATAAAATTCCGCATGCAAATTGGCTCTTGTAATCCTGGTAAGCCCTTGTTAATGAAACGCGATCTAAGTAAAACGTTCTCACACGGAACAAAAATACAGACCACTGAAAACTGAATAGGAGACCCACTCATGAATAAACAACACCTAATGGTCCTGGTCCACCTAATGTTTGCTCGTGGTAATGCAGGTTTTGATTCTTACGTGCAAGCGTGCAAGAGTTACATAACAGAAGGTGGTCTGATATGCATATATGTAAAGCAGGCTTCTGTTATAGTTTGAGTACAACAGTGAGGTTCATTGATCTTATCAGACCCTTATCAATAGGAGTGTTCACTGTTTATCAACATTACGTCAAATTTGTTTTGTTATTCAAATTTGCCAACCATTAAACAAAAGAACTCTTTGTTTCAAATAACAATAAGTGACGTAACGAGAAATATCGCTATACAGTAAGCATGGGTTTTCAGGTAAACAAGAACGTTTTGCCAAACAGTACTCTTTCTATCTGTACAGCCTCTAATGAAGATTCAGATTTCAAAATGTTTTCTGGTAGCTTTTTTTAGCTTTCTCTTCAAGCCAAGAACGAACATCCAGGAAAATGCACAGTTCAACTGACGTGTATTAGTAAGATTACATAACAAAACCATGCATAATATGGTTACATAAGGCCTTCATACCATGGTTACGTCATAACCGAGTTAGTGACCTATATATATGAAATGCAGGTTGCGTCAGTAAAACTTGTTCATTCGACTAGCTTCATCGCTGTGACTATGGATTTGATGATACCTGCAGTAGACCAGAAAGTGCTTTTTTGCCCTGTCGCCTCACTGTTCTCCCTTTCCACTTCTGCACACGATGACGAAGAAAGCAAACTTCTTGCCGGCTGCTTCAATTTCAACAGTGAGGTTGCACCTGGATGGATAGGGTACAAACCCGACAAAATTACAGTCATCACCGCAAACGATATGTTCAGTCCGACGGGGAAAAACTGCGACATTGTCCACCCTAAGAAGCAGATGATCCGAGTAAGGAAACAAGATGACATCTCGGCACTCGAAGCTCTCTTAGAGAAACCAGTTCTCATGTGTGTCACACGGAGACAACATTGCGGTACCTCGGTCGACCTTTCGCCGCCCGACACAGAAAACTGCCGCAAATTCAGGGTTAGTGGCTTCGATATTGACTTCGCAATCATATTTCCTCCTGCGCTCCTGAAGCAAGCGCTGAAAGAAACATTGGAACTTGTCCATCTGTACGTTACAAAGAAGCAAAGATTTTGCCTGAAGATAGACTTGAAGAAGGTTTTGAAAGAGCTCATCCCGCACGAGCTACAAGATGCCGACTCCCTGGAATATGTCTCTTGGCACAACACGGCCTTTTGGTTAACAAACTACAGCAAACCGCACCATTCACTCGTAAACGTCAACAACTTGCTATTCTGGACTGCTCTCTTTCCTTTTGCGTTTTTCGCAGCTCTTCCGTATCGCGCAGGGCGCCGTCTTCTCTGCAAAGATGAACGCCTCTTGTTGAGGAATCCAATGAAGTTCACAGTTGGTGATGCTGATGATCAGGTAGTGGTGTGCCTCTGGTCGAATGACGCGCCTCCACCCGGTGAATACAACAAGTTCATTGACCGATTTAGCATGAGCACGGCACGATTAAGTTGGCTTACGCCGTTTCTTCGAACATCTGACATGATCGCATTTAATTTCCAGGAAGAGGATGAAGACGTTTTTTGAACCTGTACTCACTGGATATTAAACCCGTTTGACATTTACCCGCAGCAAAACACGAACAGAGAACATTTACTTCATTGTATGCCAGAATTGAGTTTTTCTTTTCAGTTTGATGATAATGACGATAAGTGTCACTGTCTCGCCAGTGATTCAAATCTTTGATGGAAGTCAGCAAAGATTGCAAGTACATTTCTAAGCTTGCTTTTTAAAAGTGTAACATATATAAAATATTTGTTCACCTTATTGTCGTCTAACTGTTTAGATCCGACAATAGTGAAGGGGTGCATGGTATCTCAATTTCGTTAGAAAATAGCCGAGAGCATTGAACTTTACAGTAGTTAGAATTTTAAAAGCTAGAATTCACCTTTTCGGCGTTAGATTTCACGTGTAGTGTCACGTGACTTGTGATGTAAACAAACCTCGAAAGTTCGGACATTCTAGTCAACCACGCACTACACGTATTCGACCTTCCGAGTCGCTATTTCAAGTTCCCGTTACTATATAATTTTCCCACTGCTTTAAGTCTTTAAACCTCGAATAGTTACAGGTTCAAAATGGCAGAGAAGAAGAATAGAAGCGACTTCAACGCCATGAATGTGGGAGTTTCAGTAAGCGGATATTTGAAAACTATCGCCTCCGCAGTCGAAAGAATGGTTTTGCCAGTGGATCCAAACTTCGAAAAAGATCAAACCAATGATGCAGACAAATTAATAATTCTCTTATTCATGATATGCATTCCCAATCCATTTTCCCTGAAGACCGTGTACTGAACAACTTCAACTCGTCGCCGCCGTTTGGGTTGTACGACATTTTTAACTATTAGATTTACCACTCACAAGTCATTGGAAGATTATCGCTTATTCGATGATGGTTATGTGGAATCTTTACTAACTGCTCAGTTGTCTGTCCGGCTCTCGTTCACAAGATGCCTTTCGTTTACGATTGAGTCGCGACACCTAGGCACGGTATAAAATATTAATTCAAACGACAAACAGTGTTATAAAAGCATAAATAGATGAACTTTACCCTTTCTTTGCCTTCTCTCGTTTTGTCTAACTGCGCCAGGAAAATGGAAGAAGTTGACTGGATCGCCGTTTGGGTTTCTTACCCAAGATTCAGGGTATCGGGAATCGTTTTTACAAGTACCATAAGCATCTTGTGAAAGGCATCTTGTGAACGAGAGACAGACTACTGGAGCAGTTAGTAAAGATTCCACGTAATCAGTGGAGTGGTAAATCTAATAGTTAAAAATGTCGTACAACCCAAACGGCGGCGACGAGTTGAAGTTGTTCAGTCCACGGTCTTCAGGGAAAATGGATTGGGAATGCATATCATGAATTATTAATTTGTCTGCATCATTGATTTGATCTTTTTCGAAGTCTGGATCCACTGGAAAAACCATTCTTTCGACTGCGGAGGCGATTTCCACTAGCGAAGTTTTCAAATATCCGCTTACTGAAACTCCACGTTCCTGCAAATATTTTTAAGTTCTGCCACATTCATGGCGTTGAAGTCGCTTCTATTCTTCTGCTCTGCCATTTTGAACCTGTATCTATTCGAGGTTTAAAGACTTAAAGCAGTGGGAAAATTATATAGTAACGGGAACTTGAAATAGCGACTCGGAAGTTCGAATACGTGTAGTGCGTGGTTGACTAGAATGTCCGAACTTTGGCGGTTTGTTTACATTTTAAGTCACGTGACACTACACGTGAAATCTAACGCCGAAAAGGTGAATTGCACGACCTTTAAAAGGCATATAAAGTGCACTTGCATGTACGTGTATATATTGGTTGACTGAGCTGACTGTAAAATAAAGGTCAATAAAGTCTCGAATATTTTTAATAATCGCTGTTTGTATTGTGTTGAAGCCTATAAGTGCTCTTTGTTATTACTATTTATAGTATACTTATTTATAAGTATACTATAAATAGTATATATAAATATAATACCTTTTGTTCAAACGACCAGACGATCAGGTGTTCTCGAAACTAATTAAGCACTGTTTGGAATGTTCTTCATTGTTGAGACAACAAAGCCCTTTGTGGTACAAAGCTTCAAGATCCCGAGCTAGACTACGAGTAGTCCCTAATTTTCTCCGATCGAGCGGGCGCGCGCGCGCGCGAAGCGCGTGGAAATATCCTCGCGCGAGAAGACGCGACGCGAAGAGGCGCGAAAAATGAGGGGACTACCGACATAGCCCAAGCGTTTGACCCTTCACGGCCGAGTGATTTTTGGGTGTCAATTTCATATCGTCTTTCTTGCTGTCATTTGCGCTTGTCATTGATGAACTGCGGGAGATGTTTATCACATACAAGGGGCTGAAGGAATGCGCTTTTCTTCGTGGATGTTTCGCGGGAAGCCATCTGAGACGCCTAAAAAAGCGATAGGAAAAGCCTCAGAAAAAGCCTAGCATCAACGATTTCTGCCGTGTTTGTGACTGCAACTTCAACACTTTTTACGGAGATTTAAGCGAAGGCTTTCAACCGAAAATATATTTCGAAATTCCAAACGGGCAGAGTCGAAAAATCTCTCCTCGCCGATTTCCTGAATCAACTGGGTTTCTTTGTGAACAATCTGCTTCATTTTTCTTCCCGTGTGTGTGCCAAATGTGGCACAAAAATAAGGAATACCGTGGATCTGATCAGTTTCCTTCGAGGAGGTCCACCTGGTTGTGTTGTTGTTGACGAATCGGTTTCGCCGATTGCGACTGAAAGGTTTAAAAAGACTGGCGCGTTCCCCTTGCTCGAGCTCAGTTAGTTCCAAGTCAAGCCGAGTAGCATCACCGTTGGACACGGCGAAAACCGGCAAAGCTCGACGATCGATCAATAGTAGAATCGCGAGAACGTCTCGACCAGCAAAGAGCGCTTCCAGTGCTTCGATTTGTTTTGGTTTTAACGCATCTATTTTTGGCAGCTGATCGATACAGGCCTGTAATCGATCAGCCATGATTGGGATGAAACCCTATTAATCCTTGAGTGTTGACATCGGCTTGCGCGTATTGACAGATTGTTGACAGATCTCCAAGAAAGAACCAATCAGAATTTTGCGTTGTGAGAGCAACGCATAATTCAAACGCTTGGGCTATGTCGGTAGTCCCTCATTTTTCGCGCCTCTTCGCGTCGCGTCTTCTCGCGCGAGGATATTTCCACGCGCTTCGCCGCGCGCGCGCCGCTCGATCGGAGAAACATTAGGGACTACTCGTAGTCTAATCCCGAGCCGTCTTGGTAAACAATCACGTAGAAAAATAAATGTCTTGTTGCGCACGTGATGTTTTCCAGATTGAAAACGGAGTTGCCCACGTCGCTTACGCTTAGTCAGTTAGTTTCAGGAGGATGTATGGGCAGCTTAAATGCAGTATACCGACGTAGAACACCGTTAATCCGACCACAACGAGGAACCCAAATCTGGCCGTAATAACGTGGTGGTCGTATTAAAGGATAAGTAAATGACTGACAACTTTTTTTCGGGACAAACGAAAGTGCTTGTATTCACGAGGGTGGTCGCAGGCGGGGTTCCATCGACCCAGGCTTTTTTCGGCGTTACAATACCCTTAGATGACCGCCGATCTTAGAGTGAAGTTTGTGCATGTGTTGATTTCGAACGTTTTATTTAGACTAGCAGTGTCGCCTAAAGCGATTGCCAAATAACTGATAAGCTCCCCAACAAGAGTTACGTCGGAGATTCAACCCAACAAATTCCACTACAGTTTAATACTACTACAGTCAAACCTCTATTAAGCGGTCACCTCGGGAAATAAGCCAACTAACCGCTTAATAGAGGTGTTCTAAATTTTCACATTTCAATTTTAATGTTAAAATTTCCCACACAAGCCTATTAGCCTAAACAATAGCATTCTTACGCTGATTACATATAATATGTTGTGTTTGACGAGCTCTTAAAAGAAACTGGACGTGCTTTGCTTATCGTCGTGTCAAAATATTGCATTGTACTCTAACTAGGTGACCGTTTAATAGAGGTAAAATACAATAAATTAGCCAATTGGGAAGTCTAAAACGGTGACCGCGTTCGCTTAATAGAGGTGACCGCTTAATCGAGGTCAAGTTTACAGTCAAGTATGGGGAGAGATTTCCAGGAATTTGATAAGTGACCGCTAAATAGAGGGTGACCTCTTAACAGAGGGCCGCTTAATAGAGGTTTGACTGTACAAAAAACTATGAAAGAAACACACGACAGGTGTTTATTTATAGTACAGCTTGCTGTGACTTTATTGCTTTAGTTTACAGGCATCAGGCTAAACCTCTATTGTCTTTCATTACACTGCTTGGCCTTGCGATAGTTTTTTTTGTTCTGGCATTCAACAACCTTGCAAACAATTGGATAATATTCCACCACACAGAGAACTAGATCCACGCAGCATTTGACAAAGATCGTTGTTTACACCGCAGTTTATATTACATTTTTCACTGGCATGATGGCCTCAGTTCTCCTCGACAATACACACGGCCAGCAACAGCATAAGAATGGAGCACAGCAGGAAAAACTTCATCTACGTAAATGAGGAAAGGAAAGACAAAAGTGTATTAAAAGTAATCTGAAGTTTCAACCGTCTCCTCGTTAGGGCGAGAAGACGGCTGACACTTCAGAATATATTAAATTAAAGATGTAAGAAGATTATGCAAAGACTCGAAGATTTAATCAAAGGCTCTCATGAGCCAGCTCAGGATGTAATTGATATATATATATATTAATGACATTCATTGAATGCAGTTGTTGGCCCTTCCCAGTGAAAACCCTTGAATTGGAGGCTTGAGAAATCAGGGAGGGGGATGGCTGGGCATATACGGGGCATTTGAACTCCATTGCTGTCCCCACCCTCTGGAATTTGACATGCCAATCAATGACTGATTCATAATACACAACCAAGTATACTTATAGGGATATAATTTGCCCAAGGTGAGGGAGTTTGATCCGATTTGAAATGCAAGTTCAAGTAGAACAATCAAAACGTTTTCATCCTTGTGCTTCTCAGTTTACATGTAATATGGACACTTGCACTTGTTTGCCAAGTAAAAACAGGCTTTTATAGATGTGAAGGTGCATGTAGGCTTCTTAGTACAAATATTACCTACAGTTCATACGTATGTGTAACAGCCGGAGTAAATGAATGTTTTGTGCCGGTTTATAGACTGATTTAGCCGATAAAAGGGACTTTATTCATACAATATGACTTAATACAACTATAGTAGAAAAATCCATCAGAGAAATTTATAATAATATGTGCTATTATAAACACAAGCCTCAGATGAAGCCTGCTTTTCTACACGGAAACTATGAATAAACTTAAGGTCTACACAATAACAAGCAAAAAGGTTTTGCAGCCAAAATATTTAAGCTTATTAAAATACCTTACATTTTGATTTGTTTTCGGTTTCAAAGCTGTTTAAGCTATCGATCGATCGATTGTACACCTTTGTATGCCAAATCAACAAGATTTTTAAATTTATATTGGAATTGGAATCAAAAGATCAGTTTAACAATAATTTTTGTTATAAATCAAATATAACATTTATCGTACATCGATGTTTTCTCTGCTGGAACCGTCCTGTTCCCGGTTCTTCAATGAAGTTGTATAAACCCCTTGATTCATCTCCAAATAATTACTTCGATAAAGAAACATGATGTAAATTCGTGAAAGAAGCATTTCTCAAACCGGGGAACGAAGGAATTGCAGAATGATGCGTCTGTTGGCATAGGAACTCCTAAAAGGTCCATCTTTTAAATGTGTAAGACGAGAGTAGTCCGATTTTCTTCTAGATTTATATATTTTACAACAGTTTTGGAGCATTAAAAAGTTCGCTGGCTGTCAAGAACTTTCAACCTCTCAGGGTTCTCTTCAGGACATGATAACCGAGAGAACCGATATTGGCAAATTTTTCCGACGGTCTCCCGAAGATTGCCGAAAATCAACATTCGTTGTTTCGTGTCCAATGGAAACTTTTCAGATAAATTAATTTGTCTTGCGGCTTGCAGTTTCATTTCGCCTTTAAATGGCAAAATTTCATAAACGTTCACGTTCACGTTAACGGCTTTAACTGTTTCAGTGTCTTGGAATATTTCACGCTTTCCATTCCTTGTTTTTCAAATCTGGATGTTTCTTCTTCTTCATTATGCCAAATTTGACATTCAATTTATTTATCCATATCAATTTACGTTTTCCATCGCTTCTTCTTTGTCTCAAGCATGCAGTGAGTGCATCGATTATTTAAAGATAAGGAGTCGTTATGTATCCGTTGCTCTGAAAAAGAAGTCACGACATTCGTTACTTAAATAAAAAATGTTTCAATGAACAATGAAAAGGTGAACCTGGTTCAAATATGATACAAAAGGCTTTGATCGTTATACAATGTAATAGTTTTGATATCAGTAACAAGTTTTTGCAAAACCTCACAGTATTTTTTTGAAAATTAAATTGCCAGTTTTCTTTTCTGTTTTCTGAGATGAACGCGACCGAGACGCAAAAAGTGAGCCGCCGAAACCAAATCACAGAAAGGTTTAGTCTGTGAAAGAAAAAAACCGTTCCTGTTCGCAAATAAAAATCATAATTTCTATTGCAAGTTTGAATGATTTACGGCCTTACTTTCAACAATAGTTAAACCCTATATATACTACCTTGAATTGCAGTTTGATCAGCTTATCTTGATATTTCAAGGTTGGTGAGACTTCTTTCTTGTTCTCTTTGTAGAAATATCTTCTAAACTGAATGAGCTGACCAACCAACGTACAAAATATAAGCTTTTCTCGCCAATTACTGCAGTACGAGGCGGAAATTGGTCTTTAATCAGTCAATGACGGCCCGCAATACACAGGAAATTAGCTTGGAGAGAAATGTTTGCTCCTTCCTTTAGGTTTAAGAATATAAGTTTTAAGTTTCTTTTTAGAACTACCGAAAAAAGGAAGACCTTAATCAACAGAAAAATATTATTTTTTTAAGGCTTAAGTATTTTTCAGAGACTAAATCAGGTTTTAATTTGAAACTTATGAGTAAGGCTGCTGTCTTCAAATTGTCTCTAGCAACTTCCCGCAATTGTTAGCATTACTATGCCATTATTTATTTTGTTTGAAAGGTATGCTTTGGTACTAACTAGTGTTTTTTCTTAGAGGAATGGTGTGGCAATTACACTAAGAAGATGTCAAACATTCTTTCATTTGAATTGGTTCAGCACAAACACATTTTTTTGAGACATTACAATAAAAACATTTTCCGCAATTCTATATAAACTGTTCTCGAATGTCACTATGAAAATTTGCACTTTTTTAGTGATCTGTTATTGTTGTGAGAAAGAAAAGAACATTGTAATTTACAACTTGCAAGTTAACAAATTAAGTACACCTCTCCACTTCCTAACATGTCAATGCAATTAAAGTTGATAATATTGATGCTATGGTCTTCTTGTTAGTGATTCTAGTTTCATTGATTTGCAATTGGCAATACTGTTTCTCTCCAAGAGGAATAATATTGTGTTATCAAATTAAGAATCTAATGTAAAAATGAACGCAGAATTATCCACTTTGTATGTTGAGATACGAACCATATTGTAACTTTTTAATTATGAAACTTATTCAACTTTTATGAAATATCGGAAAAATACGAATTGAATTTCTCCCTAATACCTTTAAAATTAAAAACGTTGCTGCAACTTCAATTAGTTCCTTATTTAGTTTTTGTTCCAAAGCAGTCAGCACTCGGAATTAAGAAATTAAACCTCATCAATTTAGCCGGTGTAAGGTGATATAATCGATCCTAAAATAATCCACAGAAATGACTGTGTCATCGTGAAAATCATTTAGACGACCAATAACGTTGTACAGACAAAAAAAATTAATTGTTTTCAAAAAAAAGGTTCTTGAAATAACTAAACAATATGATAGCTTTGACCGTTGCTAAGAGGTTTTCAAACTTTTACAGAAAATAAGTATGTCGGCGTATAATTTTGAGATATTTGAATAGTTGAATCGAGATATTTAATTGTTGTTTTGCTTTAGATTAGAAGTGAAAAGTTTGTTCAGTGGCAGCTTGTCGAATATTGACACATCTTAATCATCAAAGATATGCTGTTTTTACAATAAAAAAATAAACACGTTATTATTAGTAAGAATTAAATAAAAGTTGTAATTTATGGATGATTTTTCAGTCCTCTCTTAATTCTCTAAACTACAAGCTGTTATAAAATATCTGAAAAAATACGAAACGAATTTCTTCCTAATACCTTTGGATTAAAATCGTTGATGTAACTTCAATTAGTTCCTTATTTAGTTTTTGTTCCAAAGCAGTCAACACTCGGAATTAAGAAATTAAACCTCACCAATTTAGTGATATAATTGAACCTAAAATAATCCGTAGAAATGACTGTATAAATATTTAATTGTTTAAAAAAAATGTTCTTGAAATAACTAAACAATGTTATGGAAAAGTCAGTCTTGTTTAATAGTTTTGACCGTTGCCAAGAGCTTTTCCAAAACTTTTACAGAAAATGTCGTATAATTTTGAGATATTTGAATAGTTGAAACGAGGGATCTCATTGTTGTTTCGCTTTGGGTTATTAACACATCGTAATCATCATCAAGATAACCCCGTCACTTTTATACGAGAGTTCCCTCGGAATTTGACGATATGACGTATTTCATAACACAGTCATGTACTTGTAAAATTTAATTACTGTATAACCTGTATTGATGAATTGGTATAAACAAAAACTAAATAAGGAACTAATTGAAGTTGCATCAACATTTTTAATTAAAGGTATTAAGAAGAAATTCAATTCGTATTTTTCAGATATTTCATAAAAATTCGATATGTTTTTAAAATTAAAATGTTTACAATAGGGTTCGTATCTATACAAAGTGGATAAATTCGTTCATTTTTACATTAGATCGCAATATTATTCCCCTTGAAGAAAATATATCATTTTCAATTGCAAATCAATGAAACTAGAATTACTAACAAGACCATATATAGCATCAACATTATCAACTTTTAATTGGTTTGAAATCTTAGGAAGTAGAGAAGTGTACTTAATTTGTTAACTACGAGTTGTAAATTACAATGTTCTTTTCTTTCTCACAACAATAACAGATCACTAAAAAAGTGCAAATTTTCATAGTAACATTCGAGAAAACGTTATTTAAATTGCGGAAAATGTTTTATCGTAATGTCTCAAGAAAATATGTTTGTGCTGATCCAATTCAAATGAAAAGTGTTTGACATCTTCTTAGTGTAATTGCCACGCCATTCCTCTAAGAAAAAACACTAGTTAGTACCAAAGCATACCTTTCAAACATAGTAAATAATGGCATAGTAATGCTAACAATCGAGGGACGAGGCAATTGGAAAAGTGCAACCTTACTCATACGTTTTAAATTAAAACTTGATTTATTAGTCACTGAAGAATACCGAGAGACTTAAACCTTAAAAATATTTTTCTGTTGATTAAGATCTTCCTTTTTTCGGGAGTTCTAGAAAGAAACTTAAAACTTATAAGTCTTATAGCTAAAGGGAAGGAGCAAACATTTCTCTCCAAGCTAATTTCCTGTGTATTGCGGCCGTCATTGACTGATTAAAGACCAATTACCGCTTCGTACTGCAGTAATTGGCGAAGAAAGCTTATATTTTGTACGTTGGTTGATCAGCTCATTCATTTTAGAGGATATTTCTACAGAGAGAACAAGAAAGAAGTCCCACCAAACTTGAAATATCAAGACAGCTGATCAAACTGCAATTCAAGGTAGGGTTTAACTATTGTTGAACTGAGTAAGGCCGAAAATCATAGAAATAATGATTTTATTTGCGAAAATACAATACAGCAACGGGGTTTTTTAGATTTCATTTGAATTATAAATATTTTTTGACAGACTAAACCTTTTTGTGATTTGGTTTCGACGGCTCACTTTTTGCGTCTCGGTCGAGTTCATCCGAAAACAGAAAAGGAAACTGGCCAATTTAATTCCCAGCCTTTTCAAAATAGAGTGATTTTACTAAACCCGTGAAATAGCACTAACTGTTAGATATTGTTTCACAGGTTAAATGAAATCACTCTATCAGTTCTAGGTTCTACCATCCTCGGAGACCCAGGGGCAGTTAATGGGGGCGTCACCCTCTCCTACTTTTCTTTGCCGATTTTTTTCGCTCGCCCCCACTAACTGCCCCTGGGTCTCCGAGGATGAGGTTCTACAAAAACGTGTCAGTGATATCAAAACTATTACATTGTATACTATCGAAGCCTTAATCCTTTTTGTATCATATTCAGTTGAACCAGGTTGCCGTTTCATCGTGAGAGAATTCGAAACCTTTTTTTTCTAGTAACGAATTTTATGACTTCTATCTCAGAGTCAGTAACAAATACATAACGACTCGTTTTTACCTATTAAAGCTCGCGGTAATAGGTGAATGCCATTCAGTGACGAAGTGTTTAGTAACATGAATTTTTTGCACTAACTGCATGCTTGAGACAAGATAAACGTAAATTGGCACGGATAAAGAAATCAAATGTATATCAGGCATAATGGCGCCGGAAGGAGAAACATCCAGATTTGGAAAAACATCCAGATTTGGAAAACACAATCTCGTGCCCAGAGTCAACGGTCTCCTCAGTCAGCGGTAGTCGTCGCCAGGTTAGACTCAAGGGTAATGGACTAAGTATCGATTTTTTTTTTGATTGGCTGTCTCGTGTAACAAACAATGGACGGAATACCAGATTTCTGGGATTCAAAATTCCATTCCCCCAGATTCTAACCTGGCGACGACTACCGCTGACTAAGGAGACCGTTGACTCTGGGTACGAGATTGTGGAAAACAAGGAATGGAAAAGGTGAAATATTCCCAAAACACTAAAACAGTTCAATCCGTTAGTTAGCGTGAACGTACCAAATATTGCACAATGTTGTGGCTGTACATATACCATTCAAAGACGAAATGAAACTGCACGTTTCCGTTAGACACGAAACAGCGAACTTTGTCGTTTTGTTTGGCCGCTTGCTACCCTGGGCGCCAGAGGTTTTTCTTCCTCGCAAGAGGAGCGACGAAAGGGCGAAAGCAGTTCGCGCAAAGGAAAAAGGGGGAAAAAATCCCTCTGGCACCCAGGGTAGCCGCTTGCCGAATGCAGAGTGGAAATTGGAGGCAATTAAATTAAGTCATTATTCTCCAAAATGTTATGAAAATTGTTATCTTTTAATATAGTCAGCCGTCTTCTCGCCCTAACGAGGAGACGGTTGATTCTTCAGATTACTTTTTAAAATACACTTTTGTATTTCCTTTTTCTCATTTACGTAGATGAAGTTTTTCCTGCTCTGCTCCATTCTTGTGCTGTTGCTGGCCGTGTGTATTGTCGAGGAGACTGGGGCCTTCAGTGCCGGTGAACTATGTTCTCTAACATGCACTGCAAACAACGATCTTTGTCAAACCCTGTCTGGATCTGATTCTCTGTGTGGTGGAATATTATCCGAGTGTTTGGACGGTTGTTGAATGCCACAACAAAAAACTATCGCAAGGCCAAGCAATGCAATGAAGACAATAGAGGTTTAGCCTGATGCCTGTATATGTAGAAACTAAAACAATAAAGTCACAGCAAGCTGTACTAAAGGTAAACACCCGTGGTGTGTTTCTTTCATAGTTTCTGTAGTAGTAAACTATAGCGGAATTTTGCGGGTTGAATCTCCGACGTATCGATCTCTTGTTGGAGGAGAAATTACGTTCACCGCAAACAGAGCTCTATTTAGCCCCCCCCCCCCCCCTCCCCCCCCGGAAGTCAGATTTTGTAATGAGCCCCATCTCTCTATTAAGGTCCCCCCCGCCCCTTTCCGTCAGGCTGGTGTAAATGACTTTTCAGCAATACTTTCTGGCGTTTAATTTTCAGAACTATCCGTTGAGTTATTAAGGCCATAAATGACATTGTATTTTTAAGACGGTCATACATAACCCATTTCTAACGTACTAGTAACATAACCAAACTTGGTAAACTTACTAATTTTCATGCGATCTTTCTGGTGATGGGATTAAATTTTAAATATGACGTAATTTGAACAATTGGTAAACTAGTGTCCAGTCCCTTTTTGAACTTCGGAACGGGCAATTACGGTGGAAATCCGACGAAAAAGAATGCTGAGATCTTCGCAGTTATATTTCAACTTTTAATTGGAAGCCAGAACTTCGTCTGTATTTGGGTCGTTAGACTACATTTCTCTCTTCACAAGGACCATTAGCTACCATTACGTGACGATAACAAGAATATTTCATTTCCAGACTTCATTGAATAATAAAACTGAGGGCGGTGGTGTTGTATTGGTGGGAGATCAGCAGTTTCTGCGTCGTGTCGTCGGTTGCGAGAAATCATATATGATCTGCAGATAGAGAGTGTAAAGTGAATAGCCCTTTTCACGGTTAATTTGTGATATTTGCATAACAATACAGTTGAACATAGAAGCGAGGCAATTTCGGGCACAAGCTGCAAAACATCGTGTTTTTCTTGAGCTCCTTCGACTCTTTTAGTATAAAAACAGTTTTAAAATGTAGAAGAACTACAATTCTTTTAGTTTACGTTGTTTTTTAGAAAAAATTGTAAAACGACTTTTCTCTATTAATAAAGAGTAGATTTGCATAAGCAACAGGGAGATCGGGTTACGATCTTCACGGCAAACTTTAACTAAAATAGTTGTATATTTAGCCTCTTCTCCGTTTTAAAACTATTTTTAAACTAACATAGTTCAAGGAGCTCAAGAAAATCACGATGTTTTGTAGCTTGTGCCCAAAATTGCCTCGATTCTATGTTTAACTGTATTGTTATGCAAATATTTCAGGTTAACCGTGAAAAGGGCTATTGTGTTGCACGAGCCTGGATGAAAGCAATTCTGCAAAGAAACGCGCATAAAGTGCAAATACATATTACACATCAGTTAAAAATGGTGGAAAACAGCCTACGCTATGATGATAAAATAAGCCAGATTATGGCTTATAATGAATTTATAAATATACTTTTCTCTCTGAAAGAGCCATCGGTACACACACAAAAAAAAACATTTGCTTTATTGTACTGATGCCAGAATTACGTTACTCTTTTCAGTTTGATGATAATTAACACTTAGAAATTGAAAGCGAATAATCTAATTGTTTTAGTAAAAATCATAACAATTGTCTAGTAATAACTCTAAATCCTTCTCCGAAACTTCGGAGAAACGAGAAGAAACAGCAATTTTGTAGACGACCTCCAGCCACTGCATACTGATGGCTGAAGTATACGGGTAGCTCAGCCAATCAGATTGTCTCATTTGCATTAGTATACTAAGTAGATTTTTACTAATGATAATGAGTGTCATTATCAAATATTTAGCAAAGATTGTAACAATGTAAAAATATTTCGTCACCTCATTTTCGCCTGTTTAAATCCAACAATAGTGAAAGGAGTGAAAGGGGTATCAATTAGCTGAGAGCATCGAGTTTTACAGCATTTCAACAATACCCTAAAAGATACCAGGATGACTCTAAACGGTGGTCATTTTAGATTTAACTGAACACCCTAAGCCGTGTACCAAGCCCCTTAGAAAGGTACGACGATTACCCCCGATCACTCTTATACAGGAGACCCTCCCGAAGGGGCATGGGTCACACCTTACGCATCTATATAAGCAAAAACTCACTATATATAACTTGAAATGACTACAAGACTAACTGCATGCTCAAACTTCAAAACATCGCACGTAATTTCATTGTTTACATTCGAACAATGGTGAGTTAAAGAAGGAAATTAAAACGCACACAAAATATTCTCTCTACAAGCTACATACCCATTTTGTCCTGGATACGTTTACCATCATCGTAAGTTAAGCATTGTCCTCTTGAAAGTCAAAGGAAACAATATTACAGTCCTGAACAAACGGTTTCAGCTCAGAGACTGTTGTTGCACGTACAGAAAAATGTTTGCCGTGTTTTTTGTAAGCGCCTGGCTGCGGCCTTTCCAAGAACCACGCATACACTGCTACAGTGTCTTTAGCTTCCGCAGTGAACTTCAGCGCAGTTTTCAAGTCGAACGTGTGTATCTTCGCACAAAATTCGACGCGTCAATCTGTATGGCAGCGCTACAAATAAAGATAATGGGAAAAGAACTGCCCAGAAGAGGAAACCATTCACGTACATTAGCGAATGATGCGGTTTACAGTGGTTTGTCAGCCAAAATGATGTGTTGTGCCACGAAACAAATTCCAGTGACTCTGCATCTTGTAGCTCCGTGGGCGTCAGTTCCTGCATCATATGCTTGATGTCGACCCTGATACAGAATCTCTTCCTTTCCGCGATCTTTTTCCTGATGTTTTTTAAACTTTTAATGATTTTATTTTTCAAAACTCCAGGCGGAAAGATTACAGCGAAGTCGATATCGAAGCCGTTCATAGAACTCAGCTCTCTCTGTGCAGGCTCGAGTGATAACAAGTCTGAGCACAGTATTTTGGCATTCGGGCATTGGTGACGTCTTGTCGCGCACAACAACACCGGTTTCTCCAAAATGTCGCTTAAATCTTTGAAATCGGCCTCATTCTTGACTGATAGCATCTGCTTGTTAGCGTCCACGTTTCTATTCACCGTTCCCATTGGACGCAAGCTGTCGTTGCAGGATAAAACCGTGATTTTTTGCGGGTCGTACTGGATCCAACCAGGTTTCACCTCTTTGTCAAAATCAAAACAGCCTTGTAACATTTGACTTTCTGCGACATAATTCTGTTTGATTACTAATCGACGCAGACATGTTATAGGGATGAAAATAACTGCTTGCATTGTGGGATCTTGCTCAGTCGTGTATACTGTATAGCCAGGGTACCGGCGCACCGCTACACGTAGCAGCCAGCTTCAACAGTTAACTGAGATAAACAACACGACTGACTGATTAATAAAGTCCATCCACTTACAAGCTACTTACAATAAAACGAAAAAAACAACCTTTTGTTTATTTTGTATCCCAAGAGAGACCGTCTGACCAGCAATTCTGTATGGTGTTTTAACAGACAAAGTTTCCTTTGTTCAACAGGATTTTACGTTCAATCAGTGCCAAGATTACTGAAGCATTGGCTAACTCAGTATATAATTATTGTAGTAGTTAAATTATGTTTTTATAATTTTTTTTTTTTAGTTTTTCAAACTAACTGAATAGCTTTTTCAATTTTCAGACAACTACATCTAGTCTACAAGCTGAGAAACAAAAATCCGAAGAATCAAACAATAGCTTCAAAGTAAAAAGAACAAAAGAAAGTTTTGTACTTATAAAAACAGTACTGTACAGTATAGTACAACACGTCTAATTACTAATACCTGGGATTATATTTGGCCAAAAGGCCTTTTTGCCTGGGCTTATTTCGGCGGGGGGCCAGTTATTACCTAAAGTAATTTTGTGTGTCTGGGGCTATATTCAGCTATATTTGGTGGAGATTTTGCGTCTGAAAATGTTTAGGTGCATACAAGAATACGGTACTGATCCGAGCATTATGTAACGACATCAAATACAAAACAAGTTCTTCAATAGGGGGTTTACAAATGAGCAGGTTAATATCAGATGTTTGCGCGAGTTTAAGGTTCTTTTTTTATTGGGGGACGGGCTTTTTTGGCGGTGGAGAGAGCTTATTATCGGAATGTTATGGTATATCTTATCTTCAGGATTTTTACGATCCATGATTTTTAACAACTCCGAGATACTAATCAGAGGAGACACACACCAAGACGTCACTGTGTTGGTATTATCGGCAAAGTGAAACTATTCTTCGCCGTCTTGGACACCTGGGGGACCAAAACTAAAAGAAGCTAAAAGAGAAAACGTTTACGGTATCTTTCAGAGATTTCAAGCAATCACGGTTTACCACCACCACTAGCCTGTGTAGCTGGCGGAATTGTTCGCGCGAGATAAAGTTTTATAAAATGAGCGGCGAAGCCGCGACAACGAGCGGCGCAAGTTTCTTTCAGACCTCCCCGCCCCAGACTCTCGCGGCTGTGTCGCTCGTTTTCGCGGCTTCGCTTCGCGCGCCATACAACAAGACCGCCGGCTACGCAGGCTACACCACCACCACCCTATAGTTTTCTTTAAAATATCCCTGCTATTTGAGTAGAATTCCGAAGGTAACGCCCCCCCGAAAGTAACGTTAATTTTTTACCCTTCTATTAAACCCCGAAAGGAACGACCCCCCCCCCCCCCCCACCCCCAAAAGCAACGATCCCCCGAAAGTAGCGGCCCCATTAAAAATGCTATCACTCAAAAACAATAAAATCGTGTTAATGTAACGTTTCAAGTAATGCAGTATATGGAAAAAAAAATACAACTTGGCAGTGAATTGAATACCGTAATTGAAAAAATTGTCTCCCATTAATTTACAGCGAATACCAAACAATCGACTCCTATTTTATAACATGCAAAAAAATAACTAGAACGTGTATTAGCCTGAATACAGTACTACACTAAATTCATTCCAAATAACTGTCTCTATTTGCATGAACTTACAATGAAATAACTGGAACGCGAAAAATATGTTACACGTCCTCTTTGTGTAAAACAGGTGCTGAATTTCAAAACGCGAAAGTAACGGCTACCCGTTGACTCTGGGTATGAGATTGCCAGAGTCTAACCTGACAACGACTACCGCTGACTGAGGAGACCGTTGACTCTGGGTACGAGATTGCGGGGAAAAAAGCCTGGTACCGTAGAATTCCGAAAGTAACGGCCTCCGTTACTTTGGATTTAGCAGACCAAAGGGCCGTTACTTTGGGGTGACTCTGGAAGAATGGAATAAATATCGAATTTTTTGATTGGCTGTTCGTGTAAATTTCTACACTAACAGCCAATCAAAAACTTCGATATTTATTCCATTCCTCCAGAGTCTAACCTGGCAACAACTGTCGCTGACTGAGGAGACCGTTGACTGGGTACGAGATTGTTTTTTCCGCGAATTGAAGGCATTTTGAACGACCGCGCGCGCGTGAGCCTGCGTTAAGATAAGAGCCTGCGTTGTATGTCGTTCTCGTGGGTCAAAGACGTAGCCATTTTCGCTTTTCATCCGTACTAGAGGGTCCGCATCAAATTTGAATGCAGTTTATAAGTTAACAATATATATATTTATTTTAGTTTATTTTGTCCAATATCAAAATTAGCAGCGAAAACCGCATGAAACGACACACAATATGGCGGGAACGAAGAAACATGAGCCCACTAATTTACAGCGGTTTTGGCCATTAGTGTTTTCCAGGTCTCCAGGAGTTGTTCATTCATTCGATGAATGTGTAAATTTCCTTGACGCAGTTTTTTTGTATTTCGTAATGTTTTTACATATTTAGGCAATTCAAGACATTGCGATCAAGTTCTTTACGGAACAAGAGTTAAAGATCACTTTATGGTTGAGGTATTTTCGTACTTTTTGTGACAAGAGTCAAGAAGCCTCTATTTTGTCTGTCTTCGTACTACATCACGGGCGACGATCGGGGATGAGAAAGCGAGTCTAAAAATATAACTGGTCAGCGGGCGGAAGCATTCAATGCTTGATGTAGAGACCAATCAATTGTGTCTGAACCCGTTCTTTGTGTTTTCAACCGAGTTGTCAGA
Source organism: Desmophyllum pertusum (assembly GCA_029204205.1). Lineage (NCBI taxonomy): Eukaryota > Metazoa > Cnidaria > Anthozoa > Scleractinia > Caryophylliidae > Desmophyllum > Desmophyllum pertusum. The sequence continues at coordinate 3,050,231 of MU825399.1, forward strand.
CCCGAAATCGCCAAAATACTGCGCCACATAAAATAACAAGCAATTCTATATAATCATGTGAGTGTATGACTTACTCTGACTGTTATATTAAACAAAGGAATCGTCGAGAAAAAAAAGATATATTTTACTTTATAACGCGACTCTAAGGCGGTGCTCGGATGCTCACCTAAATATCGTCATGCACAGTCAACATGTTTCAATATTGGTATTATACAAATAAAAATATAGGACATACCAAGTTATATGGTAATTAATTAATGTCAATCAATCAAACAATCAAACAATCAATCAATCAATCAATCAGATTTTGGCCAAAAACTTTATTAATGTGTCAGTAAATGTTTTAGCTGAGGGAAAGCCCTCTACTAATAGGGGACACCTACCTAAAATTATGTATGCAATGTTGTTGCTGGCTGAAAAAAATCAAGAAAGAAAGCCTGAAGAAAGCCTCCTATCACGAGGATCTTGTTGCTACTTTTTTGGTTAAAAACTGACAACCGGCTGAAACTAAGTAACCTTCGCTCACACATGAAATGCGCTTAGAAAATCAAGAGGAAGGTATCCAGTAAATTTTCGAAGGGACAGCGACAGCGACAGCAAACCGCAATTAGTTTTTAGTGATTTTCCCAAGACAAAAAGATAGAAAAAACGCTCCTGCATGGGTAACTCATAATAGCACTCCTTGTATAGCTTCAGTACACTAATGTAGCAGACCACAAAAAAGTGTGTGATTATTTCTTCGGTTTCCGGTTGATATAAATTTGTCTCATTTGTCTTTTGAATTTTCGAAAGTAATGCTCATGATAACGCCCCTTTAAGGGCAGGTGAAATATTGTGCGAGGGACTCGGCAAAAAGGCACTTTCAAAGCAACTGGCGTGAAAAAATTGCCCACAGGCATCGCAGCCAAGCCAATCCTCTCCGTCATCGTCTTTGCAAACCTTGCAGACAGCTGTATTCCTCCTGTAGGTGAAAAAAATAGATGAAAAAAATTAACGTGTTTTATTTTGTGTGAAAGAAAAATTGCAGTTGTTTTTCGCCACCATCAAAACGTACTCGTGAAGGTCATCATAACAGGAGCCAAATACAATAGACGTTACTCTTTCCCTTTCCATTGCCACATTGAAGTTTCCATTGACATCTAACCCTTCACATAAGCATCGAGCAAACTATATAAACGGAACAAAAAATATTTAGTACCTTATTCTCACTTAGTTTCGCGAGTATTAATTTTCGCGATGTAGCAAAAAACGCGTCGATTTCGCGAAATTAAGTACGCGCGAAAATTAGTAAGAATAAGGTAAGTTCTCTGGCTATGCACACTAAAAAAGCTTTCGTCTGTCAGACAACAGACTACAGCCTTCGATGGATAAGAACAATTCGACTTCAAAAATCAGTTATAAAAATTACGTACCATTTTGGGAAAATCTCTTGTGGTTTTCTCTTTTGAATGACTCTCTGTGTGGACGTAACACGAAGAGTTTAAGACGAAATCCATTAGAAAATCGAGTAATATTTATGGCCAGTGGACAAAAATCCTGTACTATGACGCCATAAGCTTTCACGCTTAAACTAGACATTTATGAGCCATATCTTATCTTGGCTCCAACCCAATTTCACTGGAGGAAACTCAAGGCGGAAAGCAATTTAAGGATTTTGGAGTTATATAATTTGGTGAATACCGTTAAGATATGGCTTATGAATGTCTAGTTTAAGCGTGAAAGCTTATGGCGTCATAGTACAGGATTTTTGTCCACTAGCCATAAATATTACTCGATTTTCTAATGGATTCGTCTTAACACCTGAAATGTATCCAAAATATCTTCCAATTCTACTCTGTTTCCATCGAAGTGTCCAAAGCAATACTGTTCTTCAACGGAAAAGCCAGCGAGCTTTTCTTTTAAAAAATCGATCTCTAAATCTCTCAACGAAGGCTTCGAATCCCTTTCTTCCATGGCAAATTTACCGGCAAATGTACAAGTGCATTGCGTAAAACAAACAAAAAGCCCGCCAAATATTGACAGCCGGAAGAGACAATGCATATTTCCGTCACGCAAGCCTTGAAAACCGAAAATATTTTCCTCGACAATTCCTTTGTTTAATATAACAGTCAGAGTAAGTCATACACTCACATGATTATATAGAATTGCTTGTTATTTTATGTGGCGCAGTATTTTGGTGATTTCGGGTCTGACAACTCGGTTGAAACACAAAGAACGGGTTCAGACACAATTGATTGGTCTCTACATCAAGCATTGAATGCTTCCGCCCGCTGACCAGTTATATTTTTAGACTCGCTTTCTCATCCCCGATCGTCGCCCGTGATGTAGTGCCTCAGACAGTGGATTTCTACTCACCGCTGGATCAATTGCATTTAATATTTTCAACGATTACGAAATCTTCTAGTTCCTATACCTGGTTTATCACGAGACTGTTCGTCTAGACAGTACGTATAGAATTGCCCAATTGCCCAGTTTTCCACGACACACGTACGTAGTACAAACTTTATTACTATATAGTAAACTGAATTTAGCTAGCCTTAAATTTATTTATACCACGATCGAGAGAAAATGGTAGAATCCTCAACGAACGTGGATCTAAGTGTTATGAAACGGATGGTGAAAGACTTCACTGCTGGTGCAATCGGAGGAACTGCTTGCGTTTTTGCTGGTCAACCTTTTGACACCATAAAAGTCAAAATGCAGACCTTCCCTTCACTTTTCAAAACTGCGGTTGATTGTGGTGTGAAAACGCTGAAACAAGAGGGATTCCGAGGTCTGTACGCTGGCACAATCCCTTCGTTGGCCGCAAACATTGCGGAAAACTCGGTTCTTTTCTTGTTTTATGGTCAATGTTTATCGATTGTGAAAGAGATTGTGGGGAAGCAAGATGAAAAGGACTTGAGTATATTAAACAGAGCATTTGCCGGAAGTGGAGCGGCAGTTTTCTCCTCCTTCGTCTTGTGTCCAACGGAATTGGTTAAATGCAGGCTTCAAGCTCAACACCAAATGAATATTATGGCAGGGAACACTGCGGTCAAGAGGTAGTGACTCATTTAGCTTATATAACCTAAATGCAAATTAATGTAAATGTTGCACAGCATCGCTTTCCTTTGACCAAAAATTCCAATCTCGTTCCCAGAGTCCTCGTTACCCTTGTCCAGCGGTGGAGCGGCCAACAAGGACCTCTGGGATAGAGTGATCCACCTGACTTGCGCAGTAAGACCGGAAGTCCAAGAATCTTGATGTCCATTAGTTGAAACATGGGGTCGAACACATGCGCAGTAGAACCGGAAGTCCAAGAATCCTGTCATGGCGGATCGCTTCCCCCCAGAGCTCCTTGTTGACTGCTCCACTGCTGGACAAGGGTAACAAGGACTCTGGGAACGAGATAGCACAAATTCCTGTTTGAAATTCCGGAATGACACTTAGGGCATCCTCAAGAGGTATACCAAAATTTCCGAAACATTTTTCCAGAATTTCTGGTCGAATGGAAAGCGCCCCTGGTTTTCATAGGTCAGAAAATTCCAGATAAGTCGGATGAGGGCAAAATCCCAACTCGGAGACAGGACGAGCCCACAATTTTCATTGCAGCATGAGCATCACCAAGCAACATGACATATCCTCATTGCGCTCTGCTGGTGTAACAATTTCCATGAATGCTCGCACTGTTTCTTGATTGGATAATAAGAATCAATCTCATTCCCAGAGTCCTCGTTACCCTTGTCCACTGCGGTGGAGCGGCCAACAAGGACCTCTGGGGGGAAGCGATCCGCCATGACAGGATTCTATCCCAGAGGTCCTTGTTGGCCGCTCCACCACTGGACAAGGGTAACAAGGACTCTGGGAACGAGATTGAATAAGAATCGGAAACTCTTAGCGTGCTTCAACGAAAATTTGCCAAAAAGTGGCACTCGTTCCCTAGCTGACTGAGACAAATGGGGGACTCATCATCTCCTGTTGGAATGATTGCAAACCATCACAGAAGCCTGGAACACATTGGCAACATAGAAACACTTATTTTCCCAATTTCCCATGTGATCAGTGACATCTAATCTATGTCATGCTTTCATAAGTGGGGAATGTCTGGGACTGTCGGAAAACAGCAAAATGCCTGATCATCTGGGATTCTCCTGAGATATTAAAACCAGTCTTTGTGACTCACTCTGTCACTATCCAGGGCTGCAAATAACAGTCAGTCATCGGACAATGACTGACCAAAATTTGCTTATGTCCGAGTTTTATTCTAAATGCAAACTACATGTAGTTCGGAGAAAGAGCCTTTGCTGTGGCAGCACCAAGACTATGGAACACTATTCCGTTTGACATAAGGTCTAGTGATTCCATTGACATTTTTAAAAGAAATTTAAAAACGTACCTTTTTAAAGTAGCTTTTTAACGTTTTTCTTTTAATTTTTAACTAATGTATTTTTACACCTACTTTTACTCCTTTTTATTGTTTGTTTTTATCTTTTTTAATATGTTTTATTGTAAAGCACCATGAGCAATTAGTGGATTTGGCACTATAGAAATATTGTTATTATTATTATTATTACTCTGCGATGACAATGCGTTAAATTAGCAGGTTCGCTTGTTCGCACCTGACCAGAAACAAGTTTGGTTTTGCAGTAAATAGTTTCTATCTTTAACTACAGAAAGCATGATTTCATTCAAATTGATCAAGCTATCTGGGTTTTCGAGCACTGGCAGGGTCACTGTGTTGTGTTCTTGGGCAAGACACTTTTCTCTCACAGTGCCTCTCTCCAGCCAGGAGTATACTATAGCAAACTGTCAGGGTAATCTGACAAAAATGCTATGGAAACAGGAGCTACATTTGTAAGCGCTGGCCTGATAAAGCAACCTAGGCTTGCAAAAAGGCTTTTAAAACTTAGGTTGTGTTTTCATTTTTCTTCTTTAGTGGTGTAGTGCAAGTGACAATGCAAATTATCCGTCAAGATGGCTTTTTTGGGTCTTTTTCGTGGAATGACCCCAACATTGGTTCGTGAGGTACCAGGCTACTTCTTCTTCTTTGGAGGATACGAGTTGAGTCGACACCTCCTTACACCAGAGGGAAAAACTGTTGACGACATTGGTGAGTTTAACCCTTGACAAGGTGTAAATCCACACTCGGGCCCCACACTGTACTGCCAGAACTTAATCTTGGTTTCAATAGCATGAAGCCAACTAGAAATATTGCTACTCCCCCTGGATGGGACGCTAGTCCATCGCAGGTTCCCCCCCCCCCCCCCCCCAGCATTTTGTCGCCGGTGCCCATATACTCCTGGGTGGAGAGAGGCACTGCGAGTAGTGTCTTGCCCAAGAACACAACACAATGACCCCAGCCCGGACTGCTGGATCCAAAGTCCAATGCGCTATAGCTATGTGCTAACTGCTGAATGTAATTTCCTGTTCCGAAGTTCAAAAAGGGTAAATAGCACCAATCAATTTTTGAACCTATTGTATAAGTATATCTAATATCTAACTACAACAAATAGTAATTTCAGTATACATTACCTTTGTAGGTCCAGCACGGCTTATTTTCAGTGGTGGGATTGCAGGCATCTCTCTTTGGATTGCTATATTCCCTGCTGATGTCATCAAGTCTCGTATTCAGGTAATAGTACTACAATTGTGTATGTACATGTACTAGCTTTCCATCTCCTACTCCACACTTAATAATATTATTCACGCGGGAAAGGGTAGAATATTTTAAGATGATTCTATTGTGCAATGTACTTCTCTCTCAACAGATATTGACTCACGGCTCAGACAGAGTACCAGGATTCTTTGAAACAATGTTCAAGATCATCCGCAATGAAGGTTTGTGGGTTTTCAATCACAGTGCATATAATGTTAAGTTAAAAGTAATCAAAGGCAACCCTAAAATATGGACAGAAACTCCCTGTCAGTAAATACGTTTTTCTCTCTTTTCTTGAGATATTAATTTATTATTATATACATGTAGACACGAGTGTTTTACTGGAAAATAGACCACTCGTAAAATTCATACGAAACTATATCCGGGACCCGAGTGGCGTATTTTCCATATCCTCACTAGTGAGGATATTGATGACGTCATTTCCCGCTTTTGCATGGCTTTTTGTGCAAAGCTGCCAAACTCCAGTTGAAAAATGGCGAGCGATAGATTCGTACAATTCACTGAAGCCGACATGAAATCGTTCACTGAGGAGTAGGAAAATGTTAACACGAAGAAGAAAACTTCATATGACTTAAAATTATTCAAGGAGTTCCTTGCAAGTGAAGACGATAGAAGAGAAATTCGGAAAGTCCAGCCACCGAGCTGCAAGAGTTCGTGGTAAAGTTTGTGCTTTTGTCTTTTGTCTATATAATAAAAAGAAAATTACACGGTGGCTTGAAGATATGAATTTTATTTTCTTGTGGTAAAAACAACATTTTACTCACTCGCTGCGCTCGTTCGTAAAATATTGTTTTTACCACTCGAAAATAAAATTCATATCTTCGCACCGCCGTGTAATATCCTCTATATATTAATACCTAATTAACATCTCAGTCTGTACTTACCCAGAATTTTGGTCCAATCTGCCTTGAAAGCACAACATTCTTAGCTCAAAACCAAACTAAACTCTGATATAAAAGTATTGGAAGACAGTGCAGCTCATAAAACATTTTGGTTGCACACGGACGTCTCCAATTTCCTTCCTGCTTATTATGCATGCTACATTTGTACTTGTTATTATTGGGGAGCTTATTAGAATAGGAGTGGGACCCACTAAATCAATTATTATTAGCAATGGTATTTTTCTAATTTAAAATGATTTTTCGTAACAGGTCCAAGAGCTTTGTACAGGGGTCTGGGACCAACATTGGTGCGATGCTTTCCAGCATGTGGAGCTTTGTTCGTGGCTTATGAAGGAACACAGAATCTGTTAAAAAATGTTTAGATCGTACATCATACTATAATGGTTTTATAATGACTGTTGTAATGCCAAAACCAAACGATTCGAAGATCAAATCTGACTAAATGCAAGAAATATATAATAATAATAATAATATAAGCTTACAATAATAATAATAATCATAATAATAATAATATACAATGTAATGAACCAATCAGGAGTAATGACATGAACATACAACTGGTCTGGAAAACATAATGTAAGCAAGGTTATTATTTTAAATTTATTCCTGATTGTTTGAAAAACTTTAGAGCATGTTTACTCTGATCATGAGAGCACTTTGCATGAATTTAAATTTTTTTAACCAATTTTATTTTAAATGTGCTTATAACCCAAAAATGTTTTTTGCTCCAAAAATTATTTAACCCTTTCACTCCCAGAGTCAAACCTTGAGTCAATAGATGTGGCTGTACCTTTTAAGTCTGTGGATGAAACTCAGTGTGTGACCATTCAAATGGAACCTATTGAGCAGTACTGTCAAGTAGTGCTGTTTATTTGTGACAATTTTGCAAAATGAAATTTAAGATTTTTTCCTAACTTTGGACTTAGCACTCTTGGGAGTGAAAGGATTAATACCTGTAGTGAGTAAAATGCTGCAAAAGAAAAGGAAAAAAATGATATTATATTTATGCACCATCAACGCAAAAACATGTTAATAGACAGTACATTTGCACTTCAGTTGTCATCATTTAATATTATATTCTACCTGGAGTACCAGAATCAATTTCTTTTTTGCTTCATTGTTAAAATTTTGAAATCCCAGTGGGGTTCAAATATCTTGATTGCTCTAATTAGCGCAGGAAAAAGAAAAACTGAAGGATTCTGATAGTTGTAGTCAAGTGGCGCAACCAATATTGCAAATCGCCTAATATCACTTTTGACAGTCGACTGAAAACCACTGCAATCTTGGTAGAATTATTCAAATTGATATTTTTCTGTCCATTTCATCCCTTCTGAGTCCACAAAAAAATTGTGTATCATTTTGTTCCAGGAAAATTCAATATATATATTAATATGGAAACATTTGAGAGTTGCAAACAGTTTGTGGCATGAAGCTTTTGCAATATAGCTTTAAACAATAGCATTTTGGAAGACGTTGTCAACTATAATAACCACCGACAACATTAGAGGTAAATGTTTTAAATGAATACACTGCAAACTTTGCTGCAAATGCTATTTTTGCTAGAAGTTGTAGTAAGATTTATAAGATTTATAAGGTGCTTATTTTTATAAGCACCTACCATGTTTATTATATGGGTATTCACACACAATGCTGGAATTTTAAAATATATTTATAATCAACATCATTTATTATACATGCTATATAAAGTGGTAGTAAGATTTATTTATTATTTTGATAAACATCCACCTAGTTGTTATTTGGGTATATCCACACACAATATTGGTATTTAAAATAATATCAAGATCATGTAAAATGAACATTTTATTGTTCAATTTACTATACTTGTCTTATTTTGGAAATTTTGTACATATTTACATGACTTGTATGTTGTATAAAATATTAATCATCATGATTGTAGTTATAACCTTAATTTATTAGCAAATAAGCATAAATGAAAATTAAGTCAATGTTATATATAATTTCAAATTCCTAGCATTATTTAGTTTTAAGTATCTCAAAGGTCTTTTAAACTTTTAAACCTTATCAACACTGCTTCTGACAAAACGTATTAAATTATTATTAATACGGAATATGTTTTAGAACAGTGTTGCATAATGTAAAAAATTATAGTCAGGGTTTTTTTAATGTATTCTTAGAAAATTGTCAGGATGCTTTAGTTTGCTTTTAACTACAGTCAAACCTGTATTAAGCGGACAGTGCTTAATAAAGGTTGTCAGTAGAATGTTTACAAGTTGTGTGAGAGGACAATATGCAACATCCATTATTTCCAGCTTGTCAAAGGTATTATGACGAAATCCATTAGAAAATCGAGTAATATTTCTGGCCAGTGGACAAAAATCCTGTACTACGACGCCATAAGCTTTCACGCTTAAACTAGACATTCATGAGCCGTACCATAACGGTATTCACCAAATAATATAACTCCACAATCCTTAAATTGCTTTCCGCCTTGAGTTTCCTCCCGTGAATTGGTTGAGTCATGAGAGGTGGCAGCCATGTTTTTGTTAAACATGGCTGCCACCTCTCATGACTCAACCCATTCACGGGAGGAAACTCAAGGCGGAAAGCAATTTAAGGATTGTGGAGTTATATTATTTGGTGGATACCGTTATGGTACGGCTCATGAATGTCTAGTTTAAGCGTGAAAGCTTATGGTGTCGTAGTACAGGATTTTTGTCCACTGGCCAGAAATATTACTCGATTTTCTAATGGATTTCGTCTTATATCTTATGAAGGACAATAATATTATAATTAGTTTGGTATCAAACAAAATACCAGTACATGCTTCATTGCAAGCCATGGTACAATGTAGTACATTATATCTGTAAAAAAATATTAATCAGTCAGTGCCTTTCTGCTGAGTGACATGTAACAATGTTTGACTTTTCTTTTGTTTGGGTCTGATACAATATTATTTAATTTCCAGCTCCACACAAAATGAAACTTAATAATATGGGTATTCCATTCTAATCTTAAAGTTAGTCTTAGCTACAAAACAAATAGGGTTTCCAAACACAACAGACCCTGTTACTTTGGAATAATAATCATTCCAATTTGTTGTAATAATTAATACAATATTATTTAATCAATACAATAATTTGTATCGATAGGCCAAAATTTCAATATATATTAGTTAAATTCTAGGAAATCACATTGAGGTTGAGGGATGAATAAATTATTTATTTTATTCCCATAAGCCTCAGAGCCAAGTTAGAATTTTAATGTATGGAAATTGGCCTACATATACATGTATTTCAAATGACAAGGATGCTTTCTGTTGCAAGATGAATGAATAAATGTGGATGCATGAACTATCTCGCACTCTCTTGATGTTCACTCACCTATTTTTTTTATGCAGGGAAATAGTTACTTTTTTGGGTTGCGTTCTGTGCTGTTGGACTCTTTGGGTCTGGTTTTAGCCTAATGGGACCTTTTGGGGTTTTAAAAATTTGGCCTTATTCGCATCTCCCATGTCACTAATATACCCGAGTACCCCTCCAGTGCATACAACACTCTATCATTTAATCAAGATATAACACTTTATTGTAACTACATTATTGTAGTTTTAAAATCATGGTGTATATATTACCACTGACAACATTTTGAAAGTGGCCATTTGATTTAAAATTAACTGTATATTTGCATTACTTATGAGAGTGGCATTTTGCTATTTCTAAACTGAGCCATCATAACAGACATCTGATGCACTAAAAATGTTAACTTACTAACAATAACAACATTGTGGCTTTGTTACTGTTCAAATCAGAAAAGCGCGAACACTTTGATACCATGCTTGAATTTTTCTTTGCCAAAAATTGGTCATTCCCCCCCACCCCGTATTTATTTTATTTCTCTTTTCACAAAGCTTTTCTGCAAAAACAAAGTGTAAATTTGAGTTTCCTCACTATTCTTCTTGCGGTTTGATCATGTCAAAGTTAAATCAAAGTGTTCTCTCTTTTTTGATTCGCACAGTAATCCACCTTACAAAATACCCTGAATGGGTTGAATAATAATTTATTTTAATGACAAACAATATTTAATCACAAACTGGCTAGCAGGGCCTAATATACTTTAATGTCCTATTGCTAACCCTCAAGCATACAGAAATGGAATAATGCATGCATTGCCCCCCCCCCCCCCCACCATGATATTTTGACCATGCATTTTGACAGGTGCTGTATGTGACCATAAGAAATGCATGTTACGTATCAAAAAATAATCTCTGATGTGTTTTGTCTAGTATGAACAACAAACTCGAAAAAGATATGCTGAGCTGCGACGTAGCTCCTTTAACCCTTTCCGTACCAAAAAGTGACCAAATTCTAACTTCTCCTTACTATGATGAACATCAACGTCAACAAAATTATATTGTTTTGATGTACCACCAATTCTTAGGGCTAACCAATCTCGTACTCAGAGTCCACAGTCTCCTCGGTCAGCGGTTGGTTGTCGCCAGGTGGAACTCTGTGGAAATGGAATTTTGAATACTAGAAATCTGGTATTCCGGTCACTTCTGCTCCATTCTTGTTACACGAACAGCCAATCAAAAAAATATTCCATTCCTCCAGAGTCTAACCTGGCGACGACCACCGCTGACCAAGGAGGCTGTTGACTCTGGGTACAAGATTGAGAGCTAACCATAAATGAACTGAAATGGTCAACCTACAAATACATGTATATGACTGGCAAGTTAAATCTTACATTTATTTCTTTAAATAACAAGCAAATTGTTTACTCTCATGGCATAATGACCATAATGTTCCAATATTTTTGTTATCTATAAAACAATATAGAGATTTCTTTTTTTATATAAACTATAACACAAAGATAGCAGTATCTTTATGTCTGCTTGTCTAAAATAAATAAAGCTATCGTTGAGCTGAGGTGATAACCCACCGGAAAGTCGATATGGTAATTTGTCGCCTGAAATTGGCGCCTTTTATAGTCTGTAACCAGTAACCGTGGTTGCAACAGAAAGCCACGTGGCACGTTATAAGTTGAGGAATCTCCAAACAAAATATATAATTTTCACGATCAGTATAAGAACAATAGGTCTCTTTAAGACTACATTAAAACTAAAATATAGTGTTCTTGCTGTTAATACTATATACTCTATGGGATGTTTCATGATTTCGACAGTTTGCCGTTTTCACCGAGTTCTTTCGCTCGTTCTGTAGCAGCGTTCACAGCTTTCATCAGAGCCCCTCGAAAACCACACTCTTCGAGAGCATTTATCCCCGCGATTGTTGACCCTCCGGCGGAACATACAGCATCTTTCAGTTCTCCGGGATGTTGTCCACTTTCTAACACCATTTTTGCTGCTCCAGCGCACGTTTTAGCCGCTAATTTCATCGCTTCTTGGCGATTTAATCCGGCTCGAACAGCACCATCGGCAAGAGCTTCGATCGCAAGGTACAGATAAGCTGGTCCACCACCAGTTAACGCCGTCATCACATCCATTAGATCTTCTTCCACGTCAAAGCAGTACCCCACTTTAGACATCAGTTCATGAACCAAACTGTAATCATCATCGCGAGTAAATTTCCCGAACGTTACAGCCGTAACTCCTTCGCGAAATTGCACCGGGGTGTTCAACATCATTCGAACAACACGACTTCGGCCCGGCAGAGACTTTTGAAGGTAGTCCAGCGTAACTCCAGCCGCTATTGAAGCCAAAATGTGATTTCTCGTTGTCACCGGAGAAATATCCTTGAAAACTTCAGGGAAAACTTTGGCTTTTATAGCAAGGAACACGAAGTTACTTTCCTTCATTATCGTCTTGTTGTCGTTCGTCACGTTACAACCCATTGTGCGAAACTGATTCAGGTCCCTTTCCGAGGGAGCGCTGGCGAAAATTTCATTTGCCCTGATTACTCCGGCGGATAATAATCCTTTAGCAAGAACTTGTGCTGCCTTTCCCCCGCCAATAAATCCTAACGAAGGAATCAAACTCATGGTTCTAGGGCAGAAAAATCACAAATGTAATCGCACTTGTTCACGACTTGTTCTTTCTTCGAGAAGACAAAAGAAGTTGTGGAATGATTTGTCCAATGGAAACTCGCGCATTTTATTCGGTAGCCAATCAAAACGCGCCAAATATAACAACAAAATAGATTGTCCGTGTTGTGTTACATTTTGTCACGCAAAAAAATCGCCTTATCACAGCCAGGATCAGCTTTTTTAGAGTCAAAGATCTCACTCTACTGAAAAGTACATTCTTCTCAATGGTTAGGCAAGGAATTTATTTCAAGTGGTCTGCTTTCCGTTCACTTCGATGTATTATATTGACCGCGATGCCTACATAATTGGTATGAAAATAATTGCATCATCTTTCAACAAAAAACAAAGGCAATTTAGCTTCCCAAGTGACCAATATAATAAATATACTGCTTCCTTCTGGTAGATTTATAGGATAAAATTAAATTCAAAAATATATTATTAATACTATTAGTACACAACAGTGGCAGATTCGCCCAAAGCAGCTTCCAGAAGCGATAAAAACACAGGAAAAGACAACAGGTGATGTTTTTAAACTTTATTTCACATTATTTACAACTTTTCGAAAGAAAAGTGAAAATTATTTTCGATCGAATTTCAGCTCCATACAAACCCTTATCTAAATCTAAATCTAAATTGTTGATCTACAAAGGGGCTAGCCCATCACTGCAGATGTGCGGTGCTAGTGCGAGTGCAATATACATGTTAAATTAATCGTGCTAATACAAATGCTGAATAAAATATGGTAAGATGATCATATAACTTAAGCGTGCTCTGGTGCAAGTGCTCAAACATTAAAAATCATATAATTACTCTGGATTAATAAAATGCGCTTTAAGAGCTGCTTTGAAGGTCCCTATAGAGGCCTGGTCAATCACGGAGGCCGGTATTTGGTTCCACTCAGCTATTGTTCTTGCTAAGAAACTGTTCTTGTATGTGTTACTATTACTACTAAGCGAAATGAATTTCTTAGGATGGTATTGCCTTGTCTTATAAGACGCTTTGGTGACCTGTAGGCCTGTCCCGATTGTGCTCGTAAAATGATGAAAAGTTGCTCACTGGAATGCCAAAAAGTTGCTAAAAAATTGCCAAAAATCCAAAAAGTTGCTACCTAAGTTTCACAAATTACCTAAAAGTCCGTCGGAAGTCTTCGGATGATCTTCGTTAACCATCGGAAGTCTTCGGGTGATCTTCGTTAACCATCGGAAGTCTTCGGGTGATCTTCGGCAGTCTTCGGATGATCTTCGTTAATCGTCGGAAAACCTGTGCCTAATTTTAGCTGATTATCCGTTACAATATTATATAAGTATCGCAATAGGCCTGCGAAACGTTATCAAGTGACAGGCTATTTGTTCAAAACATTGATAAACATGTAATAAATGCGCGTAAAATGAAGTTTTCTATCAAATTGTTCACTTTTTCGTGCTTGATATGTGCTGTAAACCTATATTTTGCTCAAAAGTTGCTCAGAAAGGCAAAAGTTGCTCGAGGTTGCTGGAACTGCAAAAAGTTGCTCCAAACCCCAAAAGTTGCTCAAAAGTTGCCGAGCACAATCGGGACAGGCCTAGTGACCTGTGGTCTAATCAAAACATTTAAAAAAGGGGCTTTTCACGTTTTAGAAAGAGTGATTTATAATAACGATGTAAATCTTGGGATAGATTAGACGTCTTTTGGGGTATGTCACAAGAATACGACTACGTTCATATAAAGCAACGCACGCACGCAGGTCGGCCTGCCAGAGCTCTGATGCAAAAACTGATCTGTAATTTCATGAATGGATCGGAGTAAATTTTTGCAAGAACGTGTGAATCTCAATCATGAAAAAATACCGCAAACATTGAGAGCCACACGGTATTTTAAAATAATACAATTTATTTAAAAAGGTTAAAACCGACTTATATTAAGGAATTACTATTTTACTATTTTAATGTTATATTTTCTTTTAAAATTTTTCCGTTACTCGTTTTGTGACTTTTGCCATGTCGTTACTATGGATACTCACGATCACTAAAACGACACTAAACTAAAACAACAAACCAGATGAATCAAAATGGCAAATTACATAATAAAACAAAAATCGTGCAAAGAAGATCGCCTGATAAATGGTAAAATTACAGTAATTATAAATCGGTGGGAGTATTTCTCGTAAAACCCGGGAGCTCCTGTAAAACCGGTTGTCGCGAGGAAGACTGAAATATTTTTTTATGTAAATGACGTCAGATGTAGTTACCAAAAATACTAGTACCCAGGCCTCACTCCCAAGACAGCTGCTTTAATAAGTGAAGCCGATTGTACAGAACGTAAAATGTGGAGAAAACTGTTCAAATCTGGCAACAATGAGTTTGAAACAACACTGTCAACGCTAACAAGTGAAACAGGAGCTCCGAAAGAAGTAGCTGAGAAGGTTCTTCGTGAATGTAATGGCGATTTGACGCTTGCAAAGCAGAAACTTCAAGTTCAAGGACAAAATTCGACCATGGCCGCCAAAGGAACAGAACAAGTTCCATCTTCGTCTTCTTACACCGATGCTCCGCCTCCTTATTCAGAAGTAGTCGAAGGAGCCATGGCTTCACCGATGCCACTTCCACCTCCATATGTCAGTAAAGAGAAAGATTCTCTCTTGGGTGAATTAAAAGCCGTTTTCCCTGATCATGCAGACGAAAGATGTTGCACTTGTTTTGACCCTATTCGCCCTGATAAAAGTGAAGGATTCAGTGGTGAAATGATTTGGCTAGGACTAAAGGTATGTTAGGCTTGATCGAATAGTCATGACTTACTGAAATAGAAAGCTAAACGTCCTTTGTTTAATTTTGATATTAGGTTTTAGATATATAAAAGTAAGGCTTTGTATACGAGCAGATGAAACCAAAAATTCAGCCTATACCCGTATTATAAATTTCCGTTTTGAAAAAAATGTTAAGAAACTTACAACTGTAAGCTTATTAAGCTTACAATAATTTGCAGTAAGCTTATAATTTTCTTAGATTTGTGCTGGTCGTTTTATTGTTAGTGATTGAAAAATATAACTTTTAAGTTCCTTTATTTTTACTCTTGTATGTGATTCAACGAAATAATAGTCACATGTAGCTAAGGTTAAATTTGTGTTTGTTATAATGCGCCGATTAGCCTATGAATAGGCTCCGCGCGGTGGGGATGGAGTGAAAAGAAAACTGCGAGCGAAAGCGAGCCGTGCGAAGCCTGGGAGAGAGAAAGGGGCGACGGAGCCTATAAACATTCCTTAATTTGATGCCGCCATTACGTGCACCAGATTCTGGTGCAAGCTTCAATTGGTCAGATCACTGATTGTTGACAAGTTTGATTGATATCCCGATTTCGCCGACGCGACCTTTAATACGCGGCGGATCATGAAATCGTATTTGCAACAAAACGGCAAACTACTCAGGCTGATCGCATCTCAAAATCGTTTTTTTCTTTCATAAATCTTATTAGTAAACCCTCGGAAAGCCAGAAGGCTTGATTAAGTAAGCGGCAGCAAGAGGCAACGTAGGCGACTAGACCGTCGTAGCTGGCTTCTAATGAAACCTCTGCTCTACTGGTCTGGGCCTATGTAATATCCAATCATATAATTTTAAATAATAACAAATTATTAATGATTTTTTTTGTGTCAATTGTTTTTAGGCATATCATTCAGAGTGTTATTTGAAAAGCAAGGGACCAAAGTGTGAACATTGTTGTTTTTCCCTCATTGCATTCCCCGAGAAAGGCTTGTCTGGAAAATGGGGTATTTATAATGGCTGTAAATATCACGAGGAGTGCTACGTCCAGTATGCAGGACCACGTTGTAGCGCTTGCTTTGATGTCATCCGTGTTGATGCTGAAAATGGCTTTTCCGGGAGGTGGATTGATGATGGGAACAAACAGTTTCATGAAGAGTGCTACAAGAAAAAAATGTTTGTTGAAATGAGAGCCAAGCATTCCTAGCTGTGGTAGAAAGAAATGACTGTTTGTTTACGGTCACAGTGGCAATTGTGAATGGATAGCTGGACTGTTTCCAATCAGGTGCACAGCACGTGTGAAAGTTCATGGCTTGACCTACTATGTCAACAGGGAAATTTCTCTTAAAGTACTAGTTGGGAGAAATTGCATATTGTATTGTGAATTCTCACAACCTGTCAACTTTGTATCAATATATTTTGAGGAGAAATTAGATACTCATCACTGTTGGAGCAAATGTATGCATAAATTAATTATGTTTATTTAACCCATTGACTACTGGGCTTTTTCCAAAAAACGTCAATCTAACATCCCAGATGCCTATTTCTGGCCATTATCTCAACAGTTTAATGTCAAACTGTCTAAAACTTAGTTTAAAACACGGCAACTAACATCCCCTTCTACGTAGAAGCAATGAATTCAATATTTTCCTCGGGCATGCGCAGAAATCAAAATTTCGACATACTTTAGGCTTTTCTTTTCCTTTTATTTTTTTTGCCGTTCTCGCTCTCCTTTTTCTCTCATGTTATTTAAAGTGGTTTTGTTGGCCTTTCAGTCGTCTTTGTTCACGGTGAAAAAGTTTTAGCCTAAACGTTGGGAAAAGGAAATTTTTTTGACAAAGAGTGTCAATGGTAGTGAAGGTCTCGTTTTTTGGTGATTTTGGAGGAAAAAATCCAAGTTGTTTTGTGTGTATCTCTGGTTCAATTTAACGTTTCGTGCTCGTTTAGGCATGCTTTGTTAGACATTTTCCAACTCTATCCGTTGATTATCAAAGACATCCTCTGGTTGTGAACAGTGAATATGACGTCACAAGTGGTACAAGTCTGTGGTCTCTTCTTGGCCGCTTATGGCCGGTTTAGTAGTCAATGTGTTAAATTATGATTATTGTATAATTTATATTTTGTTATAATTTATGTTTTGGTACATGGTACATGGCTGTCATGGCTACAGTACACTGTATTACACTGTAGACTGGAAAATGTCAAGCTAAGAAAGACTGGTACATGACATTGTAGACTTGAACAGCTTTTTTAGAAATTATAACGGATATAAATAGCATTGTTATGACAATGTTAGTTGGTATATATTACAGGACATTGCAATCATAGTCTTGAACATTTGTCACTTTTCCCCAAAATACATGGTAAACAATAAATATTAGTGCTGATTATTATTGCACCTTTCAATAGCACACAAACTCAGGGGCTCAAAACACAACTAACAATAATTTGCATTTTTCACTGCTGTCAATCATAATTTCGACGAAAACCAACAGATCCTTTAAAAAAAATGGATCGAAATCTACCAATCACAACCCACGGACTAGCCTGCGAGCAAGCTCTCTTGGGCTCCCAGGTTACCCACGAACATGACCTTTTGAACCCATTGAAGTGAACTTCTGTTTCCTTTGACGTCTGCTAAGATTGATGATTGACAGCAGCGAAAAACAGAGTTTGCATGTTATTGAAAGATGCAGTAACACATTATAGTGTGATGTACAGCCACATGTAAAAAATTCTTATTTCACTATCACAGCACTTGCTTCTTTTAACAAAGTTAAGAACTCTGCTG
Organism: Desmophyllum pertusum; assembly: GCA_029204205.1. Classification (NCBI taxonomy): domain Eukaryota; kingdom Metazoa; phylum Cnidaria; class Anthozoa; order Scleractinia; family Caryophylliidae; genus Desmophyllum; species Desmophyllum pertusum. Next base: position 3,068,333 of record MU825399.1, read on the forward strand.
ATGTGAAAAATAGTGCATTGAAATCACTGCATCTTTTATGGATATATATTGTATGAAGTATGAATTAAATACTTGCATTTTTGGAAGATAATTAATTATATATTCTATTGTGGGTACCCTACACAGAGGCTTTACTGACTTGCTTTCATGGACAAACTGACAGCTCAGTATAAAGCTGTGATTCACATGTCTCCTGCTCTGATGTCCTTTGCTGCACAATGTAGTGAAATTGAACTGAAATGTTAGGATGTTATTGGATTCTTCATTTGATAAACATTTTGTTTTAAATAATGATTTGTATAGTCGTGCAGTTTGTGGTGGTTTCATTACAAATGGCACCCATATTTTTTCCAAAGGACACCCACTACCACTAGTTCATGCATGTATTTAAAACCTCTGTCACCCAAGGTACATCGTACGGTAGTTAAAAAATTCAGGCTTGAAGTGAAGAAACAAACTTTCAAAATCCTAAAAAGTACTTTTAATTAAATACCGGTAAGATGTTTGGGTTCACTTAACCAGTAGACTGCAGCAGTCTCTTTCATTTCCTAATCTTTCTGGGGCTCGAGATGCACCAAGGATCTGAGGAAAAAAGACTGACTGCTCACAGTCTACCTTAACCAGTTGTACCAATAATTGGTAGGAAACATGCATTTAGCTTGTGGCTCAAAATTAGGTCAAAGCTTTAAATTCAGATTTGTATAAACTTTGGTATTGTAGTGAAAAAATAATTTTATTACAGTAACTGTTACATTTTTTTATTATAGTAAAATTCTGGATGTAAAATTTTAGACACATGGATCTTCTATCTGCTAATGAGATGTTATCCAGGGGACTGGAAATGGGTGGGATTTATTATAAAAGCAATATATAATTATAATAAGAACCTTACCAGAATCCTTTGCAACTGAAAATGTTTCAATGCCAAATAACTTTGTCAATTTGAGGCCCAGAAGGGTGTACACAAGGAAATAACACTTACCATAGAATAACTCTCATTTCAAACCTAGTGTGATAACGTCATTAGTCACGTGACCACGCCCGAAAATGCGTTTTTGTTTACTGTGAGAACATGCCTTTACTAATCGAAAAGTAATCAATGTAGACAAAGATATTGATATTATTCTGGCATTTTAATGGGGGCTATACTTCAAGAGCAAAAATGTGGGAGACTGGTAACAATAATATAATTATGATAATCAATAATTTCTTGCTCTGCGTATAACTTGAATTTCTTAGTGTTTCTTCACTAGTCTTCAAAGTCAGGGGAACAAGTGTCGTTTTTGGCAAATCTCATGGAAGTACGATTTTTATTATCAAAGAATAGAGCGAGCACTCCAGACTCGGAAAGTTGTCACACCATCAGGATACGTCCTGTTGCTTAGCAACTTTGGGGTGGAAACTGTGGGCTTAGTCAGTTCTGGGAGACCTAAATTTGCCATTAAATGGTACTTGTTCCCTCGACTGTTGAACTATAAAGTACAATAATTTTACAATAGTCCAGTTTTAAGCAGTATAATGGGTGTTGTCTGGCAGCAAGATGATCTAAGGGAAGCATTCCCCCATACATGGGTCTCTTCCAATGATAATTTTTTAAATCTATTTTTAATTTTCAGTCCATAGCTGAGCTACCTTCAAGCAGCGTTTAGCATACTATTTGCGACAGTCCCTTTCACGCTCGCTTGAATGCGACCGCGCCCAGAAGTTAAACGTTAACATGGCCTAATACCAAAAGACTCCAGACATTTGCCAATACTCAAAACTTAAACCAGAAAATCCCATCCAGCCACACAAAAAACTAAAGACGAACGGGTGGCGAGAAAGGCGACAGTGAAATGACTCATATGACACCGCTAGGGACTGCGCCGTAGGGACAAGCCGAGGCAGTAACTCAATCCAAAACTCCGATGGTCCTCCGGGACAAAGGACCTTGCGCAACCTTAACATAGTGGATCCTGGTAGGAGCGTGACGCCAACCAATATGGTCCATAATGTCTGCCAGCCGGATACCAAACAGGGCTATAGTTGATCGCTACCCCGGATCTAAATCATAAATGTGAAATAGACCGGAAATCAGAATAGACCGGAAGAGGGCGTCGGATTTCAAAGTGAGCATCATTTTTTGTAAAAATGAGGTTTTTAAAAATATGTTAACATCTCAAATGTTTTTACTCCCCCCCAAAATAAATAACATTGTCTTAAAATTCAAACATTTTTCATTTAGGGTGCCAAAAATAAAATATAAAATCGGTTAAATATTTACCAAAAAGCGCGAATCAAATATATAACCAACACGGCAATAAATAGGATCGGGCCACCTAAATACTCTTTTTATCTGCCACAAACAACAAAATCTGTAGTACAACCTTGCACGATACAGGTATGGCAGCTAAAGGGAATCAGATTACAAGCTATTGTTTGATAAAATAGTCAATTTATTATAATTACTAAATTACACCTATTAGAGCGGTTTTCGACTGACTGTCGAAAGTAATTGCTTTGGTTTTGCTTGATTGGTGTAAAAAAAATCTCGCACCACCTTCTCAACCAATCAGATGCAAAATCAAAACCAATTGCGACTTGGTCGCACGCGTTTTCCCGCTCTTGACGCTGGTTACGCATGTGCATTTGCTTTGAGTTCTCATTGGTTCGTTCTGCTGTTTACGTTTGTTGTGATTGTCCATTGTAATTTTATTGCTTTGGTTTTGGTTTTACGGCACTCAATTAAAAAACCGCTCTACGAGAAAATTACTGACTTGCATATGTATATAAAAGATATCAGTTTTAGCATAAATGTTCATTATAATATGATTATTATTATTACAGTTGCTGACAATTCAAATCACCTAATTTTAAAATATTTGATTAACAATTATTGTGAACTTGTAAAATAATTTATTTGAATTTACTCTACAGTAATAGTGCAAATTAATCATCTTCCCTTATCTCGAATCTGACGGAATGTACGTTTTGTACTTTTTGAGTATGAAAAAATACCATTACAAGACTATTTGGGCTGATATGCTTGGAAGAATATTATTTTGCAAGTTACCAATGAAACGTTTTTTAAGTATATCCTGTGGTCCACTTAATAATCAAATATACGAATCTTTTATAAAATTGAGACCAACTATTGATAAAATATATTCTAGTATCAAAATATGCCATTGGACAAAATCCGTTTTTTAATTCAAAGATAGACTTTTAATTCAAAGAATGCTGGCTTTTACACGAAAAGCACTTTTAGTAGCACAGGTGAATTTTGCTTGCAAGCTTAGATGCTCCTTAGGCTGGTGATTAATAATACTGGTTTCTGAGGCATGAAGTGACTCGGAGGGTCCTGATGGGGGATTCTCAGCCATCAGTTAAAATTTTGTTCATTTCTCAGCCATCAGTTAAAATTTTGTTCATTTCTCAGTTATCAGTTAAAATTTTGGCCATTTCTCAGCTATCAGTTACTTTTGAGAGATCTCATTCTCAGCTATCAGTTAAAATTTTGATCATTTCTCAGTTATCAGTTAAAATTTTGGCCATTTCTCGGTTATCAGTTAAAATTTTGGCCATTTCTCAGCTATCAGTTACTTTTGAGAGATCTCATTCTCAGCTATCAGTTAAAATTTTGTTCATTTCTCAGTTATCAGTTAAAATTTTGGTTATTTCTCAGCTATCAGTTAAACCCCATCAGGACCCTCGACTAGGGGTATTGCAAAATACTCCTCCTGGATGAGTTGCTAGTTTTATCATTTCCTTCAGCAGTTTTAAATTTTAAAGTGGATCTTATTGACACGAGAGAGGACTACAATGTATTATTATTAATAATTATTCCTTGATTCATGTTCTCATTGTGGATAGAAAAAACCCTCTCTATCCAAATCTTAAACATAATCAGTTATTAACCCATTGACTACTGGGCTTTTTCCAAAAAACGTCAATCTAACATCCCAGATGCCTATTTCTGGCCATTATGTCAACAGTTTAATGTCAAACTGTCTAAAACTTGGTTTAAAACACGGCAACTAACATCCCTTTTACGTAGAAGCGACGAATTCAATATTTTTCTCGGGCATGCGCAGAAATCAAAATTTGGACAGTTTTTGGGTTTGAAAAACCCACCTGACTTTAGGCTTTTCTTTTCCTTTTATTTTTTTTGCCGTTCTTGCTCTCCTTTTTCTCTCATTTTATTTTGTGGTTTTGTTGGCCTTTCAGTCGTCTTTGTTCACGTTGAAAAAGTTTTAGCCTAAACGTTGGGAAAAGGGAATTTTTTGACAAAGAGTGCCAATGGTAGTGAAGGTCGCGTTTTTTGGTGATTTTGGAGGAAAAAATCCAAGTTGTTTCGTGTGTATCTCCGGTCCAATTTAATGTTTCGTGCTCGTTTAGGCATGCTTTGTTAGACATTTGCCAACTCTATCCGTTGATTATCAAAGACATCCCCTGGCGTGAACAGTGATGACGTCACAAGTGGTACAAGTCTGTGGTCTCTTCTTGGCCGTTTATGGCCGCTTTAGTAGTCAATGTGTTAAAGTACAATTCGTAAACTTGATTTACATTGTAGCGTTTGGATTTGCTATATGTTCCTGCTGCCTATGCATTGTGCAAACTGCAAGTCTTGCGTAGAATGGTTTGACAAAGACATTAATTTCCATAATAATTCAATAATTATTACTTAGTAAGTAACATGATTAATGAAATGTTACATTCTCCCATAAATTGTGAGTAAGCTTGATAAATGTAATTATTGTTTTCGAACTGCAATTTTGTTTACTATCCTTGGTAATACGTACTTTTAACTTAAAAAAAAGAATGCTTCCTGAAAAAATACTCCCTTATTGATTTTCATTGATTTAATAATAACATTTACAATCTGAACTATTGAATACTGAAGAGAATCGCTCATTGAAACCATAGTTAATAGAGGGAAATGGTTATGAAGCCCGGCAAAGTTCTTTGTTATATGTTTTTGTTCGCTATTTTGGGGGTTGACCGTGCACAAAACCTGACAAAATACAATAGGTGGTTATGTGTGTTCAAGCAACTAACCAATAGAAACGTTGCGATTACGTAATTCATACATAGTGTATTAGCGCAAAACAAAAGATGTGCACGGTCATGGACCTTCCAACATAAATCTTGGCTTCTTTGTTTGTTCCTTTGAAGTTTGCCGGGCTTCATAACCATTTCCTCTATTAACTATGGTGAAACATGTAGCTGTAGCAAATATATTTCAATAGGCACCACCCATTCTATTGATCATAAATTGTTCACTGTGTCACATACATGTAAGTTGTTATCAGTAACACATTATCTGTGCCATTATTAAAGTTTTGTAAATGTAATATCTACAGCAAAGTTCTCTTTGTATGTTTTCCATGTTTTTGGCTTGTGAGGATTGTCCAGCTCTCCACGACGAAGAAATAACCTGCAAGAAACAAGATTACAGCTTTCTTAAAGGAGCTGTGTCACGATATTTTAAGCCATTTTTTGTGAAGTGCAAAATCACCTTCAAACTGAAAAAAGCCTCAAAATAATAGTTTACAAAGGTAGAAAAAACACTAAAGAGGTAATAATAAGCCAAACAGGAACAAGGATGGAGAAGATTAAGATGGATTGCGAATGGTGAACTTGAAAAAATTGGCCAATTTTTTCAAGATGCGCCAACTGTGACTATTATATAAACACAGTTTCACTGCTACATGTAATTGGCCATAAGTTTCTGTTTTTTGTTTTCCTTTCTAACATTTTTACTTACCGTTTTATTTATTAATTTTACGCACGTTCACGTTTTAACGAGTTTATTTTAGGTCCTGGGTGACACGTGCATAAATAAAGGATTGATTGACCGTACTTGTTTTAATCTAATAAGCTGGTACCCAGCATATGACCTTTTTTGTAATATGTGATAAGTAACTATTGGATCATAATATTATTCTATGTATTTCAACTTATTATTAGAGAATATCGCTTTTTTTCAATCCAGATTTGGGAACCTTAGTGAGTAATCTATATTATTTATTTATTTATTTTATTTTATTATTTATTTTATTATTTATTATTTATTTTATTATTTTATTGTTATTATTAATAATTATTGTTATTATTTTTTCCTTTTAGTGAGGTGATTTCCACATCGTCCATATCATTCACTCTCCAAAACACGGAAGTTGTCAAAAACTACCCACGGTTTAGGGTACCTTTTCACTCATATAAGTTACACAAAAAAGAAAACTTGTGTTATTTATTTAATAGATAACGCAATGAGGCTTGAGCGTCATTTTACATGACTTTCATGACTCACACAATAAATTCCATGACTTTCCAGGCCTGGAAAATCAAATGACTTTCCAAGTTTTCAATGACCCATACAAATCCAACTACGATGGTCTGTGATTGCAGCTCAACTAAACTTTGTCTTTAAGACCTTTCAAAGCTGACAATTTTAACAGCTTACCTGGAATTCTCAACGAAACTTGTGTGAAACCAAAAGAAGAAAGCACACTGGTCATATTCATTAGGAACATTCTGCAAGAGGAAAACGCAGTTTTAATAAATATTAAATGTCGCCGAGATCAAGTTTGGGTGGCAAAGAATCAATAAGTATCATATACCAAATAGAAAACGTTTTCCGTGTTTCCATAGAGTTATGGTAAAACGAGTTAAGTTTGGGAGACCGAGAAATGCTGTGAAACCGAGTGAAAACACGAGCCACAGGCGAGCGTTTCCACAGCAATTTCGAGTTCTCCGAAACTTTCACGAGTATTACTTAATAACTCTATGAAACGTAGGGAAAACGTACATTTTCTATTGTTTTTATCAAATAAAAGCACAAAGCAATTTTCTATGTTTCCATAGAGTTATGTTAAATGGTTTTGAGCCAATCAGAGCGTGTGTAGTATCTTGTTTATTTTATAAATGTAAATATGATTTTTTTTTCTGGAGGTTTAGCCAGCTCAGCTTCCATTATTTTATCAGAACCGGTTTGCGCCAAAATTCGTCAACTTTACCTATAACAGGTTGTGCCTTATTGGCAACACTAGCATCGGAAGTAGCAAACATATGCCATGAGGCAGAAAGAAGAAACCTGTTCATAGCATTTGAAGAAACGTATCGTATTGAGCGATCTATCAGCTTTACTGCAAACTTAACTGTCACTTTTTTACCAATAGGTATCAAAGTTGCTGCGGTCAAAACAAGGAAAGGAATGTGTTTGGGTTCCGACAGCCGTTATTAGGGAGAAGCGATGTTACGCAGACCCAAATAATGGCCACAAAAGGAGACTAAGAAGATTGCTTAAAATAATTAATAAATTAAAGTAACTATAATAACTTGATGATGATGATGATGATGATGATGATGATGATGATGATTGTCTGGATTATGAGCCAACAACAGACGTGTCCACTTTACATTGTATTTTTACCACAACAAAATTTAAAGCAAATGCTGTAGTTTGTCATTTAATAACAGCTTACCGGATGTGATGAATAAAACTTCATTTTAACATCCCCTGTAAGTGTTGGTGACTCTGCCTCATAAAGAATAATGACTAGTTTGTCAAGATCTTTTAGGTGCTGTATCTACCAAAAATAACATAATAACAGACAAATAAAGGTACAACTTATTTGCAGGCACTAACTACATGCAACCCCTATTCAAATCAGCTGTGTCCAAATATAATAACTGGTATATATACAAAAATCATTAACATAAGATATACATAAACAATGCTTTGTATAGAAAATTACTCATTATTAATTACATTCAAAACAATTAACTCCGACCAGTAATTAGTACTTAATTTATCCCGTTTCTTTTAAGGATCCCCCATTTATTTATACCTGTACATCCTTATAAAGGGGGTAGAAGGTTAAACAAAGTCCTGATTTCACTTAGTTCACACACCTGTCCCTGGCGTGAATTTGAAAGGTCCAGTGTAAAAACAGTACTGCCATTGATGATGATCTCAAATGAAAGATCTGCTCCATTCCCATCACCAACACCTGACAAAGAGGAGAAATACAGTTTTATTTGTGATATCTTGTAAGTGTTGAAAGTACCAGTAGTATCTATCGTCATAGGTCCGTAATGCGTGCAAAGATGCTAGATAATATTAATAACATTTTTACTAACCAGATATTCCATCAATCTTGATGTTTTTAATGCGATATGACATAGATGCTGGAAGTCGGCCGTTTAACTTGGTGAACACTTGTTCCAGGTAACCCACAAAACGACTCTGTAGACAGACAAACAAGTAAACTGTCAGGGGTGTAGTTGCCTTATAAACCTGAATGCCTGTGGCCTACATATTTTACACCATCATCATACTAATCTATTACTGTACCTTCAATTTGTGTAGTTGTACGGGTCAAATTAAATTGCATAAAAAGAACCAAAGGACTTGAGGAGTTGTTGAAATACACTCACACATGACCTAAAGTGCAGTCTAAGAAGGCATTCACAAGTGCTTTTCTAACCAATTCCCAAGGGAACTGGCTAGGCCTCTTGATGGAGTCTTCCTTGTGTGGACTATTTTACCAAAACCTGGCTATGCCCCTGGCTATGCAAGGAAACCACAACGTACAGACATTGAACAATGCTCAGTTCAGTAAAGTTTGCCAATTTTCTTTGTGTAATATACATGTAGGGTATTAAATTTCGCATTTTAAATTTGAGTGAAACCCTTTTTTCGTAGGTATGTAATTTCACAATTTTTTTTCAATCAGTAAAATTAGTACTCGCAAATATGTGAGAATTAGGTATATCATTCTTGCTAGGCATTCATTTGCTCATTCATTTTTCTTTCACTATAATGCTGATTCTGTACAAACCTGACTGGGTGTCTGAACTCCTTGATATTTATTTCCTACTGAATAATCAGTTCTTCGGTGTCCAAAATACTCCAGGCTATGCTACAAAGATAGGAATAAACAAGACACTGTAAAGCAACCTTCAGATATTTAACAATTATTGGATGAGGTTTTTGTGATATCCAGAATAATCAAGGTCGAGGTAAGAGTTATCAGCCGAAGCCAAAGGCTGAGGCTGATAACTCTTACCGAGACCTTGATTATTCTGGATATCACAAAAACCGAATCTAATTATTGTTTTATTATACATTCAACGAAAAAAAATAATGCTTCTGCCACGACGTTGTTTACTTATAAGCGGCAAGCAGCGCAACGAGCGCGAACTTGACATGATTACCCGTGATCCTCTCGCGAACTTGACATCATTACCCGTGACCTTGAGTGGCCTTGACAAGATTATTGTATAATCTGCAGGTAGATGACGTAGATGATTTCAAAGGTGCTGATTTCGAAAATTCACTGTACGCTTTCAGCCAATCAGAAAAGAAATAGTGAGTTGAATGTATAATAAATAAAGTAATTCCTACAATACAAAGAATCATTATTTTAACAAACCTAATCGTCTATTCTACTAAGAATATAGAAGAAAATAATGAAAACCATTTTAATATTTGTAAATCAAGGGAAGTGTAACTTGGATAAAAACCTAAAAAAAAACACTTCTCCTCCCAAGGGATCATAATGATGTTTTTGCATATTATGCATTTTTTTTTAAACAAACCAAAAATTATTTTTGTTTTTCTCATGACTTCAAATAACAAACAATCCATCAATTGAAAATACCTTTAGAAACACCCTTTATAGACCTTATTCATAAATGGCGTTGGATTAATTATTCTTTTATATTCATGCTAATCAGCCTCCCTAGCCTCCTTTTAGAGTAAAAAGTCTTTTGAATTTTGCATATACTAACGCGGCTAGGGGGGCTGATTAGCATGAATATAAAAGAATAATTAATCCAACGCCATTTATGAATAAGGTCTATAACTCTTTCACTCCCGGAGTCAAAGGTTATTTGAGTCAATAAATGTGGTTGTCACTTTTAAGTCTGTGGATAAAACCCTAGTGTGTGACCATTCAAGTAGTACTGTTTGTTTTTGACAATTGCACAAAAATGAAATTCAAGATTTTTTCCCTTAGCACTCTTGCGAGTGAAAGGGTTAAATAATCAATCTATTGTTACAGAATTGAATACCTCAGCTTGCTCAAACTGTCCACTGGCAATGAGCCAAGCACATATTGCAGTCCCTGTTCTACCTGAAAAAAAAAATTAAATAAACATGTCGCATTTTCCGGGATAGAAGTTACCACAGTCCTCCATTCTCCCATGGAGGTGAGTCCTCAATCCTTGAATTGGGAGCTAGTGTAGAAATCATAGATTTTTTGGTGCAAGTCTTAATTCACTTGCCCAGATGGTGAGTACCATGAACATTACGTTTCCAAAATGAGGTAAGAAATGGGCCAAACAAGGTTGCATATATCTGTACTGGGAAACAGCCAGAATCTGATTTCAATTTTTCTGTAAATGTTATTTCTGAAAATAATATTCTTTGGTGACATATAAAGCAAACTCATTTAGGATTTTTAAGATCATATTTGAGGACTGCAGATGTGCTGGGAATTCTACCCACCCATTTTTTAGTTTTACACACAGTAGTTACATGAAGATGATTGTTGAATGATCGAAAATGTCTTGTTCTAAAATAAAATGTTGTCTTTTTTCTGAAGCTTTAGGTACACCTGTTTCTGTAATACCACGCTAAAAACAAAGGAAAATTCAATCCTTCTTTTAGTTACCTTTTCCTCCTTTACAATGTACAGCAATAACATTGTTAGGATCTCTGTCAAGCCATTCTCGCACATTGTGAGTAAAATACAATAACTGACTGAAAAGGAATAATTAAAAATAATAATAAATGAATACAAAAAATATTATAATCAGTATTTCAGTCAGCTAATTATGCAGTTGGGAGAACTCAAAATTTTTTCCATGTAGCTTCAGTGTCACTGATCTGACTTAATGATATATTTCTCAATGAAGTTATTCTAACCTAAGTCTAGGGACATTGTGGTCATCAATCAGAACTCTCTCCACTCTGTTATGGAACATAGATGGTTCATAGCTTCTCTCACCTGGAAAAGTATTTTTAATTATTAATAATAGTAATTAATATTATTATTTGTATCTTATTAAGCTGTCTTCTTTTTAATATCATAAATTGTGGCAATGCAACTGTCTGTTGTTATCCAAGAAAAAATGTAAAGAAAACAAAAACTATAATGGTTTGATTCATGATGCTGTCCTTTTCATAGATCTATTTTCATCTATTTAGGGGTGGCAAATGGTCTTTAAAAAACACTGGTCTCGCAAAATTTTAGTTGAATTTCACGGGTCTCACAGTCTCTTTTTTTGAGCGGTTCTGTATGTTTCACAGCCTCAATTTTTTTGCAAAACCGTTTTGGAGTCTCGATCTCAGTCTCACAATCTAAAAATTCAAAAAGTCTCGGGCTCCCAGAAAAAAACGCTAGTCTAGCAGGGTTCAAAATAAAATCACAGCTTTTAGCTTGAATTTGTAGGCTTTTTTTGTCAAGGCTCATTTTTTCCCGGCTGTCAATAATGAATGAGCACGTAGTAGTTGAACTTTTTTTCACTTTCCGCGATTTGCGTGTGTGTACTGCTACACTAATTAACGGGAATCTGCCAAGAACCCGTTGCCTAGCACGTGACCAAAATCTTCCTGAATTGAAATTTCACTTTCTTCCTTGAGAAACCTTGAAATTATAAACTGATTTTAAAAACATTTCGCACATATCGCATACTTTGAACTGCTAAAATAATGTCAGCGTCAGAATCTTCATTTTAATTAACGTGTTTCGTTCCAAACAAAGCATCGTGAACGGCTCTCTTTTTTAGGTGTTTGTTCAAGCGTAAAATACCGTCACGCTTCTTCACTCACAAACATGTGAAATCCGTTCTGTCGAGCAATATGAATACAAAACTGACTTTAATTTGAACGAGTGAAAAGTCTTAACAACCGGCACTAAACAAGTTTTTGTGCAAAATAAATATTGATTACATGTGCAGAAACATAAAGTCGGTAACGCAACGGTTTGTCTAGACAAACTTGCATGTTTACGTTTCACGCTTGAACAAACGCGTAAAAGAGGGGTGTATGTAAAACCAGGAACACACCCGGAACACCCCGGAACACCCCGGAACACCCCGGAACACTCCCGGAAACACTCCCGGAACACCCGGAACACCCCCGGAACACCCCCGGAACACCCCGGAACACCCCGGAACACCAACAGAATACCCCAGGAACACAAAAAATATAATAATAATAATAAAATAATAATAAATAAATAAAATAAAACAAATATATTTATATAGTGGTTGAAGTAGTGAAATCGAACACGGTAAGCGGTCAAGAGCCGTTAACGAATCGACTGATACCGAACACTTCCGAAGATGCCCCGAAGATTTCCGAAGATGTACCGAAGATGTCCCGAACACTTCCGAAGATTTCCGAACACTTCCGAACACTTCCGAAGATGTCCCGAAGATTTACGAAGGTATATCGAAGACTTCTGAAGATGTTCCGAAGATTTCCGCACGTTTTCAGAAGACCGAATTTTTCCGAAGCTTCTTATCTAAGAGTGAATAAGTGGCAAAGGACCGCTCAAAATTCAAATGTTTGCCAATTGGCCAACGCCACAGAGCGTGACATTGAATTTGAGGTAATCGGAGGTCATTGCCATGTGCAATTTCGTAGACAATTGGTCATTGATCAATCATGTCGTTGTTTGTTCAGTCGAACCTCCCTAACCTGAGTATCAGGCGAATTTTTCTGCGCTCTCTTTTACTCTTCGTCTTTACGTAAGCGGACACCCTCGGGACCAGAGAAAAATTCGGGTCTTCTGAAAACGTGCGGAAATCTTCGGAACATCTTTGGAAGTCTTCGAGACATCTTCGGAAATCTTCGGGACATCTTCGGAAGTGTTCGGGACATCTTCGGAAATCTTCGGGGCATCTTCGGAAATATTCGGAAGTGTTCGGGACATCTTCGTAAGTCTTCGGAAATATTCGGGGCATCTTCGGAAGTGTTCGGTATCAGTCGATTCGTTAACGGCTCTTGACCGCTGACCATGTTCGATTTCACTACTTCAGCCACTATATAAATATATTTGTCTTTATTTTATTTATTTATTATTATTTTTATATTTTTTGTGTTCCTGGGGGTATTCTGTTGGTGTTCCGGGGTGTTCCGGGGTGTTCCGGGGGTGTTCCGGGGGTGTTCCGGGGGTGTTCCGGGGTGTTCCGGGAGTGTTCCGGGGTGTTCCGGGGTGTTCCGGGGTGTTCCGGGTGTGTTCCGGGTTTTACATACACCCGTAAAAGAGTTCGTCGTTCACGGTGAACAAGAATTCTCCATTTCAACTTTTGCAGCACGCTTCAAATTTCCAAACCTTTTTCTACTCTTTCTACTCATTTTAAAACGTTTCCAAAAAGCTTTTAAAACATTTCTTGGCTGCTTTATTGTCTGATATGAAATGTTTACTATAACATCTACAGCGACTTTGATTTCAGTTGGCCGATCAAAGTCGATATTTTCTATTTCTTCGGTGAAAAGTCGCCGGCAAGTGTGGTAAAAGTGCCGGCTGCCGCCGGCAGCCGGCTGCTATTTTGAACCCTGTCTAGCCATCTCACAAAGTCTCAAATTTACCATTTGCCACCTCTAATCTTTTCCATTGAAAGAAACACATCTTATCAAATATTTCAATAGCAATATCATGTAATAATTTCCACATAGCAAGCTTTGAGAAGGATTTGAAAACTGTCTGCATATTATAGGAAATTTAGAATGTACCTCGATGAAGATTTATTTCAGTAAACGTTTGGGAGACTAGCAGGAGATAAATGATCTTTAAGTAATTAATACACAAGTTTCTCAATGTAGAAACATCTGAAACATGTTCTGTAAAATTAGAAGTGTAAATACTCAAAGTCTCATTGCTTTAAAGATTATTCAGTAAAATTGAGTAAACATATAAACATAACTACAGTAGGTAACTGATCGTTAAAATCAATGTTTTCAAGTACAAACAATTTCATTTCATTATATTTGAGAGAGAAAACCTGCATACAATATAATGGCACTGAGCAAATTTTTATTGACAAAATTATATAATTATTATTATTACTTACTACATAGATTGTAGACTTTGTAATGGTCTATATGTTTTGTATCCAAGAACCGCACAACTTCCTGTTAACAATGGATAATTATATTTACATTCATTTGATTTCCTTTTGTTAATGTTTAATACCAACAACAACAACAACAACTTTATTGTTATTATTGTTATTATGTGAAGTACAAGTCTTCAGTAATGACATGAAATAGACATGCTGACCTAAGTTGGTAAAATTATTTAATTCTATCATGGGAAACCCATATTTCATTATTAAATTATTACAGTTGTAACTAATAATCATCCTTTAAATTAGTTAAATGTAAGTTGTTTTACAATGTCAAATTTGCAATACATAAACTATGATTTAAAACAAATTTTTTAACTTCAAATCCAGACAGTTAGAAACATGTTTTTCTCCATATTAAAGTGCAACTAACCTCCAAAATTTTTATTCATTTAAATAAATGTACTTGTTATTTGAAACTTAACTGCGAAATTTTTTTTGGATTTGGTTGAATCCTCGATTTTCTGTGCCCCGGCAAAGTGACCAAAAACGCCGCCATTTTTGTTCACGGCCGCGTTTTTGACTGGGAATGAGTTTAGCGGCTAGTGACGTCAACTCAGGAGCCTTTGATCCTTCGCATCCACTCATTTCCTTCAGGAAGATGCGATACACATTCGAAAAGTGTGCAGAAACGCCTTCCAGGTGCGTTATTGGCCGTTGCAGTAACACCCCAGATTTAGAGAAAGGTATACTATACCATTCTAGAGCGATCGTCGAGAAAATACGAAAAAGACGGTGGATGTAAACTCAAGCGAACGAAGTAAAGTGGGATTGTGAGAGCCATTGCTCAAGAACTCCGTCTAGAATTTGTCCGCGCACTTCTAGCAGGCTGACTTACAAAGGCTATTTAACCCGGTCGAAGCCAACTCAACTAGCCATCGACCAAATGTTACCGAGAACCTATCTCTGCCAGAAATGTAAGCCCATGAAATTCAGTAGCGCGAGCGTAGAATCCGAGCATTCATCCGTAGTATCGCGCATCTGTAATGGCGTTAACATTTCACCCTCGTGCGAAGCAATTTCAGGAATAATGATGAAAGTCAAAGACGAATTTCTTTCGAAGGATAAAATAGGAAAAATGACAAAAGATTTGAACTCCAAAAGTTTTTCTGAGGCCGGGAAATATAAAGCAGTGCGATAAACCGTATACTCATCGTAATATCAATGCGGACTACAGAGGGAACACGTCCACTTCGCTTAAATGCTATTTATTTGACGGTTTTTACTTCAAAATTAACTTAGTTCACTATGGTGGTTATTTGGAATAGCAACGACAAACGTTTGAGGATGTCAAAACTGTAGTGATGTGGCTTGTTTCCTTTCAGCTTGTTTTTTATGGCTTCAATTTCCAGGCCGGAGTAAGCCGCGCGGAGCAAGCCGATTTTCAATCGATCGAAAAAAGCCGCGAGCGAGAGAAAACTGCGACAGTTACTTGGCTTTTGTAAACATCAAAACCTCTAAATGGTGAAAAGCTGGCATTTAACAGAATAACCATTGCTTTACAAAATACATACTCGCTAAAGCAAAAATATAAATGATCATACGGCTCGCGCATATCGATGCATGGGAGTACTATAGGTGACAATAATTGCTTACCATTGACTGACTTCTTCAGTGCTATCTAAGCAGTCCTTTGTGCTTTCTTTTTGACTCTTCGTTCGCTTTGACCTCCTTTTCGCATTTAGTTGTCCATTCCAGGTGACCGGGCAGTTCATCCAAGAAGATATCTTACTCATTGCTGCTTGAAGTATCGATTGCGAGTCTATTTGTTTACATCTGGTTTGACAAGTATTAGTGATAAGACTAACCAAGAATCCACTCTTTCTTTGTCGTCAAGTCTAGCTTGAATTGCTTCCTCTAGCTTCTTGTCTTCTTCTTCTTCCTCCTTTTCATATTTCTTCAGCCATTCCTCGTCCACATACGGTTCGTCGGCATAAGCGTCTGTGCACTTCGATCATCACGGGAAGCTTGCGACCCGTGCATCTTCCACTTCGATCTCAACATTTTTGTGTCATATTCTTCCGAATTGTAACTAGACTCGGAATTTGAGTCACTAGATGACATATCTAGCTTGAGTTAAAATTCTGTGGCTTTCGAAAATAAAACGGCTCGGAAATAACGAAAAGAATATCTACGCTTGAAGGATTCCCAGTCAAATGCTTGTAAACATGATAAATCACACTCCTGCTTTGACGTCACATTGCTCGACCCAGGACTCCCATTTGCGCGGTGGTGAACATAGACTGCGAGCAGTCCCTCTTTCTTTCTTTATCGATCGCGAAGCAAGCGCGAGAGAGCGGAAATCGAGCGCGAAGCGCGAGCGAGCGGGAAATGGGCCGAGCGGAAGTGAGTCACGAAGTGACGAGCGGAAGTGAGTCACGAAGTGACGAAGAGCGAATAGAGGGACTGCCGGCTTTTCTGCATCAAACCCGTGCTGAATTTCCCGTTGTACAGACAACGGAAAATTCGGATTGGCTAATTAGACAATGGACGCTGTCAGATTAGTTTGATTAGTATTAACTTCTTGACAACCTCTTGACGACTTGTTGACACTACAGCGGCTTAGATTTCATAGCGCGAGACATCAATAGCGGCAACTTTGTGGCGAGAATGCAGAACGTTTTCAATGTTTATCTCTTCATTTGAACGAAGTAGTTTTAAAGGAAGAACAGAAGCAAGCAATCGAAGCTTTGCTGATGGGAAAGGATGTAATGGCCGTTCTTCCCACGGCCTTCTGGAAGAGGATGATTTATCAGAGTTTTGTTAACGTGAAAGATTCGAGCGATTCCGCATTAGAGTCGGATCACAGGTCTACTCCGCATCTGATCATTGTTCGCCAGAAGAGCATCGTCCAACGATTTTGGCTTGAGGTTGCTGACGAGGATAAAGACAGTCTTTGGACTTTCAGACATTGGCGACAACAAATGCTGATGGTTCACTTCATAAATACAGCTTTTTCCACATAGCGCTGAGTTTCGTTGATTGATTCATAATCTAAGATCGTACTCAACACACACGCTTGCGGCTACAACGATCTGAGAAAATAGAGAGGCTGTGAACAGACTAACTCAACACAAAACAAGCAGTCTTGTTTAAATAGGCAATGTTATTTTTTCATGCAATTTGCCTCGCAAAAACTCACGAGTCGCGTGTGTAACAAGAATCCTTTCTTCGCACCCGGGGGCTGGTTTATTTTTGGCCGTACGTGACCTAAAGGGCGGAGTTTGTTATTAAAAAAGTTAAATTTCAATAGGTTTACGGCTTGGTGGGCGGAGTTATCAGCACGGGTTTGATGCAGAAAAGCCGGCAGTCCCTCTATTCGCTCTTCGTCACTTCGTGACTCACTTCCGCTCGGCCCATTTCCCGCTCGCTCGCGCTTCGCGCTCGATTTCCGCTCTCTCGCGCTTGCTTCGCGATCGATAAAGAAAGAAAGAGGGACTGCTCGCAGTCTATGGTGAACATGGAAAGCCTAAACAACTGTAGCAACGCGGGGATTTTATCAATCACGATAATTTTTTCGCAGACGTGATCGGGGCAATAGATAGATTTTAAAGAGAAAAAAAAATTGGGGGAGTTAGTTGCACTTTAAAGGAGCTATGTCAAGGTGGCGAATCTTGAAAAAATTGCCATTTTTTCAAGTTCACCATTCGCAATCCGTCTTTATCTTCTCCATCCTCAACCATCCTTTTTCCTGTTTGGTTTCTTAATACCCCTTTGGTGTTTTTCTATCTTAGTAAACTGTTATTTTGAGGCTTTCTTCGATTTGAAGGTGATTTTGCACTTCGCAAAAAAATGACTTAAAATATCGTGACATAGCTCCTTTAAGTATGGAATGGAATGGAATGGAATGGAAACTTTATTGCAACTCCCTACAAGGGTTTTTCAGTTTAACTTCCATGCATGGAAATACTGCTTAAATAAGTAATTTAAACCATGCATTTCTATGATTAAAATAAGCACATGAAAAGAACATAAAGAACATAATTTATAAATCATAAATTAGACAAATTCCATTAAAACATAGAAATGAGTGTAATATTTTATTTTATAATGACATCACTATAATCACTATAAATAAATAAATATTTAAATAATAAATAATAATTTATTATAATTTTCATGTGGTTTACTTACTGAGATTGGATTACGATACAACTTGTGTTTTCCAGACGATGGAAATGACATGGCTATAACTCTCTCTGTACAATAACAAAAATACATTTTTGAATGATAAATTAAATTCCCATTATTTTATTGAAAGGTTGAAATTGAAAACTTGGAAAAACATTAATGAACATACAGTAGTTAATTTTTAACCCTGAGTCGATGACATAAGTCGAAAACCATGTAAATCGGCCCCTAACTTGCAAATTGACGGGCTAATAGAACTAAATTAATAATTAATTTACCTGTAACATATGTCAAATCTAAATCAAAGCCATCCTGTTGATATCTCCTTTTGTTCTGTGATACCTGCAGTAGTAGTAGATATTAATAGTATTTTTACGAGACTGTCATTTTCTAAATTAAACAAAAACACCAGTACAGTAGTGGCTGCTGAAGGTTTCTTGGTTGTACCTGTCTCAGTGTCTATCAATTAATGAACAAGAATATCAGATCATGTTTGCTTTTCCAGGGAACAGCAAAAATCCCACTGCAAAAATTTATCCGGACATTATGTCCGACCACAGTTGGGATTTCATTGGACATTGGCAAATTTTGGTCGGCCATTGGCCAATGACCTACTGTTATTTGCAGCCCTGGTTGTCACTTCTATGTGAAAGTGAGTAACTGCACAGTACATGTAGTTTTGTGTCTGTTGTGAACGTGTTAATAATTTTTAATTTTTATGATAGATTGATTTAATGTTTTGAGGCAACGTTTTAGAGAATCAAACTAGGCAAGCTGATAATTACCAGTTCCTGTAGAACGTGATGCTTGCAAACATTTCCACGGTCTGCTACAAGTATTTTCAGTGGGTGTTTTTTAGAACAGGGTCTGGTTGTTTAAAGGATGGATATGCTATACACTGGATAAATCACTATTAACGGTGGACAGTGTACAGTGTACCAAGGCTACAAATAATTTTGTTTTCTTGAAAGGACATTTGTCCGACTAAGTTACCATTTTGATCGGACAAAACAAAAATGAGGTCGGCCATCATACAGTACTGCTTGATAAGTGAACCTGCAAATCTAACGTGTTGTCAATGCAGAGTAAACTATACATGTAGTTTGCATTTAGAACAAAATGCATTATAATTCATTAGCATTTGCGTTGGAAGGCAAAAAAAATTATCCGGACATTTTGTCCGACCACAGTTGGAATTTCATCGGACATTGGCAAATTTTGGTTGGCCATTGTCCAATGACCGACTGTTATTTGCAGCCCTGGTGTACAGTGTAGTTGGCTTAGACTTATCTATAAGATAGTCACTGATTTATCTGGTGGATAGTGTTTTCCACCCTTTGACCAAACAGACCCTGGAAAATCACAGTTGATTGTGATTTCTACTCACCATTCTCCTTGTGGCTCTTTCTAGTTGATCTTTACCAGTGACAATTCTTAGAAAAAGAAGCACTCGCACCAAACGAGCTGTAATAATAAGTCTAAAAATAGAAACAATGGGAGATTGTTATTGACAGTGCAATACAGTCATGTACATACTCCTCTTGGATGGGATGCTTGTCCATTACAGGTTACCCCCACCACCCCTCAACATGTTATCATTTTGCTCAGTCACACAACAAAGGCCAGTGGCCATGGAACAGTTTGGGTTGAATCTCACAGGTCTCTCTTGTAGAGGATAAATAGAGCAGAGAAAGAACTACTAGAAGTACGGATTGACAGGCTAGAAGTAGCTAAGTTTACTTAATATGTTTTTCTCGCCAAACACCCATTTGCTTTTGGAAGAATACTCACTTTGCATAACCATGTTCCTCTAAAGTCAAAGAGAAAAGACCAGTGTGAGAACAAATGTAACGACAACTACCACCAAGTCTAGGATTTCTAGCCATCTATGAAAGAACGTTTTTCTGCAAAGAAAGAGAAACAATTTAGTAAAATTAAATACAATTAAACATAACCTTTCCGTAAAGTGCCCCTACAATCAAATTGTTGATATTCATTTTTTTACATTTTCTTGTACAATTTGACTGTCTTACATATCGTGCCAAATTTCAATCCATTACGAACATTAGAAATCTTTTTTTTTTAACTTTTATTTCCGAGAAAGAAAGATAGAAAATTGCACAAAGAAAAAGTCAAAAGTTTTTGTTGCTCTTCATGCAATTTTCTATACTTATTGTTATTATAATTTCAACCTGTGAGGTATTTTTGAGCATCTGACATCATTTTCCTAATTCGCAACCAAGCCTTGGAACAAGGTCAAGTAATGGCAGACGTAAATTCTCGGAAATAAAAGTCCAAAAACAATGACTTCTAATGTTCGTAATGGATTGAAATTTGGCGAGATATGTAAGAAAGTCATATTGTACATGAAAATGTAAAAAAATGAATATCAACAATTTGATCGTAGGGGCACTTTAAGTTCTTGTGTTATAAGAACTCACCCCAGTGCAAAGATCCTGAGCATCAACTCAATCAAGAAGTATGTTACTATTATGATGGAAATTATTTCCAGACTCTGTAAGAAAAAAGAGTGAGATGCAAAGATGGGCTAACAGTAAACCTGTTATGCTGGATTCCACTTAAACCAACTTTGCTGAATGGACTATCTGTTGACAATTTTTTGAATAATAAATTTAAAATAAATTTTATCCTGCTCAATCTTGCAGAATATCATCTGATTTTAGCCAACTCAGCCTATTGGCCTCGTCGCTAAGAATCAGGCGATATTCTGCATGATATTTTGTCAAGTTAGTTATTTAGTTGCTATGGAAACCGTAAGCGCATGCTTAGAAGTAATAATTTTCTTCATTTGATGGTCTAATAAAGTAGGTTGGATAATAAATCTATTTTATAGGGTCATCAAAATACAGCCCAACTCGTAAAAATATACAGCGTTAACTGTCTAACAAAGATATTATTATTAATAATATTAATTTTATTTTTATTATAATACCTTTTCAATTCCTCCTCCAGTGGCCAAGTCAATGATTACAATAATAATATCTGCCAACACTAACAGGAGACTAAACACTCTGCAAAAATAGAAATAGAAAAGCTGTCTGTATTAATACTCCCATATGAAGGTGACAACGGGGGTGATTGTGGTATCTTTTAAGGCCCGTTTACACATGCGATTTTTGATGCGATTCATCGCGGCGATTTATCACGCAAGTGTAAACTACCTGCGATTTCACGGCGATTTGTATGGAGAGTTGTAGGAGATGTATCGCTTTTTAGTCACAAATCGTTGATAAATCGCATCAAAATTCGAACAAGTTCGAAACAGCGGCGACAAATCGCATTCAAATCGCCATGAAATTGCAGCTGGTTACACGGGCGATTTGGAATCGTGCGATAAATCGCAACTAAATCGCCGCGACAAATCGCATCAAAAATCGCATGTGTAAACGGGCCTTTAGGGGTTACATTTTGTGGTTTGGTACTGCATAGGGTGTATAAATCTAAAAATGACCACAGTTGCATACATGTAGAGTTAAAAATATATGATAGTTTGAAGTTCCAAAGAGCTTCATAACCTCACGAAATTGGCCTTCTAAGTGTCGAAAAATTCAACTACGACCGCCACCATTTTGAAGCAAGCATTAGCAACCTGGCCGCATAATCGTGATGTCATTCCGTGCAACCTGAATTGGTGGGAAGCGCCAGCAGCTGTGAGAGTTCTAGCCATTTCTTGGCAAGATCTTTTCAATTAACGGCAAACAATGAAATGTAATTCCTCTTCCATCCCTTTGTGACCTGTTACAACAGTTTGGAGCTGCTCGCAGCGCTTCCCACCAATTCAGGTTGCACGGAATGCTGTCACGATTATGCGGCCAGGTTGCTGAGCAGTCTTCAAAATGGCAGTGGTCGTAGTCGAATTTTTCGACACTTTGAAGGGAAATTTCGGGAGGTTAAATGAGGATCTTTGGAACTTCAAACTACAGTCAGTAATTAATCTTCATATTTACTTTTTAATGGTAGTGAGAAAAAAAATGCGCTTTATTTCTACCTGCTACAGAGACAATAATTTTCCTGAGTTCTACAGACAACTTTTATCAATTTTATCAAAGATTAATGTTCATTACCAACCTGAAACAGAAATGCTCCACAATTCTTCTGAGGGACTCTCTGAATTTTCTGTGGAGTAGTAAGTAAAGCAGCAATGTCATGGGTAAAAACTAACTAGTAAAGCCACACTTGGGCCCACACAGCCGGAGCTTATCCAGGATTCTAACTAGGCGTATTGCTACTCCCCCTGGGTAGGATGCTACCCAATGCCAGCATTTTGTCAGGTTGCCCTAACATTTCTCTAGGACCCATTTATACTCCTGGTTGGAGAGAGGCACTGTGAGAGGAAAGTGTCTTGCCAAAGGACACAATTCAACTTGACCCAGGCCAGGGCCATTGTTTTTCTGCAGCTGTTTGAAATTCCAACTACTGTTTAAAAGATTAATTTAAAAGAACCCTATCTAACGATTCCCTGCTAGCACAGTCTCCTTTTTCGTTATTTTGAGGCATGAACTGAAAGGAGACTCTGCTCTGACTCGAAACGATTCCTATTGAGCATGCGTTAGCGTTACTAAGCGAAGAAACAACCTTCGCAGGTCATCATATGTCGTATGTCACATGCAGGCTCAACATTCATCAGCAGCCACATTGAACAGCATGCACTTTGTCACTGTGGGCTCAGTTACTAGTCAGCGATAATTCCATTGAGCATGCGTATTGAATACTTTGTGACAAAAAAAACGGTTTATTTCGTCCACGATCGTGGACGGCGGTTACATCAGACATTGTTTTGAGTCAGAGCAGTCTCCTTTCAGTTCACGCCTCAAAATAACGGAAAAAGAGACTCTGCTAGCAGGGAAATCTGAGGATCACAATACCAAAACGGCACTATCCTGCGGCACATACCTATATAGCTTACATATGGGAATACCACCACCCCCCCCCCCCTCCCCCCACCGGTATTTAAGCTTAATACTTTTTGCAAAGTAAGCTAAATTCTCATTTGCCGATATAATATCCTCAAGGATAACGACTTATCAAGACATAACTCATGATCCCATAAGTTGAATATTGTGTCGCTTATGTAAATTTTCCACAATGACACGGAAATAAGCTCTTTATAAGGCTATAGTGAACAACAGTATCAGATCTTTGAACAGACACAATGAAAGCGAAGTACAAGCTAAATTAAGCTTTAATCATAGCATGTACTTTAATAAATAAGCGAAATTCACGCAGCGCTTTTCAGATTTTGGTGGTTGTTGTGTCCGCACGTCTTGGCTCATAAATCACACAAAACAAACACAAAACCAGCCACCATTAAAATTTAATGGAGAGCAGATGAATTTTTAATATTACCTACCCTAAACAAGTGGTCTTTTCCCAAACTGTTTCGGGATCGCTCCAAGAGCTCAGAGAGGCATCGGTAACGAAGTGAAGATGCTTCGGAGAAACCGACACCTGAACGAAGTCGTACTCCTGTTCTCTCAGAACGTCTTCTTCTTCTTCTTCACCATCTTCCTCGTCATAATCGTCTTCGTCCTCCTCCTCCTCGTTCATTTTTGTGACGAGCTGCTCATGGCTGCCGTGACGGTGATAGCTTGCACTGAAATTCGGGTTCTCCATACGTTTAGATCCAAAGAAAATACATCTTCCGTGGAGTAGCTAAGCTGTCCGGCCTTCTAAACTGGACACCGCTAATCGCGAAGGAATCGACCGCTCAGGGGAGGGGTAAGTGAGTGCCGTCCCTTGATTTTTGTATTCTTGATTTTTGTTTCCTATATGTTAAATTTTATCACACAGGGCTAGTCTAGGTAGGGTGAAACTGATAATTACATTTTGAGGAAATAAAATCAGTCAGTGACACTAGGAGTCCATCCTGTTCTCGAAAAAAAAATCCGATTTTTTTGTTTTTTGTTTCCAAACTCCTTGGGCATTCTTTCAATTTAATATATTGAGCCCTGATTGAGCTGATTGATGAACTCAATTCGAACGAAATATTGCCTCAGCCTGGTTTTGGAAACTTTTTATCTGTTATTAGCTTTTTAAAGTTCGCTCTGAGTTCCGAAAAACATATATTTAAATTATTTACGATGATTCCAGACTCGCTAGCAGATCCTAGCAGCAAAGCAACATTTTCATTATTGTCCAGTTTATAATACTTTCGACATTCCTCTGCTTCATAGCCTGCGAGAGTAGCAGGTTTTTTTGGCTCTTTTGTTTTCCCAGAGCCGAAAAAACAGGTTATCTGCTTTTAGTTTTGGGAGTTTTAAAAATACTTTACCCGGTTAAAATTCAGATAATTTTTTATGAATTCCATATTTTCTTACCTGAATTCAAGAAGCTGGATCAGTAAAGGAGGTTAGTCTGAGAAATCAGCAATGTTATTAGAAACTGAAAAAAATGATATTCAAATAGAGCGTTTTCACGTGACGTCATCAAAATTCTAATTCAAACTATTGATCCTACAAAGCTGTTCTTTTAGTATTTTCTAGATATCAGTGTCGCTAATTGCTGGGAAAAACTTTGCGCCAGCAGAGTGCTTCATTTTGGAGATAAAGCGTTTTGAAATTTGAGACGGCCTGGCTGAATGTGACCGCAATGTTACATAAACCAATATTTTCGCACTTTTAAAATAATTTTCCATTATGCTAATGAGTTAAAAATGATAACTAAAGCATTCCGAACTAAAACAAATGACTTTGGAAGCAAAATCTTTTTTTCTTCTCGCTGACATTTTTGGCCGCCATATTGGTGTTCCAAACTGATACACCAATATGGCGGTCCCATGCTATTAAGACCCTATTAAAGCTTTGTAATTTTCCGAATATTGTTTTCCCGATAACGTCGTTGCAATGAACACTGCCAAGCTAAAATTTTGGGAATATATTTATTTCCACCTACTCTACAATCTCTGAGTGTTGTTGATGTTTTTGATGCACGCAAAACGATCTTGTATTATTGGTGAAAACGCTCTATACCTAAAATGCAGACAGGACCATTTTACTTTTGAAGGGTGGTGGTGGGGGGACAATTTCCCCAGCAAAATCTTTTTTTCCATCTTCAGCCCAGGGTATGCAATAATTTTTTATTATTATTATTATTTCATTGGCTTGTTTTGATTTTTTTCTCTTTGGCTCATTGTGCATCAACCTCGAGATTTGGAACTAATCTCGTACCCAGCTCTTCTCAACCCTCCCGTAGAGCGAGAACCGTGAGAACCTCATTTTAGGGAAAAGCCCTGGGACCGAGCATGAATTGCATTCCCGCCAAAATATAGCCTCGATGTCATGACGAATTTCCCATCTTTTTGTTTACATCGATTTTTCCTTTGAATGATTTTGCGATGGCTTTTAATTAATCTACAAGGATAAACTTTCAACTAAAATGTCTCTCCTAAGGCAGAAATTATTCAGATGGAAGGAGAAACAAAAAAATACCCAAGACGGAATGGCCAGAGCTTGTAGGAAAGGTAGCGTATATTTAAATTCCCTCGATTTTTCGCTCTTCGGCACAGTAATCATGGGAACAGGAAGCGAAGAGAAATATGTGCTCTTTGAAACTAGCGAATGTATATCATGATATTCTGTATCAGTGACTGCAAATCATCAAAATTTTAAATCGAATGCATTAGTGGTTTCGGTAGCTGTTTAATTGCGTGTTTTAGTAAAATTATTGCTCATATTCCCGTTGTGAAATCGAAAAAACTAAAGCAGCTAGTTATTGATCGAACTCACTGAGAGAGCGATAACCGAAAGCGGCGTGCATTTTATAAATATTTTACAATAATATTCTCAGACCTCGAGGGAAAACTTTGATTTTATCTTGAAGCTTTAGTTTTGCGAGATGATACTAAATATTTTATTTTTAAGTCTTTCTTGTGTTTTCTGTATCGTGACGTCATTTAAATGTGTAAAATGTTGGTACAAAATAATGTAAATGATTAATTTCGAAAATGTTTCTGTTCTTATTTGAAATATTTTTTAAATTTAAAATTAGGCGAATATATAGAGGTTATTGGCCGGCCGGGAGGTCCGTATTGAGAAAAACTGTGCCCGTGGTCTTGAGTGCGGCCCGAGGCCGTTAGGCCGAGGGCCGTACTCAAGACCAAGGGCCACAGTTTTTCTCAATACGGACCGACCTAGGCCGGCCAATAACCTTTTTATTTTTTTCGTACTTCGTTTGAATTTGATAAAGAAATATTGAAATCTCAGGCTTGTTTGCAAAATCTGTTTTTCACGCGCGCTAGTACATGTAGCTCAGCCAAGACTACCGAAGAAATAACCCAAGTAACAAGAAACTCAGACGATTAATTTTTACACCACAAATATGTAATTACAGAAATGGAGACTAGAGCGGCATTTCATCACAAAGCAGCTGAAACGAGAAGCTATTTCCATTTTCACAAAAACCATTCAAAGCCGCCGTCAAATTCTACGACAATCTTCGGCAATCTTCCATACATTACTCTTGCCGTAAACAAATATCATGAAAAGCATTTTTCGAGCAAAACTGTTCCAGTTTATACAGTCTTTACGTATACTACAATTTTATTTCACATGTTAAATCTGATTTTTTGCCATTCGGTGGCAATTTGCAGTTTTCATTTTATGCGAAACCCTGACAAAACTTCGCCTGCATAAGCTCTTTCAAAGCCAACGGCATAAAATTGATACGTGCCGAGAATTATAAACGGGAATACCGGTAGCCACAAAGTTATTTCTTGAATGAAAATTAACAGGAAGGTTTGTTTAGGAAAACAGAGAAACGAAAAGCAAACAATTAAAACGAAGGAATTGAGTCTAAACACGGTGAATTGTAATTTAAAACCCGCAAGTTTGAACGTGAAACTGATTTCCAAAAACGAACAACAAACTTGACTAAAACTAAATTCTGTCGGTTAAAATCAATGACTACTCGCCTTTTTGAAGAAATGCAAGCTCTTTAATTCCACTGCGTAGTTCTCCATTTCACTTGACAACGATAAGAGAGCAAAATAATGCGAGAAATTCAGTAAAAAGCTTCTTCGCATCGACCTCCACACGTTGCTGAATTAAAATGTTTTCGCTTGTAGCGCATGCCTACGCTACGATTCCGCGGGTCTCCGCCGGGTTCACGGGCAATTTTTCCCGCTCCGCGGACCAATATTGGCTTGATTAATATGTTTTTGTTGGTCTTACAGTATTAAACGCATTCTGGCAGTTTTAAAAAGCTAAGCGAAATTTTCTACCTTCGCGCGTTGCTGAAACGGTCCGTGAAGCCTCGGTTACCGTGACCGTGGTCAGAGATAGGAGAATACCGCCCGCTCCCGGAACCAATCAGATTGCAGGATTCGCAGGATACCGCCCGCTCGTACACTGAGAAAAAAATATAATATATTATTTTTATACTTTATTAAACCAGGCCGATACTAGAAAATGAAATAAATATTATTTGCATATATACTGAGAATACCAAAAGGTCTAGACAGTAACAAACTGACAATAATTTTTAAATACAACACGACGACTTTAAATTTTACAGACGTGTTGTATTTAAAAATACTGAGAATAATTTTGTTTTAAGTATAATTCATAAAAAAAATATTTAAAACCATGCAAAAAATATATTATGCCTGAAATACTTGAAGATATAAAATTACTAACAATAAAAATAAATATTCTAGATATAATTTACAACGTAAGCACCAAAATAAAATAAAACTTTTTCAGGATGCTGAAGAAAGCAACTACAATTATCGACAAGGAACATCCAGGATTAAAAGTAAATATTCCATTGTGCGGTTCCAGAAAATATCCATACCCACCCCAAGGAAGGTCATTGGAAATTCCGAGGGGATGCGTGTCTCAAAAGCCAAACTTTTTAAAGGAAAGTATGAAGCGAAACTGGAAATTCCTGGGGGGAGGCGGGGTTCAAACCAAAAAACCTTCCGTGGGGGTTGGCATGGATATATTCTGGAAGTACCACACATTTATAATTTAATACCATATTTTTATTTGTGCTTTAACTTTAATTAATTAATGAAATTATTTAATTATAAGGCATCACAAAATGAGCTGTTGAAGTAACTCTTAATAATATTATTTTAAAAATAAAATGACAAGTACAAACAATAAATTTGTTATTCTCAGCCTTTTGTATTAGTAAAATTAAGGTGAAAGGTATAGACTTCATGATCAAAGTTTATATCTATGATTTCTGTTAATTGAAGAAAGGATTTCTGTTTATAATAATTATAAACAGAAATCCTTTATTCAGTTTTGTTGGCTTGAATGGTATTTAAATTTTTGAAATAAGTATAACACTAATAGTTATTGTTATACTTATTTCATAAATTTAAATACCATTTTATTATTGGAACTTTTTAAAAGTCTGTTGTGGATTTTTTTTTATAACTATAAATAGATTATTTTCGTATTCCCGGCAGGTTGACATAGGGCCTGCTGAGTGGGGGCTAATGCGAACACATCAGCGTGAGCCATCTAGGGGGTCTCTCGACTAGTCTAAAAAGAAGGTTAATTTATTATCATGGTAATGAATATTTTTTGCAATACAATTCATCACATTGCAGATTCAAATCATTCCTGAAAACAGCTTTGTCATACTGAATTTGGAAGAGAAGCGAGTACGGATCTTTGTGGACAGAGAACAAACAGTTGTCAAGACTCCACGCATTGGATGACAAAAAAAAACAACTGTTCAGTGTTACAGCAGAAAAAGACTTCATTTCTGAAAGATATTCACATGGCAAGATGGGAAGCAGCTGACAAGATGGTTGCTGTGACACTTACAGTGAAAAGCCCCCTAGTGTTGCCACTCGACAAAGTTTTTGATTTACTTTTTGACAACTCTGTGCCCATCTTTTTGACAACTTTCTGATGGCTTTCGTTTCAACTGGCCAATCAAAATGCAAGAGCTATGAGGCGGAACTCGTTGTCAAGTTCCACGTTTGTGTTCTGACAATTGACATCTCCAACTCCCACAATTCTTGCAATTTGATTTGCTACATGTAGTTTGAATGGAAGACCATTGTCAAAAAAAACAACAAAAAAACAAAAAAACTGTCAATAAAAGGTAGGACATCCACAGCCTCAAAAAAAAAAAAAAAAAAAAAGACCATTGTCAAAAAGATGTCAAAAAGTTGTAGAGTAGCAGCAACGCCAGCCTAAGGACACTCTTCACTGTAAAAGCAGATTTGTTAGCAGGCCATTGTTTATCAATATGATCTCAGAAGGCGGATTCACAGATCTTGAAGATAATGGATTTCCTCCTTTGGGCTAATTTATTAACTGCAGACACAAGATCCTGTGAATATAATAATATTATTATTTGTGTATAATAAATAAATCACACAATCATGTTTATTAATAATTTTCAAATTTACTTTTATTATTTTTGACAAAGCATTAAATTACACGACTTATATTATTCATCTGACATGTTTGACTGATCTTATGTCATTTAATATCAATAAAGTATTAGGGCCAGTGTCAAATTTATATAATTATAGCAAAGACAATGTCACATGAATAAGCCCATGAAAGTGTGCACAATGGTCTGGACATATGACTTGATTTAAACTTCCAGACCTTGTGCTGCCATACATGCATCTCATGACTGCATTTTGCGAGTTTCATGTTGCGACCAAAATGTGACGGTGTTCTAGACCCTGTGTAGCGCGAGAGAGCGTCAGTCGTCAGGACGTCATGTTGCATTGTCTTTGCTAAATCTGCCAACGGTAAATTATAAGAGGTTCACTGCATGCTGGAATTCCAAGAGACACTTTATAATTTGCAGCAATTATTTTATGCCTCAATGGACCTCACATACAATGTCTCTTGTATAGCGTCCATAGCAAATCAACAAAAATACAGATTTTGAGTTTAAAAGCCTGTTAGTCTATCCATGTACCATTAGGCTAATCACATGCAAACCAGGCAAGAAAAACCAGACCAGCTGGTTTTTACAACTAGCTGTGGGCACTGGATACACTTCAGAGACTTTTTGTTTGTCCAGTTATTCGACACAAAAAACTGAACATCAACAAAGTGCTATTACATTCACGACAGTATGGCAAATAATAATGTTGCAACACAACAACCGCATCACACAACAACAGCATTACATGCAGTGCCCTAAATCTATAAACAAAGCAGCAATGCATTCTCTTTTATTCTGTAAATACAGAACGGTCAACCCATGTATTAACCCATGATCTTGCAGCCTTTTCAGACTCTTTCAAAACTAACTTCAATGTGTTACTTACTAGAGACTTCTTATCAGCTACTTCAGATCACACATGCGCCAATCTTGAAATTTTATTTTGTAGCACAAGGAGTGACAACAAATAAAACAAGAACTGTTTACCTGAATTAAATGCAAAGTGTCTCTCACTGGCAGGATTGCTGATTGTTATATTGAAAAAATTGTATTGATAAATAATTGTTTGAATAATCAAGAGCCCGGCTGTTCAAAGCACGATTAAGCTAATCCAGGATTAGCATGAATTTTGATTTTTCAGTGAAGTTTTCTGTTTATAATATTATTTTTGCCCTTCAGTTTTGACTTTGACTAATGTCATAAACTCCACAAAATATTAGCAGAAAATCAATCACTTTTATTTAAAAAAATTTTAAAACATGATTGACTTTTAATTCTGGATTTAGCGCAATCAGCATTCAAACAACTGGGCCCAGGACATTAGGTCCATCTTTGTGAAGATTCTCAATATTCTTGAGACGAACTTCATCAGTATCAGTGGTGCGCAAACAGTTCTTTTTAGAGTTGTTATCACCCTCAATATGATGAGCAAGCAAGCACGACACCCAGGCTGACCACTTTAAACAGTGTACTTTTGGTTAAAAACATGAGAAATAAATTATGAATAATTATTATAACTTAGGGCCATTGGATCCTATCAGTAGAACCTCTCCTGCACCCTCCACCAGGCCCACTGTTAAGGAGCCTAACGCAAACTTAACCACATAATGTGTCCTTTGTTACAAAAAACCTCCCATGCACTATATACCTACCAGACATGTTATACTTAGATGCATTGGAAAACAATTTCTTTATATACACTGCAGTGAAATTTTCTTAACTAAGCCTATTTAATTTTACTTAATATATTTACATTAATTTTCATTAATTAAAAATTAATTTTTATGAAATGCAAAGCACCAGTCGAGAGAAAATTTTGTTCGATCACAGCTGTACATGAAATATTATTGTAATCTTATAGTGCTGGAGAATGAGGAAACATGGAAATTAATATCTTAATTCCAAGAATGTTTCAGTACAAAAGGTACCTCTACTAAATATATTAGTTTGAGGAGCTATTAGTTTACTCTTTTTAAAATATTATTGTCGCTGGTTGCTGTCTTGTTATGAGAACCTGTAATATTATTGTCACGGGTTGCTGTCATGTTATGAGAACCTGGTGGCTAATGGACTGTTAATGTCTTGAAAACAGGGGTGGATCCAGAAATTTTAGAAAGAGGGGCCGTATAAATTTCTATGAGACAATCTGGGCATGTTAGCGCCCATTCAGCGTGCCTTTTTAGGGGATTCTGGGAAAATTTTGATAATTTAAGTACTCTGAGATGCAATCTGGTGCATTCTGAACACTTAAATTTGGCAAATGCCAGGACCAGAAATGTTGAAATATTTAATCAAATTATGCAGTTGTGGTTGTGATCAAACATGAATTGAATCAACTCAAACTTTTGAACAAACAAAATCCTAGTAATGTTCATATTGACAATATATATTAAAGAAAAAAAGAAAATAATATTGAAGAAAAATATATCTCAAGTAGCGAAAGCAAAAGCTGATACCATCCGATAAAAGAAATCCCAGACAAAAAGGGGGGGGGGGGGGGGGGGAAATGGCCCCCTCGGCCCCTCCCCTAAATCCGCCCCGGAGATAAAGTTATTTTATTATTATCTTCTAAGACTAACATTTTCAGACATATGATTTTGATCTATAATTATGTGAACTTTTGCTGGTTGCTGTTGGTGGGGGAGGCTTAGGGGGTGGGGCAGGGCGACGGGCCCTTGCCGTGGGCTTGGGGGCACTTAGTGAAGCACTTCCACTTCTTGATGGATGACCATTTGCCCTTGAAGATGGAAGATCCTCGACATTAACATAATCAGGAGGCTTTGATGATGATGATGATGATGATGGGACCAAACTGGTCAATATTTTCATACATTTTTAATTGAAGGGCTGGATTTTGTGACATGCTTCTTGCAAACGCCCCACTGTCTGGTTTTTTCATAGCTGTAGAGTTTTCAGTTTGTGCTCGTTGACGATCTACTGGTAACATAGCTCTAGCTCCACCTGAAGCCATTGTTGTACTCCTTGGAATTTTCGGAGAGGAAGCAGGAGGAGGAGGGGCTTTTCTTACAGGCTGTAGTGCGTTTGATGCAGGAGCAGCTGATGCACCGGCTCTGTAATCGGTCGGCAATGTTATATAATCTCCAGCTCTAGTGTTGCAAGATGAAGTTGTCGGTAATGGTAAGGAGTCTGTTACATTCATGTTAGTGTCTGTTGTTTGAAACCCTTCAGGTACATCTTCCACCACCAAAGAGGGAAATACACCGCGGCGTCCTTGAAACTCACCATACCAAAATCCGTCGTCAACATTATTGTCATCTGTTTGAAGTACTCCAACAATGTCACCTTCTCTGAATGATATTTCGTCGTCACTCATTGCTTCGTAGTCATACAGCGCTCTTACATAACACACTGCCAAGAAAATGATTGAATTGATCAATAATAATATAAACCTTGTACTACTCAATACAACTGAAGATGATTTTTCAAACAAATTTTCAATTCCTCAGCTGACAAAAACTATGCTATTTTCAAGGCATTTGATTATGTACTGACTGCTGAGAGTCACAACAACAATGATACACCATGACTACCACATACAGTGGAACCAAGCTTTTAGCCAGAAGGGCATCCAGGTGTCCTATGGATGCCCAATCATGGAAGAAAATGCTGAAAAATGCACCGTCCAAAGCGTTTAAAAAAATGTATGGGGAACATGCCTCTAGGACGCCCACTAGAATGCCTGAGTGAAACCTCTACTTTGGGACACTAAGAAAACACAAAAATTTGTCCTGACAAATCTTTGTATCTAGTAATCTCTATTAAAGGGACACCTCTATTAAGGGGACACTTCAGTACCCTTGTCCTGAGGGTGTCCCCTCAATGGAGGTTTCACTGTACACTGTATGTACAACAAAACCACTGAATTGAAGTGGACAATCATGTTTTTATAAGGAACAAGACTCTGTCAGCTAGTATGACAGTTTTGGAGAGTAGAAAACATTCTAAAACCTGGTTCTCGCGCCTCTGGAATACAAATGTATCTACAATGTGGTCTGCACCGTCACTGCCTGGGATACCTGCTCCAATGTATGAAAACACGGTGCCAGAATCACATATTACACCAGGTCTTTACTGCTGGCATGCCTGCGAACTCAACTTGAGTTTAACTTTGTACTAGGCATGCCTGGGGTCCTGTCTGCAGGCAATATAGCTAAGGCAATTGCAGTGGTGGATCCAGGGGGAGGGGAGGGGGGAGGGGGGTCCGGACCCTCCTATAAGACCTGAGGGTTTTTTTTGCTTTCACCATTATCCATAGCAAAACCATCCCCAGGATCCACCAAAATGCACTTTTCAGAGCTTGAAATCTCAATTTTTTTCTGGGAAGGCCCCCCAAACTCCCCAAATTGAAGGGAAGCACCCCGCATTTGCCCCCCTCCGGTGCCCAACCCCTCCCCCCCCAAAAAAATATTCTTCTACTTCACATTTTTGGGTAAAAAATTCAAAAATTCCTGGATCCATCCCTGAATTGCTAGTGACTACATCACAGGTCTATCGGGGGTACATGTATATGAGAACCATGGCTTAACCATGGCATTCTGAAATACAATGTAGATCAGAAAAGAATCAGAAAAGAAAAATTAACTTACAGTATTTTGTTGAAGCTGACGTTGCTTGTCCTATGCTTGCAACACTGACTGGTGACCCACCAAGGTGGCCGTCAGTGTAGGAACTACCAGGTGTGATCTGAGGTGGTGACTGATTGGCTGATGATCCAACTTCAATATAGGACTCAGGAAAAAATCCTGTTTGACCTGCTTTGTTACGACCCTGCCAAAATGAAATGAAGTCTAATATTTGCTCAAAGGGCCCTAAAAGCTGTACAGCTTTTGTGTAATCCATGGGTTTTTGTAAGGTAAGGTTAAGTGTGCACTTGGCCCAATATGCCCCATACCACTGGAGTTATTTCCGGGGGGGGGGGGGGGGAGAGTACTCCCAAAAAAATTGTGTGGGGGTGTGCCGCTGGGCTACAAAAACCCTTACCCTGTACCAGACCACAAAACGCTAATTTTGCAACCCTGTTCCAGACTAAATGTTAAAAAGAGATACCCTGTTCCAGACGATTTTTAACAATTTTTCTAACCCAAAAGGCTAAACTAGTAAGCAGCACTGCGAACTTGTAGTTGTAAAGCTTCTTTCCTACGTGTTTCGTTTCATCTAACATAATCCTATTCCAGAGTATCAATTAGCGATCTTTGTGCCAACTTATGAGAAACTGATACCTGTTCCAGACCAAAAAATGTTGTTTGTTATACCCTGTTCCAGACCAAAATGCTTAAAAACCATACCCTGTCCAGTGGCACGTACCTATATAGCATATATAAGGGAGTGACCCCCCCCCCCCCCCCCACCTAAGAGAAATTATTAGCTTTGATATTAAAGTTACCTTGCACCATCCTTCACTATCTCTATCTAAGATTTCTAGTTCTTCTCCTTCTGTAATGGTCAGTTCTTCTGAATCTGTCGCCTGGAGGAAACAAAAACATGTCACATATCTTTTAAGAAATAATTACTGTGGCCACACAATATTGGCCGACTGTCATCAGGCAATGATAATGATTTAGTAAAGTTACCATTTGCCACTTTAAACGAAAGCAATCTGGGGTGAGTTGCATCTCGCTATCGCTTTATACGGGACCATTACTGGGTCGACTTGTCGTCACGCTTCCCATTTTGTCCCCACTAACGGTCCCACAAGCGACTGCAAGATGCGACTCACCCTAGACTGCTTCTTGTTTCTAAAGTATCATATGTCACAAGGATGTAAATATGCGATGTCATCACATCCTTCAAAGTCATACATACTTCAAAGTTATACAATGCAACACATGCCACTGGAATAGAGCAGTTGGACGACACACTTCTTGCATCTTCATCTGATGAGTAGTCTGCGGTGAACGTGTCGTCAAGATCCTCCCAATCATCATCAAACGTGTCAGTGAAGTCATCATTGAACGAGTTCAATGAGTTCTGGCTTCCATGAAAATCTGAATGGTAGGAAAGTTAAACATGAACCAATTACAAATTTAAGAAATGAAAAGCTCACAATATTAAAATTATATTATTATTATTATAATATTAAATTATTGAGCTGATACCTTTGGTACCATGTTCAAGTATGATACAAGATTGGTGCTTCTTTTAGTAGGTAATGTGGCCAAGCAGAATGCAAAGAAAGTGCTGTCTGATAGCCCAGGGCTGGTGGATTTTTCTGTTGGTCTAGTGTATTTTATCCATCACTTGCCCAACGGCCAAGTAAATTTTTGGACATTTTTAGTTAGCAGAATGATGAAGTTTATTTAAAGTCAATGAGAAAGGTGTTTGGGCTAGCATAGAATGGCGCCAACTTGCCCAAAGAGCATTCTGGAAAATCTGTTTTCTTTGCACCCTGCCAAGTGGTTAAGGGGTTGGTCTTGTAAGATCAAAAGTCCCGGATCAAGCCCTCCACCCTGCCACTAGCTGGATTTGTTCTTGGTTATCCCAAGTAAACTACTCTTTGTTATGCCATATAAAAAAGCCAACTGGTTATCCCACTGGCAGTTGGGATTCTTAAATAAAGTTCATTTGAAGTATTTCTTTCAGCATAAGATGCACATGCGTTTTAGCACTACATGGGTATTAAATCTTATTATTATGAGGTGTCCACTTATGCACGATGTCTACTCTCTTGGGTACACTAGTATATAGCATAATTATGTTCAACTGTTTTATAGTCAATAAACACCTAATGCAATGCATATTCATGAAGCTAATGACTATGCAATGCCTGTTTACCAAAGTATCCAAGAAAACTCACTTGCTTCCATGTCATTAGGAGACAGGGAATTAGCACTCTTCATCCACTCGTCCACATTAACTGACAAAATAACACATCAATAACATTAAAAACTCAACAGAATTAGTTTAACACAAAAAAAATATTTAAAAAAGTCAATTTACAAGTTTCATTAAATAATAAATAAATAATAATGAATAAATTATTCTTGAACAAATAGAAAAGATTCTGTTACCTCCAGCCTCTCTCAAGACGTCCAAGCATGCTTCTGTTTTTAACTTGTTTGTCTGACATTGAAGAAAAAAGTTGGAGTAATCCTTTTATTATTGCTTACTATAATTTTATTAGATCAATATCAGTCTATTCTGGGCTTACTAGCTAGACTCTAATGCACCAGTCAATGTAAACCCCCCCCCCCCCCCCACAGTGTATAGCAAAGCAATTTTCTTATTAAGGATGCATAGAACGCCCCTGGGGAACAGGGTAAAGGCTTGTGTTAGCACTCCCCACCCATGGGACACAGGACCGATGGAAGACTGGAAACTAATAATCTTGCTCTTCCAATCGAACTCATCTGTGATTCAAATGATCCATCCTGATTCAGAAACTGTGTGTAAACTCCGCAAAACAAACCATTTCCTTTTGGAAGATTTTTTTGACTTAACACTCTTGAATTTCACTTTAATTTATATATAAAGAAAAGCGTGGAATTCTGGATGAATTTCATTGTGAGTGCGGCATTTCAGATGGAAGCTCCGAGTATGCAGAAAAATTCATAGAAAACAGGCACTGTATAGCGTCATTTAGCTCAAACCTCAATGAGTCTGATGCTCTCCTTTAGTGTCTCTGCACTCTGTTCACCCTCCTGGTTACCATCTGCAGCAGCAGCTGCTACTGGTGGTGGTTCTGCATCATCAGTCTGATCAAACATGAGCAACAATAATATTACTGCAAGTAATGTTTGCATCACTAGTGAAAACCAGGCTTAACAACTAATCTGAGACACTACACAGCTCTCTGTAGAGCTACATTGTACATACATCTTCATCGGGAAATTTTTATAGACCTTTCTCCAAAATGGCCGCCGCAAATTTAAAATGATTAGAATTAAAATGTGGTTATATGAAATTTTAAGCAAAGTTAATCTCGAGGCAATGTGGTCCGCGGTGCTCTCCTTTGGTTTGTGGGTTTTGGTAAGTATCGGGTTAGGTAAGTATGTCCACTGAATTCCTTTCAGTGTGACAGTGCCAGGTGGCAGTCGCTCGTAGGGGTGGTTCCCGCTTGCAGGGTTGCCATGGATACCTCCCTGCTCTGCCTGAATGGCTCAGGCCCCCTGTCAACCTTTAAGGCACCAGTTCCCAAGCTCATCTATTGGCGATGAGTTTAACTGAGCAGAAAATCAATACCATCACCTGAAAGACCACCTCTTGTTTGATAATCGTACAAAGTTTCGTTAGGTTAGGTTCTATCTGAGTCGAGAAAACGGAAGTTGGAAACTGGAAAATTTAGAGACGTTTGTATGACTGCGGGTATACGCCATACCCCCAGTCACACAAACGGCTCTAAATTTTCCAGTTTCCAACTTCCGTTTTCTCAACTCAGGTAGAACCTAACCTAACGAAACTTTGTACGATTACAAAACAGGAGGTGGTCTTTCAGGTGCTGGTATTGATTTTCCGCTCAGTTTAATATGAATTTGTGGTGGCCATTTTGGAGAAAGGTCTATTTTCGGGTCCAAGCTCAGTCTGAAACAGCTGTCAGATTTTGATTCAATTTTGTGAGAAGTACATTAAATTATATTTTTATTAATTACATTCTTGGATTTAATAGACAATGTGTGGTTTCCAGAATATATCCATACCTCCCCTACCAAGGTTTTTTGGTTTGAGCCCCCTCCCCCAGGAATTTCCAGTTTAACTTCATACTTTCCTTTAAAAATTTTGGCTTTTGAGACCCCCCTCCCCTCGGAATTTCCAATGACCTTTCTTGGGTGGGTATGGATATTTCTGGAACCGCACAATTCAAATTCTTGCTTCACAGACAAATGTATACTTCCAAGTGGCCTGGCTCAAGTAGTCACACTGTAAAATATGTTAAAACTTAAGCCAAATAAAAAAACTTGAAGCAACAAATGTGATGCAGCGGAGATAAAATTGACCTTACATGCGTCCTTGTAAGAAGCATTATTACATGACTGTACACTTACAGTTTTAACAGCTTGTAGTTGCTTGATGTTTGCCTTCAGACTCATTTGATCCTTGGCAAGTCTCATGGCTAATTTTCTTGCTTCTTTGTTGAGTGCTAGACCAGCATTGTGTTCTGTTGTAAGATTTCTTACCTAACAAGAGTTTCAACAACAACAGCGATCTTCAGATCCATGAACGAGTACAAAACCACTTTTCCTCATTCGTCGTAACTATTGCGCATACCCAAGGTCACGCAAATTTGTTTTTTACTAAACATTTCTGAAACTGATTGAACAATAATTAACGATGTACTCGCACTCATTTTGGTTAAATTTCTGAAACATTTTTGTTGTGAGCTGAGGATGGCGACACGATGGCAATGTCAACCTGGGAACCAGACCTCTCACATGCAAAAGTCATACTCATACATGAAGTATGAAGGTTGCTTACAACAACAAAATTAAATAACAGATTTAACACAAGTTATTTAAATAATTATTGATCTGTAGTATCCTACGTACATGTAAGTAAAGTTTCAAGCAAAGAGAAGAGAAGAAATATTTTTTGCGCAATTCTTGTTAGCTGAGACCACTCGTCTTGACTTAGCAGTTTCTCTTATAAAACTAACAAATAAACATACAAATACATAATTCTGCATGTTAATATAATAAAATTCATAACCACAAGATTACAGTGAAGATGACGCTACCGTTGCCACTCGACAAACTTTTTGATTAATTTTAGACATCTTTTTGACAACTTTTGACGACTTTCGCATGGGTTCCGTTTGACTTGACCAATCAAAATCCAAGGAGTGTTGGAGGCGGAGTCGTGAAATTTGAATGGTTTTAGTTTCTAGTCTAGTTCAAATGTGGTGCCACAAAACGGAATCCATCAAAATTGTCAAAAAGATGTCAAAAATTAATCAAAAACTTTGTCGAGTGGCAACGGTAGCGTCATCTTCACTGTAATAAGTAGCCAACACAAAAGGAATGAGAAACAAAGCAGACATGGAAGTAGCACTTCTATCAAATATTACAATGCAGAAAAAAGCTTACTGAAACTTACTTTATCATGTCTGCAGGATTCAAAATCATATTGAACAACTTCTGAAAACACTTTGTTTTTTACCAGGAATGACTGAAGAGATACATCTCTGTTAATCTGAAAAGAAAAACAACAAACATATAAAACTGTTAAATATTCATTTAATGTTAGTTTATTAGGATGCGTGAGATGAGGAAGGTGGCTGTATTCTACCAAGTACACATAGTCTCCATGGCAACTCTGCTGGAAACTTGAGGTATATACTGTAAACATGGATGGGAGGACGGGGAAACAAAACCATCCACATGCAGAGTAGAAAAGAAATTAAAGCATGTGCTCCATAGCCCCCCCCCCCCCCCCCCCCCACACACCACATCAAAAGGGTTTAAAGGGTTGGTACGTTATCTGGTGCCCATTTATACTCGTGGGTGGAGTGAGGCAGTGTGAGAGTAAAGTGTCTTGCTGAAAAACACAAGACAACAACCCTGACCAAGCTTGTCCCAAGTAAGCTGGGCAATCACAACAAAGGACAAATC
Organism: Desmophyllum pertusum; assembly: GCA_029204205.1. NCBI lineage: Eukaryota > Metazoa > Cnidaria > Anthozoa > Scleractinia > Caryophylliidae > Desmophyllum > Desmophyllum pertusum. The sequence goes on from MU825399.1 coordinate 3,108,538, forward strand.
ATTTAAGATCCTATAGGACCCGATAAGTAACTGGGCTGCCAATGGATAAAAATGCTGTTTTGCAACACAATAATTATTATCCTTATCTATTATTTATTATATTAGTCTACTGGTAGTTAGCGTAACTCTGTTTTATTCCTATTTTTGCGTGTGTGCGTGTGTGTCTTTGTTTGTTTGTGTGCCCGACCTTAACATGTAAATTATATATTTATATTAACTGGCTGCCTGGCATTTTTAACTTCTAGGTTATTTCGGGTAGCCAGTACCCCTACTATTTTTTTCTGTCCAATTATTGTAAATACTTTTAGTAACTTGTGGGGTAAAATAAAGTTTGTTGTTGTTGTTGTTGTAAGTTAACAGTCGGTCATCGGACAATAGCTGACCAAAATTTGCCGATGTCCGAACAATTTTTTTTGCCTTCCAACGCAAATGCTAAAATGCATTATAACGCATTGTGCTAAATGCAAACTATAGTTTACTCTGCATTGAGAACACGTTAGATTAGCAGGTTCACTTATCAAGCAGTATTGTATAATAATAATAATAATAATATGATGGCCGACCTCATTTTTGTTTTGTCCAACCAATAATAAATTATTATGGTGACTTAGTTGGACACATGTCCTTTCAAGAAAACAAAATTATTTGCAGCCCTGAATAAGATCGTATTGAGGCCAGTATCAGTCTGGAATACATGTAGCTTCCTTATACTTAATTAACTTACTGTGTTAGCATGTGAAACCACTGTTTCAAGTCCTGGCATGGCATTCCTGCATGCATCCACTTCAACTTGACCAAGTGTAGTGAAGTATCCTCTTAACTGACCAAAAAAATCTCCATCTAAAGTCTGAAATTAAAAAAAACTACTTGATTGGTACATGTAATATTGAAGATAAATCAAAGGCTACATTTTCAGAATGTAATTGAAATGAATGACAGGTTGTGGAACTAAAGAAATGGTTGAGAATTTTCTTTTTTGCCACAGATGGTACTACAGGGAGCAGAGGAGTCAATTTGACCTTTGCACATTATTCGATCTATAATTTATGTTTACTATGGTCTGTTTTTTTACTGCCAGCGGTACACAATGCCCATCATGCACGTTACCTTGGGGGTAGCCGCAGACTGACTGTGGGCAGCTTATGGGGCGAAAAACAGATGCGTAAACAAAAGATGGAATAACGCAAGACACCAGGCAAACATATTAAGTCGAATTACACACAAAGATCAAATTTAACTCCTCTGCTCCCTGTGATGGTACCATGGTCTGAGGGGAGTACCGGTCATGGGCAACATGTAAGGAGAGCAGTTTGTTTTCATAAGCATGACTTACAGACATGATCTCTTGTAACTCCTTGCAGAAGTATCTTGTCATGTGTGCGTTAGCTGCAGCAAGTGATAAAATGTATTCATTTCTAGCCATTGCCGTCCGTCTTTCACATGTTTCACGCCTACTGGAGCTCTGTGAAGGTGGATAAGAGCAAGCATTGAGAAGTCAAAAATGATTAATTGATCAACATGTTTTTATTATTATTTGAAGTAATATTAAATTATTAAGCAACAACATGAATGTTTGAACTTACAGTACCTTGTTTAAATTCTTCTCTAATGATGTCTTGGATTGAAAAAATTTGACATTCTTCTTTTTTAGCCTGTCCAATGGATGTAAAAAGTACAAGTCATGTATAATGTCAATATAATAATTAATAAAATAAATATTTAAAGATAACTAGTTAATAATCTGTAGCTCAACTTAGTAGTAGTATGTTGCAAAGGACGCCAGAATAATTCACAATTCTGGTGCATGGGTTTGAATTTGATTGAAAACTACAATTTTTAATGTTTTCAGGCAAAGATCTCTTATCTTTAATAATTATTATTTCCCTTGTAGTTAATATTTATACGGTATGATTAATTTCATACATTTTATTTATATTCTAGTAATCTCAACCTCAAATGCAGCTGTCTGCATCAAGCACTTACTTGTCTTCAGCATCTGCGGCTTGTTCCCGCGCCACCTGAGCTAACTTTTCCATTTCCTCGTAACCTTTCTTAGCCTAACAATAACAATAAACAATAGTTTTTACTCTAGTTTTAAATTTATTGTGATAATTGATTTATACTGAGATATAACAGGTCTCCACAATACTACATGTGTACACTTCAATTTACACAATACCAGTCCTGCGTTTCTTACCTTGGACAATTCACGTACTGTCTCAAAAAGCTCTTCGTGAATTTTCTGAGTAAGATCTTGACACTGAAGAAAATGGACAAAATAATTAATCTTGAAACATAATAATATAATAATTATTTATTGTCTTCGAAATGTTTTTAAAAAGGTCTGTATACATGTCCATATGACATAAAATCTAGAAATTAAGCCTGACACCAGCCCTTCAATTGAACCCAAGTGTTTATTTCAACAGGAACTACTGTACATTGTACAAAATGTACCAACTACAGAGCTACATCACAAATGTACCAACTAGCTACAAATGTAACTGTCCAGCTACATGTACATCGCTACAAATTTTTGTACAAGTCAGAAGGAACAACAACTTAAGAACAGCACCTTATTTGATTTTTCCTCTATAAATTTATAAATTCTACGTACTTTTTCCATACTCTCTAACATGTACCTTCTTAAAAAACTTGGGCTTTGTTTGTCTTCAGAGTCTTCATGTTCTCGGCCATCTGTCCCTGAAGTTCTTCTGAGATGGCCAAGCGTTGCTTGGCCTTTTTTCTCTGATTCATCAAGCAGAGATTTCCAGACTCCATGTGGGGTTCTGCAGATTAGAAATGTACCTAAATAAATAAACAAATTCTGCAGCTGTCTTAGTTGAATAAAGTCATGCTTACTTGTTTCCATTTTTCTCCTGCTAAGTCTTCTGCGGACAGCTCTTTCTTTTGAAGAAACTGAGAATTGAGTTTTTGCAAAGCCTGAGAAAAAGAAAGAAGAGAAGAAACTATAAAGCAAAATCTAAATCAGTCAACTCCTGATTTCTATAGCATTCATGAAGCGACTTTGAGTGATACTCCCAGATGGACTGCATGACCATTGCAGGTTACCCCCAGGATTTTTGTTAGGTTACCCTTACAGTTCTCCAGTACCCATTAATACTCCGGGGTGGAGAGAGGCATGTGAGAGTAATGTGTCTATGCCACAGGGCTGTCATTAAGAGCCATAACCCGTAACACCTGTTACGGCTGAGTATGCGCCATAACCCGTAACACCTGTTACGGCTGAGTATGCTTGATGGGACCTTGATGTTACGGGTGAACTTGCCTGTTGTTGGTATAATTCACTTACAAAGCAACACGTTTGTTACGGTGTGAAGATCAAAGCAACAATTGACTTAAAACTTAACGACAGCCCTGTGCCAAGAACACAACACAATGAACCCTGCTGGCCAGTGCTCAGAACCTCTTGATCCAGACGCAAACTCAATTATCAATACTGAAACATCACCCCACCTCCAATAACTACAGCCTTTAGTGATATCTAATTTATTGAATACGAGCAAGAACTTTAGAACTCAGGATAATATTACACCATAGGAACCATGGGGTGCCGCTGAGGACCTCAAACCCCAACCCTGTTTAAGAAAAAATCAGTTCATTTTGCTACCCTGTTTAAGACAAGAGGTTTCAAAACCCAATTATCACAACATGTTTTCAAAACTGAAATTAAAAAATTAAAAAAGAAATAGCACCTGTTTGTTTTTGTTTTGTTTCTGTTTCAGTTATACACTGTATATAAATAGAGAATATTACATGGCAGCGCGAAGATATGAATTTTATTTTCGAATGGTAAAATGTTGTTTTTAACACAAGAAAATAACATTCATACCTTCAAGCTACCGTGTAATTTTATTTTTATTATATAGACAAAAAACACGAATAGTTATTATTATTATTCAACAAATCGTAACACTGTCCAAATATGGTCATGATGTACTCAATATCTGTCGACTGTACTCAGCAGATATCCTGTGATATATGTAATTTCGTATATGCGCAGTAAAATTTCAAGTCAGTTCTTGAAATAAAAGTTGAAGAGCATTTTTTTTAGTTGTGTTATCAATAACATTATTTGTTGAATAATAAAACAATAATATTATCCTGCTCAATTTTATTATCCTGCTCAATCTTGCGGAATATCGCCTGATTTTAGCCAATTGGCTTACGGCGGCCTTGACCTCATCGGCTAAGTATCAAGCGATATTCCGCGCGATTTCGCAGGATAATTGTTAATTAATATTGCAAAAGCGGGAAATGACATCATCGTTATCCTATTAACTAGTGAGGATATGGAACATATGACACTAGGGTCACAACTCAAATGTGTGGGTTTTATACGCACAATGCGTGAGACTTGGCAGGTATACTTCTATAATAACGCACATCAAGCACCAAACACCTTGTCACTGACACAGACAGTACAGTCTAGTAAAGTGCTATCTATCATGATCACTCTACGTACAACTTCAAATGGCTCTGGTATCAAAAAACAAATTCATAAACCAAAACTTGTACCATAATTGTATACAAGAGCAAGGGTGATTTTGGGGAGTGCCTCCCCTCCCCCGGGATATTATACTTAGTCTACTATGTGACAGGTAATTACCTGGCTAATTAGCAATCAATAATATAAACATTACAAAAAAAATTATAATGCGTCTAAATATTACATAAAATAAAATTACCTAGCCATATTTCCAAAAATAGTATGCCAAATGAAAAATTACAACAAATTATAAACATCACACATCAAACAGTGTTTTCATTTTCCTTTGCAATCAAACACTTTCACTAAAAAAGCTGTTTATGATTTGACAGACTGCAGTTAGTAAACAATATAAAATATTACAAGCATCCACAAACTTAACTATACAAAAGAAGTGCTTATTATTAATAAGGTTTT